>OX123193.2:59929634-60609656 GCA_944739405.2 Euclidia mi | reverse complement strand
ATAGAAATGTATTTTAAAAATGATAATTTTATGAAAGTATCATCTAAAATTTGAATGTAATGAGGGTTGAGTTTTAACAATTAGTGAGATTTCAGAATATTATTTTTCTTAATCTGACGTTGGTTGCCTTTTTAGATTAAAGACTAATCGATACATTTTTATGAATAATGTATATGTTACAGGTTCGTAAAAAAAAATCTCTGCGTCATCAATCAATGCAATCAAATATGTATCACACTAATTGATACATATTTGACGTTGTTAAAGTTTGTATGCAGGACAAGTTATCAGAGCCGCAAGGTTAAATATTAATTATCATTATCGTGACCCTTATTAGTATCAGCTATTAAGTATGTATTGCACTTCCTTTCCTAAATTTGTAATACTTACAATAATTTCCATCTTTCGTCAATTTTAATTTATGTAATACGTCTGTTAAATTTTTACTTGCCAACAAATATTGCCTTATAAATAAAAAAATCGTAGATATCTCAATTAGTGTAATTTTCGACAAAAATATACAGTGTAGCATCTAAGATTTTTACTTCTAACAAGCTACCACGAACTCATTCAAAAGAAATAACACTAGGAACATACAAGGAACGAATCAAACCGTCATATAAACTTAATCCAAAGATTCCCACAATTAGAGTTACAAACTATTTCATTGCTACACTCCGGATCATGAAAACTTAGTCTACGCGATTCTCTGCCAAGTGTAAGTTCAACTTAAAGTCGTATTAAGCTTGTAGACATTAAAGCAGATATCTAGACAAAGATGTATCATAATGGAAGACTTACGTACAAGTCTCCGAAGTATAAGGTTCACATTGCGATTTATTTAAATTTATTTTATATTTTACAATGAAAATAGTTTCCAAAGAAAGGAAGTCTCCGATATCTTAATATGTAAAATTCTTGAGTTACTGGCTGACTGACAGACAAAACAAACAACAAACAAAAACAAAAAATATTTTATGTTTCTCCAAAACATTACATACATAATTATATTTTCTTACTAAGATTAACAGAAGGCTTACTAAGATTAAAAGAAGATTATGTGGAGAACAAATTAGGCTACTGCGTCAGCTATTGTTGCAGTTGTATAACTACAACGCTGGTATTCTCGCAGGCCTATATGCAATTATAATTTTACTACATTAAATTTACCTATAAATAAATGAAATAAAACTATTAGGCGCAGGAAGCTGAAATTCTGCATGTATGTTCCTTGGGGACCGTAGGGGTGCACTAAGAACGGATTTCCCGAAATACCTACGGGGTCGTTCCAAACAGATAAATTTAAAAAAATGTGCAGGCGTAGCTGCTGGCGTCCTCTAGTTAATTATAAAAGAATGACCTATTCCACCACATCACGTAACCTTGTCCGTTAACACCATAGATGCAGGGGTGAAAAAGGGTTATTAGCATACAAAAGAGCGAACACGAGATAGGGTTATGACCAAGCAAAACTGGACGGGAATACATAATTCACGTATGATATTGCTAAATGTTTTAAATTTTTACACCGACTATGTATGTAGTTAAGGAAAATGTTGGAAGTTATGAAAGGATGTTTCTTATTACTGATACAAAATCATTGTTGGACATTATATTCAGCGATTGATTTAACTGGAATTGAAAGACTAGCTAAACATCTCGGTAACTTACGAATAATGGAGGGTAGACCGTTCGAGTCCTGTTTATCAGACTTGTCTTGACACAAATTTTGATGCATTGTCTAGTACTTCCACACTAAAGGCTTCTACGCACAATGCGGTTAGCCGCACGGCTGGCCGCATCCGGCTAACCGCAATCAAAAGTGTGTAGCAGAACGACCGGTGCGGTCGGCCGACAGCCGTATCGCAGTGCGAATAGAAACTATTTGCTCATATTTTTTTATTGCGATCAGCCGCACGGCTGGCCGCATTCCGGCTAACCGCATAATGCGTAGGAGCTCTAAATCCTCAAAACCCTTTTCACCCGGATTACGAAATTTAATGTGGCCACGGGAAGACTAGGTTATTTCCTTAGAAATTTATATTTATATTTTAATTACATTAATTTCGGTTGGATTATAATATCGTTTTAGATGGTTTATTTTTTTATTATTTTTCAAAATATGATTGTCTACACAGCATGTAAGTGAAATAATGAACTCGTTAACTATATTATGTAAACAAACGTCTGCTTTGACGTCAGAGGAGTTGATTCTGTTCTAGCTCTAAGAATAAGTAGCAAAATGAAATATATTCTAGCTGAACAGAAGAAAAACAATTCAAGCGTTCATTTAAATTTTCACTGTTATATATGCAGATACATTCGTGTTTTTGTTCCAAAATTAGCATAAACTAGACGCGTCTACAGAGTAAATTAAAATACATATGAATATCTTCTTTAAATAAGAATGAAATAAACTTTAATAGAGAGATTTTATCATTTAAAGGGGTTGTATTGTGAGGTTATTACTAGGGGCATATCATTCGGGAGTGTTTAGGCTTGACTCGTGTTCTAGGTATATAATGAATATTAAGATTTATTGGAGGAGACCGCGCCTTGGCCAACGTAGTGTAGGGCCTTTCGGCTAGATGGTGTGACGATATACGCAAAGTGGCTGGCAGCGGCTGGTCACGAAGAGCCGGAAATTGGGCTCAGTGGCGTGCCATTGGAGAGGCCTACATCCAGCAGCGCTACGGCAGGCTGATGATGATGATGATGAACATTTATTGGGCTGGTACTTAGCAGCCAACTGTAGAATCCCGTATCGTATGCAAATTTTCATAAGTTGTAAAAAAGTGTTGTTTTATAAGTTTTAGGTAGCAAAAAGCTTTTCCAGCTGTGCCTAAAACAGTGTTTATCCAAACCCAGCATTGTGTAAGTACTTAAACATTACTTTTAATTAGTGTTATAAATGGAGTCGGTTCGTGACGAGGAGACTGGTCGAGAGTTTGTTGCTCCAGAGGGAGAACACACCTCGACCACATCGGGGACAAGCTCCTCCTCTTCCTCGGAGGTGGAGGAGGCCTTAGCATCACCACTTCCGAATATGCGTCCACGAACCGCTCATAGACGGAAACATCGACAGGTGCCGACACGCTCGGATCCTAGAGTAGAGTCTTTAATTAACCAAGTTTCATATATCACCGATTATTTAACTCAATTACCGCTTCACTTGAATTTAAACAATAGTCAAACCGAAGATAAGACCAAATAATTTTAGTTAATCGTCCGTGTGGTGCCGGACTTTAAGAATAGCACCACCCCCTTTGCTCTTCCCGGGGCGTCGTAGAAGGCGACTAATGGGCGCATGGGACCAGGTGCATATTTATCAGCACATTTGGTCACCCGAGCGGTAGCGGGTAAACTACCAACAATAGCATTCCCAAAGAGGGTTGGTGTCAGGCAGGCGGCCGACTGTGAAATCTATGCCAAATCTTTTATGCAGAATGGCTGGAATTAATGTTATGATGCGCGATGGGGCTAGGGCGTACCCCATAGGCGACGCGCCGAGGCAGCACCCGGCCGCGGTGATAAATGGACAAGGGTTGTTGCACCAAGCCAGGCGGGTGCAACGTAAGAAGTTAACCCGGCAAGTGAAGATAAGGTATGCTAGTTGGAATGTTGGGACGATGAGTGGAAGAGCCAGAGAATTAGCGGATGTACTTAAAAGGCGACGGATAAATGTGGCGTGTTTACAGGAAACCAGGTGGAAAGGCACAAAGGCGAGGGAGATTGGTGAGGGATACAAGTTTTACTACAGCGGAAGTGATGGAAAAAGAAATGGTGTGGGAATTGTTTTAGATAGTAAATTGAAAGAACAAGTGATGGAAGTTACCCCATAGGCGACGCGCCGAGGCAGCACCCGGCCGCGGTGATAAATGGACAAGGGTTGTTGCACCAAGCCAGGCGGGTGCAACGTAAGAAGTTAACCCGGCAAGTGAAGATAAGATATGCTAGTTGGAATGTTGGGACGATGAGTGGAAGAGCCAGAGAATTAGTGGATGTACTTAAAAGGCGACGGATAAATGTGGTGTGTTTACAGGAAACCAGGTGGAAAGGCACAAAGGCGAGGGAGATTGGTGAGGGATACAAGTTTTACTACAGCGGAAGTGATGGAAAAAGAAATGGTGTGGGCATTGTTTTAGATAGTAAATTGAAAGAACAAGTGATGGAAGTTACCCCATAGGCGACGCGCCGAGGCAGCACCCGGCCGCGGTGATAAATGGACAAGGGTTGTTGCACCAAGCCAGGCGGGTGCAACGTAAGAAGTTAACCCGGCAAGTGAAGATAAGATATGCTAGTTGGAATGTTGGGACGATGAGTGGAAGAGCCAGAGAATTAGTGGATGTACTTAAAAGGCGACGGATAAATGTGGTGTGTTTACAGGAAACCAGGTGGAAAGGCACAAAGGCGAGGGAGATTGGTGAGGGATACAAGTTTTACTACAGCGGAAGTGATGGAAAAAGAAATGGTGTGGGCATTGTTTTAGATAGTAAATTGAAAGAACAAGTGATGGAAGTTAATAGGGTGAATGATAGACTGATAGTTGTGAAAGTTATGTTAGAAAATGTGATAATGAACGTTATAAGTGTATATGCCCCACAGGCAGGATGTGATGAAAGGGTGAAAGAGAAGTTTTGGGAGGACTTTGACTGTGTTTTGATGAATATTCCAGTGCATGAGGAAATGTATGTTGGTGGCGATTTTAATGGGCATGTAGGAAGAGTGAATAGTGGGTATGAAAGAGTACACGGAGAATGGGCATTTGGTAATCGCAATAATGAGGGTGAAGGTCTGCTACAATCGGCAATTGCTTTCGACCTGGCGATTGCCAACACATGGTTCCAGAAGAAGAGAGACCACTTAATCACGTATAAAAGTGGCAATCACATGACTCAAATTGATTACTTTCTTGTCAGACGCAGAAACCTCAAACACGTCAAAGACTGCAAAATAATACCCGGGGAAGATCTAACATCGCAGCACAGGCTCCTCATAATGGAAGTTACTACAGAAGTAATATGCAACAGAAACAAAGAGCGACCACCTCCTAAAATTAAGTGGCACTTCTTAGAAAGGCCAGAATATGAAAGGAAATTTAGAGAGCGAGTTGTAAATAAAATGATAGCGATGGATGACATGGAATGTAGAAGTATAAATGAATGCTGGAGTGAAATGGCAGGGTGTATCAGGAGTGCAGCGAAAGATATTTTAGGAGAATCAAAAGGGAAAGGAACGATAGATGGAGATACATGGTGGTGGTCGACAGAAGTACAAAAGATTTTGAAGGATAAGAAGAGGAAATTTAAGGAATGGCAGGGTGTGGATAAAATGAATATCAGCCTGAAACAAGAAAAGAAGGTAGAGTATAATGATCTAAAGAAGAAAGCTAAGAAAGCCGTTGCTTTGGCAAAAGCAGCGGCCCAGGAGAGCTTATATAATAACTTGGAGAACCCGGCGGGCCAAAAACAACTATACCGGCTAGCTAAAGCTAGAACGAGGAAAGCAAGGGATGTATGTAACATAAAGTGTATAAAAGATGAAAATGGAACGGTACTTTGCGCGGATGACGAAATTAAGGATAGATGAAGGAATTACTTTGCGAGACTGATGAATGAAGAAAATGATTGGAGTGGTGTGCTTGAGAATATACCTGTGAATGAAGGGCTAATAAGAAAGATAAGTGAGGATGAAGTGAGAGTAGCAGTAAATGGAATGAAGAATGGAAAAGCTGCGGGGCCGGATGGAATACCAGTTGAAGTGTGGAAGATACTGCAAGTAGACGGATGGAACTGGTTAGCTTTATTCTTCAATAAGTTGTTGGTGGAAGAAGCCATACCTGATGAATGGTGTAGCAGTTCGCTGGTGCCCATCTATAAAAACAATGGTGATGTGCTGGAGTGTAATAACTATAGAGGAATAAAGCTAATTTCACATAGTATGAAAGCTTGGGAGAAAGTGATTGAACGACGATTGAGAGAAGAGAGTGTAATTTCACAAAACCAATTCGGTTTTATGCCTGGTCGAGGTACAACAGATGCCATTTTCGCGATCCGCCAACTATGCGAAAAGTACAGAAGTGCACACAAGAACTTGCACATGGTTTTTGTAGATCTCGAAAAGGCATATGATCGAGTACCACGTGAGGTTTTGTGGTGGGCCCTTAAGAAGAAAGCAGTGCCTGGGAAGTATGTACAGTTGATCCGGGCGATGTACAGTAGATGTACAACCCATGTCCGGTCCACAGCGGGCAATACCGGCAACTTCAATGTGGCCGTAGGCTTGCACCAGGGGTCGGCTCTTAGCCCTTATCTCTTCCTGCTAATAATGGACGCCCTTATGGCGGACATACAGGAAGAGGCGCCCTGGTGTATGCTATTCGCCGACGACATTGTGTTGATTGCCGAGAGTGGCCTTGAGGTCCAGAGCAGACTGACAAATTGGTGGCAAAGGCTGGAGGTCTGAAAGTCAGCAAAAGCAAAACTGAGTACATGTTTTGTGACTTCGGCGGTCTCTCCAGTCCTGCGTCCATATCCCTTGCTGGAGAACCCATATCAGTCTGCTCCGACTTCCGTTACCTCGGGTCACTTATTCAATGGGACGGTGAAATAGACCGCGATGTCACGCACCGGATCAACTCAGGTTGGATAAAATGGCGACAGGTCACTGGAACAACGTGTGACCCACGGATGCCCCTTAAATTAAAGGGCAAAATTTACAAATCCGTTATAAGATCTGTCGCACTATATGGATCGGAATGCTGGGCCGTGAAGAAGACGGATGAAAGAAGATTACAAGTAGCAGAGATGAGGATGTTGAGATGGATGTGTGGGGTCACAAGGATGGATAAAATTAGAAATGAGTATATTAGGGGAAGTTTGAAAGTTGCACCGGTGCAAGAAAAGCTGAAAGGATATCGTCTAGCGTGGTATGGGCATGTTATGAGGAGGGATAAAAAGCATGTGACTAGAAAGGTGATGAATATTAGAGTTGAGGGATATAAAGCAAGAGGAAGACCAAAGAAAAGATGGATGGACTGTGTGAAGGATGACATGAATGATAAGGGAGTGAATAATCAGATGACGGCTGATAGGAGAGAATGGAAGCGAAAGACATTCTGCGCCGACCCCAAGTAAAATGGGAATAGGGCAGGCAAAATAAGAAAGAAGAATTTTAGTTAATCCATCACCTGTTCAAAAAGAACCTTTAGAGCTCGCTTTCGGCGATCTGGGCACAGACGTCGATACCAAGCAGGTCATTCAAAGGAGTGACACTGAACGTCTAGCTGAGCTGATTAAGCTTCAGCATTTTGATTTGCCTACGTGGAAAGGTATAAAATACAAGAAGTCCCTTCAGGACAGCCTAGCCACTCCTGGGTTTACAGGTTTAAAAATCAATGATGAGCTGTGTCACTTTAATAAGAATAAAGACTATCTAGCTTGAACTGAACTTGCACTAGCAGGGCTTTCAAATAGAGTGTTGGAACAGAGGCATTTATTAAGAACTGGGCTGCAAGGTGTAGTTAATTGGGCAGCAGCCAATCCAAAGGACTTAAACCCTCAGGCTCTGTTTGAAAAAATATCTAAGACTTTTGGTCCTACTTCGGCTAGTCATAAGAACTCTGAGACTACGATGCAAATTATCTGTGGCAAACGTTCAGAGGCTATAGAGGTTAGGCGGGATCAGATCCTAAAAGAAATCCAAAATCAAAACTTGAGAACCACGTTGTAGAGGGTGCCACCTAGTGCAGAGCACTTATTCAGTAGGGAGGCCCTTCAGCCTATTATTATGTCGTTGGGTGGGTCACAGATGTGGCTCAATACACCTTCATATGTTAGGGAGAAAAGGAGTGTTGAACGTCCGGGACGTTCAGACAGACACTCTAGTAAGGTGTACAATAATAAACCTAAGAAGAACAATGTGGATAAAAAGCCTAAGTTTAATACAAGGAGAAAGCAGCCATTTCGCTCAAATGATAACAGAGGTACTGCCAACTACAATAAGCCAGAATGATGCTCAGCAGAACTTCAGAGGAGGGTGTCTGAGAGCTTATACTCAAAAGTGGCGCCTGATGGGGGCAGATTCATTTATACTAAAGACTATTTCCAACTATCGTTTGCCCTTTAAGGCTGTTCCTCCTCTAAAGTTCCCAATGCATCACATTTTAAGGGCATTGTCAACTCAGGTTTCTCCAGACATGACCCGGGTCATTTAAGAACTAAAGGACAAGTCAGTACTAGAGAGACCATCAACTCTAGATCCGGGCTTCTATTCGAAAATGTTTTTAATAAAGAAACAGGATGGCAGTCTCCGACCTATATTCGACCTCAGAGCCTTGAATGCACACATAGTAACAAAACATTTTCTACTTATATCTCAAGTAGATGTAGTCGATTTCCTCCAACCAGAGGATTGGATGGTGAAGATAGATATTCACCAGGCTTATTTCCATTTAAGTATAGCAGAGCCTCACAGGCGTTTTCTGCGCGTTCTTTACAAGGAGGAGATCCTCCAGCTGACAGATCTGCCATTTGGCCTGTCTTCAGCCCCACGCGCCTTTGCGGTGGTGTCAAATTGGGTTGCGGAAACCCTTCGAAAGCGCGGTATGCGCGTGATAGTGTACCTAGACGACTATCTCCTGGCATGTCAGTCCAGATCCAAATTGAGCGAGCAGGTTGCGGAAACCCTCGCGACCCTAGAATCTCTGGGTTGGCATATAAATTACAAGAAGTCAGTCATAGAACCAACACAAGAGCTCGAATACCTGGGTCTACTGTGGAACACTCAGAACCAGACCTTAGCTCTACCAACCCAGAAAATTCTAAAAGTAAAAAGTACTTTGTCAAAGATGCTGGACAAGGACAATTGCTCTTTAAGAGAGCTGCAGAGAGTACTGGGGATGCTAAATTTTGCCAACCAGGCCGTCCCACAGGGCAGGCTGCACTGTCGCCGGACACAGATGTTTCTGAAGAGATTTCCAAGAGGAACTCGGAAGAAGAAACTGTGCCCAAGTGTCCGACAGGAGCTAAGGTGGTAGATGGATGCAGTCGATTGCAGTCCATCTCCACTTCACAAAAGAGAAGTAACCCACTTCTTAACAACAGACGCAGCGGATGCGGGCTGGGGAGCCCATCTGAACAGCAGATACCTGTCAGGCAGATGGGCCCCAAATCAGAGGTGTTGGCACTCAAACCTCAAAGAGATGTACGCCGTCTATACAGCGATCAGGTCTCAGGGAGCCTTCTTGAGGAATGCTCACATTCTGGTTCAGTCCGACAATCGGACGGTAGTGGCATATATCAGAAATCAGGGTGGAACTCGGTCCAAGAATCTGTTGAGCCTCACCACCAAATTGTTAGAAGTGACAAATGCACTCAAGATAACAATGACAGCATTTTATCTGCCAGGAAACTTAAACGGTATTGCAGATCACCTATCAAGGGGCCAGCAAGAACCCGAATGGCATCTGCTGCCGGAAGCCACAGAGCCAATCTGCAAGGTGTGGGGCATCCCAGATGTAGACCTTTTTGCGTCAAAAGAGACCGCCGTCGTTCCGCACTATGTGACGCTAGACTCAAGAGATGGCTCAGCATTGTTTTACGACATTTTGAGCCGAAAGTGGGAATTTCAAAGAGCGTGGGTGTTCCCACCTCCCAACCTAATCCCCAGAGTTTTAGCACATCTGAACAATGCAACAGGGACATATATACTAATAGTGCCCAGGTGGACCCAATGCTTTTGGTTTCCAGATCTGCAGATGAGGGCACTAACCGAGCCTATAACAATAAAGAACCTGCGGAAGGTTCTACTCGATTGGACAACAAAGATGAATCCCCCTCAGGTGGACAAACTGGTACTGCAGGCATGGAAAATTGGGGCTGGTCCGAACAAGTAGTTGACTGGAATAGGAATGAATGGCAGTTATTATTAAATAGTTGGCGGCCGTCCACTCTTAGCACCTTTAATATGCCAGTGAAAAGATGGCTAGCTTGGTGCAGTACTAAAAAGGTTAATTGTAGGAATCCAGAAGGGAAGGATGTAGCCAGATTTTTAGCTAATCTCCATTTAACTAAGAATTTTTCGTATGGTACCATTTTGGTTCACAAGTCTGCTATTTCCACATACTGTGCAACAGCAGTAGAAAATATTTCTAAGAACTTTTTTGTGCAGCAGGTATTAAGGTCAATATCTTTCTCCAAACCACAACCAGTTAAACCACCAATATGGGACGTAAACATACTGTTGACATGGTTAAAGTCATCTACATGCTCTGACTCTTTATTTGACCTAAGTAGAAGGACAGCCTTATTGTTGTTGTTGGCTTCTGGCCGTAGGTTACATGACCTTACTCTTCTGGATCTGTCTGAAGAGAGATGTATAGTTACTGAGAGCAACATAACATTTTGGCCAAGATTTGGCTCGAAGACTGATTCAGGTTCTCACAGGCAGTCGGGGTGGCTATTGACTAAGCACCAAGATCCTTGCATCTGTCCAGTAGAACATATAAGAAAGCTGATTAAGGCATCAGAAGCCAGGCGTAGCACAGTTGAGGATTTGAGATGTTTGTTTATTACAATTAGGGGGAGGGTGAAGGCAGCTTCAAGGACAGTTATTTCCACTTGGCTACGTTCAGTATTCAAGCAGGCAAAGATAGATGCAGCTCCAGGAAGCATTAGATCTGCTGTAGCATCTCGGGGATGGCTTGAGAACAGATCCATTGATGACATTCTGGAGAGAGGAAATTGGAGAAGTGCTGAGACTTTTAAGAGGTTCTATTGCAAAGAAGTGAACAAACCAAGTGGAAGTAATACAGATTTATATGATAATTTTAAGACTGTTTAGAATTATAAGTTTGATTGATCTCAGATGTTTGCCCATATTTGATTAAGTGATTTTGTTAATTTTTTGACATAAATAATTTTTGTTTTATGTTTGTAAGTTGAGTTTATTTTACTTTGAGAAAAGTTTTAATGAGAGGATAAGATATATTTTTTTGTCCTAAGAAGTTTTGGTTGCTCTGGTGCAATTATTGTAAACTAAACCTGATTACAAATAAATATGTTGTTGCATACAATATTTATTTTATTTTATTGTTCACATAGCGTTTTGTGTCTCAGGACTATTATACCTGATCTCCAGCAGATATCAAACAGGTCTTCATCTACAATGCTGTGTGTTTATGGAGACACATAATATAACTGTTTTGCACTAAAACAAAACAAGTATTATGTGTTGAAGTAAACACACAGCATTGTTTCAAGTGGCTTGCTGATGATGAAGACGCTATGACATTTGACGCGAAGAATAGCGGCAAATAGAAGACGCTCGCGCCCTCTGGTGACAAAAGGTTTGCAAGTTAGCGGAATCCAGGTATGAACACTTGCATTTTTAGCCTATTTTCTTGGATTCTAGACAAATCACAGACTGCTTCTTCATCTACAATGCTGTGTGTTTACTTCAACACATAATACTTGTTTTGTTTTAGTGCAAAACAGTTATATTATTGCAGTTGTGATTCCTGCTTCAGATTTTATATTTCATTTGACTTCAAAAACCAGTTGCCAATTAAAGACCTTGTATAGATGCAATAGTGCGAAGGTCAATGTGACGCTTGCGAACGTAAAGGTTTCACTATAGTTACAATTACAATTTATTTATGACGATCGGATTTAATAATACTCTGACGAATTCAATATTATTCTGAATGATACTCACTTTAACACAACACCAGCGTCGATAATATATGAAATGTACTCGATAATGTATGACATATAATAAACCTGTCATTCAAACGAGTCGGTTGTCCCATTGATTTGTGCTTCGCATGCATGCAACGGTTGCTTGCTAGTCATAAGTCAATGACGTCATGCTTCGCAAACAGTACGTACTGTGTTTGTGATGCAGTAGCCAGGGAGTTGCTTAGTCAATATTTGAAGAAATTGCTTGTAATTCTTTTTATTTGTTTTGTTTTACTATTTACTACCAAAAATGGCTGTGGTTAAGACGAAGCTATATATTATTGAGGAAACCAACAGATTGCTGTGCAGTGTTTGAGAGTTCTACATAATGTTCTTGAATTTATTGTACTTATGGCACAGTGGTTTAGCAGTTGCCTCACCGTTCAACATTGCGCCAAGTGTTGGCTGCTCATTCCCTACATGAGACAACGCTTTGAGTGAATTATAATTTGTATTCGTGTCCACTATTGTGTCCCTTGATTAAATGTTGCTGCAGTCCCCAATGACACAACGTTTGTTCCTGATGCGGGAGTTAAGAATAACAGAAAAATTTATTTGGCCTACGCGCTTTTACGTGAATCCAAATCTAAATATTGCTTTGAACTGTATTTTTTTATTGTTTCCTAGAATATTATGTACTATTTTTTTAATAGTAAATACCTGCGCCAGATGCAGATGTCAATTTAAAACTAATTTTCTATTAAGTCTACTTAAACTTGAATTGGGTTTCAGGACCAGTGTTGATAGTAGCTGGGATAGCGATGGAAAAATGATGGCTTAGGTAGTTACAAAATTAGTATGTTAATATCGTTTGTGAACCTCGTGTATTATTGGCCTTTTTTATTTATTTGTTTATTTATTTATGCACCATAAATGTGTACAATGGTGTACATAATGCCATAAGGCATTCTCTACCTGTCAACCTTAAGGTGGAGCAGAGATAAAGTGGTAGGTGCATTAATACTGAACTAAAAGTTATATAGTGTAACATAATAGGCATAAAATACATACACATTAAATAGTTCTAACCATCCATTGTTTTAACCATCCATCAAGGAATTTATATTAAGCTTGTGACGCCGCCTATACGTATCTTTATTTACACATAGCGAACCACTAGTTTAAAACCACTTTTGTACACCAACAACGTAGGCAAAATTGAGCAAAATCAGCGCAAAATCCTAATTGCTCCAACAGCGACACCTAAAAGCAAAAATGCGACAAAACGCAAATGTGACAAAACATTGAACTGCGTACGACTAACGACATTTTCATATTAATAAACAAAAAAAACCGGTTCCAGCACAATTTACATAAATGTAAGCTCGGTGTAACATTACTGTTCTTTTGCAAAAAACACTGAGACTTAATTTGCATGGTAACCACATTTTTTTGGTGCTAAAGCGTCGGTACATACGGGATGGAAATGGGACAAAAGACAGGACAAAGAATTGTCTTTGTTTGCATGAAAAGTATGTTGTACATATGTGTGAGTATTTTTAGACGACGAAGTGTTTTGTAGTTTATTTGATTAGCAAGTAGGTAGTTAGAAAATAGTGGTATTCAAAGGATTTCGGTCTTTTTATAACTGTACCTGAAAACAAAGAAGAATAGAAAGTCCAAATTTTACATTAGTTTCGCCTTCACAGTAGTTTTGTGTGTGGCATGTACGTAAAAAGTACAAAGTACATTTAAAACTAAAAGAACATGCAGACTCATATTAGTGGTTTCTCTACTAAAACCTATTTATTAAATATTATATTTAAAAAGTTAGAATGTCTATGTAATATAAATACGCCCACTTTGTAGGTTGGTTTACCTTATTCTATAAAATTTGCTGTTTTTTAGTATTTCGTATTAAAATATTTAACCACGATAACATTCTGGGAAAATGTTTAACCAATTAAGGGTTTAACTTTTTTTTAAGCAACCAAGGTCAACACTTTAACTTTCTATTAAACTGATCGTATGTACATACAAATAAAGATAAAATTAAGGTTAATAATAATTCTGTTAAGAATTTGTATCTTAAATCACTGGTTTTTGGTATTTTAGGTTATTATTTTACTGGAAGAAATTTTTAATTAATTGCAAAGAAAGCAGAGAGATTCAATGGCAACTAAACTAAAGATAAATACTTATATTCTATTCCTAAATACATTCATATCATAAATCGATAACATCAACAGGAAAAATAATCGTGCTCTAAACACAAATATCTGACCAGGTGTCCACTAGATCAACATGGCACCCAAGATACAGATTAGCACAGCTAAGTAGTAATTACCAACTAAGGAGTAGCGCTTACAGTACTCGCCAAACTTTATGGCCGCTCCGAACATAGCCGCATTGCGCTGCGCAGAACACAAAATCAGGTATCAGCGGGACGTACGCGGGGGGTGGAGGCAGGGCACGCCCGCGCGCGCTGCCTTCCACCCGCTAGCGTCCTCGCCTCCCGCGCGTTAGTGTGAGTGTGCTACGCTCGTACACGACTCACATAATCGCTGAGCTCTGACAGTATCGTCGCGTTTAAAATAGTTTCGTAGTGGTACTTCTTTATTGTTTCTCGTTGCTATCGTTGTTTCTTGTTGTTATTTGTACTGATATAGTTACCATTGTCATTGATCATGCCTTGCGGACGTTTTAATGTTTTACGTCGCCAAACACGAAAAATAGTGTATGCCGTAGTAACGTTTATGAAGAAGGAAAGAAGTCTAGGCTTAAAAGTCCCTTCACCTAACTGAATTTACATTACTCGAATTTGATTGAATATGTAATTAAACCATATAATATAGCTAATCTAACAACGTAACTGAAGATTTTAATGTTCAATAATTACAAATATATTTTCTTGGTTATGACATGTCCACCCGACTGTACCATGCGCAAGTTCGTACCGATGGCTACATTCAGAGCGGCCATAAAGATTGGCGAGTACTGTACCTCATTCAAACTATTTTTGTACGGTTGATAAAATTAATATTGTAGTTGATTGAGAGACAGAATTTATATCTCCTTAAAATTTTGTAAATTTTAACCCGCACCGTCTTCTTGAATTTCTCAGTACCTATACAATAAAGTAAGTAAGTAAATATTTTGATATGCGTATCATATCATAAATCTTATTTAGTGACCAAGAGCGCCTAAGTCATGACATTTAGGCTTAAGCTGGATATAATGAAGGCGAGAAAGCACTTCAGCAAATATTAAAATAAAAACACCGTATTTAAAGTGTGCTCTATCATAAGCATAACTATTAACATTTTACTCGTAAGTTTACATTGCTATCTAATATATATTTTTTAAGAGTAATATATGATTTTGTTTTAAAAATCTGAAATAAAAACTTTACTTTATCAAAAAAATACCGTGTTAAAGCCCAATACCTATTTATGCCGAGGTATCCAAATCTAGTATATCTATAATATAAAAATGAATTGCTGTATGTGTTGCTAAGCGCAAATCTCGTGAGCAGCTGAACCGATTTCGCTTTTTCTTTTTTTAATATTCCTTGAAGTATGACGAAGAAAGTATGACGATAGAAAACAATATATATATTAAAGACGATATATCGACTGTTAGGCGGCACGAAGTTCACCGGGTCAGCTAGTTTATAATAAATAATTGCCCTCATTGAGGTAACAGTTGTAAGTAATAGATCAATGATCGCCCTTCAATAGAAACACAAATAATATACATGACTTTTGCTTTTATTAATAATATTACAATATCAAGACGTAGTTTAAATACTGCATTACAATAATTGTAAAGCAGTATTTAAACTACGTCTTGACAAATAAATTATTTATTTTAATAATTTTCATTCTTGCTACACTTTTTACAACCCATAATAATAAACCGAATAAAGTACTAAAACACTTACGAGTAATTCTATCCATTCTAATTCGAAGTAAAATTACCACAAAGCCTCTTCAAATATATTTATTTGTATTTCTATAGCGTCTTATTACTTTACAAACTTTAACAACTTTATAAGCGTCTCTCACGAAATCAACCATGTATTTCTTGGATACCGGAGTCCTTTGTTTCCAATGTTTGCTCTTCGAATAAGATGTTTCTTTAATTGTCAATTTAAAGTTAACTGTTTACTGTCAAGTGTCAACATTGTTTTAAATTAGTTCATCCAATGTGATTAGTTGGTTTTGCAAACTGACAGATTGTTAGAGAAGTGTCTCGGTGTGTGTTTGTTTTTATGGTTTTAAGATTTCTTATTGAAGACTAGCGCTTTTTATAATCATAAACCCCGCAGTGAGACAATCGTCTCACTGCGGGGTACTAGCCTCTTCTTACTAACGGCCATTTTCAATATTCGGACATTTTACACATGCAAGTTTTCTCACGATGTTGACTTATTTGGTTTAATTTATTATTTATATAATATCTCTTAGGTGGTAGGGCCGGCTCAAAAGGAAACTATTTTCTCATACTGGTTGGCAACGCACTTGACTGTGACTCCTTTGGTGTTGCAGATGTCCAGTGCGGTGGTAATTGCTTTTCATCAGGCAATTTTTCACTAATCACCTGATGTTAAGCATAAAAAAGAAATCTTTGTTTCGGTAGCAATCAGAACATATTTGCGTTACTTGTACTAAAATCCAGAATTAGAAACGGCACAATGGAAATAATTATCTGGCTGAAAATATGTCAATGGATTTTTTTATCCCAAAGCTCTTTAGCAAAGAACTGATCATCATTCTTCGCCTATTTACGTAAAGCTTCGATTAGTACTTGCTTATTTGTATGACGATGTAGGACGTCCATGGCGCCGAGGAAATATGAAACCTCATATTACTAATGTCTGATTCAAATTCATCTAAAATTATCTTAAAAGTGCCTGCAGACTATCTATTTACCACACTTATTACCTTAACATGTAGGAAAAGTAAATACCTAAGTTTTTAATTATTTTATCAATATAATCAAATCTTTTTTATCTCACTTTCGCTTTATATAAAACACAAACCGACGCTTTCTCGTCTCAACTTAACCCTCTTATGTCGTCACAGCGAGAGACATGTGGATTGTTTCCATCACATCACTGAAATCACATCGTACATACGTGTACATAATAATTCAACCGAGCACATGAATTATTCATTATACCAAGTTTTACTAAAATTTTTGTGATACCTAAAGGAATATTTAAGAACGTACGAATAATATTACTGTCAAGAGAGCCTATTCTAAACAGGTATCATAATATAAATCAGTACTTTTAGTACCACAAAGGTTGTATACTCCTTTTGAGACTTTGAAGACAGAATTTCTGTGAAGATATCGATACAACTTTACGTGTTTGTTATACATAATGGCAACATTTAGAATAGATATGAAAGCGTAAATATGCCTGGGAATATTCTGAAATATTTTAGTTGTAAAGTTTAACAATACTGTGAATTGGCCTTTAATGGAGGCTAGGCAATAACTGCAGTTTGAAAATATATTCTATGCCTATAATATAAGTAATTCTTTTCTATTATCATTTGAAACTCTTTGGTAGATGAGTAATAATTTGTTAAAGATTTGTATGGGATAGCATAAACTGGCATTTTTTTTACCATGAAGTAAGTAGTTTATCAAGATTGTTTATTTATGTCTTGCTCGTTGTATTGACTTCTTCCATTTCTTTCTACATAGTATACCGTCCACAGGGACGTTCTACTAAAGTACAATCAGAACAATACCGAAGTAAATATATTTCCCAAATTTTTTTAGCTGAAACAGATAGAAATACCACGTAAACTTTCACCATAAATATCTCCACTTTAGTCAAGCTTCGTAATATACACTCTTAAGGAAATCGTATATATATTCTATTATTGTTCAATCTCACCATGTATGATCCGCTTTAGAAACCGCGAAGGCTCTCGAAAGCTATTGCAAAACAAAATCTACGTACGAATTGATTCCTATATTCATAATATGATTTATTGACTGTTCAAGTATAGATACACGTCTGCGATTTTTGTAAGTGCCTTTGAGATATGTTTATGTTTTGCTAGAAATTTCCTACGATTTTATTCACGTACTGACTGTGTAAATAAAATTTGTGCAGCTTTTTAAAAGTCTTCAATGTCTAAAAGTGATTCTAAAGCAGGGTCATAACGTTTGCTTATAACTAAAAAAATGTGTTATTATTCCAAATTTTCAGCCCTGCCAAATACGTGGTTTTAGCAAGGCCATCATATTTTGATGGTATTTGCTATAAAAATAAACATTTTTTTTTTAAGATTAGTAAGTAACCATAATATTTGATGTCTAAATCCACTGACAGCCGAGAAAGATAAGCAGTGTTTATCTAAATACTATATCAATTAATGTGTTAAGTAGTTAAGTTAGAGAAAGGAATGAGTTATTTGAAATGAATACAGAGTATTTAGGTTTCTTTTTTAGAGCTCTAGCTACCGCTGCACCGATTGGTCCTTAGATCCGATAACAGTAGATCTCTTGATCCTGTTATATTTATATCCTATTTATCTTTCAATGTTGTTTCTATGCCCGTACCCAACAGTGGATCAGTATATATAAGGGGCATGTAATGATGATGACATACGTTGGGTTAGGTCAAATCTTGCAACTGAATCTGACGAAAAGTAAAAGTCTTATTTAAAATATTTTATACCTTTGTCTGTACATTACGTACATGTGTTCCTACACATCTTTCAGTATGGTGAGTTCCAGAAAATTCTTTAGATTTTCGTTGTATAATTTTACCTCAAGTTACATTTTCTAAATATTTTCTCAAAGTAGTACTTATAAAAGTAGATTACATTTTACTGAGAAGCTAGTTTTGTTCTGACCTGTTCTCCGAAGACAACCAATTGTTTATTACGTAATACGGTACGTCTTATATCACAGGTTTTGTGAAAACTGGTCTCTATATGTCAAGTATACAATATAGATTCTAGCGAAACAAGATATTTGTGTCTGCGAAGGTAAGTGCCTTTGAGATAATTTTTTGTCTAGATAATGTTTATTGGTATGATGTGCTATGTTATTGAAATATTGAGTTTTGTTGAAAATGAATATTACTTTTTGGTCTGTGTTACGCCTCAGATGTATTGTTTTATAGATATTGTGAGTTCCATTTAAGGACCTTTCAAATATATTTTTGTAGAGTAAAAAGTTTGTGACGGAAAATTCCTACAATATTTTTCTAGATCCACGCTATTGCTACATTAGGCTACTTATTGAAATTGGCAACATATTGTTTTGATAAAGTTTTCAATTCATCCATCATGTTGCCATCTTTGTTAATAAATTTGAACGAAGTCTTTAATATATTAATGTCTTACCGTGAGGACTATTAAATATCGTTTGTTTATGGCCAAAGTTTAAACAGCATTAAGTTTACACGTTCAAAGCTGTTTTGTTTGACTTGTAGACTTATTGTCTTTATTCGTTCTTGTTTTTTATTAAGTGATGTGATGACTTATATTTGATGTGTATTTTTTGACATCCAACAATACGATTAATGCAATTTGGAAGAACTCGAGAAATGGGTTCCTTACATCTAACATCAGATTCCAACTCATTAAATTTCTGAATTTTCTTCTTTCTTCTGAATTTCATATCAACCATATTATCAGACGTTATCATTGAAACTGTCTAGTAGTGTATAAAAATAAATAAATTTGTTTCGTTTTTTACGTTAAATCTGATTGGAATGGAGTGTTGCTAAGAGAAAATGTTGAAACCCGCAACGCATATATTACGGGTTTCAATATTTTCTTTTAAATAATTTCTGATCAGGAACTCACAAACGGTTTTCTTCATGACCATGTAAAATAACCATTCTGAATAGGTACCTGGATTTGCTAAATGTTTAATTAGTTGTGCTGACTACATTCAGTACGACTACAGCACCTACTTTAAGCTACCGTTTCAGAAATCAAAGACAACCCAATTTTCTAAATGCGACAGCGAATGGATTAATATGAATCTAAGCAAAGTGGTGCCTTAAAAGCAAAATCAAAATTTCATGAAGACTCCATCTCCATAGATCCTGTAAATCACAATTAGTAATAGTTATGAATGACAAAAGCTTAAATTAAAAAGTTATAGCATCAGATACGCCAAAGGTAGGAACACGAAGTTTCAACTTTAAGACTTAAGTTACCAGAAAATTACAGTTTTAATATTATAGTTTGAATTTTGAACGTTACTTCAATTTTATATAATGCTTAGCAACCAAAAACTTCGAGTCAATACGAAAAGGAAAATTAATGGAATTAGATTAAAATTAAAATTACAGCATATTAGAGCATGTCCGCAGCTAAGCCCGCACAATTTATTTTATTAATAACCGTTTCTGCCTGATCCTTCGTGACTTTCTCGAAATCCCTTACTGCACCACTACAGTCCCCTGAGAACATGTCAGTTTCTTGCTCAAAGAAGTTTCAACTGTGACTTGTCTATCAGTCAGTCAGTAACGCAAGAATTTTATATATATAGATTGGTTTCCTCCTAACTTACGGAGTCAAAACTGACCGATTCTTAGAACAACAAAGTCAAGGTTTGCCAACGAGCTATTGAAATGAGGGTATTGGGGATATAACTAACAAACCGAATCCATAACACAACCATACGCATTAAAACTGGCATCAATGACGTTGGCAAAAAGGCTGCAAAGTAAAAAAAATATTAGTTTGATTGAGGATGATTCGAGGCTATACTCATATTAACGAAATTTAAAAGCGTTGTGAATTTTGAATCTATGAAATCTTATTTTGGATTTCTAATGTACTTAATTGTTGTCATGTCAAGTTCAAGGTTAAGAAGAAGCTCTATGATAAAGTCAATCACTTTTCCGTATAGAGCCTTGTTGTACAAATATTTAATATCATGTGTCAATATTGAATAAATCATTTTGCTTCGTTATTGATAAGCTAGATCTTGAACTTATCATATTAATTTAATTAAAGGTAGTTTTGTGATGGAAATGTCTTAAAATAAAATATATCAAGTCGTAAATAAAGCTATGATGTCAGTTCAATAAGCAGTTAGGTACATATTTTTTAATCAAATTTGCTTTAAAAAGACTATTCCCGCATTAGGATTCAATCCTGTGTCGCGAGGGATTTTACAAATGTACAATCAACGGACATCATGAACAGCCAGACCTTGAACAACATTTTATGTATCAGAAAAGTGTAGTCTCGTGCAAATCGAACCCACAACACTTCGCGTAGTGACAACGCCAAACGTGCAGTCAACACACATTAAAACACAATTAATTTAGTACTTAAGAGATACATAAAACTAACCTCATAACAAAGATGTGTATCTAATATCTCTAATAAGATTACTAAAACTTCCGCTAGAAAAAGTGCAAATATAAATAAACCGCGGTTATAGTGTAGATCTGGAATGGTGCCCGTTGCTCGGCGATAAACAGTTAAAAACTGTCGTATGCAAAGTGTGGGCGCACCATAATATAACTATAAGCACCACTTAGCGGATTCTCTTGAATATGTAGCCTGGATGAGAATTGTTCCATATTTTTATTTTATTGCAGGACAGTTTTGTTTTCCTCTGTTGCGAGACTGACTTTGTTGTGAAATGAATTAATTTTTAAGTGTACATGGTGTTCAAAATGAAGATCATTATGAATAAAAGTTACAGCGTTATACACACAGTATTTCTATTAGAAGGCAGCGATAGCCTAGTGGAGATACCAACGGACTGCCATGCAGAGGATATCGGGTTCTAATCCACGGCGCGCACCACTGACCTTGTAAGGTATGTAGGTACGTATTAAATTGTTAGTTATCGTGCTTAGGAGAGCACGTTAAACCGACGGTCCTGGCTGTCATAAAGATGTGAAATGAAATGAAATGAAATACTTCTTTATAAACTTTGCAAGTACTTACGAAACGTCATTAAAAAAAAGCATTTTATACAATTATTTTTGTGTGCCGAATTAGAACAGCTCAATCCCAAGCGTTTTGATCGTCTTTATATTCAGATATTTTATAGTATGCTTTTGAACATAATTTCGCTTTAACAATTATTTTGAACTTATTTATAGATAAGTTTCTTAAATTATAAGGGAGCTTGTTATAAAAGCGTATACATTGCCCCATAAAACAGCTACTTATTTTGTGGAGACGAGTGCTATGAACTACCAGATTATTCTTGTGTCTCGTATTTACAGAATGTATATCACATTTTTTACTAAATTTGTCAATATTTTTATGTACATATAACAGATTTTCATAAATATATTGTGATACAACAGTTAGAATGTTTATTTCTTTGAATTTTTCTCTTAGAGTAACTCTTGGACCGAGGTTATAAATTCCCCTTACAGCTCTTTTCTGTAGAACGAATATTGTATTTAGGTCTGCAGCACTCCCCCAGAGAAGAATCCCATACGACATTAAGCTATGAAAATAACTGAAATAAACCATTCTAGCTGTTTCTAAATCTGTAAGGCGTCTAATTGTCTTAACTGCATAAGCTGCAGAACTGAGTTTGCCCGATAGCCTTTAAATATGTGGATCCCATTGTAGTTTGGTGTCGAGCATAATACCTAAAAACATGGTTGTCTCGACGGGCTCAATCCTAGATTCATTAAGTTGCACATTGGTTTCCATTTGTTTAACATTAGGCATAGAGAATTTTAAAAGTTTCGTTTTCTTATTATTAAGTAATAGGTTATTTACATTAAACCAATTAACAACTTTAGAGAGTGCATTGTTTACTTCGTCAAAATTAACCTGTTGTCGTTTAATGTTAAAAATCAAAGATGTATCATCCGCGAACAACACAATCTCATGATTGTCCTTTACATAATTAGGTAAATCGTTAATATATATCAAGAATAGAAATGGACCTAGAATTGAACCCTGCGGGACACCCATTTTTAGAGCTGAACCTGGAGATGTCTTACCATTAACTTCGACCTTCTGGATTCTGTTGCCCAAGTAAGAAGTCAGAAGATCGAGAGCTTTGTTCCTAATGCCGTAGTGATATAATTTCCTGATAAGAGTATCATGATGTACACAATCAAAGGCTTTTGATAAGTCGCAAAATATACCTAACGCATCTTGTGACTTCTCCCAAGCCGCAAAAATACTTTTCAGTAACTCAACTGCTGCGTCAGTAGTTGAACAACCCCTCGTAAATCCGAACTGTTTCTTGTGAAGAAGATTATGTCTATTAAAATGATTAAGCAATTGATTAAGTATTAACTTTTCAAAAATTTTACTAAGAGTTGGCAATACAGAAATTGGTCGATAATTTGAGGGGTCTGATGTGTCACCAGATTTAAATAAGGGTGTAATTTTACTACATTTCATTAAATCAGGAAATGTTCCAGAAGCGACACAGCCATTGAACACTGTGGCTAGATGTGGAGCAATTAAAGTAATAATATATGAAACAGTCTTAACTGACAATCCCCATAAATCCATTGTCTTTTTCATATTAATAGTTTTAAATTGTTTAAGAATATCTTCAATAGTAACAGCAGTAAATTCAAAGGCTGTGACACATTCTGGTACGCAGTCCTTAAGTAGTATTTCAGCAGACGTGGAAGATGACTTGAGTGACTCTGTAGTTAAAATGGGTATATTAGCAAAAATTTTTCAAATTCTGTCGCTACTTCCAAGTCCTCTGCAACACTCACATTATTGATATTTAGTCGCGACTGCGTGCTTTGGCTCTACCAGTTTCGTTATTGATGACATTCCAGGTAGCCTTTATGGTATTTTCAGCGCATTTGATTTTATTTTTCAAATAAATTGATTTTGCAGCATAACAAGCTTGTCTGAATGTTCTTGAATATTTTTTTACATAATTAATAAAGGCTGGACTATTATTAAAAGTTTTTTCATTGTAAAGTTCATATAACCTAATCCGACTTTTATGAATGCCTTCAGTTGCCCAATCACTAAACGTCAGACGGTCAGTTACATTTATTTTTTTGGGTTTAAATACAACAGAAAATTCAACATTAATCAATTTAAATAATGAGTTATATAACTGATCCGGACGGTCATGAGTAGGCAACCAACGCATTTTACTAGATAAATTATTTTTAAAAACTCCCATTCGGTTTTCATTTATAGGTATAAAATTTATAATTTTACTCTGAACCTTAAGGTTTTTTCTTGGACAACAGACTAACTGCCCACTGTGATCGTCTGATCACAGTGGGCAGTTAGTCTGTTGTCCAAGACTGTAGCATATTAATTAAGGATTTATGTAAAGGTTTAGTGTTTATAAATATATTATCAATACAGGTGGCACTTGTGGCAGTCACTCTAGTTGGTTCTAAAAAAGTATGACTTAAATTGTAAGATTTAAAAATATTTAAGAAATTAATTGATGAAGAACTTTTCTCTAAAATGTTAATATTAAAGTCACCACAAACAGCAACTGTTTTATGGCAATTATTAACTTTGCTTAGGGCGTCCTCCATAATTACTATAAAACTTTCAAAAGGCGCACATGGAGGCTTGTATACACTCATAACAATGAACTGCTCAAATTCGACACATGATATCTCTATAACTCTCTCAACAGAAAGGCTCACAATATCAGATCTTTCCTTAAATTTTAAAAGTTTATTTATTATAATTAAAGAGCCGTCTCGAATAAAGTTTTCTCTGCTGAATGAGCTTGCAACCTGGTGGTTATTGAAATTGAATATGAACTGATGGCTTTTTAGCCAATGTTCTGTAATACATAAGATGTCAATATTGTTACAGTTCATAAACAATTCCAATTCTAATTCCTTACTCATCAACCCTTGTATATTCTGATGCACCAGGTTGATACAATTCTTTAAATTATTTTTTTTACAATATGCGGTTGATGAAAGTGTGTTTTTCTTACTTACAATAGGTGTGGTATTAAAAAAGGTAACTAATGTCTTATCAAGGTTATTGCCAGAGATTGACTCTATTGTCTCATTACTTAATTTAAAGAATTTGGAACGGATTCCAAGCTAATATTTAATGTCAAATTAGACTGCTCAATAAAAGCAGAGTTATTAGCCAAATTTTTGGCTGTGTTATTAATAAAATATGCTAGCGATGATGCTATTTGTCTTTGATTATATTGAGATAGATAACAACTATCACATGTCAAATATAGGTTTCTAATGAAAGCATTAGAGTCAATTATGTCAATAAAATTATTGTAAAATGTCAGTGTATGTAATTTGCTATTTAACTTATGTCTAAAATCATTTTCAGCCTGTGGCAACAACTTACTGTAGGGAAATGCAACTAAAATTATTTTTCTAACTTTTATGTTTAATAATTGATTGAAATATCTTTTTATAGTATTTAAATTTGCATTACCCCTTCTCCCAATAAAAATGATTATTGTTGAATCGGGACAGTATGTTTTACTTAAAATGCTTTGTAAGATATGTGTAAAACTTGCTCCGGGCATACAAAAGTTGGTTACTGTTTGACCTGTCCTTTGTCTCAACAATTGGCTCATGTTCCTACCTATCTCATCACTAAACATTACTAAATTGTTGGTGTTCGTATTTGTATTCAGATGTGAGAGGGAAGTGCTAGCATTCATGAAGCTGTTACTCATCACCGCTAAATGAGATGACATAGCAGAACTATCTTTCAAGTTGGTAGGCTGTGAAAAACTTTGTGGTGTCAGGCTAGGTTCATTGGCCTGATTATTATTAGTTAATGATATGAGTCTTTGCTCATTGTATTTACACAAATCCACTAAGTCGTCCATGGCCAAGATATGTTCATTAATTTGATTTTGAGATAATTGATATTTCTTTGTCATGTTACATAGGGAATCTTGTAAGCGGTCAATCTCTGTCTGCAAACAATGGATATCAGCATCATACTTTATAAGATTATTATCTAGTTTAGTCATACAAATAGACAAATCTTCCTTTAGAGCTATATACTTTCGGCAATAATTGACATTTGACTTTGAATTTCTAAATTTTCTTAATAACTTTTCCTTTTTCTTAATTTGTTTATTCAACTTAACATACTTTTTCAGTTTATTTGCTGAGTTTATGGTTTTACTAGCTTGAACAATTGAATTGTCTTTAGTTAAGTCAATTGTAATAACTTCTTCTATGTTTGAGTTTGAGTTGGCAGAAACCATAGATGGAGCGCTACCAACCAGCTCATCAAACAGTGATTGTGTAGTGGCTGATTTGATGGACCGGTCTGCACACTCCAATCTATTAATATGATTGTTAGCCTCACTTAGGAGGCCCTCTAATTGGGTGATGCGCTTGAGTGCGGTCTCAAACTCATTACTACAACTGTCAAAATTGTTTACAACTGATTGTAATTTATCGCGTTCATCTAAAGATGTAATTAAATGAGAATGAATTTCTGCCATCTCAGTTCTTAGTTGAGAATTTTTCTCTAAAATCTGTAGCATCTCCCTCTCATTGTCATCATGCTCACTTTGTAGTGTCTCACACAAATCCTTGTATTTCTTAAGTTCTTTAAGCGTTAATTGTAATTTTTCCTCCTCTAGACGCGCCTTCCTGGTCATCATCATGTTAATAGATTTGAAATAATTGGATCGCAAGAAACTTAAGAACAAAAGACAAAAATAATAAAGTACTTATTGTATGACACTTAGGTTTGGGTAAGTCACCAATCGAAATGAGCCGGCTAATCGAGATATGTTCACTAGGTGTTTATTACTTGTGCAAAATTGTTTAGATGTACAATATATCGTAAACTTACCTCAACTGCTCGTATATTAGAAAAAGTAATGCAAAGTATTTTAAATAACAGTTCGTTTGACAGATGACTTTGCAAAACTTTTACTATGTGTTATTCACCAACATTCACTTCTAATTATGATATTAAACAGATAATTACCATTATAACACACTAATACGCACTTAACATACAAATAATACCTAATAAAATGAATTAAATCAAATAAAATAAAATTATTATTGGGAGAACCACAGTTTTACGTCTTACTACCAGTGTTGCCAGAGACCAAAAAAAAAGTTGTGTGTGTTTGATATTCGTTACGGGGTGTGAGTAACCTCAAATAAACTGATACTGGTGTTAACTCTAGAATATCGCTAATGTCTTACCGCACTCACTTTGTGGAAAAGGTGATAATCTGGCACATCTGGTTATTCAAGTAAGCGGGTTCCGGGCCCTTAGATGTCTAACTACAGAATTCAATATTCTAACTATAGATAGATCTGTAGATTTTAGATTCGTTTTTGACAGTTGTTGACATAAGCTCCATACAAAATATGTCAAACACGAATATAAAATCTACAGATCTATCAATAGTTCGAATATTGAAAATGGCCGTAAGTCATCGTTTTCAAAAACTTCTATGGTTAAGATAGTTTACTAAGATTCATAGCATTCACAAATAATTTTGAACAAAGCCTTAAATTCCAATCAATGCGATCACGAACAATATATTTTATCGCAATCAACTAATGTTAGGTAGCGCACACATTTTTATTACAAAGAAAGCAGTAATTACGTTGTGGTTAATGATCCGAGAGGGCTAACAGCCCGTAAACAATATGGTTTCACTAAATAATTGCGTAGACATATATATCTACGGGGTTATTGTCTAGTCTTATGTTTGTATGTCATCAGCTTGGAGGTATGTGGTGACAATTTTCAAATATTTTATTTGAAACATTTGTATAAATAAAAAATAATAAATGTGATAGTTTGTGAGGATGAATGTATGAATTTCTGTTTGATACAAATTTATCGAACTGATTTTGATAAAACATTGCGGTAATAATACAAATACTTACTAATCTTTTGTCGCAATGCCCCGACACTCACACGGGTGGAATCTAGTTATCTTAATACTCTTAAACTTTCACCATTTTAATACCAATGTGGACACGACAGCGTAGCGCATATAGCGTTTCTTGTCGTTCGTGATTGGTCAGCAAGGTTTAGGCTCACCCGGCCTGCGCAGTAGTGGGGCATTCTATAATGTAAAGTAGAACTCTAAATCTATCCATTTAACAAAATGACACCTCAATATCTTAAATTTAAGTAGATTAAAAACATTTTCACACTATATTACTTGTAGGTCAAAGAAAAGCAGCCATTAGGAAGTTGTGATTTATGTGTCCAATCAGCTCGCTCTGGAGCCCAAAGGGTATGAACATAGTAAGTTATTAATTAGCTGAGCTTGCATCACTAGTTCAATGGATTCCAATGATATCATGTTTTATGTGACGTCATTTCAATTTATGAATGGAATATTGGAGTTGAATAGTACGTAGTGAAGGTATTGCGGATGTTTGATTTTATGTATGGTGTAGTCTTGTCACTTGTTTAATGCTACATTTTCGCATAGATATACCCACGCCTTTTTCCCGTCGGGGTAGGCAGAGACAACAGAACACCACTTGCTTCTATCCTTACAAACCTCACGTGCTTCCTCTACATTTTCGCGTGTTGCATAAATAAGCCACTGCACAGATGACAAGTTTATATTATTCTTATTCACTTCATATGATTCATACACTGAGGTTTTTACAGACATTCAAGCAACGGACACAAAGAATAACCAGACTCGGAACAATATTTTGTTTTTTAAAAAAAGACAACTTTCGCACTAGGAAGAAATTCCTGTGTCGCGGGGGACTTTATAAACATACAATCAACGGACACCATGAACACCCAGACTCGAGACACCAATTTGTATATCACACAAAGTGTTGTCTCGTGTGGGAATCGAACCCACAACACTCGGCGCAGTACCAAGCGGCGAGGCGACCGCTTAAACCACTACGCCAACTGAGCAGTCAATACGACACGTGTCGTCATCATCATAGTAGATGCTTCTCATATATCTATACGACAGACAGACAGCGACATATTAGTAATAGCCGGTGCACTCTTTGGTCACAGAAACACCAAAAAAATTTTCAAGCAACCTACACATATTATCCTACTGTGCATATACAGGCTGCTCCAATAAAAAATTCTCGAAGATAAATATTATACCGAGCACCCGAACCATGTTTAATAGGGTCAGACAGATTTTGAACGCACTTGCCCGCTTCGGCTTAGATTAATGATGTGAGGTGCCGTTGCATACATTACTTTATACTTTACTTTATTTAACACTTATATGTTACGTTTATTTATAATCCAATGGCTTTTATCGTTTCTAAAAGGTACATTTTATTTTGGCCCCGTGATCCGAAATATGGCTTTTAACCATAATATTATATCAGAATGAAAACCAAATGAGTATTATATTGTCATGTAATTGTTTCGTCAATGATAGCCTGTTCTGAAAATTCAGAGCTAAATTTATCTTATAGTAGTGAATTTCACTCTGCAGCGTATCCTTATTCAAGGGGACGGGGAAATAGACCGCGACGTCACGCACCGGATCAACTCAGGTTGGATGAAATGGCGACAGGTCACAGGAACAACTTGTGACCCACGGATGCCTCTTAGGTTAAAGGCCAAAATCTACAAATCCGTATTAAGGCCTGTCGCACTGTATGGATCGGAATGCTGGGCCTTGAAGAAGACGGATGAAAGAAGATTGCATGTAGTATAGATGAGGATGTTGAGATGGATGTGTGGGGTAGCAAGGATGGATAAAATTAGAAATAAGTTTATTAGGGGAAGTCAAAAGTTGCACCAGTGCAAGAAAAGCTGAAAGGAAATCGTCTATCGTGGTATGGGCATGTGATGAGGAAGGATGAAAATCATGTGACTAGAAAGGAGATGAAGATGAGAGTTGAGGGATATAAGGCAAGAGGAAGACCAAAGAAAAGATGGATGGATTGTGTGAAGGGTGACATGAATAAAAAGGGAGTGAATGATGAGATGACGTCTGATAGGAGAGAATGGAAGAGAAAAACATTCTGCGTCGACCCCAAGTAATATGGGAACAGGGCAGGCAGAAGAAGAAGAAGCGTATTTTGGTCAAAGAATTGAAGATATTTCCAAATAAAACTCAGATGGCTCAAATGGGCTTCAACTCTGGACGCCAACATTTAATATAAATCATATCTTAATCATAATGCAACTAAATTGCATGGCACAAATATATATATTTAAAAAACTAATTCTAGTTTTCTAATTTAGAAACGAAGTTGTAGGTAAACCAAATAGGGTCATTACTGTTGCACCACCCGTAACTTTTCAATTTCCTTGCTAAAAAAAATCTTTAAAGTTCTTCTTGTCTTTTCCTTTACATTCAGCGCAGCACCCCTTCTATCAAACTAAAATAAACATCGTGATATTTGTCTAACATTACTCCAACCACCACAAGTCCAGTGATTCTGAGTTACATTGTATAAACCAAACTCACACTATCAGTAATTAAGTCCAGCGGTAATGTTAGTAGTGGCCGTCAAAGCTGATGTACGGTAACACGAACCTCCTGTATACACACCTCCGACGCTTTGAAACATGCTGTATAGCTTTAAGATGTAAAGTACGTTTCACACTTTCGGTCTTGTTAAATAAAATTGATGTGTTAATTTATTTTTATCGGGCTAGTGTCAAAATCTACTACCATATAATGACGAGTTCTATTAAAAATAAACTTTTTTAAAGAATAATTGTTTTTCTAACACACAAAAAGCATTTGTGACGCCCACAGTTATAGTATAGTGGAAAAACCAATGCTTGGCCTTTTTAAAATGATGATGATGACTTATAAGTCCTTTCTAGATTCTAAATGGTATTAAAGAAGATAATTGTTGTATTTAAATTTAAGTTAACTTATACAACAATATTAGGAGACGTCCGACGGCACATGAAACTGTAATATAATATAAAATAACAATGTGAAACACTCCTTATAAACAACAGAATCGATGTTTATCTATTGAACTAACTACAAAGGCGGTAACTATCTCTAACATTGTACTTACATAGTTACCAGTTAGATTAGCGATAGCCGTATCGGCTACGTTTTTGCTACGGGCCACGTAGACAGGCTACGTGAAACAAATAAACGGTTACGGCGTAGCATAACCAATCACGCCAGAGTTATTTCATTGATTCATTGTTTTTGTTATAATGGTTTGTCTACATAGTAATTTATGTATTGGACAATCAATGTTTCAAGTGTATTGTGTAATAAGATTTTTAAAGAATCTTTATCAATATGTGATTCAGCATGTCTGAAGTGCTGAATCAAAAAAAATTAGTTTTGACAATTTTATTTTAAAGTTATTTTATTAAATATCTAGAATAATATAAATCATTTAACTATAAAATTGTTTTGCACTGGAAGGTACTAGATGGCATAAAATGAACCAACACTCACAAGGAATACCCACATTCTGCGACATTTTTGTCTGTCTCCAGTGGGAATCGAATATAGAATATAAAATCTGAAGTTGTGGGGGGGCACTTCAAAGTCTACGCCATAGGTGCTCTATTCCATTTACATCTACAATCATCATAATAACAATTCTCCTTAATCCACCGATTACCCAAACCATCATCCACAAATTCGAATATCAAATAAATCTAGATCCATACCAGCCCACATATAATCGGTACGTCTTTAGAATAACTAAACAGAGCATCGAACTCAATATCCTACTCACGTACGATCGCCAATTCAACACTTATTTGAACAGATGGAATGTATGATTCCTTATATTCCTTGTGTTTTAGACACATTATAGCAACGCTGATATCCGAAGGGGAAGAAGGGAAAACTATTGGAGATATTGAACCGATTTGTGTAATATTATATGTGGATATGTTATTGGGTGTTGACCCAATAAGAATGGGGTCTGTATTGCAAGAGATGTCGTGGGTCACACAAATGGGGGTTCCATTTGGAATTCGGTACATGTAGTGCATTGGTAATTGGTATGGTGTGGCACAAAATAGTTGAGTCAACAGAGGGCGATGGTTAAGTCTGCTGACAAAGAGGTACCTTTATACCAAACATTTGGATGAAGAATAGGATAGCTATAGACAAATATAAAAGTTCCTTTGAATTCTGGAGCTCAGACAGCATTTGCTGTGTAGAAAAGCTGAAATTATATCAAATCTGTTTAGACTGGGAAGCGCTCCCAGGCTCTAACCGAAAGTTTGATAACCCTGGAAAGATGATGATGAACATAGTATATGAGTATGTCATGAAATAAAATTGACTATAAAGTCAAACTCAGATCTAGGCATTGCCGAGGTGCAATCTTTTGCTATAAAATATGTTTATTTTTGAATTTTAAGAAGACTGCACTTGCAGTTCTGAATCAATATTCCATAAACGTTATTCTTATTTATCACAAGCGCACCGCACGATACTGCACTCAATAGACCACATCAAATCCAGAAGAAACGTGCGTAAAAGCAATTTAAATTTAACGCCAGAGCGACGAACTTGAAAATTATTTATGACACACATACATAACTGGGTGCGCTGGCTGTGTATGAAGGAAACGGATACTACATCAAAAGCTAGCTACAATTTCTGAGTGAGCTCAGTATATCTTAACGTAACAGTGCGTTGAGCAAACTGTGTGGGGAAAGACATGAGGGAAAAGCGGTTGGGGACCACATTATTTAAATAGTACTTATACTCAAAGTTGCTAACACAATAATCTAAATATGTTGATTAGTTTGTTAAAAAATCACATCAACATAAATGCCTAGGTACATCTTCTCGTCTGGCAAATAGTAATAAAATTTTAAAATTTACCTTTTAAACAGTAGACATGTAATTCTTGGTTACTATGTTCCTAAACTATAAATCATGATTTTTAAACGCCTATTTAAGCGCCATTATATTGCAATCAAATACGAAAATATATTACTTTATTTCACAAAAGCGAAGTGGTTCTTGTAATGAATTAAATTACCCTACAAAAAACTTAAAATTAAAGAATTTATTTCGATCACATATCTTATCCGTTTTATTTGAAGGATAAATTCCGCGATGATGTTCACAAAATAGCAACGTTACTTTCAATATTATAAAATCATATTTTATAATATTTGATTAATTTACTTAGTGAATGCAAATATTGTTAAATGTCAATATTTACATATTTTGCTTTTAAGAGTTCAAAGCTCGCTAATATTAGATTAATTTAAACAGGGCGCATGACCTGGTTATTAATATTTAAACACTAATTTCATCAATCTAAAATGCTAAAAATATTGAACAGTTAATATTTTTTATGGAAATTTATCATTGTTTAAATTCTACAGCAGAACAGTTTTTAATAAAAGTAAAGCCATAGAGCTATATACAGTTTAATATGCCTGTGTATCTGTATATGTGTGGAAATGGTAAGATCTATCATATTACACTTTTATAGTAAAACAATAAAAAATGCCATCTAGTAGTTGGAGCTCTTAGTAAAGAAAATATTTTTTTATAAAACGTATTTTAAAGTTGGTCGACAACTTCCGCACCAGCCATAAAATCTGCACTGTGAGAAATTGTACAAACATTCAATCATCAGACACAAGAAATGTCGCGAAGTCACTCAAGAATTTGTGAATTACACAAAGCTTTCTTCCGTGTAGGGATTCAACCCCCCTATAACCCCTCCTTACGCAATACCAATCAGAAAACCATCTGATTATACTACTATGCAGTGCAGTCTAATAGAACACTAGATTCAGCGTTATATCAATTAGAAAAACAGCTGCAGATAGCTGCTCGAGATACTCGTCCAACTAAGGGATAAATCTTAACATCGTTAATAATTCGGTCTAAGTCACAGGCAGTGTGTGATATTATTTTGTAACTGCATGCCACCGTAAGTGTAGCTTGCAAACTGAATTATATATGAACCGGCACCATAAATATAAAGGGCTTAAATACCTTATTATTTTCATTTTAATATCAGACTTCGCCTGCGACCTCGAACTCATAGAATACTCATAGAATTGTAACAAAATTAAACTTAACCTTCCTGGGGAGTCATATTACATATTGGTGAGAATCGTACAAAAATCTAGCTAGGTGGGCCGACAACCTGAAAATGGTGGCTGTGACTGACTGGGTGCGCAAGGCTGAGGACCGTGTGCTGTAGTGCGTGTTGGGAGAGGCCTATGTCCAGCAGTGGACTGCGGTAGGCTGATTGATTCATTGATTTATTGTACAAACCCATTCTGTAGTTTGGGCAATGATATTACAAGAAAAAGTTTACCTACGTTGTAATCAATCCGTAGAAACGGTACACTAACGCACACATCGATAACTCCATATTTTATTTTATTTTCGGTTGACAAGATGTGTCAGTTTCACTTTCACGCCGGCTCGCGGCGTCACACACACATATGTCAGGCTTGCCAACTGGCTTATGTTTAGCGTCCTGCTTTTGGTATGCCTATAACATATCTACTTCTTTTTACTTTTGTAACATCATTTAGTTTGGGTATAGATTACAAAGCAGATTTGATGGATGTGTGAGACTATAAGCCAGGTTAGTCATAAGAATTTACCACCCTATGGGCATTGTTTATTAGGCAGCAGTTCAGAAATATTAATTAAGGTTATAAACACACCCTATGCTTTCTTCCAAGGCCTTAGTTACAGGTCGGCACTCGGAATTTTCACTATGTTGGCTTTTCTTAAGAAACAATACATTTAGTGTACCATCAAGAATGTATATTCTAGCAGCTACTACATATTTCTGTTCCAATACTCGTCAACGTAAGAGACGCAGCAACACTCCGTTAATAATGCGGTCCAAGTTATATGAGATATGCGATGCCCTAACCAGTCCGATCTCGGCACTTTTTTTGCTGTCGCAATTGATATTGTGACGGCCAGTGTCGTGTCAAACTGTCGACACTACGGTCGTCGAGGAGCACATAAGTCATACTGATGTCTATACTGTTTCCATTGGAAGTCAAACAGAATAATTATCAAAAAGGTTTAAAGACTATTTCATTATTTGGAAATGTCAGTTTTCATGACGTAAACACCCTCGTCAAGTTTTCGCCACTAACTGACAACAAGGCGATGGCCGTGCGGATAACACATCCGCTTCACGTTCTGAAGGCGTGGGTTCAAATCCCAGTCATAACAATTATGTGGATTTTGGTTTTTATGAAATTTGGAAAATGTTTATGAATATTTGGCAAATACAAAAAAAAAGAATATTTAAATATCTCGAATAAAAATTAGTAAATTCTAGAAACTTCAGGAAACAATGGAAAGGTTACAAGAGACAGGAGATGAAAAACAAATTAATTAAGAAATGAAAATTGAAAGGCGGTGCAGACGCGGTAAACGCCAGTTTAAGCATAGATGATATTCTATAAGTTTAAGTTGAGAAGTGGTAAGGTGAAGAAGAAAAGGAAGAAGTAAAAGGAATAAGTAGTAGTGAAGTAAAGTGAAGTGAAGTAAAGTGCAAAAGATGTTAGTGTTGGTGCTGTCCGCGTCGGAATCGAACGACGCGTCGTATGAGTAAAGCCAAATAAAGAGTCATCAGTGCTACTCGGTGTTTCTTTCCAATCCTGTTACCCCGTCCGTAACAATATTTTAATTTTTTTAGACTACTCCCACACTAGGAGTAGATTCTGTGTCACAGAGGATTTTACAAAGAATCATCATCATCCTAGCCAAGGCCATCGCCTCGGAGCTCGGGCGTTGGCCTTGGATCGCAACTGGGATTTTGCGACATTACAAATACTTATTCCATTCACGAAAACAAAGAACACCCAGACTCAAAATAAAAAATACGTTGATCATGCATGGTGTTGTCTGTAGGATATCGTGAACACAACAGTAAACTGAGTTTTTACCCTAAAATACCGAATTAATTTCTATGAAATTAAGAAATAACTTCGGTTTAAATAAAAATTTGGCAGGCGAGGACTTTTTCTTTTAAAGGTTCATATTTATTTAAGTAATAGTGTAATCAACATATTCCACATCAAGTACATAATCTGTTAAGGGCAGAAACACGTCTCCGTTCCAATACTCGTCAACATGGGAGATGCATGTACACTCCGCTGACAGTGTGGTCCTAGTCAAAGCAGCACCGCGATGCTATTTTTTGTAACTACATGAACTTTGTACCATGTCTTAAGTAAGATGATTTACAAAATATAACATTTTGATAAAATATAAATGTGTAGGCGTCCTTTTGAATAACGATGTTAACGAAACCAAGCAACCATGAGCAAGATAAAGGACTAAACCGTACATTAAAATAAACTGTACGGTTGGCGTAGTGGTTTAAGCGAACGTCTCACCGCTTGAGGCTACGTCGAGTGTTTAAGACTCGATTCTTACACAAGACAACACTTTGTGATCCATAAACTGTTTCGAGTCTGGGTGTTCATTGTGTCCGTCGGTTATACGTTTGTAAAGTCCGCTGCGACACAGGATTTGGTCTCAGGACGTGAGTAATCATAAAAAAACAATTTCTGAGAATAGATCTCATATAAAATTTAATGATTAAAATATAAACATTACCTAAGTTATATCCAGATGGATTTAATCAGAATAATTGTATATTGGAGTTTTATCGCGAAACACGACTCAAAAGAAATCGTTTTCCACTTTCATTATTTTCGTATCTTTTATATTTGAAAACCCAGCTATTACTGAAATAAATGTACCAAAAATCTGCACAGACTACCGATAAAAAATATCTTTCTATTCAATACCGAAAACATTTTTAATAAAATGTCCGTTTATCGCTTCGTAAATTAGTTACAGCCATTTGAACACAATCACCATTTTGAACGATATTTTCCAAACAATTACTTTCACAGTAGGTACGTTGCAAAAGCTGCAAATATTTTACACTGAGGCTTATGCAGTGTAGCGATCGATGGAAGCATGTGGTAGAAAATAGTCGTATACGACAAATGGCGTGTACTTTATCGGAAGGGCAGCGTGTACAAAGATGTGTGAAGCAGAGCGCTGTTCAAGAAAATATCAAACAGTAGTCATTGTTATCATCCTAGCGTTATCCAGGTTTCAACTGAGACTTACATACCTACCACATACATACATATACTCACGCCTTTTTCTCGTCGGGGTAGGCAGAGACAACGGAACGCCACTTGCATCTATCCTTACAAACCTCACGCGCTTCCTCTACATTCATTACTCGGTTCATACATGCTCGCCGGTTCCGGGTGCTTCGGACCTACCAGTAATATGATTACTAATCCCGGTTAGATCCAAGACGTGCACACATACCAATAGTATTAATACCATGCTCCTAGCTAGCTCTGTGCTGCTCTAGTAAATGAAGAATTCCTGTGAGAGACGAGACATGGAATGAGTGCAAGGATCGGTATTCATCATCATCAGCCCTGCACATAAACTGTCCCACTGTTATAAGGCGCGTGACCCCGTGGCCACAGAGGCCAGTGCCTCTTTTCACTATGAGAAGAAGGCCACAGTCTACTACACTGGCCAAGTGCGGGTTGGCAGACTTCAGGATCTGTTTTGAGACACATCAATTACTTTTTTGTAATCAGTAGCAACTAGTTCGGCTACTAACCTCTCCACAACTTGGCTATGCGCTTAGTTGCACAGCAGAAAGTATTGTACTGTGCCACCTGGCGCTGTTCTTCTACTCAATACTTTACTTGCCCAACTTAGTTTAATAAACTAACAGTCAAGTGTACCGGCTTAGATACTCAGCCTTGTATTGGTTAGCCCCTTTGACTGTTTCCGGTAGATTGCTATTCTAATATTGGACTTTGAGTTCTCGAGATTCTCCGCAAAGGATAGTTTTTTCTCTTTTTCGTGTGTGGCCAACTCTGGTGACGGTGTTTTCAGACCGGAGGCCTGCGAAATAGCCTAACGATTTTTGACCTCAGCCAAAAACCGGGACCAACCTTTACCTGCCCTTCGAAGCGCGGTTGCGCTCTGATGTAAAAGCCACACAGCTTACTTTACCGACTAACAGCAAGCCACAACTCGATATAATTACAGTACTACTCAGCATGGTGGATGCGCATTCTATTCAATAAGTATTCGATCTCTTTGCGAACCACTTTGTCAGTAAAGCTACTTCACATAATATCTCAGCTTGACGCTTATAACTTATACCACACTTTAATACCACGCTCTGCTACTAACGCGTTGTGTGTCCCCTCCTACATTTATGCTGCGCTGCAAAGCGGCTTTAAAATAACAAGCGTTAATGATTTTTTAATTAACATTACTTGCATGTAAATGTTTCAAAGAATTCAGATATGTTTAGATGCACACGTTTAATATTTTAAACATGATGCTGCAGAAATTACTTTTTACTGCATTTTAAAATCCGGGCCACTGCTACTATTTCTTTTTTCTAAGTAACGATGAATATTTTCTTCGACGTTGCATAAATATTAGTATGGGTACAATGGTTTTGAATACTCAAGTCTAATAAAAAAATACCCGAAACCGATTAAAATTTTTATGTCTATTTTATGAAAATTTTATGTCTTTTTCTTTACATTTATGGCATTTGGTATAATATGAAGTCTGGTTTTTACTCAAAAAAATATTCAGAACATTTACTTTTTAACAAATTCTTCAAGATTGGTGGTTATTCACTCGATCAAACATTACCTGACAATTTTATAAGGATGTTTAGCAATTTCAAAATATTTTCCAGAGTCTGTTCTGATCTCTGGAATTTCTGTTTGTTTTTGTGCTAGATAGGTAATTTATCGAGGAAGGCTACTAAAGGTAAGGTACTATGAACATTACGCCAAGAACCACGAGTCCGAAGCAGTAGCCCTAGGTAACGTGGCTGGCCGGTATTTCAATATAATTGATTACATTTATTTTATAGGCCGCTTTTTGCTTGATCTGAACGATTTCAGAAGAATTTTATTTTAGCGTTGACATGTTTTCGCAAGCCCAGAGAGATCCCAAAACTTGTCATCACCTCTACCAGTATAATCCTATTTGGATTTAACAAGTACATATATACCAATTTCCATACATAACAGCACATACAAATCGCCATGTATTATGCCTTGCGCCCACAATAGTGCGGACCGCTATCTCCACGACGCAGCCTCGGCCGGTCAATTTGCTGTGTATACGTAACATTGTATTATTGAAATAGAAATGTTTACACTACTAAGAATTATTGCCCAAATGTGGAATATTTTACGCCTCTTATAAAAGTAAATAATTATGTAGAAGTTAGGTCGTTTAGCAATTGCATTAAATCTATCGGTGTTACTTTTACATACTATTTTTTTCATAATCGCACATCTCATCTCAATCGTTATCCCACATTACATCCAAGATTCACAGGCCGGGATCCACTTATTAGTCTTAAAATTATAGTCAGAACAATATCAGCTTTTCCACAGAGCTATTGCCGTTTGAACTACGTAACCTAAAGTATAGTGATTTTCTATAGCTTAGACCAGTCTCAATAGATTCAAAAGTACTGTCTCATGAGTATCGAAGATCTTTCCGTCAACTGGCACCGATTGCTTAACGTGCTCTCCGAGGTATATGGTGAGTGATAATAATTAACAATGGGAATACCCCTTCGGAGATAAAGGCGTGAAATATGTTATTGTGTTGAATACAAAAATAACTTTGAAAAATTATTAGTGCGCGCCGTGGTTTTCAATCGGTATCCTACCATACGATATCATATGCACTAGGCGGCCATCACTGCCAAATCGTTGTCTGTATAAATAAAATCCTTGCGTTACTGACTGACTGAAAGACAAGCCAAGTTTTCTGTTTTGTTTTTTTTATAGACAACTCCTGCATTAGGACTAAATCCTGTGTCGCGGGGGACTTTACAAACATACAACTAACGGACACAATGAACACCCCGACTCGAAACAACACTTTATGGGTTAAACAAAATGGTAACAAAGTGTTGTCTCAATGGTGGGAATCAAACCCGCAACACTCGGTGCAGTGTCAAGCGACTAGGCGGCCGCTTAAACAACTACGCCAACCGTGCATTCCCACAGGCAGGCAGAAACGGTTGAATTTTAAAACAATATGCGAGCGTAGCTGCAGGCATCCATCCATCCATCCATCTAGTATGTTATAATCTGTCCAGGTTAAATATGAATAACACATCCGTTTCGTTTTTCAAGAATACTAAGTGTTCACAAAAAGTTCGGTACAATGTTTCAAGCGAATGTCTACTTGTTTAGAACTACGCTGAGTGTGGTTAGTTGAATTCGTACATGATAAAACACATTGTATTATCCACAAGCTGTTATGTTTGGTCTCAATATTTCATGTGTCCACTGGGAAAATTACGATTGCATAAGTTTCACTACAAAAGTAAAAGTCTTAGTAAACATTATCGCAATGATCAATGAGCATCATTAACCTCAAAATAAGGAACGCCCGAATTCGAAATAATGTTTTGCGATTCATCCATCCATCCATCCATCCATACGGCAACCACTTAGCACCGTATCATCAGTGGTCACTCATATTTATAGATTGTGACGAGACATTCATATTTGTGCATCATGGTGAAAATGACGATAAAAGCGAAAAGCTTTTGAGTATACGCGATGAAAATAATATTGACTTTAGTCACTGCTGTTGAAAACCAGTACCTGAATGACCAAGCTTTGCTTTTTTTGGTAAATCGGTTTTCCTAAAATGAATCCTAGCTAGGTCGATTTATCCACCAGGCAGAAACCCTGTATAATTTAGTATGACCAGTTGGTCTAGTGGTTAGTGAATATGACTGCTAAATGAGAGGTAGTGTGTTCTATTTTCACTCAGAACAAATATTATGTTATGTTTCTGGGTACTATTTATCTATACCATGTAAGGTTTTAAATTGATTACGAGTAACTCAAATGTCGTATAATATAATAAAAGTCCAAGAGACAGGCCTATTTTGAATTCTTTTTTAAATATGCATGTCTTGCTGTAAGAAAAGCCTAACAAGAAACACCACAACTTACGAATTTATTTACCACGAGGTACCCCATAACTACTACATAGGTTTATTACCTCCTACAGTAAACGCTCCTTTTCTACTGCAGCGAAATGAAAACAGAACTAGTGAGTGAGCGAGATACATATTACTCTCCGTAAAAAGCCACATTTGCAAAATCATTCCATCTCCATCCCTCACACAGCCCTAACACTTCAAAAGTAACATTCTAACAAAAACAGTTTCGGGCACAGGGCCGCACTTGGACAATGAATTCAGAATTAATTAAATCCGCCGACATCTTGGGATGACGAATCGATCCAAGTTGGAGATTCGGACAATTAATCCGTTTTAATAGTGTCCATACCATTCGATAATTGCGTTTGTCAATGTCAGAGGGCTAGAGACCATTATGAACCTTGTGTCAATAAATGAGAATTGAATTAACTTGATTGTTGGAATTATGTAAATGTCTTGAGAACAATGGCATTAGTTAGAAATTAGTGCGAATATAATTATTACAAGTATGTGATTTATGGTCATGTATTGTGTTAATTGCAGGTAGCATCACCATTCATGTCAACAATCATATTTCGTCTTTCTTTCTTTTCATGTGAGTTTATAGACCGTTTGAAGTTCTGCGACATGCAAAACGATGTTTTTTCTGAACAAAAACCAGGTATGACAGCTTTGTGTGCCCTCCGAACCAAGGTAGTGCTCCAACGTAAAAATCACAGCTAGGCGTCAGCTATCCAAGTGATGACCTATGTAAACGTAGCTTAACTTTTGCCAATCTATTACAAACGCAAAATCAAGTCACTCTATGTGCACTATGATATATATAAAGATGTAGAGTGGAGGAAACGAGATGATAAATATGGCGGGGCCATCAGCAGCGTCACTGTTGCGTTTTATTGCTTGTATATAATATGCTAATATAAAACAGCTGCAAATGAAATGTAAAATTTGTATGATCGTCTTGCATTTGGCCTTGAAATTTTTGATTGTGAATTTGATTGTGGCTGTTGTTCACTGCAAGGATAACAAAAAGGTAACATACATAAGATAAAGTGTAAAACATAAAAAGATGGCAGAGAAACAGAGATATTTATTTGTATGTTATCACTCAGCATCGTTCAATATATATATTTTTTATTTAAAAAAGATAATTCCCGCAGTAACACTAAATCCTGTGTCGCGGGGGACTTTACAAACATACAACTAACGGACACAATGAACACCCAGACTCGAAACAACACTTTCATGAATCACACAAAGTGTTGTCTCGTGTGGGGATCGAACCCACAACACTCGGCGCAGTGTCAAGCGGCGAGGCGGCCGCTTAAACCACAACGCCAACCGTGCAATCAATAACTGTATCATTCGAATAGCCAAACTGAAGAGGCAGTGCACTGAGTACTGACCGAGAACCGATTCAGGTGTAAACAAAGGATTTTACATTTCGATGGATATACAAATCATCAACATCAACAGCCTTTTTCTTATTTGTCTCACTGCTGGGTACAGGCCTTGCCTCACTGTGAGAAGAAATGAACCATGGTTCACTTGCTGGCTAAGTGCGAGTGGGCAAACTTTTTAAGTCTTTTGAGAATATGATGGAGAACCTTCAGAAATGCAACTTGCACGTCTGAATTCTTGACGATAAAAATGTCATTTCGAAAAAGTGATAGTGATATTTGATTAGGTAATGGGTATGTTAAGTGGATACTTCTACTATGAAACCCTTCAGAAGCGAGTCCGACTCTCATTTGATTTAATTATTTGAGAGTGCATTCGTGTTTTTTTCATATATCTTGGGTTTTGCCAAAATATTAAAAATATTTTCATTTTTTTTTATGTAGACTCTCGTCTGTATCCCCGAAAGGGTAGGCAGAGGCGTAACAATTGTAACATTACACCCACAGTTCGCCATGAATTTTTAGGTCCCACGTAATAGGGGGCGAGCCTATTGCCGTTTTATATAACCTTTCGAAAACTAATAATCAATTTTCTTACGGTTGCCAATCAAGCTGATAATGTTCTTGTAAATATTTGCGCTACAGATTGTCAATTTTGCAGTACCTGACCAACGAACGCTTCGTTGCAAATTAATTTCTGATATCGAGTAAAGAAATTTTATACACTAAGTACATTTTATAAAATATTATGTAAATTAATGTTCTATTTATCTTAAAATAAAATAAGACCGCAGTAAAGATACCTATTACACCTACATACATACATACATAGACTCACGCCTGTTTCCCGGAGGGGTAGGCAGAGACCACGGAACGCCACTTGCAACGATCCAGACATATCTCTCTTGCTTCATTCACTCCCATCAGATTCCTCATGCATGCTCTTCTGTTCAGGGTACTTCTCACCTGTCCTGTTTTTAGGATGTCTCCAATCTGATCAGAGAACGTCCGCCTAGGTCTTCCCCTTCGTCCAGTCCCTTCCACACTTGCCTTATATATCTGCTTGGTCAGTCTTTCGTCATATATCCTCTCCACGTGCCCAAACCATCTTAGCATACCTTTCTCGATGCTTGTCACTACATCTTCTTTTACCCCACAACACTCTCTTATCACAAAATTCTTTACTCTGTCAGTCAGAGAGACACCACACATACTTCTCAGTGCTCTCATTTCTACAGCATTTATTCTACTTTCAAGACTTTTCTGCCATACCCAACTATCACTACCATACATAAGAGTAGGTACTAACACCCCTCTATGCACAGCCACTATTATATGTACATAAAAACACATGCCTTAACTGACAAAGCTTTACAGAACTACTGAACATAGAAAGATAACAAATCGACAGTGGCTGTGATGAATGGTAGGCAAAGGAAGGTATTTTAATATTACATATCTCAGTAAATTTTAAATTAAAGGATATCTACAAATGAAATTACTCCTGATAGTGAAGTTAGCTCACTGACTACATGTCCTTCAGAGTACTATGTAAAGAAGTCCGATACGAGATCATCCGGTATAATTACAAAGTAGCTGATGAAGAGGCAATGGGATGTACATGGCATTTACTTACGTGCCCTTCAGGCCCGGAGTCGTGTACGCTTGACGACCTGTATGAGGCAAGGCCAATGCCATTCGAGTGGCCGAGTTTTGGGCCAAATATATGTAAAGTGTTGCCATCGACACGATAAGTAAGTCACTACTTACTTATCGTGTCGATGGCAACACACAAAAACAGCCCACTGGCTATCCACATCTGTCACGGTATCTATTGCCAAAAATCAAAATCTTGACTGCAATATGCTGATGAAGTCAGAGTTGGAGCAAAAATAGCAAAAAGCTTATGACCATCTATTTTTTTCTATACATTTTAATGCTTTTTCTTCTAATAGCTGAAAATTTTACTTGGATAACCTATAAATAATTGATAATGCCGCCATAAAAACCTTCACTGTTAAAAATATTTTTACCTCTACTGGGAACAGCTAAAGTGTATAAAATAAATAACAGACTTTACTTGCTTGTGATTTTAGGAAGTAAGGTTAGAAATGCTCCAAGTTTGTCGAGAAATCTTTCAAGGTTGTTTCCTTTCCTGGAGAATTTCCGCTTTTGAACTAATACACGAGTATATTGGTTCAAATAACTTTCGATTCGTGGAAACTTCCAAACTATTATCTGGCAACACAGCGTGTAGCAGAAATATATGACGTCATCGAAGTTTATAAATTTTATTGATAATAAGATTGAACATAGCTATGGGTAGCCTTATGGAGGTATTAACAGACCGCTATACATATAGGGTGTAGGGTTGAAGCCTTTGGCGCGCACCACTGACTTTTCATTGCTATGGCCGCTTTCGCTGGCATTTCAAGAAGATTCTTTGAATCTTTATAGGGCCGTCAGGAGTATCCTTGAATAAACTGACACTGTTTTCAGCTGTCAAATATAACTTCAGGTTGCTGAGTACAAACATATAATCTAGTAATCAAACAGCAGTGACTCTGTAGAATATCTGGCATATCTGGTTAGACTGGAAAGCGGCACCCGAGTGCGAAGTGCGTGCACAACAGGAATAACGCTAGGTCGATGATGATGATCCAAAAAATAAAATGTATTTAGTATAACTTGCAAGTAACCAACCAGACTCCTTCCCCTTTTCCATCTCCCTCATCCCACTTCTCCTCATATTCATAAATACATAGTTTCACGCCTATATCCCCGAAGAGGTAGGTAGAGGTATATTGCTACACCCACTTTTCGACAGATTTATTTTTAGTCCCACGTAATAGGGTGCGAGCCTATTGCCGTACCGGGCCCATTACCAGAATCCGTGCTGCTACTGAGAATTTCCTAACGGAAAAACCCAATAACACTTTGCCCGACCCGGGATCGAACCCGAGACCTCCCAATCACACGCGCACATTTATGCCGTAAGACCAACGAGGCAGTCATATTCATTTCATTTTCCCGAAACTTCAGCAACGCTCGTAACTCTTCTCGCTCGTGGAGTAACAAGTATCCTTGGGCGGCGGTAATCACTTACCATCAGGTGGTCCCTCTGCTCGTTTGCCTATTATAACATAAATAAACAGTTTTTTTTTAAATCGATGTATCAAAGGAACATAATTTGGAAGCTCATCCAAATAAAAAGAATGAATAAAAAGTGCCCAACGTTTTAACGAGCAAAACGTATATTTGAATTAAACACAAAATATTTCCAAATATATCAAATTAAAATTACTTATTTGAATATATAATTAATTTATATCAAATTTGAGCAAGATTTCATCTGAACCACATAAGCTTACAAATGATACAAACCTTCTTCTACCATTTAATCTGTTGGAACGAGACGGTTTTTGATTAAAACCGTTACGAACGTACCGAATTTTCTCGGAAAATTACGATTATTTATTTCAGATAGGCTTTGATCTCGATTGTTTGCTACTTAAAAGTAGCAGTGTGAGTATTCATATTATTCTCAGACAAACCAACTGAATATTGTACCAGTAAATAGGAAAATTAAATTATTGTTCGATTTAATTTTCCAATTCGGTTCGGCAATCGTTTCAGCTAAAATATATTGATGAGAAATTGGTTTAATATTATATTAATCACAAGTACTGCTGTGCCCCTTCTGTAAGGTTTATAGGAAGAGGAGATGTTTCACTAGGTATGCCTGAGAGTAATAAATAATGATGACTATTCTTTCCTTAAATATTCATCATGGTAGATTGGAATTTGGACTCCTACGACATTTACAACAATTTAATTTTCCTTAAGCGGTAGACAAATTTATTGTAAACTATCTGTGAAACATAACTTTTATCAAACATTTATTCACATTATGTCCACATTTTATTTCCAAAACGATTGATACACATCGTTAACAAAGTAATAAGAGATGATATGCAACGTTTTGTCAGATTATGGTCAACTTTCTTATAAATAAACATTTCTCCTAGAAGTCACGCCTTTATCCTAGAAGGGGTAGGCAGAAGTGTATTATTCGGCAGTTATATTTCTGCTCCAATTTAATAGCGACCCAGCCTATTGCCATCTACCTAAAAAAAAAAAACTTTGAAAAGTAAGATGTGTTTGCCCGGAGTACCTGGGGATCGAACCTCCAGTCAGCGCCAGTCCGTTACGTACACCACTAGGCCATCGCTGCCTTTTTATGTTCTATATTTTGAAATCATATATTATTCGTTTAATTAAAAATTAATAAACTATATATAGTATGTGTGCATCTAATATATTACGCCCGCGCGGCTCCGCCTGCGTAAATTATACACTTAAACTTCAGATGTCACACTATCTATTGGTGAAACCGTACAAAAGGGGACTTCATTTTAAAAGCTTTAATGTAAAGTTTGCAAAATTGTTATTAAACAAGGTTATACTTTCCTGCAAAAGATCAGAGTTAAAAAAAACAAAACGCAAGACTTTTCCAAGGCTCTATAAATCGAAAGCCAGAACACCATTAAACAAGCGAATCTCAAAGCTTAATTTCTGTCAAGCGCGCACAGATTCAACCCTCCAATGAAGATAAATAATACGTTTTTTTTTCAAAGCATAATGCTGACTAACATTAGTCAATGTCTGTTGTTAATTGACTTCGCAATATATCATTCCACTCGGCATTAATATGTGGCGGGTGCGTAGCTGAATTTCTGCCGTAATGCCGCGGCAATGCCGTAATATTGCCGCTATGCCGGCTGCCGTTTCTTTGTTGCGATGTTATAATACAGTGATTAGGGGTAAGTGAATAGACAATTGTGGGAGCGAGAGGCGGAAACTCATTTCTTATGGTGTTGGTCTTTGGAACAATGGCAGAGGTAATCAGCCCTTATTGTAATTACTTTAGTCACTCATATTAAGAATATGAATGTTGGTACAACCATAACTTAATCGGCTGACCAATAAAGCTACGCAGAGGGCTTTGAATGTACGGCGCACACCGCCAACCTTACAAAGAGCGTAATAAATTATTGATTGCCGTTTTCTGCGCCTCTAACACCACGTAATGAAAATCTTTGACAACTAACATATATTATTAATCTAAAAGTAAACTGCCGTTTAATCTTTGCGTAGCACCTACAGCAAAAACTAATTAATACATTTTCAAGTCTACTCAGCTTAGAAAGCGGAATTGAGGTTCCAACGAACAGATTTTGTTTAACGCTTGGACTGTAATGGATACTATAAATGAGAAAGTAGCAAATTCTCTTGTTGTCACAATTTTATAAGTCAATGAACTAATTCTTAAACTATATATTATGGAATTAGCTTGAACTCTAACCAATATAATGTGCTATTTCTTTGATAATCCTTCTGCATGAATCCAAATCTGTGTGATTTGGATTCATGCAGAAGGATTATTTATCCAGCCCACCGAGTTCAGTTATAAGGGGATAATGAAATATGGAGACGCCTTAGCGTGCATTAAAAGCTTGTGTGTTAAATATATTTTCCTTATAAAAATAAGTCAATACTATCCCTGTAAAACTCAAATCACAACGCTATCAAACATCTCTGACAAAAGCTAATAAACAGACTCATTGCGGCGTCCGCATTGAATATTTCACGAGAACGGGACAGCAATAATAATGAACTAATGAATATGCGAGGACAGAGCTCCTGCTTCAGAACTAGGGCATTAGCGGACGGTGGGTACAGCTTAGGACGTCTACAGAATGATATGCATTTTTGCAGGTGGTATGTTAATGCGTTTTATGCCTTACTAGTATATGCACTATAGTTATCATTAGATTGCCAGTATCTTCATATTTTAAGAAATATATGTACATAGTTTTATGTGTACGTGTTTCAGATGGCTTACTATGAAACATTTATCATCTTCGAAAAAGTGTCAATATTCATATTTGACCCTTGATGTACAGTTAATGTAAGGCCATGTCTTGGTCTAAAGTAGAAACCGGGGCGGCAGGATCAGGGTGGCTATAACTACTGTCATATACGAATGTTTATCATTACAGCAATTTTCGTTGTCGAGCTACTGCATATACGGTTGTCAATAGCAACACCATACAAAAAAATATAGTCCCATTGTCGTCTCCGCTCTGCTAACCGCTTTGGTCGAGACCGCGTTCTAAAGATCCAAAACGCGCAAGTAATGCTGCTAAATAATTTAGAGCTGATTAAAATGAAAATAAATGCAACCTAATGGAAGGAAAGAGGAACCCACCACTCACCCTCGGATTGCCCACCCCAACTATTGCAACAGAAAAAGGTTGACAATACCGAACTGCTCTAAAGACAAAGGATAAGGGATATAGAATAATGCAGAAATGGGTTCCAGAAAAATACCTGACGTGCAGTATCCCGCTCTATGCGCCGACAATGCTTCGACACGTGTTTCGCCTCTGCATGAGGCCTCCTCAGGACCGATGGGCAATGACTGATCCATTAGGTTACAATGGAGTTCCGCCAAGTAACGCCTGATTCAATCAACTATAGAAATAAATGCTTTTAATCTCATGAAGTGATAACATGTGTGTTTATTTACGTCTTCAACTAAATTAAGGCTAAGGATAATAATATATTTTTATCCAAAACATCGTAAAATTAGAAAAGTTCTACGACTTAAAAATCAGAGCTTCTGCAAAACATCAAGAAACAAACATAATAGAAAGCAATACAATATTGTACGACGTATTAAATGAGTAATCCTATTATTGTAGCTAGCTATACACACACAGCCATTATACTAAGCATCATTAAATTATGCAAAATCAGATTAATTTATTTTAAGTATCGAGTTTGTTTCGAACATCTTTGGCGATGGGGATTATCCGTGTCTTGTGAGAAGCTTTATAATCATCAATAACAATTAGACTCGGCTTTGCCACTAACTATATTGTTTCTTTGCTAGTTAATAGAAAAATAAAATGCTTTGCAATAATTCGCATATTTAATAACTTTATTATAGTAGAGCAATGAAATTGAATCACATTTAAAATTATTTTTTTACTTTATATGGTGTTTGTCTTAATACAGTTTTACGTCACATAATTGTTCTTTTAAATAAAAAAAAATGGGTATCCATCGATAATTTACGGACAGTTCGGTTATTTTACTAGAGGTAGAAGAATAATATATAATACTAGGTATAAACAAATCTAAGCCAGTAGAATGAAGAGGCCGTAGCTTGCCTGCAATTTTAAAGTGCACCACCACTTGCAGTTCGCAGGCTATTAATTAGGAAATGCATATAAACACCGTCACCAGAATAGATCATACACTCATAGAAAAACGGAATGAACAGTGCCCATAGACATATTATAATTGTAGAGCCCAAGTAACTGAAGCGAAAAACATGAAAGGACAGTGGGTTATTTTATGATATAGGTTTCCACTACAAAGGTTTTTTTTAATATTCCACCTCTGTAGAAAATTAGGGATGAAAGTTAAGGGTTTCGCCTAAACCGTGGGTGGGTCAAAATTATTGTAATTAATAATGTTGTAAGGAAATTTAGAAGGCTACCTACTCAACACGTGCAACCACCATCTTATATACCGTCACATCAAACTTATAAATATAACTTCAATAGGCCCGACACCTACTACATACTTAAGTAAAATGAACTCCGTATACAATGGTTCTTGCTCTTCATTGTGCTCTCAGAGCGTCACAAAGGCAACCAAAACAATAAACAAACGAAAATACTACGATGAAATTATTTCGCTTGTGAGACACGCATTTGGTAGAATGTCCTGGAAAATGTTAGGTCAGCCATAATTTCTAATTCTTTCTTCTTATTAGACAGCCAGAGGCATAGTCTGAAAGAATTTATTATAAGGTCCTAGGCTGCTCATATACGTACAAATATTATTTTTATATTTTGTACCTGGTACAGATTGAATTGTGTTTCATCTAATTATCTAAATTTATAATCTGATTATAACCTAAAGAGGTTGGAAATTATAATCTGAGGAAGTTGGTGATTACAGGTAGAATTTGACGAGGGTGTACGAAACAGATACTAAAAACTTTTGCGATTAGTTGAGTATAAATACCGACCAATGTTGTTGTTGAAGGCTTTTCTTCTACTCTGTTGTAACCTACGCATATAAACTGAGACAAAGAGAAAGAAAATTTCCATGTTTATTTTTAATATGTGTTCTTAATAATCTGGTTTATAATTTTTTTATAGTCTCAACCCTGTATGGTGTAAGCAGAGGTGTAAATTTTACACCCACATTACGCCCTGCATTTTTACGTCCCCCGTAATAAGCCTATAGCTGTGACCGGGCACATCACTAGACTCCGTGCTGCTACTGAGAGTTCGAAAAAAATAAGTAAAACTTTTGTCCGACCCGGGAATCGAACCCGGGACCTCCGATCAGCAGACGCATACGCTATCCATTGGACCACGGATGCAGTCACTTCGGTTTACTTCTGTTTTAAAAGAAGCTTCAGGTACAATAAATATTATTGTATAGAATAAATAGTAACATGCCCTTGACAAAGGCATCTAAAAACATCAGTTTTCCAAGCATTTATTCAAATAATTGTAATTTCTTATGTAAACTTGTCACCTGCCCTACAAAATTGTTCAACTTTATTCGTCAGGTACGAAATTGTTCAGTTCTGATTATAAATGTTTTACAGTGTTCCTACCTGTAAGAGACATTTCATTTCATATTGTTAGAGCTAAGGCATTTTGAACTCACTGTATTATTTATTATTTCCTTCTTAGGTGCTGTATTTATAGTCCATTGAAAAGTTTTATTTGGGGTTGGATTTATCAGAGGACGCAGTTTTATTTTACAGATGTGCATGACATTAGCCCTAATGTAGAGCTTGATTCAAATTTGTGGGGTCGTATCTTTTGTCCCTCGGCCGCCATCTTGGAAAGAGTGCGGGTGCAGATGTTTTTTCTTGATTATCTGGTAAACTATTAGCCGCACAGAGAATATGTGCAAGAGCTTTTCGTCGCAAATTAAACTCTCTACAACTTTGGTCTTGAAACTTTTGTCGTAAAGCCAAAATTAAAAAGTTATATCTTTATTATTGTTGTATTTTGCAATTTTTATGTTTTCCCACTATAACTGTGTCCCCAGTCTTTGAGATGAGCCAGGCTTTAGCACAGGATCTGATTAAGTGCCAGTATACAATTTTTATGAATAAATTTAGGGGAAAGTCGCTTTTTTGTCGATAATTCATCATTTTCCTGTATGAATTTTGATTGATATCTCTTATAATTTTCCTGCAAGAGTCCCCAGACATTTAGGCATTGCAGAACACATTGCAGTATCCTATGAATGGGCAGACTATCAACTTCAGATGCCCAGAGATTGGGCTTGGTACTGCAGAGTCTCAAGGTGGAAGACCGGGTCTTGTTTGGAAGAAGAAAAGACAATTTAAATGTGTTATTTACTGCTGACAACGAAAAAATTATAACACATTGAAAAGAAAATATATTGCATATTATTTCATTCGATTTTTGTTTGGCTAAATGCTACGGAATGAAAGTTAGTAGAAAATTTTATTTGCAACAAAATATATTTTGAAATTTTCGGTACAGCTAATAGTTTGCCAGATAAACTAGATAACCCATTAACCCAGACAAGGGCTGTGACCTCACAAACTTGGATTTAACATTTTACTAACCCCTTCTAGACCTCTATAAAATAAAATTGCGTCCTCTGACAAATGGACGCTAAGCCCAAAAAAATTTAACATTTCAATGGATTATTAATAAATATATGTTATTTTAGAAAGGAATTTGAGGTAATAAAATTAAATAAAAACATATGTATTATTATTACACTCTTGCTAATTAGATTTTTTGTCATGTTTAAAAAACATGACCTTGCCAAATCGCTTACAAGTAAAATTTTGTCAAGATATAATCATATTAGTATCATGGCTCGTGCTGGCACACAACAGTTCTTGCTGTAATAAAACTTGACATTTAGGATAGCCTGGTGTTGCATTTCACCTTTTCTTTAATATTTGTTTGAAACACAATATATTCCGTTAGCTAAAACTTTAGTTCTTTTTAAAATTTAGAATAAAGTCGTCCCGTACCAAACCGCGGTCTTCCCCTCACAGATTCATTTTACTTTCATAAGGCATGAAATGTTTCACATTTTAAGAACATTTACCGTCGCCCATAAATTGTCCAAGTTATCTCTTCTAATTATATACACATACTTTACAAGTAAATAGGTCAGTTGGAGTGGAAGACGACCGCTTGAAAACAGTTATCTATGCCTTATTTTATATAAGTACGCTATTTTGTTACAAGTTTTATCAAATAAAAGCTACTTCATAACTTAATAAGTTTATATTAGTAGTCTGTGTTCTTTCAAACTTGTATAAGGCTCATATTTAATTACTGCTATCTGAATAATTATTTCTAATTCAATTATTCTCATAATATTCTTCATACTACGCGTAGATGTACGCATCTACAGACACAGAACACAGAGAAAAAGGCAAGAGCCTACCTAATACTTAAAATTTCATGTTGAACTTTGACTTACCAAGGGTACAACGAGTCGACTGTAACCTATTTTTTTTTTCTCCTAAACATGTTTAACGTAACGTAACAATAAAAGTTTATCATTATGATATGACATAAGGCTCAATTTACTTTAAATGTACAATACTCCTAGTTTGTAAAGTTTATAATTACTTTAAAAAACATAATATAATAGTATAACCAAGAGTCTTGCATTAAAGTTAAAAGGGGCAACGGAGCGCAATGTAATTGCTACATTTCGGCAATATTTCTTACACAAATTGTTCAATTAAAACCACAAAATCTGTTCGACGATGTGATGTAGATCAGTTTGACAGATTGTTCACATTCGAGCAGTCGCAACACTTTATGAGTCTTTAGATTCCAAGTAAAACCTCAAATGAATGGATGTGGTGAGACTATAAAAGTTCCTTGTAATTAATTAAGGAATCCCAAAGCTGCAACATAGAAACACCTATAAAATAGGCGTAAGATTAACCTACTATGATTAAAACCAGCTAACCCGATTCAATAAATGTCATTCCACATTCACATATAACCTCAAAAGAAACATAATTGATTTATGCTAATAACTTTATTCGAAACATTTTTAACACAGTTACTATAAACAACTCGAAACACTGTTCAACCTAATGTTTAACTTTGCTAACAAGACTTAATTTGTAAACGCAATAATTTAACACAAACAATAACTGTATGAATAATTCACGGCATATGTCTTTTGTTTTAATTTATGCGTATCGAATGTTTATTCTCTAATCTGAGGTCGGTGGTACGTGTGAATTGCCTAATTTATAATCAAGCCACTGGATAAGATAATTTTTGAATATGTTATTTTACAGGATTAGCAACTTTTAACAAAGGCTTAAACTCAGACATGGGCTGTGCTTGAGCGACACAAGCAGAGTCTGCGTGTCATGGAGACGAACATGGTGCGCTGGCTGTGTGGAGTCACGCGGAAAGACCGCATTAGGAACTTCCGCATCCGGGGTAGCCTTCACGTCTGTGACATTGCTGACAAACTGAAAGAGTGTCGGCTACGCTGGCGCGGCCACGTCTCCGTCAACATCTTACGTGGGTAACAAATGTCTTGCCATGCTACCTCCGCCGGGCCCCGGTAAACGGCGAAGGCCAAAGAATTGCTGGCTTGATGTCGTAAGGGATGAGATGCGTGCCGATCGACTAACCACCAGGGAAGCTGAATACCGTGCGAAGTGGAGGAGATACAGCCGGAAAGATCCCGGCCTCCAAGGCGTATGGTTTGGATCGCAACCGCGACAGCACTAGGATCATGATGATGAAAAAAGGCTTAAAATGTTGTTTTACGAAATCTAAGTGTCATACATATACGATAACGTAGAGTATAAAAACTTAAACCATAATAGATAGTAAAAGTTCTTATTGAAATGAAACATGTATTTATGTACGCAATAGAACACAATTTTTTTCAAATAATGCTGTTTAATAGGCACAAATAGACATAGTGACATAGCTTTTTTAAAGCAAATAGTTTTGTAGCACATTTGAATAACAAACCCAATCTTTGAAGTGTCATTTACGCGTGGACCAACTATTTTAACATTAATTTTAATTCTCTAAAGTAAAATCCGAATTAACACAAATTTATGTATTCAGAGCTCAGAACATTGAAACATGAGACATTGTCTGAATTATAATTTAGAGAAAACTTATTAATATTCAAGATATGAACGTCTGCTTTAACTTAAAAGAAACAGCTGTCGTGTGCATAGAACTCTGTAAAGTTTGTCTGTAAAATGTACAGATCTAGATTTTAAAGGAAAGTTTAAATACAAATGAAGATCATTTCAAATTCTAATTTAAAACGGAGCGTCACATGCTTTGAAATAAAATATCGTATCTCTCCTTTTGTTGCAAATGTCATAAAACAATATCATTTTCTCTTCTTTGAAACTAGTTTTGTATTAGAACATAAATGTAAAGCAAAATTAGATGTGGAGATAAAATACGCTATGTGGTTGTCACGGTAGTACATGAAGAGCCAAAAATCGAGCTCACTGACGTGAATTGAGAGCCTTATATACAGCAGTGGGGAAGCATTTTGGTTATGAAGATCAGTGGACGTCTCTAGGCTGAAATGAAGAAAAACCCTGAGGCAGGATCAGTAATCCTGCCTATACAGTATAGGGAATAAGCTATAGGGAGTAAGCTCAGCTCAATGTAGCTGAGCTTATTCCCTATAGCTTGACAGTAAATAAGTTATCTGTAAGAACATTAATATGCGGCAATCTTCAGAGACGCGTACGTTTTTTTACAATGATATGTTTTTTACCTTGTTTGAACGGCCTTATCATTCAAGTAGAAGAGTTATATGCTAAAATCATGAGTTCAGTGTCAGTTTTCGGTTCAATCTTATACTAATATATAAAGCTGAAGAGTTTGTTTGGTTAAACGCGCTAATCTCAGGAACTACTGGTCCGATTTGAAAAATTATTTCAGTGTTAGGTAGCCCATTTATCGAGGAAGGCTATATAATATCACGCTATGAGCGACGGGAGCAGAGCAGTAACTTAAATAACGCGGGTGTTACCGCAGGCATCCTCTAGTCCAAGATAAAATCCAAGTTATCACGGCTATTAAAAGCTCTGAACTTCTTTAAATAAAATTCAATACACATTATATTTTCTCAAACATTTATGGAACGCTAGAATGTCAAGTGCAAATCTTATTCGAGTTCAATAATTACGTATGGCTGACAATCAGAATATTAGATTAAATAATGTCTATTGTTTAAGTTATGATTTTCTACAAAAAATCAAAATCAGCCATTTAAATGAATAAAGCATGAATGTAAAACTAAATCAAACTTAAACTTTAAGAAATGCTTAACATTATTTTATTAATAAAACGCTTTAATAATTCAATGATCAAAGGTTATTCTTCTATTGAAATAATTTATAAACTAATTCTCTTTCTTCACTAAAATATTATTCATCAAAATGTGTAAATATGCAAATTGAATAGTATTTGAACTTTGTGATGATTTCAAATCAAACTATGATAAATACTTATGAACTTTCGCGATTTGTTGACTGGTGTAACCCATGTAAAGTTTGGACGAAGAAACATATTTCTTAAAAATAACAATGTGCAATTATTTCTTAAAAGTAACGATAAAATTCTTTTTGATGACATAAACCGGAGATATGCGTGAACCTCTGAAGGATCTGTCTAAAAATCAGCGATCACCGAGTAACAAAAGATTAAATTACATGAATCGAGAGTTTCGTATCGTTCATCAAAAAAGAAAACTTGTCATGAATTTACGTCAAGTGAGAGGATGCCATTTTGATTTTTCTTCTCCTACCCTCATTTCAGCTCATATACCTACTTAAAGTCACGGGTTGTGCATACCAGTCATCATCATCAGCCTTTAACAGTCCACTGCTGGACTAGGCCGCTCCTTTGAAAGGAGGAATTGGCCTACTATACCACGCTGGCCAAACGGGTTGGTATAGGGTTTGTATCAAGTTTTCCTTCTCCTACAGTGCTGTTCTCTGCATAATATTCTCCCTCTGTTGGCTCTTACGATACCCATGGGATGATATGGGGTGGCGACAATCCGTATTCTTAATCCGTCACCACACGGACGGTAGTAGTAGCATACTAGTACATACTACTATTTCCTGTTAAAGTTGCACAGTAGAGATTGTTTTCGCCACACAGTCCCACCATGTGCAAGCTGCATTCTTCCGATCTTACTTACTTGCATCCGGTTGCAATATTCGATCTATCCACGGATATGTTTACGTCAAATACTCGAGATACATATTTGACGTAAACTCCGTACAAAATATTTTGAATATCTAGGAGCCGAATCGACACTTGAAACTGGGCTTTAAAAAAGTATATGAACCTATCTACGTGTTTTATCTTTTTTATAACAAAAAGTAACATTATTTACAAAGCGCTATCCAAAGACTGGATCTTCAATAGATCGTTAAGTATTTAGGCGTCATTATAACAATATTCTTTTCTATTACGAAGCTTAGCATCGCGTGAGTGTAATCTCCCCGATCGTACCTTTCCTTCATAACTATTATTATAAAAAATCGGTGGCCACTTTGCGATAAAAATCCGTGATAATGTACCCTAGATTCGACCCACTAAGGATTATTGTTTAAGTAAGACTTTGACAGGTTGATAATGCTATTTAGGTTATCTATAGGAAAAACGAGATTGGCGTGGTTTTGCTTGCATGAGGTATTATGAAAATTATTTGTTTACTGGCTAAAGAACAATGCCCATTTCTGGCCCAGTTTGGAACTCATGAACAGCACAACAAAGTTTCAATTAGTTGTTGAATAATCCTTTTTATTTATAACTTAATTTATAGACATTACTAAAGGTGTGCCGAGTAACTTATTCAATAAATAGGTTTAAAAATATGTTTAACGTCTAAATAGCCAACACGTAATAGATGAGAAATTGCCAGTAAAGAAATCATAATATTAAATCGATTATCACTTCTTCTTTATCGATTTTACGTTTTCTCTACTAAAAATGATTTTAGTTAATAGCAAATCTCTACTTGGTCCTTAAACATTTAAAATGTATGTATTTTTAAGGTATTTATGCGATTAACTACAAATAAGTTCGATTTTGAACCAAATATATAGATAACCTATGTCCGAAATCCATATAGATTAATCAAAATCATATAAAACTGTAAAATGGCAATACTATTATGACCCTTAAGTAAATGTCAATAATGTCATATTCAGTTTATTTTGTTTGTTACCTATTTGTTTTGCTCGTGCACATTGTGAATGCTTTTTATGTTTTTGGATCTTTTACGACTTCTGGCTTTTTCTTTCGGATTTCTACCCTAACCAAATGATTAACTCATTCCTTTCTACGCAAAACTACGAAATACTTTAACTATCCTAATAAAAGTGGGTACTCACCTAATGTTTTGTGAGAATATAAAAGTACTTCTTGTAATTAATCTATGAATGTGATGGACCTCTAATCAATCTCAAAATTCTAGTTTAACAACACTCTTTTATCGAATGCAATAACAACTATTACGATTTTTGACTGTCCACATCTGGGCCGGCGTCTCTAAGAAAAATGGGCATTGTTCTTTGTTGCGATTGTGTGGCTCGTGGTTTAATCTGTGTTGTAATGATGCCCTGTGTATTGTAGTCAGTCTGTTAAGAGAAAATCAGATATAAGTATAGCAGGTCACTTCTTCACTGAGGGAATGATACCTACATTGATACCACGAGATATTACTAGATCTATGTACATATGAGGCATTGGTCACCGTTAAGCAATCAGTCTTGGTTACCATGAAGATTTATGACTTTGGTTATGGGTAGCCAGTACGCTGATTCTGGTCCAAGCCGTGGAACATCGCAATCGTTTCGGGTTGTGGAGATCCAACGAAAGTCACTGTGTGGCAAAGCTATCAAATTTTTCACGACCTATATGCCAACCTCCAAACTTCTAGGATTGCAAGCCAACCTCCAAACTTCTAGGAGTTCTCTTGTATGCAAAAGATAATTAACGTAACACTATTTTTCTAAACTCATTCTTACCACCAAAAGAATCAAATATTCATCATAAGAAACTTATTAGATAAAATTCCTGAATACTATCTATATGAACAGAACAATTTCTCATTAATCCCAGAACACACAGGGTAAATTGATGAGAATTTTAATATTAACCAAAACCAAAACGCAGACAAGCTTAATACCTCATTCAATTAAAATGTTAACACGACCCATGCAAGCGTCACCCCATTACGAATAAAGGACTTCATTAATTATTTATACATGCAAAAATTAAAGAAACCAAATAAATTTTGAAACAAAAGACTGTACGAACCATGCAAGTGTATATAATGTAATAACCTTTTTTTCTCATACAATGTCATGCAAATTTGAGTCAAAATGTCCTCTAAAGTATAATTTACCACAAATTAAGGACTTCATGAATAAAGCTTGTTTCCTCATTTTAATGTTCATATGAAATTATAAAAGAAAGGACGGAATAGGTTTACTTCGGTACTGAGCCGTACAAAGCTGGACTTGGTCTCCAATGATCTTCGTAATGCCTAATTTGTTAAGAAGACTTGTTTTATTTCGGTGGGATTGTAACTTTATGTAATGAAAGCTGTGTTCTAATCTATCTTGGGCTGATTTTAAGCTTTCAGGCCTTGTATACTATTATATCACGTAGATTCATTTTTAAGAGTATATTAATATCACCCAAGCAGTGTCAGCTTAGTGCAGAGACTGACAGACTGATTCAGACGGTCTCAAGTTCAAAACTACTGCAAGTACCATTCCATTGACTTTTTGAAGTAAAGTGTGTATAAAATTCCGTTTCAGACCTTCTGCTTCCATAATATGCGTTCTAATTACAAACATACTTACGTAACATATGGTTCACCTTGCAATATACTACAACAAAACGATTACTAGTTTAAAAACATACTTTTTTACCCAGTAATCTTTTCCTGTATTTTTATTATACCTTCGAACCAAAATGCTTGCCTGACAACAAAAGCATGAGAAGTAAAGACCATACTTAAGTGCATGCTAGCTTGCGTGATTATATTTGCATATACAACTGTATGATTACTTATTTATAAACAAAAATCGTTTTACAACGATGAAGATTAGTGATTATTTTATGTAGGTATTTAATATTACAAAAGCCACTTCTAGCTGATGTAAGTTTTAAATATAATACCAGAATATTTTAATACCTATTCGTTTGAAATATTTTCCAGCGTAAAACTAAATCAAATTTAGTTTACAGCGCAATATACTAAATGATGTACAAAATGTAATCACAAAATCAGCTGCAAAGTGACACACAATACAAAGAAGGCGCATTTAATAAATTTAACCCTATTATCTTGCGTACAACCGTTAACCCTTCGCGTGGTAAAATGTTAAACAGCCGATTTGAAATTCAAAAATGTTCAACGATTGCCCCGAGTTTAATGTGGACTGCCATGAATTTTCACTACGCTTAGTTTATTATAGTGGTATTCTAGAGCTCTACAAAGGAATCCTATTAGTATTTAGTAATTATTCAGTGCGCTATGCTGACATTGTCATCTAATTCGCTGGAATTAAAATTACGAGACGGTTTGACTTTTGTTCGTAAAAACAAAACTGATATATGTTTATCTAAATGAAAATGTAATAAATAACAAAAAGTAATACTTATTATTGTGATAAAGTGAAGATTAGATAGACTAGATTTTTATTGAGAATATCGATGTTTCGATATATATAATATTTTTAAATTAGTGAAAAAAACTAATATGAATCAAAGTAATACATTCTACTGATTGTTTTTTCTCAATTTAATCCGGAGTTAAAATACGAATAAAATTCCTTTCGATACCTTACGATTGCGTTGTGTGGGCGTTTAATATGCCTCTGCCTACCCCTTCGGGGAAACAGGCGTGAGTCTATGTATGTATGTATGTATGCATTTAAAAAAAAAACTGTTGATATTTAAATGTAATGTTTTTGTGATTCGATACATTCAGTATTAGCAATAATTATGAGTTCTTTCTGGATTTGCTAAAATGTATCAGTTCCGAGAAAATAGCAATTTCATGTTTTTCGATTTAATTTTATTTCTGCTTTGTGCTTCCGTATTAGCAGCTGCAACTGCTTTAAAATATAGCTACAGGTATGACATATCACAAATAAAAAAAACACGATCTAATTCTGCGGCTACCCTGAGATATGTTAGTTTGAAATTTACGGGGCGACACATTTTATGGGACTATTCCAGAATTGCGAGTAGGTATACTGCAGCGAGGTTTGGCGCTTAGTGGCACTATAATAGAGGAAAACAATTGGCGATTCGAATATTCAATCTTCTGCCAAGTTGGGCTAGTTGATAACATAATATATGAAACTCAGTCGTCCACAAATAACGTATAAAATTTGTACATAATATAAGTTGCGCTGTGAAACAAAAAACTTAGATCATATTAAATATTAACTGTTGCCCGTATATAAATAGAGCTAGCTTCAAAGTCAGCTTTTATAATCAAATGTTCAGCCGGTACTATACACCCTTAGGGGCCGAAAATTATAAATTTAATCCTTAGTGAAATAATAAACTCCATGTTTCCAGGATCCGCAGTTTAGACTCTGCAATGATAATATTATGTTAGTCAAGTACTGACATATATTATTATGATATTTTATCTTTGTTCCGTAGTCTTTGCCTTACCTTTCAGGAAACAGGCGTGAGTCTATGTACGTATATTAGTACATATGTATCAACATTATTAAAATTTGATCCAATAAAAGAGTAAACAGTAGAATAATTGAAACGCCATCTTCAAGTTTACTAGAATTATCAGAATTACTACAAAAAACGTCTACATAATTCCTCTAATAAAAATAAATGAATAACCAAACCAAATGTTACTCGGGAAATAATTTCCAGATTAACTACAAAAGCTTAATTATATCAGTCCACGAAATATTCATAGTCGTGTTTACCTGACCGTGTTCCGTCAAATAACACGAACCGGTCAAAAAATTAACTGTCCTTGAAAATTTGCCGCTGAGCAGAAACAAGAAAACATATTTATCAGCCCTAACAACGTAATCAAACAAAATATTGTTGGAAAATATTCATCCAGTCAAATAAACAACTTAATGCCCTCACCACGAGTCGTAGCAAACTTTTGGAGGGGAGGATCGCCCCGCCCTTTCCTTGTTTTTGGTCAGGGGTGACGGCGAAATGTGACGGGGCCTGTTATTTCGCACTCCGCATTGCGATATAAGTCTGTCCAAAATCTTTTCATTTGTCTCAATATTTTATTTCTCTGCTACATGCTTGCCGAGGTTCTTAGGAATTATCGATGATATAACGCCTCTTAGATTATAATGCCTAGCAGATATAACTTGAGTCATTATCTTTTATCAAAAATCATTTGAAAATGTACTTATGAAGTCGCAAATGCGTGATTTTATAGTTGCATCATTTATTACGTATGTGGTAGCATATTATTATTATTTTAATAACTGCCTTATTGCGCTGTGTTCAGCAAGCGAGAGCTATGTTGCGTAGGTACAGTACACTGTTCGGTTTGTATTAACAGAGTGAGCAAATAATGACGTAGGTACTATCACTAGATACTGGTGTTGAGTTCAGAGCCGGTAATATCATCAGACAGATTACTACAAGATCACGTCTTATCGCTTATGACATGATTTTACTTGCAATGTGTCTGATATACAATTTAAGTTGTTTGTCAAATCCGCTAGATTTTAGAACGGCACATTCCCTGGTGATTTATTTGTTTCCTGTTTTATCTAAATAATATTTGTTCAATCTGGGGAAAAAAGTTATGGGAGTGTATGTAATTGTAGTCAATATACCTATATATAAAAACCACCTAATATTAGAAAAGATGAGTTTATCTTGTCATTTCATTTAAGTTTAACCAGATACCGAGCAATGTTACGTTTACCTGGAGTGACTGAGCTCGTTTCCTTGCCATCTGTCTTTTGGGCGGTTTCAGATTAGCGTATTTTTCTGCGCGTATACGGTCGTTTCAACGTATGCGCTTACACGCGCGCTACGTTACGCGCTTCAATAAACCGGACTCGCGTAAACGTGCATATTTTGGCGTGTTCGCTCGAAACAGTAGTGACATCTTGTCAGTGTCAACATGGATTCTGATGACTCGTCGCATCAACGCTCGTACGAGTTGCGCGTGTGCCAAACAACGAGCCTATACGCGCGTATAAAACGCTAATCTGAAACCGCCCTTAATCACAAAATACCTACAATATTATAAAGTCAAACACAATATTTCATAGTCACAATTTAAGCAAATTATTTAACTATTCACTAGACTGATCAGTAAACGAAAAAGTTTAGAAAAAACGAGCGTTTTCTAAAAAGCAAAATATTTATACCAAGGAAAATCACCCAATACCCAAGCAATGGAAAAAATATTTACCATTGATAAGTTTTTCTCTACAATAAACAGCACAGAAGAATCTATTATGAAATATTAATAACTGGCTGTAGAAAGCCAATTTTTCTGTCCATTGTGTACACGATCGCATTGATAAGGACAAAGCAGCTGAACAAAGGGGGCTACACAATGACGTCTACAGGAATGAAATGCTATGGGCATCGGTTATTTTAACGGTGCTGTAATCGGACCGTAACTGTTTAGTTTGAGCCGATGAATGAAAAGGCTTTGAGATTTTCTACAGGTAGAAATAATGTTTTGTGTATAATTGACTAGACTCTCGCAAGTATTTATGATAATACTATAAATCATGATTGGCAGAACCTTGGGATACGTTCACTTAGTAGCGTACTAAGGCTGAGTAGGTTAGATTTAAAGTATTTTAGACCTTTTTGGTCTCACATTTCCACAACAGTATTAGTTGAGTATAGGTAACAAAAGTGGCTAGCAGCGGCTGGACACGAAAAGTCGAAAATCGAGCTCAATGGCGACCCATTGGAGGGACCTATATCCAAAAGTGGATTATGGCAGGATGGTAATAATGAACAGAATTGTCAAATTCAACGGCAGCAATGCGGTAGGTGGTAATAAAATGTATCTTCTCATACGGGTAGAACACCACATTTCAAGCTGGGGCATGTATACATGCCTTAGAATAATATTTTATTAAAACAACGTTATCAAAGTCACAGGTCATAGCTTTGGTCTTATTTATTTTCCTTCAAAGATTAAAAGTGGCATGTAAGCGTGTCATGTTGGTGTCTCTTATATACAAGGGAAATTAAATTAGAGACTTAAATTGTATATCAGACACATTGCAAGTAAAATCATGTCATAAGCGATAAGACGTGATCTTGTAGTAATCTGTCTGATGATATTACCGGCTCTGAACTCAACACCAGTATCTAGTGATAGTACCTACGTCATTATTTGCTCACTCTGTTAATACAAACCGATCAGTGTACTGTACCTACGCAACATAGCTCTCGCTTGCTGAACACAGCGCAATAAGGCAGTTATTAAAATAATAATAATATGCTACCACATACGTAATAAATGATGCAACTATAAAATCACGCATTTGCGACTTCATAAGTACATTTTCAAATGATTTTTGATAAAAGATAATGACTCAAGTTATATCTGCTAGGCATTATAATCTAAGAGGCTATATATCATCGATAATTCCTGAGAACCTCGGCAAGCATGTAGCAGAGAAATAAAATATTGAGACAAATGAAAAGATTTTGGACAGACTTATATCGCAATGCGGAGTGCGAAATAACAGGCCCCGTCACATTTCGCCGTCACCCCTGACCAAAAACAAGGAAAGGGCGGGGCGATCCTCCCCTCCAAAAGTTTGCTACGACTCGTGGTGAGGGCATTAAGTTGTTTATTTGACTGGATGAATATTTTCCAACAATATTTTGTTTGATTACGTTGTTAGGGCTGATAAATATGTTTTTCTTGTTTCTGCTCAGCGGCAAATTTTCAAGGACAGTTAATTTTTTGACCGGTTCCTGTTATTTGACGGAACACGGTCAGGTGAACACGACTATGAATATTTCGTGGACTGATATAATTAAGCTTTTGTAGTTAATCTGGAAATTATTTCCCGAGTAACATTTGGTTTGGTTATTCATTTAATTTTATTAGAGGAATTATGTAGACGTTTTTTGTAGTAATTCTGATAATTCTAGTAAACTTGAAGATGGCGTTTCAATTATTCTACTGTTTACTCTTTTATTGGATCAAATTTTAATAATGTTGATACATATGTACTAATATACGTACATAGACTCACGCCTGTTTCCTGAAAGGTTAGGCAAAGACTACGGAACAAAGATAAAATATCGTAATAATAATATATGTCAGTACTTGACTAACATAATATTATCATTGCAGAGTCTAAACTGCGGATCCTGGAAACACGGAGTTTATTATTTCACTAAGGATTAAATTTATAATTTTCGGCCCCTAAGGGTGTATAGTACCGGCTGAACGTTTGATTATAAAAGCTGACTTTGAAGCTAGCTCTATTTATATACGGGCAACAGTTAATATTTAATATGATCTAAGTTTTTTGTTTCACAGCGCAACATATGTACAAATTTTGTACGATATTTGTGGAAGACTGAGTTTCATATATTATGTTAATAAATACATTTATTGCCCAAGTGAATAAGTCTAAACTACATACATTTGAAAAAATATTCGGTTTGTGGTTGTATCTGTATTTTGCATTTAATTTTTTTGTGTACCTCTTGTTCTTCTGCTGGCAACTGAATAAAATATTTTCTTCGAGGCTATTCCAAAGGAGGTCGTATTTCACCACAGGCTTCATCCTAAACTAACAAATAAAAAACTTTTGAATGGTCTCAACCGTTATTAAATTTTGCAATATTTTAATTGGTGTCAAAAAGCTTTCATTGGCAAACCTAATAATATGAAGAATTCCGCTTCAAAACTTCGTTCTTTTGACACAAAACCTACCTGCAGGAAACAGGCTACTTTGACTAACCTGGAAAGCGCTCAATGGGCTGCGTATCCAGTTTGCCAGTTTCATGAACAACCTGACAAGATGGGCATTTATATATCCAAGATTCCAAGCACAAAACATAACTTAGTGCCTACCCAGTTCCACTCATAAATACTTTTTAATAAACTTAAAACATAAAACATAAAACTCAGTTCAAACTTTTCTTCAACGTACAATTAAAGAAGCTTAATTATATTAACATTTCAAAAACATTCCACGTTTATTTTTTAATATCTTTCTTTATTTCTCTCATACACTGCATATCTTTCAACGCAAAGCTCAACGAAAAATACCAGCAGAAGCATTCGTTTCATAACTAAACTTCGCCAAACGAAAACATTCTCGCGCAAGTGTTATTTACAATATGAAAATATCTTAAATACTCGCCATGAATTTACTGAAGCACTTATAATAAAATTTCTGGAATCAAATAATGAGAAAAGGAACCGAAAGGAAAATTGCTGGAGTTGTACAAAGAACATTAAATTAATTTCATCCCCCCTTCCTCTACCAGCTACCTATATAGTCTGAGCCTGATTCAAAACAATCTATATCAACAAAAAGCTCTGTGTATTTGAATGTAAGTAGCTGAATAATTAGGTAGGTCTTTGTTACTACAGAAAAAACGATAATACTGTTTGTACTTTGGGACTGTAATGGTGCTGGTGTAAGCAAAAATGGAAGCCTTACTAAAACAGTTTCGTGTATATCTGCTTATAATTATGTAAGAGGCATTCGTCGTGGCTGCCACTGGTACCGAATCCACAGCGCGCACCACAAATTTTTGGTAGTTATGTGATTATTCAATTGTTAAGTATTGCTTGACCTATTGAACTTGTGTCTCTTAAAGCACATTAAACCGTTGGTCCCGGCTGTGTGAAGTTCTTTGGCAGTCATTATGGGCAGTAACTACCTCTGAATAAACTGACACTAATCTAAACCATAGGATATTGCTATCCCTTTGTGTTGCGAAGGTCAGACAGCAGTAACTCAGAGGAAAAGCTAATAGTTATTCAGTCAAATCTGTTTAGATAAGTAAGCGGACTCCGGGGTAAAGCTAGAAGGATGATGTCAGCTTTTCCAGGAAGCTTTTAATAAATGGCGTTCCGTAGTCTCTGCCTACCCCTCCGGGAAACAGCGTGAGTCCATGTATGTATGAATGTATATTTTAATTAAAAAAAATTCGTCCCTCATTTCAAAGTTATTATAATCCAGATATATTACCTTTCTTAAACTTATTATTCCATCTTCTTTAAGAATGAGGCTATTTACACATTGACATCAACTTTCTAATTATCCTCGAGGCTACTTCCATTAGAATTCATATTTCACATTTCCAGAATAGATTTGTTATCTAATTTGCTAAGTCCGATAACGAAAGTGGAACTATCCTGTTTATCTAATGAACAGAATCCGAGGAAAGGCAGACTCCTATGTGATCCGACGTAAACCTATTTACAATTTACAAGTGACGTTTCACAGAGTCCGTATATTGGATTTGAACGATGTGGTGTTTTTCTTAGAAGAGGTTTCGTCGTCAATTTGTGAGGTATAAAATCAAATCATGATAGAATAAACTTTAAGAAAGATAGATAGGTATAGTGTACGAATGGATGGGTGAGAAATCTTTTTAACCCCTTTAATGACCGTTCTAGGAACAGAAATAAAGATTCGTAACAAATTTGCAAAAAGTGCAAAATATATTTAAATAAAAACTTTAAAATTTCTTGCTACATGGGCAATCAAAATTGTTCTTTTACAGGTATTGGAATCAAAACTGGCATATGCAGTAAATTTAGTAGTGTCATTTATGGGTAAATTATGTGTATTTTATCGAGACGGTAATTTTATTTGACTCTTAAACAGTAGAGTTAATGACGTAGAAACCTGCTACATAATATAACAAAACGAATATATAGGCAGCATATATGGTACTACATATTACGCAACTATGCAGTAAAAAAATATCTACATCTTCATGCTGGCAGTCTGAATACATATTATGCTCCCTGCATTTCTATTGATATTCGTGCAATTCTATTCGATTCAAGAATTTGTAGTGCAACACATAAGACTAAACTGATTCCACTAAACTTATTTGCTAGTATTTAGGCTATCAAGGTTTCCTGCGGGACGTTATTTTGTTGTGTAACTTCATTTGTGCAACAGCATCCGGCCGTTTCCCACAATCTTAACCAAATCATTGGTTCACCTTGCGAGAAGTTCCCTGCTGTATCATCCGGCACTAGGCTGCTTCTCCAAAACCTTCTTGTTCCTCCAACGGCCATCGGTTCTTCTAGTTATGTGCCCTGCTTATTGCTACTTCAGCTTGGTTATTCAGAGAATTATTTCAGCGTGTTTGTGTCGGTTTTTCCAGTTTAAATCTATGTTTTTTACTCACATAAAATTGTATTGACATAATATTATGTCCTTTTATTTTGTCTCACGGGTGATTGGTTTGTAGGTGGTGAGCCAGACTCAATCACTCGCCGATCAAAAAAAGGAAGAAAATCAGGTTTTACTTACAAATGAAAACACTTTTAGAATAGTACACTTCACAATATAATTGCCTATATATTTAGGTAGATACAATGCAGCTACTTTAAAACTAAGATTTACTAATTGAGAACATGAGTAAATTCAGGGCGTGGTCCGACAAGTATAGTTAGGTGTTCACTGGTGTTCCGAAGGCCAGGGTCTTGATAGGAAGAAGACTTAACTGCTGGCCGTGAGCTCGAGCAAAGGGGCGATTGAACAGCGTCGCACGCTTATATATGGCGTGCGGGGGCGCGCGGGCAGAGGCGCTCCCACTTTCGTTCGACGTCACAGTTCAGACGGAGGGGCACGACGTCACAATTTTACGTAAGTATTTATGACACTGTTCCTCATGGTACACCGTAACCCGCACTATTGTACTTATTAATTGTATTCCAAACTAGGTTGTCTAGAAGAGATCGCATTTTGCGATAAGACCGCCCTGTTGTGCAACTAGTTTTAAGTCATGTCATTAAATATCGTATCTCTTTATATTTACTGGTGTACAATAAAGTGTTAATCAATCAATCAATATATTTCTTTTAAAATTCATTGTACATATTCAAAACAATAATTGTGAATCCATGTGAATGTTGAGTACTGGAACAACAAAAGCATTAATAGAAAAAGGAAGCTGTCGCGAGTAAAGCCCCGACAAGCACCTAGTTATAACTTTGAACAATTTGCACCAGTTCTCAAAATGAACGAAACACTGAACACCTTCACAACGTCAATACACAATAAGCTTTAAACAAACTGTGCCAACGTACCTAATGTTTGATTTTATTCAAACTTCAACGCCGGATTTTTTCCAACGTTGAAACTTTCCACACCTTCTGTTATTTCATTCTGCTGCTAGTATAGGTAGATTAGAGTGGATTTCTGCCATTGTGTGGATTGGAAAAATTCCATACCTACCTGTTCAACCTTGTTTGAATTTGAAAGTGTTATCATATTTTGGTATTTTAACGGAATGCGTGGCATACCGTGTGGAAAAATGTTCCAACAGGAAATATTTTGCAAATATGTGAATGGTTGGCCTCTTATGGATAGGTATATGGCTTATCAATAAAGCTCTTATTAGAATATTGCAACAGTTATCCAAATAAAATTGTACTATAATGATGTCTTTGTTTTGTTGTATTGTGTGATTTGTTGAGTCTATCTTTTTCTCTCACTGAAATTTAATAACAGTATGTTATGAAGATTAAAAGCGACTAAGAGTATCGCGAATCGTCTATTTATGCCTTATTGAGAACGTTCACATTCAGTACGGAGATTTTTTATGACATAAATAGGCTTTAAAGCTCGTAGCTATTTAAATCTTAGTTCTGTTTAATATAACTAAGATTTAATTGTATACGTCAAAGTTCACCTTCAGTTTGCTTACAAAGACAGCTGAAGGTGATTCACAATACAAAGTCATAATGAAACTTAAACATCTTCAAACGTAAGTGTTATCTTATCTAAAATTATCTATGTGGCATTTGAGAAACGTTTCAAAAAGATCCTAAATTAACAGTTGAAATATCCTTTTAGACTAAAATCTTTGTCTCATTTTATTCCAACTTTACAGATATCGAAATGATGAAAGGCAAACTGTCTTAAACAGCGTAATTCAAACCAAACTCCAAATAGACCCTGAACCTAACAAGCATTTATCAGAAACGAAAAATTGCTAGTCCTGACCTTTTTGCAAAACAGGCACGAATTCATCAAACTCATTGAAACCTACTTCAACATAAATCTAAAGTAAACGATCAAAAATGTTGATATAGTGTCGATCTCCCATGCAAAGATCAACAGGGCGACTCCTAACACACCCTATTAACCTTAGTAGATAATATTTAGGCGAAAAGGATACACAATATAGCTAAGATTTTTCCCCACAAACAATTACTAGCAGAGATGAAGTACTCAATAGGGCCTATTTACCAAGGCCAACCATAATCGTTCCCACTTTCCGTAGTCATTATCTCTGTGAGTAAATTGATGCTTAATGTCTATCATTTTGTGTTCCAGAGTATAACTATCGTCTGAATCGATAGCTCCACAGATCACTACTAACTAGATAGCTCTAGAAATAATTATATTGCGGGTAGTTATATTTGTCTGGTATATGAATTGGAACGTTTGGATGATTGGTTCGAATTAAATTGTTTCGTTTACCTTATTCTAGTTTTAGATTGTGGGTGGTACATTTAGGTCTGTTTAGAGCTCTATTGGACCGTGAAATTAGTTTGAAATAGAATAAAATTCCTGTATAGTATAGTTATATAAGTTTCACGCAAGCATGAGAAGGGTTAAATACCCGTTTAATCGAAATTTGTCAAGGAGAAGATGAATCTAGCCTAACAGATATTAATGTGTTCCTACAATTATAAACTAAAATTACTTTGTTCTCCAAATATTGACGCGTCTTTAGTTAATCATTTCATGGAGTCAAGCATGGATGTCAAGATTCACGAGCAAACAGTGCATCAAAAGTCCAATCATCCTAGAAACAACACAGCACCGCATTTTCCTCGGTTCGCGTGTCAAACAAATGGGCGAATTTATCAAAGTTTGCATTTTACGAGACCATACATAGATTCAATCGAATATCTGAACTGTCAGAAAAAGGCCCTAAGTACTGTTACGATCCGACTTATTAATACAAGTAAGACGAAAGAAGAAACGACGTAAATTCTCAGAGTTGCGGAAGGGAAAGCAAGACGAAATCTTATACTTGAAATGATAATGATCATGTACCGTAGATCTGCCAAATTGGCATCTCTTTATTTAAAGTAACCTACCTTTATATTGAAACGCAGCTCTCTCCTTCTACCGTTCAGTTTTTTATATATTCTTAAATAGCTTAAGCCTTTATGATATTTAACGTTTCAAGACCAATTTTTCACCATGCTACCATGATATACAAAATTCACGCATACAACAATTTATATTTTATTAAAAAAACAAAAGCAGCTCAACCGAATTCGTAGTACTAAGCCAGTATTCCATTTGAGTAAAAGGTAATGAAGCAAATCTACGGTAATAAACGAGTATACCACATTAAAGATTACACGATCGAACAAGTGTTCAGATAATGTTCGTGCCTAGCACTTAAGTACTAAGTACCGAAGTTCTAAGGTAGCTCTTAAATAATCCAATGTAATTTACGTAAACGTCTAATGTTCGGAGCCATCTTTAGTTTAATATGAAATCTATGACTAAGTTTTGTAATTTGATACGTGAGTGTTCACTTCAAATTTATTGCAGTATTCTACATAATATTGTATAGATATTTCACAGCAAATATAAGTAGCATAATGGTAGAGATGTATGTAATTAGCACTTAGGTATTTGCTGCCTCGATTGATCCATGTTCTTAACTATGAGTTGACAAAATTAGTTCTATGAATCATTTGCCACTTTATAGGAACTTTGATTTGGTTTGGTCATACGTAGCGAGTATCTGGCAGCGTACTGTGCTATCCGTAGTTCAGCGTCATGTTACGTTTGTCAGCTTTTTATTATGTTTAGCTAATTATGAAGTAAAATTAGGCAGATATTAAAAGTTAGGAAATTGAAGATACGTACCAAAATCATAAAATTATGCTACGAATTTATAATGTTTTTTATAGGTATTAATATAAATGCGTGCTTAAAAATACATAAGAAGTTTAAAAAGATTTTGAGAATTAAATACCTATCTATACCCGCTTAGTGAGTTAAAGTCAGTGCTTTAACACGGGTTCAAATCCCGTACGTAGTTAGTGTGTAAGCTAGTACTGGCCTACACCACATACTATTAAAAGTGAAATAGTTTTTAGGACGGATGGAATAGTACAGACTAACTATTGAAGAAATAACCAAAATCCACACGGTTGAAGCCCGGACAGAAACTTATCGAGTAATTCTAAGTCCTCGAAAATCCAAACATTCGCATCATCGATACTCAGCTATGCTTAAATTCTAAAAGAATATTCTGGGTAACCGTAGTAATATAGTACATTTTATTATGCCTCTACGCTACAACATAAGACCGACAAAACTGTTTAGTCCATTACCTAATTAAATCAAAGACGATTACCCAAATGTTTTTCCACACACACACCATTACTAATGAAGAAGCAACTAGAATATATCCGGCTCCATTTTCGCACGTCATCACACACACAAAACCTTTTGTAGTAGAAAATTTAGGGGAACTACAAAATAGTGGCTTAATTGCCTTCCTGAATGGAACGGGGTGGAGAAAACTGACTGGGGTTCTGAATTAAATCTAATGGTGCATGATGTTAAAGACTTCTGGAAAGAATGGGCCACTGGCCATTTTAAAACCTTAAAACTATTTGATTTCGTCGTTTGCTCTGGTCGTTTCCCATCGAATAGCGCTTGTGGGAACTAAGTACCGATAAAAGGACTCATTATGGTTTTAGAAACGTTAAGAAGTAACATGTTATTGCGAATTAGTCCGTTACGAAATAGGTCTGTATGGTATTTGTGTTTGATTAGAATTGGCTTCGGTTTGTTTCTAATGTGTGGGAATTTGCAATCAACGTTTTGTTCTTGCAAGTTTGGGATAAGGAATGCCTGATAAATTTTCCCCTTTAGCTATTTCGGAAACAATGACACATGGTTGAAGGAAGACCAACACAAATATTTTAGTTTTATGGATGTGTAAAAGTTGATAGGGATGAAGCTGAATACACCACAACTGGATACAATACATATCTATTACAGTCAAACTAAGGGAATTTTGCGCAAATAAAACATTTCTATTGCTTTTAAATCATACAATACAGTACGGGTCTACATACCAATAGAACTTTAAATAAACTTTTGTCACTTTTTTAAATCGCGAAATTGGCACACTTATTTCAAGGTTTGTTTGTGATACCGACACGACTGACTCGGCTGAAACGTCGCATAACTAACTAGTTTAAGATAAAAGGTGTAAATTAGATAACAGAACCACCAATAATAAATTTCCACGACAAATTTAATAACGTGAAAAAGTATTCCGAAATATAATCAATAGTGTTAAGTATAGATATCAAATATTATACCTGATTTTATGAAGCAGACCCCAGATAAGCAACTAATACGATATCAGTACTACTATTCTCATTGTAGAAGGGTTACACATGGGTCTGCACTCAGCACAAATTACAATGACACTTATATCTGATTCAGCCTATCCGACACAAAAACTTACAGTGAATGTTTTCCACCGAATCGGATCAATATCATTCAAATCAACATTAGGCAAAGCCGGGTCGGGTTCTAATAATCAAAACATTGCCACTAATTACACAAACAGAGTTCCTTCTATAAGTTTTGTAAAAACAATTATTTATAAGTTAGAAGTAATTGCTACGCGTGGATTGTTTTAAAACGTATAATAATTGCGTTTTGAGAGTATTTGAATTAGTGATGGATGGAGTTTTAATCAATATTAAATTTTAGGATTATATATATTTCAACAAATACAGTAAAATGTTAGGAGAATGAAGAGAGAGTTTCTTTTATAAGTCATGTGATGACTGATTTTGAAGATTTTTATTATTTCTTTATCTTTACGTTAAAGAAGCGAAGTTCAAGTAGTAGCTGAATAAGATTCTGTATTGTTGTTCTTTCATGAGTAAACTGCGAACCTTGTACATGTTGTGCTATTTGCAAACAACTGGAGCAGAGCAGTGTCTTTAATCAATTTCTCTTCAACCAGGCAAAGTACAACCTGACTCAGGACAAGAACTTGTGGATCCATATAAAGTGTTATCTCATTTGAAAATATAAGCCACAGCACTTGTCGTAATAAACAGCAAAACGAAAATTTTATGAAAAGCTTTGTCTTAGATATCTTTATTAGTAAAACAAAAACGACATGTTCAACTTTACTTCTCGACCATCAGTAACTTTCGACAAGTCGGATTAGCAATATTTTATAACGTAGGTATATGAGCAATTTCTAGGTATTTTACCGACTAAAACACTATCGGAATGACGTAACCTCAATATATCTATTACAACTTGATCTCTATTAACAAGAAATAAAAGCTTAAATTAAATTATATTCTAGATTAGCCCTGTCTACTATATTATGCCTTACATAGAGAATACGGAATTAGCTGTGTTATGGTTATGACATCCAAGGGCATGGCACTTAAGTCCTTTGGGAAATTTAGCGCTTTGGCAATTCTTTGGGTTTATTACTTTATAATGTGGGTAATTATTTAGTTCCGTTTAAGGTTTCTGTGAAATAATAATGTGAGCTGAGTAATTCATATTCAAACTAATTTATTACATTTAGGTCAATGAGTAAGACTAGTATAAACGTCGAAAAATGTTCAGGTATATTTATATGAGATTGTTTTATTTTCTTGCAAAACCATAATTAATATGAACATAGGAAGAAGTGATGTCCGCCTGCGGTGGCCATTTTTGTCTTTATCTATATCATCATCAGCCTTTAACAGTCCACTGCTAGACTAGGCCTCTCCTTTGAAAGAAGGATTTGGCCTATTATACCACGCTGGCCAAACGGGTTGGTATAGGGTTTGTATCAAGTTTTCCTTCTCTTACAGTGCTGTTCTCTGTATAATATGCTCACGCTGTCGGCTTTTACGACACCCATGGGATAATATGGGGTAGTGACATTCCGTATTCTTAATCTGTCATCACACGGACGATAATTTATATTTTTATAAGCATTTTTATATAAGATAGATATACAAAAATGCAAAAAAGCTTAACGTGCAGCATCTACTATACCTATTGCTATTACTATTCGATTTTCACTTATATTTTACTCTATCTTCTCTATTCCTATTACCCTTGGTCGACCGTCTTACCATCTCCTATATATGTACATTCATGCGTAAACAGCTTTTCTTTACATACAACTCCTTATATAAATATCTTCGTTTGTAGAATCTTCAAGAAAATTCCGCTCATTTACAGCCTTCAGACACAACACAATCTATAAATACTTTTCAATCAGCCCCCACAAAGAACGTACAAAATTATATTTTCTATTTATGCCTTTAGGTTTCATAAACAGAAATTTTAATTATTAATACAAAATATATGCAGGTGTTTCTCGTAAAGGTAAGACGTTACACTCCGACTTTAATTTCCTGCTTGCAGGCTCGTACTGGTTTACTTTAATCTTGGCGCCATATTGGAAATTTCGTCTGTTTGTATTCGATGTTATTCTATATTTAGAAGCTACTGTTTAATGTTTTGCTTCTTTTTTATGATGTTCGTAAAAGGTGAGTATCGTAGTTTTGATGGTTGAGTGAGAGTTTACTGTCAACAGTCTTGGGCTAGTGATTATTATATTAGCTACAGACTATTGTCATGGAAATCAGATAGATTTTAAACACCCTGACACGTCCTAACCTATAATAATTGGGCTCACCACGCAAATATTTGTCATTGGAGGATATTAGAAGCCCTCCAGCGCGAAGCAACGTGCAATATTTAATTATTTGCTCCATACCAAGCTTACAATCACCGATAATACACATATATTTTTATCAAATATGAAGTTCAAGATATTCAGGTTTTAATATACGTTCATAATTTGCAGGGCATTGTCAGTCAGGGGAACATGCTGGCTCGTAGGTTCGCACGATGCACTGAACAAGTCAAAATAACCCTATTCAAGGCGTTTTGTCAATCGTTTTACACGTGCAGCCTATGGGTCAAACATACGTAAATGGCTTACAATGTCTTGTGAGTCCACTATAATAATGGATTTAGGACCGCTGATGGGGCTGCCGCGCTTCTGCAGTGCGTTAGGGATGTTCGCTGAGGCTCGTGTGGACGGCTTCGCCGCTATAATAAGAAAGAGAGCAGCGTCCCTGGCGCGGCGGGTTCGTGGTAGCTTCAACAGCTACCTAAAAATTTTTGCTGGCCGAATGGAAACGGATTGTCCACTCTCCATGGCCTGGTTGCGCTTCCACAATTTGTGAATAAATTGATATTTAACACTTTTTATAATTATGGACTTAATAGGCTCGCCCCTTATTACGTGGGACTAAAGTATATCTGGCGAAAGGTGGGTGTAGAAATACACCTCTGCCTACCTCTTCAAGGTTATAGGCGTGAGACTATGTACTTAAGTGGTCTGAAATAAACAATTATTATTATTATTCACTTTATTTATTATACTTCTCATAGTAAATTTTATATTAATAAACTACATAAAAAAACGTTTAAAAATATAAAAGGTACCACGGAGACCCACCGGTGTCGGGTACAGGGACCAAGCCACCGGTGGTTAGGGCCTCAGAGACAGGAACTTCCTCACGATGCGTGCCGTGTCGAGAAGAACTGCCTTCTGCATGAAGGACTTGATCCAGCTGCCTAGTGCGAGGCTCTTTAGGTGTTGATCGAGGCTCTTGGCGATTAGCCCATTTACCGACACGACTATGGGCACAATGATCGCCGAACCCACATCCCACATGTCAACAATCTCGTGAGCTAGGTCCAAAGATTTAATATCCTTCTCTTTTTCTGCCTACACGAGATTGTCGTCATGCGGTATGGTGATATCGATTATCATTGCGAGTCGCTCTGCTCGGTCTATCACTACAATATCAGGCTTATTGGCTACAATAGTCCTGTCTGTAATGATAGACCGATCCCAGTACAACAACAATGCACGACCATTTTCGAGAACTGGGTCGGGCACATATTTGTAGTAGGGTACCTCTGAACCAAAGATATTATATTTAAGGGCTAGTTGCTGATGGATTATCCTGGACACTTGGTTGTGTCTGTGCAAATACTTGGCAAGACTCGAACAACCGGACACTATTTGCCTGAGGGTCTCCCCGGGTTGGTGATACGCCCGACATATGTCAACCGTCCCATCCCTCAGAATATACTTTCGGTAGTTGTTTGTCATGACAAAACCTTAGGTTTCTCCAAAGAGATCACCGAATTGCAGCCAGGAGATAGAAGCTTTAAAATTTACATCGGGCCCATGTAAGGCCCAGTAGAATCGTCCATGCAGCTCCTTTCCCCCCCATACTTTCCGTCGGTCCTCAGTACTAAGTACTGCAGGTTTGTTCTCTTTAGCCAGAGCGAGCGGGGTAAGTCCGGTATCAATTGTGACTACATCGTGATGCACATCGACACTCATCTGCAGAAAATATGCTCTAAGGTTGCACACCTCGCGGTTATGAAGGGTCTTAGCGCATAAAAAGCCTCGACCCCCACATTTCCGCGGGATGTACTGTCTCATCATCGACGAGCGTGGATGATGCATCCGAGATGCAGTCAGCATTGAACGGACTTATTATTATTATAAATTGCTATGATTACCTTAAAAGTAAAATATTCTAAAAGAAAAAGGAAACCGCCATTATGTGTTTCACCAACCTGTTGACATACCTCGGGTCGCGAAGGAATATAAATCTGTGTGTACACTGTTGACCAGTAATCAAGAAAGCAATCAATCAATGTCGTTCACACGTGTATTAGCGGACAGAATTACTAGAAAAGGGGTAAATATAATTCTCAGAATTAACTATTTCATGCTCTCGCCTTTGAAACGTATATAATTATAATATATGCTTGTCATGCTCGCAAGTCAAGCAACGAATTTAATATGAATTTCGGCAAAAAAAAAATTCAAGTATTCGACGCTTTCGAGTTGAATGTTTCGTGTATTACTTTTAATATTTAAATCGAGTCAAGTTTATTTTGTATAAAGGTTAGGTTTATTTTCACAAGCCATATCTAGCTGCTGAAAAGCAACCACTGCGATAGAAAAATATCTAAAAACTTTATCAGGGAATAATCAATTTTGATAAAGTCCGTTCTAAAAATAAACTCCGATGAAAACCGAATTTCCAATTCAAATTTTAAAAACACAAAAATCTCAAAAAGCATCCAATTTTAAACCACCCTCTTTTATTATCCCTGAAAAAAGCAGCACACAATTTTCCCTTACCGTTAGACGTTAGACGTACGTGCAGAGTCTAATTTAATTAAAAAATAATGAAACCTTTTGTCGGGCAAATTAAAGGGGAGGTGTCTCCTTAATTCCTGTGTTTCAACACATTACGTCTGTTTAGGCTCACACACTTCGCCGCGCAAATGCTCGGTTTCAATTCCAATTTTCTGTTGAGACAACCCCTTAAGCTGTGTTGGCGGTTCACCTATTCCGTCGTGTTAATCTTTAGAATTTCTTAGGTGTATAATTAGGATCTTATGATTTTGTTATTTGTTTTTGTTACTTGAGTATTTCTGCTTCAAAGGTTCGGGTTTTGTTATCCTGGGCATCTATTTTGGGACGGAGTCTATTAAATTTAAAGACTTTTTGCAAAGTTTATTTTGAGTTGAGAATACTAAGCAACTATCTAAGCAACTATTCTATCTATCTATGTAAGCAACTTTTTAATCAATTATTTTGCTCGTTCCATAATAATATAATTTGTATTTCTTATATTATCATAGATGGGTCGGTACCCACTGGTCCCCTGAAATTCGGACCCTGTGCCCACTGGTACCCTCAAATTTTTGTGGTGCCCACTCGTACTCTGCTCTACTTTTTATTTTAAATAATTTATATTTCCCATTTACTATACTAATAAGATATTAATTTTCAGTACCTGTGGTTGTAGTACAGTCACGCACTAAAGGTAAAAATAAACAAATAAAAAGATATCACATTTTTTAATAAGTGTTAATGACATTTATATATACTAATAAGATATTTATTTTCAGTACCTGTGGTTGTAGTACAGTCACGTACTAAAGGTAAAAATAAACAAATAAAAAGATATCACATTTTTTAATAAGTGTTAATGACAATCAGTCTTTTAGACAACAAAAAATTCGTATTTATTTGTACTTTTTATACATACTCACAGTCACGTACGATTGATTTTTAAATAACTGTTTTCTAAATGATATCTTTTTATAACGCACTTCTCGACATTTTCGTATACGCCATACAATTGTATTAATTTACTTTTGTTTTTGTATATTAGGTACAACGTATTCGAAGTGTCAGCAATATTTTACGTATAGTACAGGTACACTGTCAACTTATAAATAGATTTTTCTATATGAAACTTATATAACTTATAAAGTTCCTCAGTGATATGCAGGATTTATACTATACATATATTCACCTTTACAATATTTTTAAAACAGCGTGGACAATGTATAATTTCCTAACAGAAAGCAGACCGTTTTTCTGATAAAGACTCTCTGTAGGGAATCTAACTTTTTAAAGTAGGTACCTACATTCTTTTTATTAAAGCTCAATTTCTATAAATTTTGATTTAGCTGCACCTCCCCAGATAGGGATACAGTATACCACAACTGATTTTGCTATTGCATTATAAATTTCATTTAATAGATTTCTAGGCGGACCTATATTTTTATTGATTTGAGTAGGGACGACATATTGGTTTTAAAAATCCAACCAAGTTTCCTAAGCCTTCCAGTGATGTGTTCCAGACGAGAGTACCACGAAAGCCGTTGGTTAATTATGACACCTAAATATTTTGCTTGTGGTACTTTATCTATTTTTGGACACTTACAGGTATTATAAAAAGGTTTGTTACAAAAGTGTATTTTAATTGTAAAGTCCTCCTCCGGTTGCGAACGACTTTATATGCTGAAGCAGACGTAATTGGTTTTGGATGTATTTAGGGTAAGTAGATTGTCATTGAGCCAGTAAGCAATCTGGGCCATACCCAGCTCTGCGTGAAGTTTGACTTCCGACCAGTTTTTCCCAGAGAAGACAACAGCCGTGTTATCGGCGTAGGCAAAAATATTAGCGTTTAACACTTTTAAGTTGCAGAGATCGTTTATATACGTTAGGAAAAGTGTAGGTCCCAGTACGCTTCCCTCTGGCACGCCGAATGACACATCCGCCGCGTCACTAGTGAACTGGTCTATCTTTACCATTTGTCGTCTATCCGTGAGGTAGTCTTTAAAAAAATTTAAAAGAGATTTCTCTTATACCAACGTTTTCTAGTTATAAGGGTTGGAACAGAGACGGGTGACGAAGGGTTGGAACAGAGACAGAGATTATGTGTACGTACGTAGATACGAAACAGTTTTGTTAATTATCGCTTGTCTCGTGCCTCGGAGACCACGTTAAGCCGTTGGTCCCGGTTGTCATGAAGATCTTTGACAGTCGTTACAGGGCGTCAGTACCTTCTAAATAAACTGACACTAGTCTAAACCATGGAATATCGCTATCCCTTCGGGTTGCGGATGTTAGACAGGCAGTCGCTCCTTGGAAAAGCTAATATTCAGCCAAATCCGGTTAGACTAGAAAGCGGACCCCAGACTGAAACGGGGATAACGCTAAGAGAAAGAAGACATAGATACGAAACAAGAAAAAATCTCATAACCTTTCATAAAATCGATTTCTAAAATGTTTTACCTATAAATATTCAAAACTAGCTCCGAAAAATATAAACTGTGTATTTATCAGTATATGAGCTATGTAAACTAGTGTAAAAAATACTACTTACATGTTTTTATACTCATATTTGGTCACTCACTTAATTCAGTAGTTAATTTTACAGAACACACACACTAATTAATATTTACTTTTACTCGAGAGTCTATCAGTTAACTGCGCTTAGATTAGCGACTAAACTTAAAACAAACTGATTGCACCTTGACAAATTCCGGGAAAATACGAACAGTGGCCAACAATACAGTTAGCCACTTCGATGAGATTCCATACATACTATAATATAATTTGATTATTTTATAGTACATACTTTAAATTATTATATACTTAATTATTAATATCGTAACAATATTGTACACGAATGTACCATGATGACAATATTTTTTTACCTAAAAATTAAAATGGTTTTTATTAGGTGCCCAAAACACACCTGAGTAGGTGCCGAATTTTAATTTTATTCCAGGGTACGAGTGGGTACCTGCAAAAATAATTAATGTAATCTGGTCCCCTACCGGGGTACTAATAGGCACCTAAATAGGGGACCAATCTACAACTTTTATTCCGGGGGACGAATATTAGGGGACCAGTGGGTACCGACCCCATAGATGGCATTACATTTAGGTTCAACCATGAATTTGAAGTTTACTCGCTATACGAAAATTTATAAATTTCTTCGCATAAATTTAAACATTTATTCTGACAGTAAAAGAAATAAAGTCGCTCTAATAAACTGGTAACTTTAAGCGCTTACAACGAAAAACGAATACCAAGCAAAATAAATCATAACTGGCAACTTAATACCTTCACGTAGATCCAAAACAAGTCTCAAGCGTTAAAGCACCAGAGCAAAGAACTCAAAGGCTTAGCATTAAACAAACAGACATTACAAAAGTAAATCTCAATCAAACGTTACAAAACGAGCTTACTCCGACAAAGCGTAGCTTGTTAAAAAATAGCGAAAAAGCATCGGAGCGATGCCGCGAGCGTTTTCATTTGCGCCCTTTTGTTTCAGCAGCGAGCTCCTTCATTAAACGGCAGTAGGGTGACAATATTAGCAGCTATACAAACAAGTGTAGCCGATGTTACAAACATTAGTTAAGGGTGATTCTTAAGCGGTTTGAACGCACGCCTGTTTTTGAGCTGCTTTGATTTCTTATTAAGTGTTCTGGATTGATTTTGAAGATTACTACTTTTATTATTGTGGAGACAGCGATCGCCTAGTGGATTTTAACACAAAATGTCTAACTTATGAACCGAGCCTCTTAGCTGTAAAATATAAAAAAATATTGCTAGGTCGGTGCATACGTCTTATAAGGAACTGAACTTTCATGTGCAAATGAAATGTGCTTTCACCTTAGTGAGAGTGTGTAAATTTTCCTAGAATATTATTCACCTAAACAAGTTTGACCATATTCATCACATTGATGATATTATTATAGGATACAAAACTTTACTTCCACTTACGATAAAATTTGGTAGATTACATTAACAAAACAGTGAAAATTGTAACAGATGTAAGCCAAATCCAGTCAGACGGAAGAAATTTCCTACCAAAAGCATATTTACAGCGAAGTACCCCATGACGTCATCATCGTTAACTTAATGACCCCAACCCTTCAGCACACGGATGACACAGATCAATAATTCAAACAACAATTTAAGTTTGTACACAGCGCTTCCTTGTTCCACAATTTGTTGAATATTTTATACGACAGGCGATAATGATGAATCGATCTTAGCCCAAACTTTGTGTAAATAGTGGCCTGAATTATTAACGAAACACATCGTTATACAGAGCTTGACATGGCTGCGAAGATCAAAGATACTGCCTTAGACATCATAAGCCTTGTATATAAATAGTCCGACTGCTAGGCATGGGCTTCATCTCACTTTGAGAGGGGTAAGCCCTGCCCTTGGCCACCACGCTGGCCAAGGGCAGGTCGGCAGACTTAAGCTGTCTTTTGAGAATATTATGAAGAACTGCAGATGCAAATTTTTACTCACGATGTTCTCTTCACTGTTTAGCAGGCCATAATCATAAATTTAATTTATAGGGACTTATATTGGAAAAGCATTTAAACGAAATAATAAATCCTTTTCAAGTATGTATATACTTGAAAAAACTTCTAATTATAAAGAACGTATGTTCTTGTAGTCTTTTAAAATACAGGGAACCTAAAAACTTTCTAATACATTGGTAGACCTACCTGTGATTTTTATACTAGGAGTTAATTCTATAATTTTTATTCGTACAGTCAACAAAACCAAATATATAGTTAACCTATCAATACAATTCAACTTATTCCCAACCACAGTACCCATATAAGTCAAACGCACAATTTTTAACGTCCGTTTATTTCAAACTCAAACATAGCGAAACTCGCATGACAAACATTTAATATTCCACAATAGAATTGCACAATTAAAATGCAGGTTTAACAGTAAATTCGTCAGTATTATACAAAACGACTCGCGCTGACGAAGCTCGAAATATTTTAGATTAATTAAAGACTTAACCGCAATGTGGTGCTATCTATTTACGTTTAAGTGAATTCTAGCGTATATTTTAGAATTTTCTAGTTTGACAGTGAGAAAAGGGTTCACAAAGTGCAAAAATTTTTGGTACTTTTCTTGAGGACTTTTAAAAATGAAAGTTTAAAAGTGGTCACATTCATGGTTATAAGCGGTACTTAACTGAGTTATTAAAGAAACACTTATCAAGCTTCAATAAGCTAGCCCTTTCCTACAGATTGCCTTCAAATCCAAAATCTTAGAGTAAAAAAATACCCTTAAAACTAAACAGTTTGGTACTGGTGTTAGACATGTTAAAATGTATTTTACGTGACATGCAAAATATACCAAAAGCTCGATCACAATTACACTTCAAAGCATAAAATACAATCGCACAAAATACAGTTATACAATACTACCGCTAGCAATTGGACTAAAACCAATAAACTACTATAATAACTTATGTAGTCGGTTCAATAAGTTTGGAAGATCCGACCCCACTCTATACATCTTTGTATAACGTTACCCCTTACTCCCTAACACCCACAGGAAACCGCAGTGCCTACCTTAGTAAAGTTTTAGTAAATAAGAAAATGGATGCGCATATTGCAAAGACTGGTAGACCAAAATCCTTATTTACTTCCCTTAGTACGTGAACACGGACTTCTTTACGATGCAATTTCTTTCTTTTCATCGTTAATAAGAATTTTCCTTGACTATTAACTTCAATGATATATCCACCATCAAATTTACAGCCGCCATTAAAGTGGTTAATTTCCATTAACCCCAAATATTAACCGGTGTCTGTAACCGTGTGACCCCAGTTTTACGACACAGAGTAGCTTGCACGTAAACTACTCTACATTGCAATGAGTACAGTCGTGAGGTTAAGTGGATTACTTTTAATATTGTTCAGAGGAAAGTTCAAAATTTATGGATCATTCTTCATTCCAGATATTGCGAAGAATGGTGTTTAGCACCATTGTGATAGATCGAGTGATGAGGAATTTAATTCACGGTGCAAAACAGATTTAATAATCAGGCGAGGAATCTATATTTGTTTATAAGCTTTAAAACACAAGGCGTTCAGAGGTGGGTTACTACTTAGAACATTTTCACAAAGATTAATAATAATAATAATATTCTACCACATTCACACAACACCCAACCAAAACTAAGCAAACCCAAACTAAGTCCCAAACTAAGCAGAAGCTTGTATTATGGGTACTAAACAATGGATAAACATACTTATATACTTTTTTTTTTGTAAATACATACATATTATACATAGAAACACCCAGACCAAGACAAACATCCATGTTCATGCACACAAATGTTTGACTTGAGCGGGAATCGAACCCGCGACCTTCGGCGTGGCAGTCGTTTACACTCCCGCTACGCCACCGGGTTGTCAAACAGTTGTTGTTGTGTAGATTAAACGGATCTTGTATGTCTACCACGTCCGTTTAATCTTATATCTACTGAACCTGCTGTCGTGTGCAGCCAGCAAAATACTTTCTGTCATCGACGATCAAAACGTGAAACAATAGTTTAACATCTTTGCATTCATCATAATTAATGCGGACATACATGATGTTAACTTAAATCTCATTTAATATCCACCAGAAAATCATCTTGCTAAAAACTTTGTTCACCAGTCTCACTTTTTCAGTAGTAGTCAGTAACCTAAAGTTGCATGGCAGACCTGTCAAAACGCATTTTCTTAAATCTATAAAACATCTGCATTTTTAGGAAGGCTTGAAAAACTAATTCAATCAAATAAAAAATCACAATGCTTTTTTTATTTTCTTTGTACATACCTAATTAGCAAAAGAAAAAGCATGATTTGATTTTACTTGTAACAAGATTTCAAATGCAATCAAATGCCCCTAAAACTACTTATTATGTTTAATAAATTGAAATAAACTGCTGTATTAAATTTATTGCTATTATGTCTTTTTTGCGGCAATATATACTTCAGAAGTAGTTACGTACCAATTTAACTTAGTCTTGCAAGACGAGAGTAATTAATATAACAATGTATTATTTGTGTTTGCGTTCACCCAGACCTCACCGAGAGTTAAGAACCTTACGTCCTTCAAGAACCTCTGAGAGTTATAGGCAGTGCAAGTCATGTGCTGATAATAATAATATATAGTATACTTATATTGCTTTGCCATGACTCGGCTGGGACTGAACGCTATTAAATGAAAATAAAAGTTTAGCGGTGTTATGGGAGGAAATAGCTTTTTTTAGGAAATGCAGTTATTTTTGCTTGTTTTCTCTGAACTTCTGGCGTTATTTTCGGTTCATATTTTATAGACGAATAGGAAATCATTACTAAAGTAAGGAGGAAATTGTAAAAGGCAACCCGGTAATGTTAAATATAAAAAAAAACATATTGTATAGATTATAATTATTATAATATTGGTTTATTGTGGCTTATCAGACCGACTACCAAAAACCTTTTTCCTTGTCTAGACATAGAAATGTAAGTAAACTTTAAATTTTAATAAGATGATCTGTGTTAAGTATTGAAATAATACAATAAGTGTCAAGTATAATAAAATAAATTGTCCGTCAACATTTGTGTTGGCAACTGTACACTCATAAACACTGAAACACGCTCCCATAAACAGCTTAGTTTTACACATTAATTAAATGTTTACGTTAACACAAAACCGGCGAGTACTTGTGCGACTACAAAATGTTCTTAAGTAGTTTACTTTTCTTTAGCACTCTTCATAAAATAGCTCCGAAAGTTTTCTTGTAATATGGGCCTCTCTTCACGACGGATATAAATATACCTACCTACCTACGGCCCGGGGTACCTACGGTCATAAATTCTATTGATCTTGTCGACTATTACTAAAATATTGTTACTAGTTTAAAAATCATGCGCAATGATGAACAACTAGTTATGATAATTTTTCTATCAAATAAAACTACCGCTACATAAATAAATCTTGTATGTGGCTTACCAAACATTCAATCAACGGACACTTAATACACTCGAGTCAGAACTCGAAATAACAATTTTTGGACACACAATGTGCTGTCTCGTGTGGGCAACGAATCCGGTGCAGTGCTAAACAGTGAGGTGATGATAAAATCTACGCCACCTATCTTTAAATATTTTTCTTCTTTCGTAAAGCCAGAGTATAAAAAAGGATATTATATTTTTATTCTATTCTTTGTTGCAGGTAAGAGACAACGCCATTTAATACATCAGCTGTAATTAACATAACCAATTTACACCGGTAAGTAAGAAGACAAACGACAAACTTCTAAGAAAAGTATTCAATTGTCTTTCTTAATTATGCAGCAATAAGAAAAACAACATCAGGCAATGTCTAGAGCTTTTTCTTCTATAAAATAAAATGTTGTTCTGCTGTTACTTATAATAATGGTGTTATGAAATTGAGAGCTTCTGCGGGCTTCAAAACTATTTAATGTACCTATAAAAATGACTTAAATGTATGTACGCGCATATATTCAAAACGAGTTCACCAAATAAGATAATTATTTTTGTTGTTTGGTATTATGCGCACAAGGCTGGTATAAAAAATAAAAAATATGATTGCGTGACGTAAAAATCAATTTTCCTTTTATTCGTACGCCAGCTCACCAGTTTTTAGTATAAAGTAAACTTCTTATTCCCTAACAAATGATAAATAAAATAATATGAAGAAGCCTATATCTGAATCTACTAGAATTTTCATTAAAAAATTGTTACATTCCTGTACTTCAAAAAACTTACTCCTTTTCCACTTTTAATATTCACTGCATACAATAATTTATCACTCGGTACCCGAGGTGCTAACGCCCAAGGGATGAGGACGTGAGAATGTTTAATTAAAATATACCTAAAATACTTGGCATTTATTAAAACGAAGTAGGTACAAGAAAGGATTATCTTTTCCTTAGAGATTTGCCCTTTTACCTTAATTAGTGTTGCGGTTCTGCTGCCGGAATTAAGTCGGCCATTGCGAAGATATTTTTTAGGTTTTTTTTACTCACGTGGAGACGGTGTACGTTCAGCTTTATGTTATATAAAGGAACAGTGATGGATTGGGTCCTTTATATTACTTATACGTTTTGGTCCGAGATTCTGCTAGTAATACCGACTAATTTTGGTTAGGATAAGTTCTGAAAAAGCATACAGATCTCTGTCTTTCGCCTTATTGGTTACCTAATGTATAATTTGCTTATGGGTTGAATTGGTCTAGCCGTGTTTTGTAACTTGGATTTGTTATTTATCTCCCGTTAATACTGGTTAAATAAACTTGAATTAGAGGTCGAAAAGACAGCAAGAAACTGATAGCAACATAATCAACCACTCATTAAAGTCGCGTCTTTTGAAAACTTACACAACACTTTTATATAATATGATTCTTGTAAAAGTTTCCTAATAAACCTTAGTACATTTTGCCTCAGCTGGGAACCAGGAGAGTTAAGGGATAACCCATACTCAAAATGTACATCACGATACCCACAATTCTCTACTAGAGGTGTAATGTTCAATACCAAGGCTTAGTTTTTATTCATCATCAGCCATTCCTAAATTGAATAAACACGTCACACAGCAACCTCACGAATAAAACAACTCACACACACACACACACTCACCCCCGAAAACGTGATCGGATCAATTATTTATGTCAGACAAATATTTGCCTCATACGGGGATTAAGCCTGCAATCCGATACGAACATTCTGACATTGACCCATTTAATTATCCGATTAATCCCAAATAAATAGATTATGATAATGGGGAATGTCAGCATTTCTTTCTTTCGTATAACGAATAACAAAATTAGAATTATTCTCGAGAAATTTATTTGTTTGAGAAATTAAAATGGGGATTTTGCGATAGGTTTTATATTTATACGTGATAATTCGTTGGTTTTGTGGTATAATTTTAATAATGATTTATTAATATCAGATTTCGAATACCGAAACCGTTTTAATGATACTAAGTAGGGATGTGCAGAATACGTTTTTCAGAAACAGTTGTGATTTTTGACATAATAAATTAGAGGCACAAAGTGACCTGCCCAAATGTCAACGTCAACCAATATAATAAATATGACCAGTAGACAAAAATAATACGCCTTGTCATGCTCCTTGGCTTTGTGTGTATTGATAGTATTTAAACCCCATGTTACAAAATTGTTGAAGCATTCACCAACATGAGGCATTTAATATACATATAACATTATGTAGAATTTAATTGCAAAACACACGTAAATATTGTAAAACCAAAACACAAAATAAATTTAACGACCTAAAAAAACCGTAAAAGTTAATACTTGAAACATGTCACAAACTGGACTAGAATTTATTCGTAGTTTTAGTTTCCACTAAATTTAAATGCCCCGCAAATCCACACTTTATTCAAAAATGTTCTTCCATTCACAAACAAATATGTAGAAATTATGTAAATGTGAACGTCGCTCATTAAATAACATTGAAATACTTTTACGTATTTTGACGATGTTGGTTTTGTTTCCTAATTTTGTTTACAGTTATCCTTCCGACCTTTTAAATACCAGTCCCTGGGTATTATACCGAAACGGTGACATCTCTCGGTATATTTGTTAATGTTCTAAATAAAGCGGATATTTTAACTACGGTACTTAAATGTATATATTATTATATGCTGAAAGTGACCTTGTAATAAAGAGATACATAATTGAGTATTTAATGTTTGTTATTTCATTGATCTTTAGTGTTGTAATTTTTTATTTATCTGACGTTCATTTTTAATTATTCACGTCTTAGCGTAATGTAATTAAAATATTTGCAATATTTAAAAGGCTGTTGTTTGATACACCTGTATTACGTACTTGCTGAGCCTGCAGTTACTCTCGTCTTATTTAGGCCTACTACTCTGCAGTCTTCACCTGCGGCTCATAGCGTTATTTTCTATAGCCTTCCGTGGAAGGCTTGGATACCTCATATATCGCGATAAATGAGGTATCCTACACAAAAATCATTATTCAAATCGAACCAGGAGATCCTGAGATTGGCACATTCAATCAAACAGATATCCAAACTCTTCAGATTTGTTATTTTAGTACTGTAATATAAAGGAATGTGTAAAACAAATTATGGGCAGTTTTTTAGGGGAGAATAAGGTACGTTTCATGTAACACGAATGTTGTTAGGCGAAATGAACCTTCATCTCAAGAAACATTAGAATACTATTGGGAATTCAAGGATTCTTAATATTGTCGTATATTGATGTCGTATATTTTCCAAGAAGATTCACTAATTTAAATGTATATATCTCGTTTTGAATAATACGATTTTAATACCTTCGAAACAAGAAGCGTCATGGTATTTAAAATATAAACCGAAGCTGACAAACAAATGCTCGAGATAAAGAAGGAATTCGACTTATGAAATAAACGACTTCGTGAAAACGAATGACTTCGAGAGATTAATACCCTCCATTCGAAGTCTAACTCCCGGATTGAATATCACAGTTATTTTTAATTAAAACAGTTTTCCGTACGATTAATCACTGAACGTTATTCATTTATATCGCTTTATTGCTATAAGCAATCATTTGTTATGAAAGTGACAAATGTTCGTGGATGTTTTCAGATATTTTCATATGCAACTGCTATTTATCACTATTTATTTAATAGCTTTCGGATTTTATGTATTATAGACAAAGATGTGATGGACAATGGAAACGTCTGTTACGTAAGACTGGAAGGGGCAGACGAAAATAGCTTAGACCTTTGTCTGTTCCATTTAAGGCGTTGTTCGATGTTTGCATTTATTTTTGGTTCAGCGAAATTGGCATACGATCGGACTCGGAACAATCTGAAAAAGGGCTAGTAGATAATACTCTTAAAATAGATAAAAAAGCGCTGGATGAATACAAAAATACAATAAGGTTATTTTTTTTTAGTTAGTCTATAGATGTGTCCCACTGCTGGGCAAAGACCTCTCCCTAGGCCCGCCATGTAGCTCTGTCCTGTACTATGTTCGGCCAGCCGCTGTCAATAAGGCTATAAAAAGTTTTAATTTCAACTTGAATACGGAACAAAAGATATACGTAAAATGGCATTATACAAAGATATATTGGATGGGAATCGAACCCAAAACTTACAGCTTAACAGTCGGGGTCACTGTACAATACAAATAGAACAACGCTAATCCTCCTCCTAGCCTTATACCAGATGCAGCCTGTGGTCAGCTTACTAGTCTAACCAGATTTGACTGATATTAGATTTTCCGTAGGGCTACTATCTGTCTGACCTCCGCAACCCAAAGGGATAGCGATATTCTATGGTTGAGACTAGTTTCAGTTTATTAAAAGTACTGTCTCAATGTAACGACTGTCAAATATCTTCATGACTGATGACAGCTGGGAGCCGGGGCTGTGCGTACTCTCTGAGGCATGTGGCAAGTGATGATTAGCAATTCAACAATTCAACTCATAAAAGAACCCTTAGCCATTAAAATTCATAATCCATTTAAAGACTAATATGATCCTCAGACTAAAAGAGATCAAAGTAAGCTATAATTCTTGCATCTTTTTCGATGAGATGTCTGCTCTCCAAAATCGAAGACCTGATTTTGCATTTTAATTATCAGCTTCTACTTTTAATTAAAAAATCTGAAGTTTGCAAATGCCGCTAACGATTTTACGTTTACGTGACCGGCTTTATGGAACCCTCTCATTTTGTATGATTAAAAAAGTTTTTTTGGGTTAGTCATTTCTATTTAGATGTAATGGAGTTTAAAATTATGTGATTTTTTTAATTATCGACGGTATTTAATGGTGTACTATTGTGGCCATACATCAAAATAAAAGCCTTCTGTAGAATAACAATATTTTTTATTTAAAATGATTTTGGTTGAAATTCAGTCGATAGTTGTATTTTTAAGCTATTAAAATAATTATTGTATAGTATTTATTAAATTGCACTTCTCTTGCATCATAATTTGTATAAGAATTTATTTCATTCAAACTCAAACACAAATATGTTTCTCACATTCTCAGTCTTCTCTATAATATTCTTCACAATCCTGCTTTTTCCCATGTGTCTCAAAACACGCTTTGAATACCTTCACGACACACACACAAAGTGCTTAAGGTCATCGGAGAATCTTAGATTGAAAGTTCCTGCACACTCTAGGGTTTTCTACGGTAAATCCTTTACTGTACAGGCTGTACGATTGTGGAATTCGCTGCCAGAGAGTATCAGACAGGCTCAATCCTTGACAGTATTTTAAAAACTTGTCACTCAACACTACTTGGCAAAAATTCCATGACTACTATTTTTAACTTGCACTGATATTGCATATATTTTTGGTATCTATTTATATTTATACCTATGTATGTAGTAATATTGGTATGTAAGTATATAAGTATTATATATATATATATATATATATATATATATATATATATATATATATATATATATATATATATATATATATATATATATAATTAGTTCTGTTAAGCTTAAAAGAACTCACTATTCCATGAAGTACACCATAACCTACCCATTATCTCTGTAACTTAACCATTTATTTTACTTGGTTGTCTGGAAGAAATTGCATTTTGCGATAAGACCGCATTTTAGTATTTGTTGTTATAGCGGCAACCAAAATACATAATTTGTGAAAATTTCAGCTTTCTAGCTATCACGGCTTATGAGATACAGCCTGGTGACAGACAGACAGACAGACAGACAGACAGACGGACAGACAGACAGACAGCGGAGGCTTAGTAATAGGGTCCCGTTTTTTACCTTTTAGGTACGGAACCATAAATAGTAAGTGTAAATGGAATTATATTTATTTTCCAAACAAAATCAACCATTACATTATTATTAAAAGCAACTTAATTAAAAAAAGAAAAAGTGTAAATGCATATTTACATAATTGAGCATTGAAAAAAATGCCTGTTCAGAAAGTAAAGCCTCTGAAAAAAATCAGGCAACAAACTCAGGGTCACTCTTTGCATCGTCCAGTTTTATACAATTAAACAACGAAGTAACTACATTGCATATATGAGCTGGATTGTCCATAATGTTGTCGTTAATTAATATGGTTATTTAAAAAAATAATATAAAAGCACTAAACTAGACTAGCACAACACAGACACAACAGCTCACATTCACAAAAAAACTTAAAATGTTAAGAAGGAAATAGTCCAAAAGTTAAATCAAATTAATGAAGTTAATCCCAAGCATTTTTATCTTCTATATAATCTAGTCTGAATAGTAGCCTTTTTGACATAGTTTTCGTTTTATAAACTTCTTGAGTTTGTTGAAACTTAAAAATTTTGACGGCTTGCAACTGTTAAAATATTTATTTCTTTAAATTTATTTCTTAATTAAGCCTCATAATCCATATCATAAATTGCTCGGATAGCTCTCTTCTGCAGAACAAAGATGAACTGAATGTCAGCAGCATTTCCCCATAAGAGAATACCGTATGACATAACACTATGAAAATAGCTATGATATACAAGCCTGGCTGTGTCAATGTCAGTTAACTGGCAAATTTTTCTGACTGCGTATGCTGCAGAGCTGAGTTTATTGGACAATTTACTAATGTGGTCCTCATTGCCACCAATCTTTTATTCAACTTTGATTTTATAAACATATCATGAAATCGAATGCTTTGTTACCAAATTAAGAATGATTGATCCAATCCTTACTGAAATTATACTTCAGCAATCGAGTATGTAATAAAATCTTTAGGTAGGGTCTAATAAAGTGCCTCCTCTCAATAAAATGTAGTAAAATACAAGTGTCACCACCCCCTATCTTCCTGTGGGTGTCGTAGGAGGCGACAAAGGGATAATACGATGCAAATAGCAATCATGGTACCACAAATTGTAAGATTAAGATTCTGATTTAAAAAAGAGTGGCATGAGTTTCTTCCAGCCTCTTCTCTATGAGAAGAGCCTGGTTCGGGATGGTAGGTCTATGCCCTACCATCCCGAACCTGGTTGTAAAAAAATGAAGTGACGTTCATAAGTGTTGCTTTTGTAACCTATATGAATAAATGAGTTTGAATTTGAAAATATCGTCTTTGCACGTGGAGACGGAAAACTCGACATCAAACCCTATACCAACCCGTCTGGCCAGCGTGGTATAGTAGGCTAAGCCCTCCTTATTTGCTCGCAATACTATTGTGACGCAAATTACGAGAGGCCTATGTCCAGCAGTGGACGTGAGTAGGGAGTAAAATGCTGCAATGATGATGACGATGATGATTTTATTGGCTTGAAGAGCAAACGGAATATGCGAAAATCGGTTTATAAATTACGGAGTTATGAGGTAACAAACAAAAAATACAGTCTTTTTGAACGGTATTTGGATTGGATACCTTGACTCACTAGGAATATATTTTTTTTAATATTTCATGGATGACCACACCTACTTATCCCAGAAGCTACACATAACATTGTATCTATAACCACAACAACAATGATAAGATAAATATCTTCGAGATAACTCCTTAGAGTCACGCGATCCACCCATTACATAACATCACATAATGTTGCATTATGTATGCTTTATGCCAGCATGTATCGGACAAAGACTCATGGTGGACTGACTACCGTATGATCGATCCATAAGTTGAACTACAATGCAGTCAGAGCATCCCTATTGAAATATTGAAAGAACGTCATACTTAAGATCCTTGTCCAATCAAATTTTGCGAAATAATTACGGCAACCATATTATGACCTTCGCCCAAAATATAAAATTTTTACAAAGTACACTGGCTAATTATAAATGTAAACACTTGAGCTCCCACGGAAGGGTGTTCTCAACCACCATGCTCGCTAAGATAAGCCGTATCGACCAATAAAACGTGCTCCAGGTACCTATGTCATACGATCTAACCTACTCGCTTCCCGACCTTTTTCAGCCCATTTCATGTCATTTACCCGCTTTGATCAGAATCCACTTGATTTATTTTCCAAAAATAATATAACATTTTTGATTTAAGCCTGCGTTTAAAACAGAAATTCTGTATTTAGATGTTCCAGAGTAGGATCAATAAGGGGAAAATGGTGATAAAAGGGGCAGATACAGCGACCTATAAGTGTTTTTGTAACGTCCAAAGAAATTAGATTACCTTGAAACAGACTTACAAAATAAGGGCAATAATTAGAGACGGAATCAAATAGAGCCAAAAATAGAAGAGAATTATAATTATTTAATTCAATTGGGTAGATCATTTCCTCCAATATACTTCTGATTTAATTCGTTGCGGGTTTCGAGATAGTTTGATTTCATCGGATCTTCAAGAATTTCAAAATCGGTGTCTACAATGGTGACTGCTAGTGAACTGAAAAAGACGGTCGAAATGCATTAAATTAAGCTGTGAACTCATGTGTCATCGTTAATATTTACCCATCTTCATAAAAACAACGACTATTTTCGTTTCTGCATATGTATAAACAATATATTTTCCAGCGATGAGATTTTTTCTTTTTCAGCTGGACGTAATACCTAATTATTCAAGCCAAAGCTTTCGCTGCAGAGCCAACTTTGTAATATCAGCTATTTCAAAGGAAGAGAACGTGACATGGATTTTCAAAGCGAAGAAAAAAAAACTAAACTTGGGATGCCACTATATAACCCAAATAGGGATGAATGCAAAATTTGTATTGATGTTCATAAGCGTCATTTTCTGATCCACATGAATTAAAAAAGGAACAAACTTGAATACATTTTCCGTGCTGGTTTTTCACAATAAATATCAGAAATACTTTGTAAGCAGTTTCATTTCAATGCATTAAATTTTACATTTCTCTTAAAAGCCTTAGTTATGTACCCGACATTTTACATTATATAATGTAAAATGTCGGGTACGGACGGAGAATACGCAATGCAGGCTGGGTAAGTTTACGATCGTTTTATGCATCGGCATTACTTTTACCCATTTCACCCTAGTTACTCTGAGGGGGGCGTACAATGGTGCTGAGTCAGCATTATTAAAGAAAAAGCCCCGTGCTTGATAACACGAAAATGGTCTTGTTGGCAATTGTGGTGCAAAATATTTTGGTAAGTAGGTATTTTAATTAAGAATGTCTTAATTGAAAATTGAAATTCAAAAAATCTTTATTGACATTAAAAATATTTGCAACAAACATTATGTAAACCTTGTCTCCTGTGCTAGTTTAAATTTTGTTACAGGAGAACCCTTCACCCCCCCCCCCCCATAGGATCTCCACCTTGTCGTGGTGGGGGGGCTCAGTAACCGTGGGTGAGGTCCAACATCCACAGTGAAGCTAAGCGGGATCCCGGGAGGGGACGCTCCACGTGGGCTTGCGTGGGGCCTGCGTAGGATGCGTTCCAGGGTGCGGGTGCGGGGGACAGTTCTGTCTGTCCCTCGCAGTCGGGTGCGGTCGCGGGAGAAGAGGTGTGTCGGTGTTGCGTTGCCGCGCGCCATATCTCCCGCGACCAAATGGGGGCGCACAATCGTTGCGTCGCGGTGGGGCCGCAGAGGAAGAGGAGATGCGGTGTTGCGTTGCCGTCCTCCCTATCCTCTGCGGCCGCTGGGTGTTTTGGGGGTTTCGTTCGTCGCCCGCCTGACCATCTGGCAGGCCAATACCCGTCGGGGGGTAGCGAGGAATGCTTCGGTGAAACCCTACCCTCCGACGCATGGGTACATGAGGAGCACGGGTTGGTTTTTAGTCAGTAAGAGTCTGACAGTCCCCTTCGTCCTTCCCCCCAGGGCGGAGGGACTCCAAGAGGATTTTCCAACCCGATACCAAAAAAAAAGGAGAAGCCTTCACCATAAGTGTAATACAGGGGTTTTACGTCACATTAACAGATATCATAGTTTAGGAGGATATAAACAAAATTATGTTCAACTTAAAATTATTAAGCAATCAATGCAGGCAGCTTGAAGGAAATTAAAGACTCACTAAGAGTATGTGTGTGAATTGTAATGAATGTAAGATTATTTAGTGGATATACCAACAGACTGCTATGCAGAGAGTATCGGGCTCGAATCAACGGCTCGCACCTATGACTTTTCGTTATTGTTATATTTATGTGCGTATTGAATTGTAAAGTGTCGCTTGCTCCGTGCCTCGGAGAGCACGTAAAGCCGTCGGTCCCGGTTGTCATGAAGATCTTTGACAGTCGTTACAGGGAGTCAATACATATGATTTATCTGACACTAGCCTAACCATGGAATATAGCTATAGCGACTCGCGCTAACGAAGCTCGAAATATTTTAGGTTAATTAAAGATTAAACCGCAATGTGGTGCTGTCTACACATTTACGTTTTAGTTAGTTCTCGCGTATATTTTAGAATTTTCTAATTTTGACAGAAGAATCGTGTTTACAGAGTGGTATGTTTCAAGTGAAATTTTAAAAATGGCATTTTTAGAGTAGCCACCTGAGGCTCAAAAGTGAAATTCATGGTTATAAACTGTAGTTAATACAGTTATTAAACAAGCATTTTAAGCGACAATAAGCTCGCCCTTTTCTATAGATTGATTTCAAAACCCAAATCTAAGAGTCAAAAAATAATCAGAAGCAGAAAATTTAACACATATTTATATGTTGGCATCCGAAATGTCAAATTACGTTGTACGTGCCAAGTAAAATATAACAAAAGATCGATCACAATTACCCTTCAAAGCATAAAATACAATCGCACAAAATACAGTTATACAATACTACCGCCAGCAATTGAACCAAAACCAATAAACCACTATAATAACTTATGTAGTCGGTTCAATAAGTTTGGAAGATCCGACCCTTCTCTATACATCTTTGTATAACATTACCCCTTACCCCTCCCTAACAACCACAGGAAACCGCAGTTCGGGATCTTAATGAAACAGCGAACTAAACAGCTTTATTTAAGGTTTAATTGGGACGACTAAATTCCAGGATTTACTCTGTGGTCCGAATTAAATTTACTCTATGATATCTTTTATTGAAATAAAAAAAAAATGTAATTTTTTGTTACTGAGCCGGAGAATCTGCTAAATGTGTATTTAGCATTAAAATATCGAGATAGATCTCCATATAAAATATTTAACAGCATAACAGCGAGGCAGCGATTGCCTAGTGGAGATACAAGCAAACTGCCATGCAAAGGGTATCGGGTTCGAATCCAATCAGGTACCTACTAAGTTTTAAGTCACGGTTGGAACTGATTATCCCTGCCTACCATGAGCAAAATTAATAAGAAAACGGATGCGCACCAAAAGACTGGTAGAACAAAATCCTTATTTACTTCTCTTAGTACGTGAACATAGACTTCTTTACGATGCAATTTCTTTCTTTTCATCGTTAATAAGAATTTTCCTTGACTATTAACTTCAATGATATATCCACCATCAAATTTACAGCCGCCGTTAAAGTGGTTAATTTCCATTAACCCCAAATATTAACCGGTGTCTGTAACCGTGTGACCCCAGTTTTACGACACAGAGTAGCTTGCACGTAAACTACTCTACATTGCAATGAGTACAGTCGTGTGGTTAAGTGGATTACTTTTATATTGTTCAGAGGAAAGTTCAAAATTAATGGATCGTTCTTCATTCCAGATACTGCGAAGAATAGTGTTTAGCACCATTGTGATAGATCGTGTGACGCATTTAATTCACGGTGCACTAAATATTTAATAATCGGGCGAGGAAGCTATATTTATTTATAAGCAAAACACAAGGCGTTTAGATGTGTGTTTCTACTTAGAACATTTTCACAAAGATTAAACGGATCTGGTATGTCTACCAGGTCCGTTTAATTTTATATCTACTGAACATGCTGACGCCTGCAGCCAGCAAAATACTTTCTGTCATCGACGATCAAAACGTGAAACAGAAGTTTAACATCTTTGCATTTATCATAATGAATGCTGTTAATGAGTTGTCATCATCATGATGTTAATTTCAATCTCATTTAATATCCAGGCAGAAAAGCATCTTACTCAAAACGTTGTTCACCATTCTCACTTTTTCCCTTAATAGATAGACAGGCGCACAGTAAACTAAAGTTGCTTGGCAGATCTGTCAAAAACGTATTCTGTTAAATGTATAAAACATCTGCATTTTTAGGAATTCTCGAAAAACCAATTTAATCTAATGAAAAATAACAATGCTTATTTCTTATTTTCTTTGTTCATAATTATCAAAACATGATTTGATTTTCACAGTCATACTTGTAACAAAATTTCAAGTGCAATTAAATGCCCCTAAAATTACTTATGTTTAATAAATTAAATAAAACTGCTGTAGCAAAAATTTATCTCTTATGTCTAATTTTGCGGCAATATATACTTCAGAAGTAGTTACGTACCAATTTAACTTAGTCTTGCAAGACGAGAGTAATTAATATAACAATGTATTATTTGTGTTTGCGTTCACCCAGACCTCACAGAGAGTTAAGAACCTTACGTCCTTCAAGAACCTCTGAGAGTTATAGGGAGTGCAAGTCATGTGCCGATAATAATAATATATTATATAGTATACTTATATTGCTTTGCCATGACTCGGCTGGGACTGAATGCTATTAAATGGAAATAAAAGTTTAGCTGTGTTATGGGAGGAAATAGTTTTTGTTAGGAAATTCAGTTATTTTTACTATGTCTGCTTTGAACTTTTGATGTCATTTTCGGCGGTCCATATTTAACTGTCGGATAGGAGTAAATCATTGCTTGTAATGAGTGACCCGGTCTATAGTGAAAATATTAGTAATGTATCATCAATAATATGTTTATATTTTACGCCGAAAGTAGCCTATGATCACAGTACTTCTTTATTAAAGCTTAATCAGACTGACATAATAATTCCTGATATAAAATAAACATTAAATAAACATTAAATTGTAAAAGATGATCTATCCAAATTATACACAGAAAACAGTAAGTGTACAATAAGAATAATAAAATAAATTGCCTGCAACAATTGTGTTGACAACTGTACGCTCATAAACACTGAAACACGCTCCTAACAGCTTAGTTACGTTAGTAAATGTTTACGTTTACACAAAACTGGCGAGTACTTGTGCGACTACAAAATGTTCGTAAGTAGTTGACGTTTCTTTAGCACTCCTCATAAAAGAGCCCCGAAAGTTTTCTTGTAATATGGGCTCTCTTCACAACCAATATAAATATTATCTTACGGGGTACATACAGCTATAAATTTTAGTGGTCTTGGCGACTGTTACTTAAATATTCTTATTAGTTTAAACATTATTAGCAATGTTGAACAACTAGTAATGATAAATTTACTTTCAAATGCAACCCCCGGACTAATAATAAATTGTGTAGTATTGCGAGAGACTTCACAAATATACAATCAAAGGACACAAGATACACTTAGGCTAGAAACAACAATTTGTGAAAACACAATATGTTGTCTCATGCGAAAATAGAATCCACGATACTTGGCGCAGTTCTTAGCGGCAAGGCGATCGCTTAAACCAGTACGTCACTTTTCTTTAAATATTTTTATATAAAAATGTATAATATTTTTAAAATTTTATTCATTGTTCCAGGTAAGAAACAACGCCATTTAATTCATCAGCTGTAATTAAGATAACCAATATACACCGGTAAGTACGAAGAAGCAACAAATTTCTTAGAAAAGTATTCAATTATTGTCTTTGTTAATAATACAGCACTAAGAAAACCAACACGAGGAAATGCATAGAGCTTTTACTTCTACAAAATAAACTGTAGTTGTTGTGTTTTAGTAATCAATTATGGTATTATGACATTGAGATCTTCTACGGCTTCAAAACTAACATTGGCTACATCTTTTATTTAATAATAATAATAATATAATACTAGTACTAGACAATGGATAAACATACATATTATACATAGAAACACCCAGACCAAGACAAACATCCGTGTTCATGCACACAAATGTTTGACTTGAGCGGGAATCGAACCCGCGACCATCGGCGTAGCAGTCGCTTACACTCCCGCTGAGCCAACCGGTCGTCCGTCGTCAATCACCGAAATGTATGTACGCGCATAATTTCAGAACGATTTTACCAAATTAGATAAATATTTTTCTTATACTAGGTTTGTATGAAATATTATTTTACAAAAATTGCCTGATTTGACGTAAAAGTCAATTTTCCTCTCATTCGTGTACCACCAGTTCGTATTATAAAGTAAACTACAACGTACCTAACAAATAATAAATAAAATAATATGAAGAAGCCTTATACTGTATCTGAATCTACTAGAGCTCTCATTAAAAAAATGCTACATACGCAATGCATATCATACACAACCCTGGTACATTCCTGTACTTCAAAAACTCACTCCTTTTCCACTTTTAATATTCACTGCATACAATAATTTATCACTCGGTACCCGAGGTGCTAACGCCCAAAGGATGAGGACGTGAGAATGTTTAATTAAAATATACCTAAAATACTCGGCATTTATGAAAACGAAGTAGGTACAAGAAAGGATTATCTTTTCCTTAGAGATTTGCCCTTTTACCTTAATTAGTGCTGCGGTTCCGCTGCCGGAATTAAGTCGGCCGTTGCGGAGATATTTTTTAGCTTTTTTTTACTCACGTGGAACCAGTGTACGTTCAGCTTTATGTTATATAAAGGTGAAACAGTGATGTATTAGGTCCTTTATATTAGTTATACGTTTTGGTCCGAGATTCTGCTGGTAATACCGACCAATTTTGCTGGTGTTTCGGTTCTGTTTATGAACTTCCATTGTTTCTATACCTTGTTTGATATCTTAGGCAAAGTATAAAAACTTTTTTTTCGGCGGTAGGTGCAAATAAAGTTACTACGCTTTTGAAAATCGGAATAATATTTTAAATAGTTTCACTATATACACAGCATCAATTTTGTAGTAATTATAACTAAAATACATACATTTATAAGCACAAGTGTTAGTAGTCCCGTATGTGACACTTGAGAACACTGCATAAATACCACCTGCCAACTGATCAACTGTTTCACCACATCTTACACTTCAAATTCTGTAAGTTACACTTAAACATGTCACAATACTCAGACATAGTACAAGCACAGAGGAGCTTGGAAGAGAGTGTAACAAGGAAAATGGAAGAGCTACAGGCACAGCTTCAATGTGGATCAGCCAAAGATACTGTAGCTAAGGTCGCTGAGGAGTTCCGAACCTTTCGGGAGCTGACTTTCTCTATGCTCGGATTGCTGAGAAAGCAGATTGCTGCATGTGCACAGGTTGTCGATAACATTGATACAAGACATCGGAAGAAGAACTTGCTATTTTCCGGCATTCCTGAACACAACAAGGAAGACTGTGCGGCCATCATTCTTGATATTCTCCGTTCTAAACTGGCCTTGAAGGATGTTTCCGATAAATCCATAGAGACTTGTCATCGTCTTGGGAGCAATGGCAAAGAACATCACCGGCCCATTGTGGTGAAGTTTACTAGCTTGGAGGTAAAGGCCGCAGCTTGGAGAGCGAAGACCAAGTTAAAAGGCACTTCTATATCCGTCAGGGAGTTCTTGACCAAGGCGCGGCAGGCTGTTTTTAGTAAGGCGAGGCAACATTTCGGCATGCGTGGATGCTGGACCCAAGACGGCATTGTGATCGTTAAGTGCCCAGATGGAAGTCGTGTCAAAGTTACATCCGAAGATGAGTTGATGCCGTTACTACAGAAGCATCCAAAGATAACTTCATCAGGTTCTTCTAGCTGATCTTTGTAATGCATAATTTCCATTGCTTGCGCATCCCGAAGTGTCTTGCGTTTTCTATTTATCATCATGTTACATTTTGGGTATGTTTACTTAGTATTTTTTATTATTCTTATCGAGCCACCAGTATGTTTTCATAACATTACGATGTATTATATGTAATTGATCACCCACTTTTCTCTTTCACAATTATATAAAACAGTGCAAATGTGTATTCATAATGTAGGTGTTTTCAATGTTTCTGTCAATTCTGTCAAACTGACATAATATGACGCTTGACCCTTAGGATGCGTTCAGAAACGATTCAGGATTTATTTTAAAAGTAATATATAATTAATCTTGTGAGTTATTAATTTTAGTGATTTTAACTTTTAATTTATGTGTATTTGTTTTAGACTGTAACAGTTACATTAAAATAACATAATTTATTATTTTCTAGTGCTGTCAGTTGGCGGGTGGTGCAGAGTTAAACATTTAATTGACAGTCAATATTGTGCATAATTATAGTATTATTATTTATTTATTATTAGTACGTTTATTTTTGTATTTTTTATTTAATAATTCTTTTCTTTCAGCGAACGATTCAGTTATTTTGTCTGCCGATGACAGTTTCTGCTCAATTAATGACAGTCAGTCTCTAAGTGACATTCTACACGAGCAGTTTAATCTAAGAACGAATAATTTCCTCAATGTATGCCATATAAATGCGCAAAGCGTGCCAAGTCATTTTGGCGAACTTGTAGAAGCATTTACCGACACCAACGTTCATGCCATCCTGATCTCTGAGAGCTGGCTCAAACGTCACCTACTTTCTACCTCATACCCTCTTGCTGGCTTCGTCCTAATCCGCAACGATCGGGTTGACAGACGCGGCGGAGGTGTTGCTATTTATCTCCGAAGCAATTTACCTTATAAAATTCTATCTTCCTCCTCCCAACACTCTACTTCTGCGGAGTATCTTTTTCTTGAGGTTTGGGTCAGAGGAACCAAATTGGTTCTCGGAGTAGTATACTGTCCTCCTTCGGTCAACTACTTCACTGATTTGGAGTCGGTTTTAGAATCGTTGGGTTCTGAGTATGCACATCATATCATCATGGGCGATTTTAACACTGACCTTTTATCCCCTCATTCACCTCGCTCCCTCAAACTTATCCATATCATCGAGTCTGCCAGCCTCCACGTTTTGCCTCTTAATTCCACTCACCACAACCCTAACGGGGAGGACACCTGGTTAGACTTAATCCTCACCTCTAACCCCACCTTAGTCCGCTCTTATGGTCAGCATCCTGCTCCTGGCTTCTCCCGTCATGACCTTATCTTCCTGTCGTATTTCCTGAAGCCTCCTAAACCTTGTCCTAAAGTACTGTATTTGCGTTGTTATGGTGGAATGGACGTTGAAAAGTTGAGGACAGATGCTGCGAATATTGACTGGGAACCGCTGATGTCAGCCATCTCTATCGACGACAAAGTGGATCTTTTTAACAACACGGTTACGAGGTTGTTCGACGTTCATGCTCCCATCAAAAAAGTTAAATTGAAACGTCCACCTACACCTTGGATGACTGAGGGTATTCGGATGGCGATGCGACGTAGGGACCGGGCTTTCCGTAAATATAAAAAGGATCGGTGCGACGACAATTGGTCTCTTTTCAAGATGGCTAGGAACAGATGCAACCAGATGGTACGCAACGCTAAACGCCGACATATCTCCGAAAATGTTACCAACTCATCCCCTGCTAATATATGGCAGTTTTTAAGGACACTTGGCATTGGGAAACCTCATGGCCAAGTGGTTCTACCGGTGACTATTAGTTTGGATGACATTAATCGTCATTTTACAACTACACTCACTTTGGACGACCAAACTAAAAGTCAAACCACAGCCTATTTGGCGGGCTTACCTCGCCTGAACATTAATTCTTTCTCTTTTTCTCCTTTATCATCAGGTGAGATTAAAAAGATTATCCTATCAATTAAGTCCAAAGCCGTGGGATGCGATGACATTAGTCGCCGCATGATCACGGCTATCCTTGAACAAATTCTACCTGTCATTACCCATATCCTAAACTTTTCCCTTGACACTGGTCAATTTCTCTACATATGGCGTAAAGCCTATGTGCGTCCTTTACCCAAAACCTCGAATCCCACTCTCCTGACACATTACCGTCCCATATCCATTCTTCCCTTTCTATCCAAGGTACTTGAGTCATGCGTTCAGAGACAGTTGTCTGGGTTTGTTTACCAAAACAACATCCTGTCACCCTTTCAATCTGGATTCAGACCTGGACATAGTACTGTCACCGCATTGCTCAAGGTGACTGGCGATGTGAGGGCGGGGGTGGAGGACACCAGACTTACACTTTTGGTCTTGGTGGACTTCTCAAACGCCTTTAACAACGTCAGTCACGACCTTCTCCTTTCAGTCCTATCCTGTCTAATGATCTCACCTATTGCACTGGAATGGTTCTCCTCTTATCTTCGAGGACACCAGCAGTCGGTACGTGTCGATGAAACTACATCAACATGGCGTGATTTAAACTCTGGTGTTCCTCAAGGCGGAATACTTTCTCCTCTTCTGTTTGCATTATTTATTAATTTTCTTACTCATGAACTTCATTGTGCGTATCATCTGTATGCTGATGACCTACAGCTTTATTCACAGTCCAATTTAGAAAATCTAAATACTGCAATAGCAGAAATTAACCAAGATTTGAACTCTATAAAGGTCTGGTCGAAACGGTTTGGCCTATCTGTGAACCCTGCTAAATGTCAGGCTATACTCCTTGGTAGTTCGCGTATTTTAAACAGGGTTGACTTGCAATCGCTGCCTGCTGTCATTTTTGATGGATCTATCATTCCGTTCAGTTCAAGTGTCAAGGATCTTGGCTTATTTATTGACGCCAACCTTAACTGGCGGATGCAGGTAGCGAATGTGAGTCGTAAAGTCACTGGCTCCTTGCGGTCGCTTTATCGCCTGAAGAACTTTCTGCCATTCAGGACTAAGACAATGCTAGTACAGTCTTTAATATTTCCCATCATCGACTATGGTGATGTGTGCTATCTCGACCTTAATGCAGATCTTCTCAATAAGCTTGATCGTCTTCTCAATAATTGCATTAGATTCGTTTCCAATCTTCGCAAATTTGATCATATTTCTGAGTACCGATCAAAGTTACGATGGCTTCCCATTCGTCAACGGCGTAGCTTGCGTACTTTGTGTACTCTTCATTCATTACTGCACTCTCCTTGTGCGCCCGTCTATTTAAGTTCCCGCTTTCAATTTCTCTGTAATACTCATGAGAAAAATCTTCGTTCCTCTAATAATCTTCTGCTTCTTTGTCCTTCTCACAGTTCTAGCCTGGTACATTCATCCTTTAATATACAATCTATCCTTCTCTGGAATGCTCTCCCTCTTGAGGTCAGGATGTCCACTAACCGTTTTACGTTCAAAACTAGAGTTCGGCAGTATTATTTAGACGGACTAACTGAATCGTCATAGGTTTTTATCCTTTATTGATTTTATATATTAATGTATATATGTACTGGAATTATAAAATGTATGTATATTTATGTAGTTTATAATAAATATATATTTGTGTATTTTATAATGAAAATATATTTATGATATGTAAGTATGTATATTGGGCATATAATAATATATATGTATATCATTTTATATTAATAAGTAGGTTTCTGTCTTTTTCTTTCATTTTAATTTAAGAACTGCACCTATTACATGTTTCTCTGCATCACCCAAAGGTTGGCTGGTAGATAATGCCTACGGCATTAAGCCCACCTTGTACTATTTTTGTGCATAAAGTTATAAAATAAAATAAATAAATAAATAAAATAAAACGATACGACTGCTTGTTTGTGGTTTATACCTTAGTTAATTTATTATTCTCCCGTTAAGACATATTAAATAAATTTGTAACAGAGTTGTAACAGACTGCAAACAACACTGATGTCAGACACTTACGTTAAGACGCAACTTTGAAAATCCTGCACGGCACTTATCTACGATATGATTCCTGTAAAAGTTTCCTAATCAACCTTACTACATTTTGCCTTAGCTTGGAATCAACTGCAAGTTTAGCGATAAATACCCACTATTCTCTACTAGAGGTGTAATTTTCAATACCAAGGCTTAATTTTTATTCAACATCAGCCATTTCTTAATTGAATAAACACGTCACACATCAACCTTACGAATAAAACAACTCACACATACACTCACACCTGAAAACGTGATCGGATCAATTATTTATGTCAGACAAATATTTGCCTCATACGGGGATTAAGCCTGCGATCCGATACGAACATTCTGACATTGACCCATTTAATTATCCAATTAATCCCAAATAAATAGATTATGATAATGGGGAATGTCAGCATTTCTTTCATTCGTATAACGAATAACAAAATTATAATTATTATCGAAAAATTAATTTGTTCGAGAAATTAAAATGAGTATTTTGCGGTTGGTTTTGATGTGATGCTTTGTTGGTTTTCTGGTAAATTTTTAATAATGATTTATTAATATCAGATTTCGAATACCGAAACAGTTTTAATGATATTAGGGATTTGCAGAATACGTTTTTCAGAAACAGTTGTGATTTTTGACATAATAAATTAGGGGGACAAAGTGACCTGCCCAAATGTGAACGTCAACCAATATAATAAATATGACCAGTAGAAAAAATTAATACGCCATGTCATGCTTCTTGGCTTTGTGTGTATTGATAGTATTTAAACCCCATGGTAAAAAAATGTTGAAGCATTCACCAACATGAGGCATTTAATATACAAATAATATTATGTAGAATTTAATAAAAGATCTGCTCCGCGTAAAAATATCTCAAAAAACCTTAAATGCAAGTTATTGCCTATTTTGAATCAAGAATACTGTTCCCAATACTTCGACTCACTGCAAAAATCGTTTGTGATATTATATACCTAAATTTACAAAAGTTATTAACTCCAACAACCAGTGGAAGATATCTACGAATATAGTGTTTAAATTTATGAGAAAAACATCTAATAGGGAACCAGCACAGCTAAAGTTAAAACCTACAAAAAATCAGGACTTAATTTCAACAGCAAGTGAGTAAATTTTTAAATATTGCATCAACACCAACCGTTGAATAAAATTGTACTCACCTATGTAACATTATATCAAGTATAAAACAAAAGTTGACCTTTGGACTCTTCGAATGACAAACAAAACTTGAAGTACATGCCAAATCACATCTGCATTAACTAATCAACTTTTTCGACGTACAAGTAACAAACACATTTGGCTGAGTTGGCTAAGCATCTGATTGCGATACGATGGTCTAGGATCGAATCCTCATAAATTTCTCAAGTCTTTTTGTGAAGTTCGTAATATTGCTTGTATATTTCTAAAGCAATAAGGAATATTAACTACAAAAGATCTACAAAAACTTCAAGTTTAATAAATAAAATAACATTACAATGTTTAATCATTCTAATACTGATATTGAGGTTACGAATGTGGAGGTTCACACCAATAATGTTACATTACGGAACAAAACCAAGTTAGTTACTTCGACAAATTGTTCGTTTGAGATAGCAGAAAAGGAGGAAGAATTTACATCGCTTACATCAACGCCATCTTACGAGTTAAACCGCAGCTATCCCGACTTATATATAAAATCAACGGACGATGCAAGGGAACTAAAAAACAGAATATGTGAACTCGAAGAAAAGCTGTTAATTGCAGAAACTGAGATAGATAACTTGTTGTTAGAAAATAGTACTCAAGCGAAAATTATTACAAATTACAAACTAAGAATAGACCAACTGACACATATATGTACAAACACATCCTCCAAAAAGCCTGCAGCCAAAATAAAAAATAAATGTCTTATAAGAACCAAGTTGGACTTCAAAAATACACAACATAGCCCTGTACAACAAACTGGAACCAATCAAACGTCGACGTCGTTAGAAGACACAATCTTAGAACCTAATGTGATTGAAGACGAGAAGCCCTTGCGATTGACCTCAGACAGCATCTCTTTGAAAGTAGCGGCTCCGACGACAGAACGCTATATTAGTATAAAAAATGCTTATCAAAATAAATTATGTATAATAAGTGATAATAACACTAACAACATATTAGGGTTTGCCGAAAATAGTTTTCCTAATAAGAACATTTGTCATTATTGTATGCCACAGGCTGGTATTAGGGAACAATTGGCAACATTAGACATAAAACTTGCAAATTACACCCTTGATGACTTTTGTATAATTTTCTTAGGTGAAAAAGACTTTTTAGTCTCCAAAAACTACGCAGTTCTAGTTGATTATATAAAAAGTAAACTCGAAAAGTTATTGCATACGAATATTATTTTATGCTGTCCTACTTTTAAGCTAAGATGGAACACTAATTTGTTTAATTCCAGAATAGAGGTTTTTAACAGACTTTTGTACCAAAGTAACAGAGTTTTTGAGTATGCATACACTTTTGATACTAACAAACAACTAAATTATTCACATGAAATGTTTTCTAAGTATACCGGGAAAATTAACAATAAAGCAATGAATCATGTCTTCCTGAAATTAAAACATTATTTAGAATCGTTTAAAGAGCCAACACATGACAATACCTGTAATTTTAATATGAAGCAAGTATATGACGACACTGCGAAGGTTCATTTAAAACCCGGTACTATTCCATATTACTTTCATCAATTATCCGCAGATCTAACTTCATCTAAAGCTGTCCCTAATTGTAGCACAGTTACTAGCAACAATGATTTTTTTCGTGCCTAATTCAGTACCAAATCCGATCTGTGAAGGGATGCAAAAAACCTGCTGTTTAAACATATTTCATCAAAATGTCTGTGGAATTAGTAATAAAAAGATTGAGCTCGAATTATACATTGCAACCACGGGTCTTCGTGTGGACTACCTATGTATAACAGAACATTTCTTAAATGCACAATCTACTGCAGTGTTTAATTTTTCCAACTATAACTTGGCTTCATACAACACAAGATGCAAGAAAAAAAGGGGAGGTAGTCTGATCTTAGCACATGCAGATAAAGAATATGAAGATATTGATTTCGTTAAAAAATTGTATAGATTAGACAGCTTTGAAATATGTGGCGTTAAAGATCTTGAAACTGGATTAAATCTGTGTTGCTGCTACAGAAGTCCCTATGACAAAAATTTTGATGTTTTTATATCTAACTTAGAAAAATTGTTGGAACATTTCTTTAACAAGAAGTGTATCATATGTGGTGATTATAATATTGACGTACTAGTTGAGAGTAAAAGATCTGCTGAATTCTTAAGTATTCTGACATGTTATAATTTTCGATACCTAATAAAAACTCCCACTTTTATTCGGAACAATGCTTATTCATGTTTAGACAACATAATCACAAATCTTTCCGATGAAGATATAGATCGGTGTTCTGTTGATAACAATGGTTTGGCAGACGGTCGTGCTGGACTATTTTGTAATGTATTTCTTGAGAAAATCAATAGGAAATCTAAAAGCTCTGAACAAACAATAATAATAAAAAAAAGAATATTTAATCATAAAAATAGTGTCGCCTTTAAGAATTATATTAGTAATAAAAATTGGACCAATATAGGAATAAATAGCTTTATAAATAGCCTGGGTAAAGCATTCCAGCATTATTATCCAAAGAAGTTAATTAAAATAAATCCTTCTAAAAACACAACAATAAAGTGGATTACAAGGGGGGTTAAAGTTTCAAGTAAAATGAAAAGAGTACTATGTTCAGGTGCGTTAAATAATACCAGCCTTATAAAATATAAAAACAATTATATTAGAATTTATAGAAGAGTCATTCAACAAGCCAAAAAGATGGCCATAATAAATAAATTAAATACCGCAACAAATATAACTAAACAGACCTGGAAACTGGTAAACGAAAGTACAAATAAAATAAAAAATAGGTTAAGTAGGACTCTTAACATAAAAGTGAACAATAAATTGATAACTGATCCCCAGCAAGTCACCGATCATTTCATTGACAGTTTTGTGTTTAAATCGTCTTTGGGTAGCAATGAAAAGGAAAGGGCAAAGGCTTTTCTATCGGACACGACTAATAGAGTAGAAAATGATTTAATTTTCTGTCCAACAACGCCGTCTGAAATCACCAAGATTGTTAGTAAGATGGCCAATAAAAAATCTTGCGGTTTTGATGACTTACCGATTTCAATCCTGAAGGATAATATAGCCTCCTTAGCAGTGCCTTTATCTGTATTTTTTAATAAATGTTTTGAAGAGGCGGTATTTCCGGACCAGTTCAAATTGGCTAAAGTAGTTCCAATATTTAAAAAAGGCTGTAAGACTGATCCGAAAAACTACCGACCCATATCCCTTTTGCCAACGTTATCAAAAGTATTTGAAAAAATAATTAAACATAGACTAATGATTCATTTAAATATGAACAAAATAATTAATTTAAGACAATTTGGATACCAGAAAGGTGTAGGTTGCTCAGATGCAATAAACACTCTCATTAATGACATAATTAATAAAATTAATAACAAATTGAAAGTGGCTGGGTTATTCATCGACCTCAGCTCTGCTTTTGATACGATAGATTATGATTTACTACTCACAAAACTTGAATATTATGGTGTCAGAGGCAAAGCTTTACTACTTATAAAGTCCTACCTAAAAAATAGACGAATGTTCGTTGAAATAAAAAGCATCGACGAAACTAATCACGAAGTTGTTCATACGTCTAGGATTACAAATATTCAACGTGGTGTTCCCCAAGGCTCAATTTTAGGACCAATACTTTTTATTATATTTACAAATGACCTGTTAAACTTTATGCATAACGCTCAGCCCGATGCAAAACTCGTTGTCTTTGCAGATGATACGAATATAATAATTGGGGCAAATGACTTAGAAGAATTGAGCAAAACTATAAATAAATGCCTCGAAAATCTCTGCGACTGGTTTTCAGCCAATAGCCTTTTACTAAACACCAGTAAGACTAACATAATTTTATTCAAGGCTACAACTCGCATTACTGACGATTTAGATGTACATATCAAAGGGGACAAGATTGAATTAGTTGACACAGCGAAGTTCTTAGGGATTATCATAGACGTTAGTTTAAATTGGAAACATGAGCTAGCCGCAATTGACTCTTCAATTTCATCAGCGTGCTATGCACTTAGGAGCCTGAGAGATATTTTAGGTCTTAAGGAACTAAAGGCTATATATTATGCATTGGTGGAATCTAGATTAAGATATAGCATCATGCTTTGGGGTAACAGCTACGATTATAACTGTCGGAAGGCGTTTGTCTTACAGAAACGTGCTATAAGGACTATTGTAAGAATCTCACAAAGAGACTCATGCAGAGACCATTTTAAAGAATTACAAATATTAACCGTACCAAGTTTATATATTTTAGTTGTACTAACGCACTTTGCTAAGTACATTCATCAATATGAATCACAAGAGGAACGTAAGATACGAGAAAGTACAAGAAGGAAGGAGCTTAAACACAAGATACCACCAAATATACAAATAGTTAAGCATAGCTCCGGGTATCAAGCAGTGGGATTGTTTAATAGGTTACCAACAAATCTGAAATTATTAATTTACAGCCCTCATTTATTTAAAAACAAATTAAAATCCTTCTTGTTGGAAAAGTGTTTCTACTCAGTATCGGATTTTACGTTAAATGACAAAAAATAACTAATTTACTTAAAATAACCAGTTATTAACTATATTAATTATTAAATCGATTTTGACTTAGACTACCTATTGTATGACTTGGCTTACCATCTGACATAACGTTCCATTTGGCATTATAATCTGACATTACTTTGACATTTAATTTAATTATAATTTGTAGTCATTTTTTTTTATTAATTGGATTGATTATTTTATTTTAGCTTTAAAATGTATGTACTTGTTGTTTTGCTTGTGAATTATTTACTGTCACTTTATTATGTAAGTACCAACCTAATGTTCGACACAATGTAAATTGTTTGAATAAATAAATGAAATGAAATGAAAAATTACAAAACACACGTAAATATTGTAAAACCAAAACAAAAAATAAATTAAACGACCTAAAAAACCGTAAAGGTTAATACTTGAAACATGTCACAAACTGGACTTGAATTTATTCGTAGTTTTAGTTTCCACTAAATTTAAATGCCCCGCAAATCCACACTTATTCAAAAATGTTCTTCCATTCACAAACAAATATGTAGAAATTATGTAAATGTGAACGTCGCTCATTAAATAACATTGAAATACTTTTACGTATTTTGACGATGTTGGTTTTGTTTCCTAATTTTGTTTACAGTTATCCTTCCGACCTTTTAAATACCAGTCCCTAGGTATTATACCGAAACGGTGACATCTCGCGGTATATTTGTTAATGTTCTAAATAAAGCGGATATTTTAACTACGTTACTTAAATGTATATATTATTATAAGCTGAAAGTGACCCTGTATAAAGAGATACATAATTGAGTATTTAATGTTTGTTATTTCATTGATCTTTAGTGGTGTAAATTTTTATTTATCTGACGTTTGTTTTTAATTATTCACATCTTAGCGTAATGTCATTAAAATATTTGCAATATTTAAAAGGCTATTGTTTTATACACCTCTGTTGGTACTAGCTGAGCTCGCAGTTACTCCCTCCTTATTTAGGCCTACTACTCTACACCCGAGGCTCATAGCGTTATTTTCTATAGTCTGCCGAGGAAGGCTTGGATACCTCATATATCGAGATAAATGAGGTATCCAACACAAGAATCATTATTCAAATCGAACCGGGAGATCCTGAGATTGGCACATTCAACCAAACAGACATCCAAACTCTTCAGATTTGTTATTAAAGTACGATTTGTAATATAAAGGAATGTGTAAAACAATTTATGGACAATTTTTTGGGGAGAATAAGGTACTGCCTCAGTGGTCCAGTAGATAGCGTATGCGCCTGCTGATCGGAGGTCCCGGGTTCGATTCCCGGGTCGGGTAAAAGTGTTACTGGGTTTTTGTGAACACTCAGTAGCAGCCCGGAGTCTGGTGATGTGCCCGGTAACGGCAATAGGCTCGCCCCTTATTACGTGGGACCTAAAAATTCATGGCGAAATGTGGATGTAATAATTACACCTCGGCCTACCCCTACGGGGATACAGGCGTGAGACTATAAAAAAAAAAGTAAAAGGTACGTTTCATGTAACATGAGTTGTTAGGCGAAATGAACCTTCATCTCAAGAAATTATAGAATACTATTGGGAATTCAAGGAATCTTCTTAATATTATCGTATATTGAAGCCAATGTTACACGACAAAATTGTGCTACTGTTTACAGTGTTGGTAAAAAATATTTTCTTTCTACAGCAATTATATTTGGACCACAGAATCTATGATCATGTTCTAGTATAACTTGATGTTACAGCTGTTCTAAACGAATCAGAAATATGATTTCTAATGATCAATACAATCCGTTCACACTCGCAACAGTTTATGTTAATTTTAATTGATTCTTTCAAATACTCCTAATCAAACCCAACATCACATCCAAATTTAAACAAAAGCTGATTTTCATCATTATTTTTAAATGCATCCATTTTTCAAGAAGATTCACTAATTTAAATGTAGTATTTAAGTATATCTTGTTATGAATAATACGAGTTTAATACATTCGAAACAAGAAGCGCCATGGTTCTTAAAATATAAACCGAAGCTGACATACAAATTAACGAGTTATAGAAGGAATTCGACTTATGAAATGAAAGACTTCGTGAAAACGAATGACTTCGAGAGATTAATACCCTCCATTCGAAGTCTAACTCCCGGATTGAATATCACAGTTATTTTTAATTAAAACAGTTTTCCGTACGATTAATCACTGAACGTTATTCATTTATATCGCTTTATTGCTATAAGCAATCATTTGTTATGAAAGAGACAAATGTTCGTGGATGTTTTCAGCTATTTTCATATGCAACTGCTATTTATCACGATTTATTTAATAGCTTTCGGATTTTATGTATTGGAGACAAAGATGTGATGGACAATGGAAACGTTTGTTACGTAAGACTGAAAAGGGCAGACGAAAATAGCTTAGACCTTTGTCTGTTCCATTTAAGGCATTGTTCGATGTTTGTGTTTATTTTTGTTTTGAACGACATTGGCATACGATTGGTTTCGAAACAAAAACTGGAAAAAGGTTTGCATATATAATGATCTTTGAACAGATAAAAAAGCGCTTAACGAATACCAAATATACAATAAGAATACAGGGTGTAAAATTTCCTTAACGAAAACTAAAATCCCATTTTGTACCAATCATTACGAACATTTTTTTAACGTCGGCACCATAACTTGGTAATTACTGGTTCAGGAGATATAGAGGCTCAAAGTCACCATACAATTTTTCTAATTAGGCACAAATTGGATGCATTTACACCGTTTTAAAAAATGTTTTTCTTTAAAAAATCGTTTCCACGTATTATTTTTACTTAGTATAACTTGGCATGATGTTTCAAAACGACTAAAGTCGGGGTCACTGAGCTGGCGATATTCATAGAACAACACCATCATCGTTCTACCGTTATCTCCGATGCAGCCCGGAGTCCGCTTACTAGTCTAACCAGTTTTGACTAAATATTAGCTTTTTCACAGGATGACTGCCTCCTTACCTCCGCAACCCAAAGGGATAGCGATATTCAATGGTTTAGACTAGTGCCAGTTGCAACAGAGGTTCCTACTCCATATAACGACAGTCAAAGATCTTCAGGACAGCTGGGAGCGACGACTTAGCGTGCTGTCTGAGGCACGGGGTAAGCGATATTTAGCAATTCAACAATTAAACTCTAAGCCAATAAAATACATTATCCATGTAAATACAAATATTATAATCCTCAGACAGCACGCTAAATAGCCAAGGAAAGCTATAACTCCTACATCTCTTTTAGTGAGACGACGTTCTCCAAAATCGAAGACCTGAAAGCATTTTAATTATCAGCTTCTACGTTTAATTAAAAAATCTAAAGTTTGCAAAAGCTGCTAACGATTTTACGTTTGCGTGAGCGGCTTTATGGCACCCTCTCATTGTGTATGATTAAAAAAGTTTTTTTGGTCATTCATTTCTGTTTTAGATGTAATGGAGTCTAAAATTATATGATTTTTAAATAATCGACTGTTCTGGACGGATAAAGTACTTTAACCAAACAACAAAATAAAATCCTTCTGTAGAAAGACAATATTTATACGAGGTCAAATTTTAAAATGAGTTTGGCTTAAATTCAGTCGATAGTTGCAATTTTTGAACTATTAAAATTATTATTTTATAGCATTTATTGAATTAAACTTGCATCACAATTTGTATAAGAATGTATTTCATTCTTAAAAACATAAACTCCCTATTTAAACAGTCGTAGGTGAATCTATTATATAATTTGACTTTTTATAATATGTAATGCTCTGTTGCCAAATTAAGAATGATTGATCCAATTCGTACTGAAATTATACTTCAGCAGTTAAGTATGTAATAAAATCTTTAGGTAGGGTCTATTTCAGTGCCTCCTCCCAATAAAATGGAGTAACTCGACAGATGTCGGCAATTGCCAAAATGTGCCGAAGCCATTTCATGTTGAATCAATGACTAATAGTCAACATATTGCTACTATAACAACGTATGGCTGTTTCACGAAATATAGCTTATGTTATTATTCGTAGTTAGTAGATGGATAGTATAGTTAAAGACGTAGGCTGACATCAAATTTATTTCATGATAATAAAATTTGAAGCTTATTATTTTGAAAATGTGAACATCGGTTAATAAATAACGGAGTTATGAGGTAACAAACAAAAAATACAAGCGAATTGAGAACGTCCCTAGGAACATTAATTTTTTAAATATTTCTCGGATGACCACACCTACATATCCCAGAAGCTACACATAAGATTGCATCTATAACCACAACAACAATGATAAGATAAATATCTTAGAGATAACTCATAGAGTCACGCGATCCACCCATTACATAACATCACATAATGTTGCATTTTGTATCTAACGATGTATGCTTTATCCCAGTATGTATCGGACAAAGACTCATGGTGGTCTGACTCCCGTATGATCGATCCATAAGTTGAACTACAATGCAGTCAGAGCATCACCATTGAAATATTGAAAGAACGTCATACTTAAGATTCTTGTCCAATCAAATTTTGCGAAATAATTACGGTAACCAATTTATGACCTTCGCGAAAAATATAAAATTTTAACGAAGCACACTGGCTAATTATAAATGTAAACACTTGAGCTCCCACGGAAGGGTATTCTCATCCACCATGCTCGCTAAGATAAGCCGTATCGACCAATAAAACGTGCTCCAGGTACCTATGTCATACGATACAACCTACTCGCTTCCCGACCTTTTTCAGCCCATTTCATGACAACCTAGTGCTTAATTCTAAAAAGACTAAATGCGTTAAATTTGCTTTGCCTAACGTTAGACAACTGGGACCTAATATAAGGCTAGATAGGGAGGAACTTGACACAGTTGACTCGACAGTGTTTCTAGGCATTACACTAGATAATAAGTTACAATGGGGTGCACATATAGCATGTCTTGCAGGTAAGCTCAGTTCTGCTGCGTATGCTGTCAAAAAAGTTAGACAACTTACTGATGTTGACACAGCTCGTCTAGTTTATTTTAGCTATTTTCATAGTGTCATGTCCTACGGTATTTTGTTATGGGGCAAAGCTGCGGATATTCAGAATATCTTCGTTCTACAGAAACGAGCGGTACGAGCAATATACATGTTAGGGGCAAAAGATACTCTTAGGGAACGCTTTAAGTCTATAGGGATTCTTACAGTAGCCTCGCAATTTTTATTTGCTAATATATTGTATATTAGGCAAAATATAGGTTTATTTACTACAAAAAGTGATGTACATAACATAAATACTCGAAACAGGCATAAGTTATATGCACCTTATCATCGTTTACATAAAGTTAATAATTCTTTTGTAGGGTTAGGTATTCGTATATACAATAAAATACCAATTAGTCTTTTAGAATTGCCATTTAGTACGTTCAAAAGTAAAATAAAAGACTGTCTTATTAGGAAAGGTTATTATACCATTAATGATTATTTCAGTGATAAGGATAGGTGGTCACTTACACTAGCCAACTCTTGATTTTTTTAATTTATATAGATACCTTACTTTTCAGTTTTTTTTTTATATAAAATCTCTAGTTCTATTAATTTAATATTCATGCATTATTAGGTCATTCAACTTACTACATTTACATTTTCATTGTTGTTCCACAAATTTTATTAAAATTTGCTACAGTGTTAGATGAAGGTAACTCGTTATCATGGGCTGGATACTAACGTTTTTGTAATTTTCGTGTATTCATATACCGTCACTTTCTGTAACATACTTTTCCACCATAGTTCTGAACATGATCGCGAGTTGCCTACATTACAAAGCGTAAGTGGATGCTCCTGTTACACAAGATTCACATTTGAAGACTACTACAGCACTTAATTTAATAACTACATATTTTGTATATAATATGTATGTTCTTATTTACTATTTACAAGTAATTAATTACAATGTGAAACAGTTGCAGCTCCTTACAAAAACAAAATATGTACCATAACACTGGCGATTAAAAAGAGTGGCCACGAGTTTTATTGCCCGTTCTTTCTCGTGGTTCTACCTATTGCTTTGCGAATGGGCAGTAAATGTAAATGTAGAAGCATTATTAATTTACTTTAAAAATTTGACGTTCATAAGCGTCACGTTGTGACCTAGATGAATAAATGATTTTTGACTTTTTTTGACTCATTTACCCGCTTTGATCAGAATCCACTTGATTTATTTGCCAAAAATAATATTACATTTTTGATTTCAGCCTGCCTTTAAAACAGATATTCTATATCGAGATGTTCTAGGGTAGGATGAATAAGGGGAAAATGGTGATAAAAGGGGCAGATACAGCGACCGATAAGTGCTTTTGTAACGTCCAAATAAATAAGATTACCTAGAAACAGACTTACAAAACAAGGGCGAATACTACGAATACAAAATACATAAATAGAGACGACATCAAATAGAGCCAAAAATAGAAGAGAAATAAAATAATTAAATTCAATTGTGTAGATCATTTCTTCCAATATACTTCTGATTTAAATCGTTGCGGGTTTCGAGACAGTTAGATTTAATCAGGACTTCGAGAATTTCAAAATCGGTGTCTACAAGGGTCACTGCTAGTGTACTTGTTGCAATAGAATATGATCGTCTTAAAAGACGGTGGAAAATGCAATAAAGTAAGCTGTGAACTCATGTGTCATCGTTAATATTTATTTATTTATTTAAAACTTCACATACACAGAATACGTAGGCGGACTTAATGCCATTGGCATTATCTACCAGTCTACCTGACTGAGTGGTGCAGAGAGGAAGAAGTAGGTGTATTATTATAGTATGAGGGGAGTGTACTAGTCATTTAATTATGTAGGACATGATATACTTGCTCAAAGATATATTATAAATAGTTAAAATAAGCACATTAACTCCTTGTATGCCGGAACGCAGATCCACGCGAGACACAATAGCTTTTTCATTGTGTCTGGCATTCCGGCATACAAGAGGGTAATGCATTTTATTTTTATTTTATTTATTGATTCAATAACAATTACATAAATTGTATCTGAATATCTTAAAACTAACACAATTTACAATATGGTATCATTAATTATATTACTCATTAATTGATATTTTGAATACAGCCACATTTAATTTACTATTTAATTAATTGAAGTTACTATTTAATAAATTAAGTAATTATACATTATTATATTATTTAAGAACATGTCAAGCAATTTTGTACTATAATAAATTAGGAATATATCAGAGAACTTTAAATACAATACATAATGTCACAATAATGTCAAGAAAAATAATACTATGTCAAAAAATTAATATGTCAAACAGAAAAATAGATAAAAATTAAAATATTAAATATATTATTATTATTAAGCATAAATTTAATACATACACAATAAATACAGGAATAACAAAAAATACATAAACGTATTATATATAATATTATATAAATACATATGTACAATATACATACATAAAATTATGGTTGTGACTTTTGATTGGATACAGTTGCCGACTCAGCCAACAAGAGTTCTTTCACCTTGGACTTGAAAGTGAAAAATACTAACCCATACATACATAGACTCACGCCTGTTTCCCGAAGGGGTAGGCAGAGACTACGGAACGCCATTTGCAACTATCCTGACATATCTCTCTTGCTTCATTCACTCCCATCAGGTTCCTCATGCATGCTCTTCTGTTCAGGGTACTTCTCACCTGTCCTGTTTTTAGGATGTCTCCAATCTGGTCAGAGAACGTCCGCCTAGGTCTTCCCCTTCGTCCTGTCCCTTCCACACTTGCCTTATACATCTGCTTGGTCAGTCTTTCGTCATCCATCCTCTCCACGTGCCTAAACCATCGTAGCATACCTTTCTCGATGCTTGTCGCTATATCTTCTTTTACCCCACAACACTCTCTTATCACACAATTCTTTACTCTGTCAGTCAGAGAGACACCACACATACTTCTCAGTGCTCTCATTTCTACAGCATTTATTCTACTTTCATGACTCTTCTGCCATACCCAACTATCACTACCATACATAAGAGTAGGTACTAGCAACCCTCTATGCACAGCCAAACGTGCCTTTTTGGACACGTTTTGGCTATTCATAAACGCTTTCAGAGCTCCATTCACTCTATTACCTGCATTAACTCTTCTTTCAATATCTTCTACATTCTTACCATCTTTTGTAAACAGCGTACCTAAATCTACAAACTCATTCACTTGCTCCACTCGCTGTCCATTGATCATAACATTACAAGCCGTAACGCATTCCTCGTTTTCAAAAACCATAACTTTCGTTTTACTTACATTCACTTTCATTCCTTTCCTCTCTAACGCACCATGCATGATTGTTACTATCTCCTGCAACTCCGCCGCTGAAGACACAAGTATAACCTGATCATCAGCATAAAGGAGGCATTTGACAAGTAACTTATTCATCCTTAATCCACAATCTCTATGTTTCAAATCTTGCAAACAACTGACCATGAAGAGGTTGAACAGCCACGGTGACGCTACACATCCCTGTCTAACACCTGTGTTGATGGTAAACCAGTCAGTGTATGCCCCGTTTATCCTCACACAAGCTCTAGAATCCTCATAAAGGGATTTCAGAGCTCGAATGAGGCTGCTGTTCACCCCATACATCGACAGTACCGACCACATTTCATTCCTCACCACTTTATCATAAGCCTTTTCCAAATCCACGAATGCGCAGTAGACCTTTTGACCTTTGGCCAAAAAATTCTCGGCTATGCATCGCAAGGAAAAGACTTGATCCGTACAACCTTTCGGAATCCCGCTTGTACATCCCATATTTTCTTGTCGGTTACTTTCATAACTCTTTCAATCAGTACCTTCGCATACAATTTGCCAATAATGCTGAGAAGGCTAATGCCTCTATAGTTTTTGCAGTCTTGTTGTGAGCTTTTTCCTTTATAAAGAGGCACAACTACTGCTGTGGCCCAGTCATCAGGTACTCGGCCGGTGCTCCAGCACAAGTTAAATAAACGCTGCAGCTGACTAACTATGATGCCCTGCCCAGCCTTCAGCATTTCGACTGTAATCCTATCATACCCTGCAGCCTTACCTAATTTCATACTGGCCAGTGCCTTCAAAATCTCATCCACGCCAATATCGCTTTCATCATTGCTATTATTACCATTCATTTCACCTGTTGATGTCTCTGTCGTCGTTCTTTCAAATAATCCTCCAAAATACTCTTTCCATCTCTTCAGCACACACAATTCACCATTCAGTATCTTTCCATTCTTGTCTCTGATTGCTGTGTATTCTGAGGATTGAGTTTTTCCTCGAACTGCACGAACGGATTTCCAGAAAACTTAATGTTTCTCCGAAAGTCGTCAGATAATCTACTATCAAACTCATCTTTCTTTTCTGCTTTTTTCCTTTTAACCATTTCTTTCACTATTCTTTTACACCTAACAAACTCCTTTCTTGCTTCATCTATGTCATCACTCGTTGCCTTTCCCATTTTTTCATTTGCTCTGGCAGCCAATCAATCTAACCACGCTTTCTTCTTCTCTGATACTGCAGATTGTATATCCTTGTCCCACCATGTATTCTTAACCTTTCGTAGTTTCCTTCTCTTGATCACACCACATACTTCAGACGCTACACATACTACATCTTCTTTAAAGGAATGCCATAATTCTTCCATATCATTTATGCCATCGAATTCGCATTTTTCGCCTCACGTGTATACAAATGTATCCTTTTGTGATCAAACATGGTGTTGGTCACACAAAGGCTCCACTCCAAACCTCAAGCAGTTCTTTTCCATTTTCGTTTACACTCTTATCACCGAATCCACCTAAAACCCTTTCAAATCCATCTCGCTTTACTCCCACCCATCCATTGAAATCACCTAACAATATCAATCTTTCATTATCCTTACAGGTCCTCAGAATCTCTCTTACACTCTCCCAAAACTCCTGCATTTCGTCTTTTTCTTGTTGTGACATACCCGTTACTATATTGACCGGGGCGTAAACCCCTACAATAAGAAGACGAGTAAGTCCTACTTTCATTCTCATCCACAGTAGCCTTGCATTTACACATTCAAACTCTATTACGCACTCATTCATTCGTGCAGACAGTACTAAACCAACTCCCTTGCAGGCTCTGGTGGTACTATCTATTCCGGACCAATACGCCGTGTAGCTGCCATGCTTGGTAGTGTCAGTTTCATTCACACACAGAACATCAATCTTTCTATCATCCATCATCTGGCATACTTCATCCAATTTTCCGTCCATTCCACCGCCAACATTCAATGTTGCAAATCGGCTTTCCGCAGGCCGCTTTTCCCCCTCGCGGGAAACGAGAAGTGACTGGTTGCGAACCGCGTCGCCGCCATTTAAAGAATTATTAATATCTGTCCTACTAACCCATCTTCATAAAAATTACGACTATCGTCGTTTCTGCATATTATGTATAAACAATAAATATTTTCCAGCGATGAGATTATTTCTTTTTCAGCTGGACGTAATACCTACTTATTTAAAGCAAAGCGTTTGGTGCAGTGCCACTTTTGTAATATCAGCTATTTTAAAGGAGGAGCACGTGACTTGGATTTTCAAAGCGAATAAATAAACAATTGGGATTCCAGTATATAACACAAGTAGGGATGAATGCACAATTTGTATTGATGTTCATAAGCGTCACTTTCTGATCTACATGAATTAAAAAAGGAACAAACTTGAATTCATTTTCCGTGCTAGATTTTCACAATAAATATCAGAAATACTTTGTTAGCATATCATTTCAATGCATTCAATTTTACATTTCTCTTTAAAGCCTTAGATATGTAACCGACATTATACATTTTATACGGACGCAATGCAGGCTGGGAAAGTTTACGATCGTTTTATGCATCGGCATTACTTTTACCCATTTCCCCCTAGTTACTCTGAGGGGGACGTACAATGGTGCTGAGTCCGCATTATTAAAGAAACAGCCCCGTGCTTGATAACACGAAAATGGTCTTGTTGGAAATTTTGGTGTTAAATATTTTGGTAGGTAGGTATTTTAATTTAGAATGTGTTAATTGAAAATTGAAATTTTTTTATTGACATGAAATAATTTGCAACAAACATTATGTAAACCCTGTCTCCTGTGCTAGTTTAAATTTTGTTCCAGGAGACAGTGCCTTCACCATAAGTGTAATACAGGGGTTTGACGTCACAATAACAGCTATCATAGCTTAGGAGGATATGAACAAAATTATGTTTAACTTAAGTTTATTAAGTAATCAATGCAGGCAGCTTGAATGAAATTAAGGTTAGTGAGTATGTGTGTGCATTGTAATGATTGTAAGATTATTTAATAGAGCTAATATTCAGTGGAGATACCAACAGACTGCTATGCAGAGAGTATCGGGCTCGAATCCACGGCTCGCACCTATGACTTTTTGTTATTGTTATAGTTATGTGCGTATTGAAATGTAAAGTGTCGCTTGCCCCGTGCCTCGGAGAGCACGTTAAGCCGTCGGTCCCGGTTGACATAAAGATCTTTGACAGCCGTTGCAGGGAGGCAGTACATATGATTTAATTAACACTAGCCTAACCATGGAATATAGCTATCCCTATCCTATCCCTTTGAGTTGCGGAGGTCAGACAGGCAGTCGCGTTGTAGAAAGGCGAATATTCAGTCAAATCCCGTTAGACTAGAAAGCAAACCCCGGGTCTAACTGGGATTACGCTCGGAGGATAAGCTTAAACTAGTAAGTGTTTCCAGAGCTACAATGCGAAAACCCTCATTCACTCCGACAAGTTCTACACCACACAAAGTATTTTACCATATGGGAATCGAACTCACTGCACTCTTATCATTTTAAGCAACACACCGGCAACTTAAATCCCTTCACCATCTGCGGCGCCCTTACGGCTCTACATTACAGATTATTATAAATCGTTAAGGGTTGAGCTACATCTGTCAGCACGGAATCGCATTTGTTCCGCCTGTGCTTCAGCACGCTATAGCGTGCTGACCCGTGCTGCAGCACTCTATAGCGCGCGATCGTATTTGTGTGCTGCGGAATGCGAACGCACGCGTCAGCGTGCTATAGCGTGCTGAAGGATTCCGCCGCGTTCTTTTGACATTTGTTTTGGTCACAGTATAGTTTCAAGTTCGAAATGGATAGCACAGCTGAAGTGAGAGTAGTAGTAATAGCGTGCATTTTGCAAGAAATGCAAAATAACATGAGTAAAAAGAAAATAATTCGAAAAATCTATACGAATCGGCACCAGCACGCGGCAGCACACCGCCGCGCGCGCCAGCGTGCGTCAGCGCGCGTTCGCACGCGATTGGCGGCGAAAGGATGCTATAGCATGCTAAAGCGTGCGTAAGCATTCTGACGCGCGCGTCAGCGTTCCGTCGCCTCTCAGCATGCTATCGCATTTCTTCCGTGTTGCCGATCGTATTTTCGATTCCGCGGCGCGTGCTGAAGCGTTCCCTCTCTCTTTCTCGCTCTATTAAATGACGGTCCTAAGTGACAGGGAAAGGATAGAAGCATATTAACGTGCGATGCGGTGCTGATAGGTGTAGCTCAACCCTAATACCTCATTAAGAACTCAGTGTAGTCTTGTTATATAATATTCAATCAATTATTTATGCGTACATAACTAAGTTATCCTTATTAACGAGGTATTTACATTTTCTTTGGCGTTACCAAAATGTTACACATTGCTATCTTATGATAATATATTTTAACATAAATTTGATCTTTAAGAAACTATGTAATACAGCTGCTTTTTATGTACGAGAATAATTACATTATACGAATCAAAAGAAGTGAGTCTAAGGAATAGACTCACATCTTTTGATTCGTTGAAAACAGGTAATTTATTGTAAAACGTATATTACAATGCAAAAGAAGTATAATTAACCACGGGCTCAGTGTAGTGATTTAAGTGGTCCTTTCATAGCTTGGTACTGCATCAAATGGTGTGGATTCGATTCCGACACGGACAAAACAATGTGACTCACGCATTGTTGTTTCGATCTTAGATGTTTTTTTTTATTTCTGCTTGTTTTTTGAAGTTTTCCCTATGGGATTTAAACATAAATTTATAACATAAATTTCAAAATATAAAATAATATATTTGAAAACTATTTATTTATTACGCAAACCTAGTAGGGGATTACGTATTTGAGCCGTTTGGGGTCGAAACGTTGGGGCCATGGGGTCCAAGTGCAAGATCTCTTTTTAAAGATCTCGCAAAGAGACTGGTCGACGCCACGTGTGACCAGAAGGCTGGGTTGTACTTGGCCCAAAAATTTAGCATTGCCATTCAACGTGGCAATGCTGCCAGCGTTCTGGGCACGCTCCCGGTCGACGGCGATGTGGAGGACTTTTATGACGCCCTCTAAATTATTTTCTTTTTTCGTTTTGTTTGTTTTGTATATACATATTTCGTAGGATACTATTTTAACATTTAAGTTATGTTTAATTAAATAGGTATTTAGTGAATGATCTAAATAATATTATGTACTTAGCTACATTGTTATGAAAATTTATTTAATAGCGGCGATAGCCCAGTGTGTACCCCAAGCACACACCTCTGACTTTTCGAAGCATTGTGTGCATTATAAATTAATTATCGCTCGCTTAATGATGTGCCCGGTAGATGGCAATAGGCTCGCCCCCTATTACATTGGGACCGAAACATAACAGGCAAAGTGTGGGTGTGTAATACACCTCTGCCTACCCCTTCGGTGATAAAAGGCGTGAAGTTATGTATGTGTATGTATGTATTTATTTACGTAAAATAAAGCTGGATTGAAAGGTGACAAAAGTAGTAGGTCATTCATCCTACATAATTATGTAAAGTACCTGATATTACGCTATTTTTTATTGATTGATTGATTAACACTTTTTTGTACACCAGAAAACATAAGAAGATACAATATTTAATGAAATAACTTAAAACTAGTTGCACAACAGGGCGGTCTTATCGCAAAATGCGATCTCTTCCAGACAACCTAGTTTGGAATACAATTAATAAAAGTACAATAGTGTGGGTTACGGTGTACCATGAGGAACAGTGTCATAAGTAGGTAAATAATAGGACATAATATTATGTCAATACAATTTTATATGAGTAAAAAACATAGAATACGTACAAATCGTACATACAATACAAAATAATAATAATACTAAATAGCAAACCAATACTTAAATACAGTAGATAAATAAACTATATACTAAACATGATATAATATAAACTATATATACACTAATACAATTATATATTTATTACACTAACTGGTTTACCTTCAACATAGGTGTTAGACAGCGATGTCTAGCGTCGCCGTGGCTGTTCAACCTCTTCATGGACAGTTGTTTGCAAGATTTGTAACATAGTGATTGTGGATTAAGGATGAATGAGTTACTTGTCTAATGCCTCCTTTATGCTGATGATCAGGTTATACTTGTGTCTTCAGCGGCGGAGTTGCAGGAGATGGTAACAATCATGCATGGTGCGTTAGAGAGGAAAGGAATGAAAGTGAATGTAAGTAAAACGAAAGTAATGGTTTTTGAAAACGAGGAATGCGTTACGGCTTGTAATGTTATGATCGATGGACAGCGAGTGGAGCAAGTGAATGAGTTTGTATATTTAGGTACGCTGTTTACAAGAGATGGTAAGAATGTAAAAGATATTGAAAGAAGAGTTAATGCAGGTAATAGAGTGAATGGAGCTCTGAAGGCGTTTATGAATAGCCAAAACGTGTCCAAAAAGGCGCGTTTGGCTGTGCATAGAGGGGTGTTAGTAACTACTCTTATGTATGGCAGTGATAGTTGGGTATGACAGAAGAGTCAAGGAAGTAAAATAAATGCTGTAGAAATGAGAGCACTGAGAAGTATATGTGGTGTTTCTTTGACTGACAAAGTACAGAATTGTGTGATAAGAGAGTGTTGTGGGGTAAAAGAAGATGTAGTGACAAGCATCGAGAAAGGTATGCTAAGATGGTTTGGGCACGTGGAGAGGATGGATGACGAAAGACTGACCAAGCAGATATATAAGGCAAGTGTGGAAGGGACAGGACGAAGGGAAAGACCTTGGCGGACGTTCTCTGACCAGATTGGACATATCCTAAAAACAGGACTGGTGAGAAATACCCTGAACAGAAGCGCATGCATGAGGAATCTGATGGGAGTGAATGAAGCAAGAGAGATATGTCAGGATCGTTGCAAATGGCGTTCCGTAGTCTCTGCCTACCCCTCCGGGAAACAGGCGTGAGTCTATGTATGTATGTAATTATATATATTTAAATATATTTATCAGTATATACAACTGTCAAGATAATTGTGACAAATAATGATTTGTGACACGTTTTTTAAATACAGGGAGCGATTGAGCCCGTCTGATTGTTTCGGGTAACCCGTTCCACAAACGTACAGCTTGCACAGGGAAAATTTTATGAAGGAACACTGTGGAATGAGTAGGGACCTTCAATTTAAGATTCTCTGATGATTTCAAGCACTTCAAATGAGTGTCATGTACATATTCGAATCGTCGTTTAAGATAAAAGGGGAACGAAGGATTAAAAGTATATTATATAGAAAGCATAGGATGTGAGTATTCCGTCGAAGGCGGATTGGCAGCCATTTGAGCTTGTAACGAAATTATTCAGTGATGTGTTCATATTTGCGTAAACCATATATGAACCTTATGCAGAAATTTTGGAGGCGCGAAAGTTTATCTAGCTTGTCCTCATTGAGATCTAGATAGCTGGCATCGGCCTTACTTTATGCTTCCCCTGCCTAATTCTGAATTCGATAGTAGAGTTTGCAAAGACTCGACATTTTTAAACGCCGATGTCCAAAGTCCCGGGACTTCCCGGGACTTGGAGACTTATCAGAATGAGTTTGGTATCAAGTAAATTTCTGGCGAAATGTATGAATAACAACAACTATTAGTTAAAATTGACAATCATAATTAGGGTTTGGGCTGTCTCGACAGTTTGCCCACCTCTTGGATGGGTGACCGTGTGTGGCATTTACTTCTGAACTCTACCGTGCTTCGGAGGGCACGTTAAGCTGTCGGTCCCGGTTATTATCTAAGGACAAGGATTGTTAGGCCGTGTCGGAGGCCTACGGGCGGTCTGAAAACTCCGACACCAGAAATGGCTACACACAAAACAAAGCAAACAAAATAGAAATGTTATCGCAGCTTATGCATATTTGTCCCAAAAACGTCAAAATGAACAGTATCATGACTTAATCCAAAATACCCGTAGATACAGTGTATAGCAACATATTAAATATAAAAAAAATTAACAAGATTACACAATGTATCATTATAAGATAGGGATTTTAATATGCAATATATTTTTATTTATTACGTTTCAGACGCAGCTAGCATTTCTAATAGCGTAGCATTTCTTTCCTTATGTGAATAAAACCACCATGCGTTTCCTCCATTCATAACAAAAAGAACAATATCTAAAGTCAGCGAAATAATTTTGCGGGAAAGAAATAAGCTATAAAATCCTAAGGCTTCTGTATTCTCCACCTTGTTTAGCATAAAATGATAATAAAATTATACTTTGGCACCATAACGTGGTCGCTTGGTCAACGGGCCGTGATACCGGTGAAATTAATTAAGTTTTCTATGATGGTGGGTACATTTAGATACAGAATGTAGAAATATATAGACATTTTAAGGATGTGAGTAGGTTTTTGTATCAAAAACCGGGAGTGTAAGCGACTGCTACGCCGAACGCTGCAGGCTAGGTTCTCTCAAGTCAAACATATGTGTGCATGAACACGAATGTTTGTCTTGGTCTGGGTATTTCTATGTGTAATTGTATGTATATATTTCCAAAAAACAAATATATCGGTATGTATGTTTATCCAATGTCCAGTACCCATAATACAAACTCTGCTAAGTTTGGGACTAGATGGTGTTGTGTGTGTGGTAGAGTAAAAAAACATTTCGCCATCTTTACGAATTCAAAGATCAAATCCAAAGTCATTATTGTTTACAAGGTAACAACCATGAAAATGAAATAAAATTTTTAACATTGCTTGGATTCAAGTTCGCATAGATTGAATCGAATTACGAAAAAAATCTGGATAATTCATACCACTTTTTGAAATCAAGCATTTGAGGTTCAAGCAGTGTAATGCGTAACCAATTACAGAATTGGTTACGCATTACATTGCTTGAACCATTCTAGCAATTGTCTTAGTAAGTCTGACGAACATCGGCATGCTTGGTGAATTTCTACAGCAATCAAGTACTTTTTAATCTACGATCAATCTTGAATAAGAAAATCTCGTTTTTCTTGAATCACGCTCAGAGAACTACGTTTATATTAAAGCAAGCACGTTCGTCTGTCAGATGACTGCTGCAAATGGACTAAAAGAAAGCATAATTTTTATGGCGGATAGTTCTGATCTTTATACTTCGCTTTACATTCATAGATAAAAAAGTAACTCTAAACAGTAACTGCCAGAAAACTTGATAACTAGAGCGATATAAAAAACATGGATATACTTCGATTCATAGAAGTGTCAGTAACTTCTTTAATAGTCCTATTATCTATATAAACCTAGATGTAAGATTTGCTTTGACGTTAAAAGGTGTTGCTGTGTAAAATAAATATATTATACGATGAATTGAATTGATTTGTTTATATAACTAAGGAACAATATTTAATTTAAGTAGCTTAGCTTTACTCTGCAGAAATTAAGTCAGTTTTTCTACCAAAAGCTATAATAGTATTTTATTTTATATTTTCAGCGAAAGGTTTTGCAAAAATGTCACATATTTACACAAAACATGTAACTAGACTATTTGGTTCAGTAAACAAACAAAATAAAGGACAATCTTAAAATACTATTTTACGATCGTAGTTTTATCCTCACGCGCCATTTAAGGGTTAAATCGTAAAAACATTTTCCAATAACTATATTTTTGCTTTAATATTTACTGAGAAAGCTTATCTTATAGACTTTATATAAAAGTAAATGTTTAATAGCTATTAAACTACATGTATAACTATGAAACATTATTTTATCACAAGACTCGTACTTAGGATTATATTTTCACCCTTGAAATAATTGGTTTTCAGTCAGATCATTTAAATTTCCTTAAAAAATACGAATAAACTTTAAGGTCACTAAGCATACATACAAATGTAAAATCACAAATTCGAGATCGCAATCCAGATTGTTATTAGCAAGACATTGAAATAAATTCAAAACATACTTTGAACTCCCAGATAAGGAAAAAAAAGCAGGTACCGTCGCTGTCTGTTCGAAAAAAGAACAAAAAGAAACAGACTATCTCGTATTCCCGACGTTAATTTTAAAACCATTTTTCTTTAGAAGAACGGTAACTTGCTCAAAGGAAATTCTATATTCTAGTGCCGTCGTTGAATCAAATTTCTAGAGGGACGACCTCGGCGGGGAAAAACTAACAAAAATATTTTCGTTCCATTTACTGGCTTGGTACGCAATCGTCGGTATCTATTTGCTGCGAAACGTTCGCCCTCTGCGGCTTCGATATGACTGCACTTCAAATTCGTAGCCGAAAGGTTAGATGGAACGTAAATTGAAATATTCAAATTCGAAGTCATAATATTAGGGGTCTCGACAGCCACTTATGGGCGGAAATTTGCAAATATATATACTTCGTGGTGAATAGTCGAAATAGAAACTTAGCAATGTTACGTGAAAGTGCATAATCTATACTAATATAATAAAGCGGAAGAGTTTGTTTGTTTGTTTGTTTATTTGTTTGTTTGTTTGAACGCGCTAATCTCAGGAACTACCGGTCAGATCTGAAAAAATTTTTTTGTATACGATAGGCCAGTTATTCCGGAAGGCTATAGGCTATATAACATAACGCTTTGACCCTTTGGGGCTGGGCAAAAGGCTAAAAAGGCTAAAAGATAATGTCGGCTAATCTCAGGAACTAGCAGTCGGATTGCAAAAATTGTTATTGCCTATGATAGCCCAATTATTTCGAAAGGCTATAGGCTATATAAAGTTACGCCACAACTTATAGGGGCCGGACAAAAATAATAAGATGGTCAGACGAGAAGGGGGAGGTCTGGTCAAAGGCAAAAAAAGGCTAAATGAATAGGATACAATCTATATGGGTATCGTTTTCGGCATTTTCGGGACACTGATTAATAATATGAAATTTATTTAGTGATCCAAGATGGCGGACGGGAAATCAAAGATGGCGGATGGGAAAATTTTAAAAATCAATATGGGTATCACCTTCGATATTTTAAGGGGTGGGGAATCGAAATACAACATCTATTTCGTGATCAAAGATGGCGGATGGGCAATCAAAGATGGCGGATGGGAAAATTTAAAAAAATCAATATGGCTATCGTCTCCGATATTTTAAGGGGTGGAGAATCCAAATACAACATCTATTTCGTGATCAAAGATGGCGGATGGGATTTTTTTTAAAATCAATATGGGTATCGTCTCCGATGTTTAAAGGGATGGGGAATCCAAATACAACATCTATTTCGTGATTCAAGATGGCGGATGGGAAATCAAAGATGGCTGATGGGAAAAATTTAAAAAATCAATATGGGTATCATCTCTGATGATTTAAGGGATGGTGAATCCAAATACAACATCTATTTCAAATCAAAGATGGCGGACGGGATTTTCTTTTTAAGTCGATATGTGTATCGTCTCCAATATATAAAAGGGATGGGGAATCCAAATCCAACATCTATTTCATGATCAAAGATGGCGGATGGGAAATCATAGATGGCGGATGGGAAAGTTTAAAAAAATCAATATTGGTATCATCTGCGATGTTAAAAGGGTAGGGGAATGCAAATACAACCTCTGTTTCGTGATTCAAGATGGTGGATGGGAAATCAAAGATGGCGGATGGGAAAAATTAAAAAATCAATATGGCTATCGTCTCCGATATTTTAAGGGGTGGAGAATCCAAATACAACATCTATTTCGTGATCAAAGATGGCGGATGGGTTTTTTTAAATCAACATGGGTATCGTCTCCGATGTTTAAAGGGATGGGGAATCCATATACAACATCTATTTAGTGATTCAAGATGGCGGATGGGAAAAATTTAAAAAATCAATATTGGTATGGAATGCAAATACAACATCTGTTTCGTGATTCAAGATGGTGGATGGGAAATCAAAGATGGCGGATGGGAAAAAATTGAAAAGTCAATATGTCTATCGTCTCCGATATTTTAAGGGGTGGAGAATAAAAATACAACATCTATTTCGTGATCAAAGATGGCGGATGGGTTTTTTTTTTAAATCAATATGGGTATCGTCTCCGATGTTTAAAGGGATGGGGAATCCTAATACAACATCTATTTCGTGATTCAAGATGGCGGATGGGAAATCAAATATGGCGGATGGGAAATTTTTTTAAAATCAATATAGGTATCGTCTCTGATGATTTAAGGGATGGTGAATCCAAATACAACATCCATTTCGTGATCAAAGATGGCGGATAGGAAATCAAAGATGGCGGACGGGTTTTTTTTGTAAAATCGATATGGGTACCTATCTTCTCCGATGTTTTAAGGGATGGCGAATCCAAATACAACATCTATTTCGTGATCAAAGATGGCGGATGGGAAATATAATAATATAAAAAAAGTTATTATTGGTGGTGAAAAAGTGGTAGTGGTATTTGATGTTCGATGCAGATAATGGCTATGTTCAGTGGATACCTCTCCTACGGAACCCTTCATGGGCGAGTCAGACTTGCACTTGATTTAATTATTTAATAGCCATAGTATTTAATAGTATTAGTAATTTTATCATATCCCTAGATCAGTGATCTAACCATATCACTCATAGGTATACCACCTTCTCATCTCCTTACAATAAGTTATTTTTCTACCCTAGAAATAATTTATATGGCAAATCAACTTTGCCTAGCAATTAAGAGATTAAACACTGATGTTCTTGGTAACTTTGTTCTGAATAAGTTGGAAAAGAGTTCAAAATTAATATGAAATGTAAATACATTAAAAAGGCGATACGGAGTTCGCCGGGACAGCTAGTATATCTAATACGTCTTGAAGAATAATAACTTTGGTATCAGAAGTGAAAATAAATTTAAATTTCATTTCAACCCTCAAAGCAGACGCTAATATAACGCTTACAGTTAAAATGCATGATAAACTCAAGTAAATAAAATATAATTAAACTTAAACTTTTAAAAAGAGGTTGTTGTTATTTACTTTCAAATTCACTGCGTGCTAACGAGACCATTTAAGTTTATGTATGTGAGCAACTTGTATGAGAGGAACATATGATATTGTCAACTATACATAACATATACATGTGAGGATTTTTGTTGTACCAGATATTTCTGTTTGCACTGATATGCCAAAGTTTCAGATGAAACTGCAGCTTCGTTCACATTGAAAAAGCCTAAGACGTTTTGTCGGTATTCCGAAAATATTCCGTAAAGTCGTCAACCATTGGGTACATGTCGATATAGTTGCTATAGAACATACACATACATAGCTCTCATACCCATTAAATGTTCAATTGTCGATTTAAGTGAATTCTAAGTTTGGAGGTACTGATCAATGGTTGGTATACTTCATCGAATTGTTCTAAATTAATTTTACTTCTCAAAATATTGCATGGTTTACAACAATGTACGCCACCAGAGCTTAATGTAAGTATGTATGATAGATAAATGTCATAACACATTTGTTTGTATCATTTTATTATTCTTAGTTTCAATGAAGTTATCACATATTATTTGAACGATGTATACATACATAATATGTCACACCGATATCTCATTATGGATGACATCGGCGTCCATTGTGACCTATATATCGATGTGTTGGTCAGTGTGATATTCATTTGTATATACGTTTTACAAAGTAATTACTTTTAAGGCTAATTTTGAACAAACTGTTGGGTCTTTTTATATCAAAATAAAGTTTTAATAACGCCATACATATATTGAGACTCTTATAAAACTAAATATGTATTTGAAATTGTGATTTAAGAATGGAATAAAATAAATTATTTCACTTGTTTGAAGTACCAAACGCGTTGTAGTTTCATTTTACAAACGATTACTTCAATTCTCATAAGCACTCCAACTCTGCTATGCCAAGAGCTATCTAATAAATAGGCGTAGTGTTGTTATTATTACCGGTATATTTTCTAGCATAAATTTGAATTCTGGCGCGGCCTGTTTAAGTTTTGTCTTGCTTATCAACTAACTCTTAATAGGTGTCCATGTCATAGATATGAAGAAAAATATTTTTGCCTGCAACACATTATTCCTCAGACACGTCTCATGATTTGATACATAAAAATAGAAAAAACATTTCCCTCGCATAGCTACAACAGCTTGTTGGCGAGATACGCTCGTAAACATTGTAATTTAATTAAAATAAACTAAATTAAAATACAAAAATGTACAACACCTTAAAAGGTAATTAACATATTTGGTATTTGGTTAGGTATTATCCCTAAACACCACTTACGAAATCTATTGTATCTCGAGAATGGACCTCACACATCTATGAGCAAAAGTGTCTATCAACTGTCTAACACTTATGTCTGATACGAAACTGCATATTATCTTCAATATAACAGTCGCCATATGTTTATCCATCCGAACTGTGACGTGAGCGTTTATATTTCTGTCGCCGTTTATTTAATGCGACTCAAATATTGACATGTATGCGCGCGGAATACCGCCACGATCCCGTAAGAACCGGTTTATACCGGCATGAAACTGCTTTACGGCGGTACCAAGTGAGAGCTTTATGACGGTTTTAGTCGTCGTAATGAGATTCTTGTATGATTTGCGAAGTTAATTAATGTTATAAATGGTTGTAATTTTCAGAGCGCAGGGAATGTTGAATCGTTTTCTCTCTTTGTGTGTATTCTACCAAATTTTTAACTTAATTTTGTTCTTACTATATTATTATTATCATAGTGGTAATTTGAATAGTTTAATTGTAATAATTTCATACAATTTGTGTTGTGTAAACTGCCTTGGGAATAAATTAATTGATGTGTTATTCCTCGTATAATTATCCAGCTCTGAACACGAGGTCCTCACACGCAATTTTGCCGTAACAACAATTAACAATTTGTCATACAATTTTGCCCTGTTATTACTACATACAAAGTTCTGCCTTCTCAAAATATAATAATAAAATTATAAAAATATGACGTAGAAATTTCGTATATTCAGTAATTTTTATATTCAAAATTATCAGTCCTTCTTTCCTCTTACAAATAATTTCAATTTTAAATCCGGCGTTCTAAATTCGACCGAATTGCCAAAGCGTAGAAGTCCAAAGGATAAAGATAAAAACAAATTTACCGTTACTTTATAATCGCTTTCCTGTAATTGGCACTTGACACTGCTCTGACACTTTCGTAACTTACTTCTTGGTCATTAATCGAAATGTGTTTCGGACAAATGAAAAAAGGGATGCTGGAATAAAATGACGAGCATTTTTTTAAATCGCTGGCCTGACGTGGAAAAAGCGACATGCTTTAAGTAGGACATTTTAAAAATGGTCATATGACGTGAAAGCATCGAACTATATATAGTTCGGATATACAGGTTGATGGTAATGGCTCTTTTTTATTTTACCTTCATGTGTCTTTGTCGTAAATGAAATTATAGAGCTTTGCGGTTTAGTGTGTAATTAAGTGAAAACATACCTACGATTATAGGTTTTTGTGTGGGTGCTTGATAATGCATTTTATATACTGTGTACGATTTATTTTTATTACTTATTTCATCTTTCTGAGCACGATAACTGTTAACTTTGAAATTGTACTTGAAGACATGCTGATAAGTTGCTCAGTAAACAACTATAAAATATAGTAATTATGATAGTCAAGAGAAGTGAGGTCTTATGCTCTAAACCTTTGGATTTCGGATTGGTTGTTTCTGTATTTTAATACTGGTATTCTCTCGTTTTACATTAATTCATTTGCACTAATATTGTTTGCCATAATCATCCCCGATCATAATATTTACTTGCACTATTATCATTTATACTAATAACGTTTGCCTTAACAACTCAACAGTGATAACTTTTATTTGCCATAAAATGACTTTCTATAATAATATATATCATAATAATTAGTTTCCATAAGTAACACATCTCATATCGACTCTTGACATAATCAAAATTTGATATAATGGGTTGGGTTTCCAAACGATTCGCCCGAATTTGAGGGTATTGGTGGTGTAGGGGGCTAAAGGGAGTTAGTTTTAATCCCCTAAAAGTAATTTTGGCTGCCGGAGTTACGTCTAAATATTTTAAACAATTTCCAAAAATTCTTTATTCAAATATGCAAAATGGAACGTAATTTTAGGTTTCATTTGAAAGTAACTAAATAGGTTGTGTTAGGTTCACCTTTGACCCTTAACCCGAAAATAGGAGCCATGCGAAGCAGGGCTCCGTCAACCTCAGTTTATTAAACTAGTGGAATCAATAAAAGCGATATTTAGGTTTTATGTGAAAAACGTGAAACGAAATGCAACCGCCATCTTGTATGAATGATATTGACAGCTGATGTCAAATTTGTGCGTCATTGCTTTCGAGTACCTAGTGTTAGGTGCGACTGTAATAAGTAACTAAATAGGTTATGTTAGGTTCTCTTTTGACCCTTAATCCGAAAATAGGAGCCCTGCGAAGCAGGGCTCCGTCAACCTTAGTTTATTAAACTAGTGTGAAGAATGTGGAAGTTGACAGTGCCATACACACCGATATTTTATATTATGGTGAATAAAAGTTATGGAAAATGGCATTATTGAAAACGAAAATTATAGCAAATACATTTATGGATTTAAATTATTATAACACTTGATCGATTATGACCAATGGAATTAGTGAAAGTCATTTTATGTCATTTCACGATTATGGCAACTGAAGCGTTATTTCTAATGAAATTATGGCAAATACCAGTATGGCATATGAAATTATGGCATTTTAAATTATGGCAAACATTAGTAAACCTTTAATACTTTATTTATTTTCGCGATTCTAAGTGACCGTAAAGAAATTCGAACAAGACAATGATATGATTCTGCAGAATTAGTTGTTTTTATTTATTTTATTTATAGTCTCAAGCCTGTATCCCCGAAGTGGTAGGCGGAGGTGTAAATATTACACCCACATTTCGCCATGAATTTTTAGGTCCCATGTAATAGGGGGCGAGCCTATTGCCGAGCCTAAGGTAGTTGTATAATATTAAATTACACTTACCTAATAGACTTAGAGTTTTTAATTGAGATGACATCTCGCACATAAAGAAGTGCCTACAATATATAACATTCATGTATGTTATATATCGCCAATAGTATTCTGGGAAATCGTTCTGTTATTTTATTATTATTGAGTCTTTGATAAAAGGGCCCTCCATTCGATAGGAAGTCGTGTCCAGTACAGTTTATTAGGTTTTGATATAACAAATTTCTCGGTAATAACGCATAGACTGAACGAGTTCTTGGAAGATAGAGTAATTTTGTTTTTCGATACAGGGAATCATAAATATTACCCAAATATTGTGCTCGAAAATACATCTGAAAACGTTTCGGGGAATCGTAATATTGTTGTTTTATTAGTCATATTAAATATTTATTTGTGGGACTCCAAAATAATGTTTACTGTGGCATGATAATTTCAGAGCAAACAACAGCTTCTACATATAATTATGATGATATCTTTACATTTGAAATCCCGTTATTATTATGTGCATAGGGTTCCTACCAAGAACTTAGGGTCCCAAGCCAACCTCACCTGCAAGTGGTGCACCTGCCGATCAACGGACGAGGCTCTGGCAAACAAAATATCCCGATAAGCGGTAATAGGCTCGCCACCTATTACGTGGGATCAAAACACTGGTGAAAAGTGGGCGTTTAATATGCCTCTGCCTACCCCTTCGGGAAAACAGGCGTGAGTCTATGTGTTGAAATCCCGTTATTATTCAAAAATTCAATAAGCTTTTGAGTGCTGTCAGTTTCTACAAAACCTTTATTTTATTTATTTGAAAAACATGCGGAAACACGCACTCCTGTCAGCCGCAGATTGACTAATACGTTTTATCTCAGATGCGAGTGCTTCATATTACATTTTGAAACAAACGGTCAGTGCTTAGAACGCCTAATGATTGCCGCCGCTAATTTAGTTAACATGAATTGTTTTTTTTTTATGAATTTGAGAATAAATATAACTGTAATTTAATTTTGTACTCATAAAAGTTATTAAATAAACAAATAATTAAAATCATGTCATACAGTTGCGCGTAAAGCGAGACCCGTAAAAGTAAATGAATTTCTAAAAACGCCGAAAGTGATTAAGAAGCTTCCACTGACAAAATCGATTACAATTTGCACACCATCTCAAAGAACTCAAAGGCGTTCAAAGAAAAATACTCTGTGAAAACGAAGAATTTCCTCCCTTTCATGTTACCAGCGTAAAATGATCCGCTAACATTGTGACTCCAAAAAAAAGTTAATTACTTACGCAGATGTTAGACGTCTTTCAATTAAGAACCCTTTAAGAATTTCATGGGATCAAAATTGAGACGAAACTGTTGTGTTTCCGGAGGTTAACGAGAAAAGCCGAAGGCTTAAACAATTTGGGTTTTAACAAAAAAATCAAAAATCTGCATTTATAAAATTCTTGCTTTACTAATCGACTGACACACAACCCATAGCCAAAACAATTAGTTACAAGCTACTGAAATGTGGCACGTGTTTTTCTTGAGGACCGTAGGGGTGCACTAAGAAGGGATTTCTCGGAATGCCCCACGGGATTGAAAATACACAGTAAAATTAAAAATAAATGTGCGGGCGACTGCCTCCGTGGTTCAGTGGATAGCGTATGCGACTGCAATTCGGAGGTCCTGGGTTCGGTTCCCGGGTCGTGCAAAAGTGTTCCTGGGATTTTTCGAATTCTCAGTAGCACCACGGAGTCTGGTGCAATATGCTCGCCCCCTATTACGTGGGACCAAAAATTCATGGCGAAATGTGGGTGTAAAGTTACGCCTCTGCCTACTCCTTCGGGGATAAAAGGCGTGAGACTATAAGAAAATGTGTGGACATAGCTGTGGGCATGCCTTTGTATTATTATTAAAATATTCGAGTGCAGTAAAGTCTTGTGGCTTAAGCAGCGGCGTTTCCTATTGGCGTTGCGTCGAGTATTGTTTTAGTTCGATTCCCACTTGGGTATAACACTTTTTGTGATCCAAAAATTGTTTTTGCGTGTGGGTCTCTTTATGTCCGGTGTTGGTGTGAGGCCACTATAAAGAACTTGCTTTTAATGTGTATATATGCTTCATAAAGAATTTTTTGTTTTAATGAGTTATGACATACAGGTAGTCCTGTTTTCTATGGATATAGAATATTAATGTATTTGAAGTTCTTGTTGTTACAATGACTTAATTATTACTGTGTAGAAAGAGGCATTTAGATTTGACTAGTAGTAGTTCTATTACATTATTCAATATGTATTTGCTGGACTATGACGCGCTTTTCTGGCACTCGTTTCAATGAGGTAACAGTGAAACAGTCATATATTAGCTCACGCCATTAAATATATACACGTACGAGTACCCATACTCGCTTTATTTAGGGCGCCGTACGAAAGATAAAATATAACAAACGGACCCCTCATATGATCATTCAAACGTCTGTCCGTTAAACTGATGAAGGACAAATGATTTAAAAACTGTTAAAATATTTATTTCTTTAAATTTATTCCTTAACGAAGCCCCATAATCCATATTATAAATTGCTCGGATAGCTCTCTTCTGGAGAGCAAAGAAGGTCTGAATGTCAGCAGCATTTCCCCACAAGAGAATACCGTATGACATCACACTATGAAAATAGCTATGATATAAGTACAAGCCTGGCTGTGTCAGTGTCAGTTAACTGGGGATGTCAGTTAATTTTCTGACTGCGTATGCTGCTGAGCTGAGTCTATTTAACAATTTACTAATATGTGGTCCCCATTGCAGCTTAGAATCCAACGTAATGCCTAAAGACTGGGTGTAATCCACAAGATCCAACACATCATCCTTAACCTTTACTGAGGTGTTCACTTGTTTGGAGTAAATCATCAAAAATGTAATACATTTAGTTTTCAGTCTATTTTTGAGATAGCAATGCTTACATCATCCATATCGGATCATAAAGATAAAATCCCTGTTTAAACAGCCCTAGGTGAATCTTTTATTCAACTGATTTTTATAAAGATATCATGAAATCGAATGCTTTGTTACCAAATTAAGAATGATTGATCCAATCTGTACTGAAATTATACTTCAGCAGTGAAGTATGTGATTAAATCTTTAGGTAGGATCTATTTCAGTGCCGTCCTCGATAAAATGTAGTAACTCGACATATGTCGGCAATTACTGAAATGTGCCGAAGCCATTTCATGTTGAATCAATGACTATAATAGCCAACATATTATTACTATTACAAGGTAAGGCTGTTTCACGAAATATACCTTATACAATAATTCGTAGTTAGTCTGTAGATGGAAAAAGACGTCAAATTTAATTCATGAAAATAAAATTTGAAGCTTTTTATTTTATTGGCTTGAATAAGAGCAAACGAAAAATATGAACATCGGTTAATAAATTACGGAATTATGAGATAAGAAACGAAAAATACAACCGAATTGAGAACGTCCTTCTTTTTGAACGGTATTTGGATTGGATACCTTGACTGACTAGGAACATAATTTTTTTAAATATTTCTCGGATGACCATACCTACATATCCCAGAAGCTACACATAACATTGTATCTATAACCACAACAACAATGATAGGATAAATATCTTCGAGATAACTCCATAGAGTCACGCGATCCACCCATTACATAACATCACATAATGTTGCATTATGAGTCTAACGATGTATGCTTTATGCCAGCATGTATCGGACAAAGACTCATGGTGGACTGACTATCTTATGATCGATCCATAAGTTGAACTACAATGCAGTCAGAGCATCACCATTGAAATATTGAAAGAATGTCATACTTAAGATCCTTGTCCAATCAAATTTGCGATATAATTACGGCAACCAAATTATGACCTTCGCCAAAACTATAAAATTTTAACGAACACACTGGCTAATTATAAATGTAAACACTTGAGCTCCCACGGAAGGGTGTTCTCAACCACCATGCTCGCTAAGATAAGACGTATCGACCAATAAAACGTGCTCCAGGTAGGTACCTATATCATACGATCTAACCTACTCGCTTACCGACCTTTTTCAGCCCATTTCATGTCATTTACCCGCTTTGATCAGAATCCACTTGATTTATTTTCCAAAAATAATATTACATTTTTGATTTAAGCCTGCCTTTAAAACAGATATTATATATTTAGATGTTCTAGGGTAGGATCAATAAGGGGAAAATGGCGATAAAAGGGGCAGATACAGCGACTGATAAGTGTTTTTGTAACGTCCAAAGAAATTAGATTACCTTGAAACAGACTTACAAATAGATACGGAATCAAATAGAGCCAAAAATAGAAGAGAAATATACTAATTAAATTCAATTGTGTAGATCATTTCCTCCAATATACTTCTGATTTAATTCGTTGCGGGTTTCGAGACAGTTTGATTTAATCAGGACTTCAAGAATTTCAAAATCGGTGTCTACAATGGTCATTGCTAGCGTACTTGTAGCAGTAGAATATGATCGTCTTAAAAGACGGTCGAAATGCATTAAAGTAAGCTGTGAACTCATGTGTCATCGTTAATACTAACCCATCTACATAAAAATTACGACTATTATCATTACTGCATATTATGTATAAACAATATATTTTCCAGGGATGAGATTTTTTTCTTTTTCAGCTGGACGTAATACCTACTTATTTAAGGCAAAGCGTTTGCTGCAGTGCCACTTTTGTAGTATCAGCTATTTCGAAGGAGGAGCACGTGACTTGGATTTTCAAAGCAAAGAAAAAATAACTAAAATTGGGATCTCACTATATAACACAAGTAGCGATGAATGCAAAATTTGTATTGATGTTCATAAGCGTCACTTTCTGATCTACATGAATTAAAAAAGGAACAAACTTGAATTAATTTTCCGTGCTGGTTTTTCACAATAAATATCAGAAATACTTTGTAAGCATATCATTTCAATGCATTCAATTTTACATTTCTCTTTAAAACCTTAGATATGTCCCGACATTATACATTTTATACGGATGCAATGCAGGCTGGGAAAGTTTACGATCGTTTTATGCATCGGCATTACTTTTACCCATTTCACCCTAGTTACTCCTGTGCTAGCTTAAACTTTGTTCCAGGAGACAGTGCCTTAACTATAAGTGTAATACAGGGGTTTTAAGTCACATTAACAGCTATCATAGTTTAGGAGGATATAAACAAAATTATGTTTAACTTAAGTTTATTAAGTAATCAATGCAGGCAGCTTGAATGAAATTAAGGTTAGTGAGTATGTGTGTGCATTGTAATGATTGTAAGATTATTTAATAGAGCTAATATTCAGTGGAGATACCAACAGACTGCTATGCAGAGAGTATCGGTTTCAAATCCAGGGCCCTATTACTTTTCGTTATTGTTATAGTTATGTGCGTATTAAATTGTAAATTGTTGCTTGCCCCGTGCCTCGGAGAGCACGTTAAGCCGTCGGTACGGGTTGACATAAAGATGTTTGACAGTCGTTACAGGGAGGCAGTACATATGATTTAATTGACACTAGCCTAACCATGGAATATAGCTATCCCTTTGAGTTGCGGAGGTCAGACAGGCAGTCGCGCTGTAGAAATGCGAATATTCAGTCTAATCCCGTTAGACTAGAAAGCAAACCCGGGGTCTAACTGGGATTACGCTCGGAGAATAAGCTTAGACTAGTAAGTGTTTCCAGAGCTACAATGCGAAAACTCTCGTGCACTCCGACAAGTTCTACACCACACAAAGTATTTTACCATATGGGAATCGAACTCATTGCACTTTCATCATTTTAGGCAACACACCGGCCGCTTAAATCACTTCACCATCTACGCCACCATTACGGCTCTACATTACAGATCATTATAAATCCTTAATACCTCATTAAGAACTCAGTGTAGTCTTGTAATATAACATTCAATTAATTATTTATGCGTACATAACTAAGTTATCCTTATTAACGAGGTATTTACATTCTCTTTGGCGTTACCAAAATGTTTCTTACACAATGCTATCTTATGAGAATATATTTTAATATAAATTTTATGTTTAAGAAACTATGTAATACAGCTGTTTTTTATGTACGAGAATAATCTTAATATATAACATCCTTGCGTTACTGACTGACTGACAGACACGCTACAGCCGAAACTATTGGGCGCAGGAAGCTGAAATTTGGCATATGTTCCGTGGGGACCGTAGGGGTGCACTAAGAAGGGATTTCCCGAAATTCCCACGGGATCGGCCAAAACGGGTAAATTTAAAAAAAATGCAGGCGTAGCTGCTGGCGTCCTCTAATTACATTATATTTCCTTAAACTCACTTCATTTGATTCGTTGAAAACAGGTAATTTATTGTAAAACGTATATTACAATGCAAAAGAATTATAATTAACCTCGGGCTCAGTGTAGTGATTTAAGCGGTCCCCTCATAGCTTGGTACTGCATCGAATGGTGTGGATTCGATTCCGACACGGAAAAAACAATGTGACTCACGCATTGTTGTTTCGATGTTAGATTTAAACATATGTTATAAATTTAAAAATATTTGAAAACTATTTATTTAATAGCGGCGATAGCCCAGTGTGTACCCCAGGCACATACCTCCTTTTCGAAGTCATGTGTGCATTATAAATTAATTATCGTTCGCTTAATTATGTGCCCGGTAGATGGCAATAGGCTCGCCGCCTATTACATTAGACCGAAACATAACTGGCGAAGTGTGGGTGTGTAATACACCTCTGCCTACCACTTCGGTGATAAAAGGCGTGAAGTTATGTATGTGTATGTATGTGTTTATTTATGTAAAATAAAGCTGGATTGAAAGGTGACAAAAGTAGTAGGTCATTCATCCTACATAATTATGTAAAGTACCTGATATTACGCTATTTTTTATTGATTGATTGATTAACACTTTTTTGTACACCAGAAAACATAAGAAGATACAATATTTAATGAAATAACTTAAAACTAGTTGCACAACAGGGCGGTCTTATCGCAAAATGCGATCTCTTCCAGACAACCTAGTTTGGAATACAATTAATAAATGTACAATAGTGTGGGTTACGGTGTACCATGAGGAACAGTGTCATAAGTAGGTAAATAATAGGACATAATATTATGTCAATACAATTTTATATGAGTAAAAAACATAGAATACGTATAAATCGAACATACAATACAAAATAATACTAATACTAAATAGCAAACCAATACTTAAATACAGTAGATATATAAACTATATACTAAACATGATATAATATAAACTATATATACACTAATATAATTATATATTTATTACACTAACTGGTTTACCATTAACACAGGTGTTAGACAGGGATGTGTAGCGTCGCCGTGGCTGTTCAACCTCTTCATGGACAGTTGTTTGCAAGATTTGAAACATAGTGATTGTGGATTAAGGATGAATGAGTTATGCTGATGATCAGGTTATTCTTGCGTCTTCAGCGTAGGAGTTGCAGGAGATGGTAACATTCATGCATGGTGCGTTAGAGAGGAAAGGCATGAAAGTGAATGTAAGTAAAACGAAAGTTATGGTTTTTGAAAAGGAGGAATGCGTTACGGCTTGTAATGTTATGATCAATGGACAGCGAGTGGAGCAAGTGAATGAGTTTGTATATTTGAGTACGCTGTTTACAAGAGATGGTAAGAGTGTAGAAGATATTGAAAGAAGAGTTAATGCAGGTAATAGAGTGAATGGAGCTCTGAAGCCGTTTATGAATAGCCAAAACGCGTCCAAAAATGTACGTTTGGCTGTGCATAGAGGGATGTTAGTACCTACTCTTATGTATGGTAGTGATAGTTGGGTATGGCAGAAGAGTCAATATAGTAAAATAAATGCTGTAGAAATAAGAGCACTGAGAAGTATGTGTGGTGTTTCTTTGACTGACAGAGTAAAGAATTGTGTGATAAGAGAGTGTTGCGGGGTAAAACAAGATGTAGTGACAAGCATCGAGAAAGGTATGCTAAGATGGTTTGGGCACGTGGAGAGGATGGATGACGAAAGACTGACCAAGCAGATATATAAGGCAAGTGTTGAAGGGACAGGACGAAGGGGAAGACCTAGGCGGACGATCTCTGACCAGTTTGGAGACATCCTAAAAACAGGACTGGTGAGAAGTACCCTGAACAGAAGAGCATGCATGAGGAATCTGATGGGAGTGAATGAAGCAAGAGAGATATGTCAGGATCGTTGCAAATGGCGTTCCGTAGTCTCTGCGTACCCCTCCGGGAAACAGGCGTGAGTCTATGTATGTATGTATGTAAGTTATTATATACAGCGTGTCACAAGACCCATCACCTAGCCGAAGTCTACTCGTTTTGGACATCATGCCAAGTCATACTAAGCAAAAATAAAACCTGGGAAACGATTTTTTTTTTAAGGCGACACATCTTTAATCCGCAATTAAAAGTACGTGCGAGCAATTTTTGAAATCCCTACTTATCCATGGGTGCATAGGATATCTATAGAACAGGTTGGCGGGGTAAATGCATCGATATTGTACCTATTTACAAAAATTTCATAGTAACTTAGAGCCTCAATATCTCCTGAACCAGTAATTTCCCAGGTATGGTACCGAAGTAAAAAATGTTCGTAATGATTGGTACAATATGGGGTTTCAGTTTTCGTTAAAGGTCTTTTTACAACCTGTATATTTAAATATATTTATCAGTATATACAGGGTGGCGCTACCATAGGGGCACTTTTTAAACAGAGGCATAGCGTACAACATTCTGAAGCCTTGTACCAAAAATCAATTAAAGCGGTCCAGTAGTTTAGCCACAATATCGATTTTAAGTTCAGCAATTTTTGCACATGCTTTGAATTCCACACAGCTGATACAAAACGGTCAACGACCCTACATTGTGCGCCCCGACTCGCTACGACGCGACGCCTTGACGTCATCCGAAGTAAGGCTCAGCGCAGATAAAACGGAGCGCAGTGGAGAGGATTTTATTAACGCACTTGAAAATAAACTTTATTTTTTTTACAATAAAGTGCATAAATGAACCTGACAAAAAACATTCGCGCGTCCTCGAAGATACGCGGGAATCCTCGCGCGGCGTCGAGTCGGCGCCCGCGTCGTAGCGAGTCGCAGCGCGCAATGTAGGGTCGTTGACCGTTTTGTATCAGCTCTGTGGAATTCAAAGCAAGTGCAAAAATTGCCGAACTTAAAATCGATATTCTGGCTAAACTACTGGACCGATTTAATTGATTTTTGGTACAAGGCTTCAGAATGTTGTACGCTATGCCTATGTTCAAAAAGTGCCCCTATGGTAGCGCCACCCTGTATACAACTGTCAAGATAATTGTGACAAATAATGATTTGTGACAAGATTTTTAAATACAGGGAGAGATTGAGCCCATCTGATTGTTTCGGGTAACCCGTTCCACAAATGTACAGCTTGCACAGTGAAAAATTTATGAAGGAAAACTGTGGAATGAGTAGGGACCTTCAAATTAAGATTCTCTGATGATCTCAAGCACTTCAAATGAATGTCATGTACATATTCTAATCGTCGTTTAAGATAAAAGGGGAACGAAGGATTAAAAGTATATTATATAGAAGGCAAAGGATGTGAGTATTCCGTCGAAGGTGAATTGGCAGCCATTTGAGCTTGTTACGAAATTCAGTGATGTGTTCGTATTTGCGTAAACCATATATGATCCTTATGCAGAAATTTTGGAGGCGCTCAAGTTTATCTAGCTGGTCCTCATTGAGATCTAGATAGCTGGTATCGGCTTTACTTTATGCTGTTTATTGTGTCGCCTACTTTCCCTGCCTAATTCTGAATTCGATAGTAGAGTTTGCAAAGACTCAACATTTTTAAACGACGCCGATGTCCAAAGTCCCGGGACTTCCCGGCACTTCGAAACTTATCAGAATAAAATTGGTATCAAGTAAATTTCTGGCGAAATGTATGAATAACAACAACTATTGGTTAAAATTGACAATCATAATTAGAGTTTGGGCTGTCTCGACAGTTTGCCCACCTCTTGGATGGGTGACGGTGTATGGCATTTACATCTGAACGCTACCGTGCTTCGGCGGGCACGTAAAGCTGTCGGTCTCGGTTATTATCTAAGGACAAGGATCGTTAGGCCGTGTCGGAGGCCTTCGGGCGGTCTGAAAACTCCGACACCAGAGATGGCTACACACAAAACAAAACAAACAAAATAGAAATGTTATCGCAGCTTATGCATATTTGTCCCAAAAACGTCAAAATGAACAATATCATGACTTAATCCAAACTACCCGTAGATACAGTGTATAGCAACATAATAAATATAAGAAATCTAATAAGATTACCCAATGCATCATTATAAGATAGGGATTTGAATACGCAATATATTTTTATTTATTACGTTTCACGCGCAGCTAGCATTTCTAACCGCGTAGCATTTCTTTCCTCAAGAAAATCTCGTTTTCTTAAATCACGCTCAGAGAACTACGTTTATATTAAAGCAAGCACGTTCGTCTGTCAGGTGATTGCTGCAAATGGACTAAAAGAAAGCATCATTTTTATGGCGCATTGGTCTTACCTTTATACTTGGCTTTACCTTCATAGATAAAGGAGTAACTCTAAACAGTAACTGCCAGGAAACTTGATAACTAGTCCGATATAAAAACATGGATATAAAATTTCGATTCATAGAAGTGTCAGTAACTTCTTTCATAGTCCTATTATCTTTCTAAACCTAGATGTAAGATTTGCTTTGACGTTAAAAGGTGTTACTGTGTAAAATAAATATATTATACGATGAATTAAATATATTTTTTTATATTACTAAGCAACAATATTTAGTTTAACTAGCTTAGCTTTACTCTGCAGAAATTAAGTCAGTTGTTCTACCAAAAGCTGTAGTAGTATTTCATTTCATATTGTCAGCGAAAGGTTTTGCAAAAATGTCACGTTTTTACCTAAAACCTGTAACTAGACTATTTGGTTCAGTAAACAAACAAAATAAAGGACAATCTTAAAATACTATTTTACGATCGCAGTTTTATCCTCACGCGCCATTTAAGGGTTAAATCGTAAAAACATTTTCCAATAACTATATTTTTGCTTTAATATTTACTGAGAAAGCTTATCTTATAGACGTTATATAAAAGTAAATGTTTAATAGCTATTAAACTACATGTATAACTATAAAACATTATTTTATCACAAGACTCGTGCTTAGGATAATATTTTCATCATTGACATAACTGGTTTTCAGTCAGATCATTTAAATTTCCCTAAAAAATACAAATAAACTTTAAGGTCTCTAAGCATACATACAAATGTAAAATCACAAATTCGAGATCGCAATCCAGATTGTTAATAGCAAGACATTCAAATAAATTCAAAACATACTTTGAACTCCCAGATAAGGAATATTGTCGTTAAATTGAAAATAAAGTACCGTCGCTGTCTATTCGAAAAAAGAACAAAAAGAAGCAGACTATCTCGTATTCCCGACGTTAATTTTAATACCATTTTTCTTTAGAAAAACGGAAACTTGCTTAAAGGAAATTCCATATTCTAGTGCCGTCGTCGAATCAAATTTCTAGAGAGACGACCTCGGCGGGGAAAAACTAACAAAAATATTTTCGTTCCATTAACTGGCTTGGTACGCAATCGTCGGTATCTATTTGCTACGAAACGTTCGCCCTCTGTGGCTTCGATATGACTGCACTTGAAATTCGTAGTCGAAAGGCTAGATGGAACATAAATTGAAATATTCAAATTCGAAGTCATAATATTAGGGGTCTCGAAAGCCATTTATGGAAGGAAATTTGCAAATATATAATATACTTCGTGGTGAACAGTCTAAATAGAAACTTAGCAATGTTACGTGAGAGTGCATAAAATATCTAATACGTCTTGAAGAAGTGATACTTTGGTGTCAGAAGTGAAAATAAATTTAATTTTCATTTCAACCCTCAAAGCAGACGCTAATATAACGCTTACAGTTAAAATGCATTATACACTCAAATATAATTAAAAGTTATAAAAAGAGGTTGTTGTTATTTACTTTCAAGTTCACTGCGTACTAACGAGACAATTTAAGTTTATGTATGTGAGCAACTTGTATGAGAGGAACATATGATATTGTCAACTATACATACCATATAATTATATGTGAGGATTTTTGTTGTACCAGATATTTCTGTTTGCACTGATATGCCAAAGTTTCAGATGAAACTGCAGCTTCGTTCACATTGAAAAAGCCTAAGGCGTTTTGTCGGTATTCCGAAAAATTCCGTAAAGTCGTCTACCGTTGGGTACATGTCGATATAGTTGCTATAGAGCATACACATACATACCTCTCATACCCATTAAATGTTCAATTGATTGTCGATTTAAGTGAATTCTAAGTTTGGAGGTACTGATCAATGATTGGTATACTTCATAGAATTGTTCTAAATTAATTTTACTTCTCAAAATATTACATGGTTTACAACAATGTACACCAGAGCCTAATAATGATAATAAATGATAGATAAATGTCATTACATATTTGTTTGTATCATTTTATTTTTCTTAGTTTCAATGAAGTTCATCATCATCAGCTTTTAACAGTCTACTGCTGGACTAGGCCTCTCCTTTGAAAGGAGGAATTGGCCTACTATACCACGCTGGCCAACCGGGTTGGTATAGGGTTTGTATCAAGTTTTCCTTCTCTTACAGTGCTGTCAATGAAGTTATCACATATTATTTGAATGATGTATACATACATAATATGTCACACCGATATCTCAATATGGATGAGATCGGCGTTGATTGTGACGTGTATATCGACGTGTTGATCAGTGTGATATTAATTTGTAAATACGTTTAGCAAAGTAAGTACTTTTAAGGCTAACTTTGAATAAACTGTTGGTGTTTATATCAAAATAAGTATTTGAAATTGTGATTTAAGAATGGAATAAAATATATTCTTCCACTTGTTTGAAGTACCAAACGCGTTGTAGTTTCATTTTACAAACGGATACTTCAATTCTTATAAGCACTCCAACTCTACTATGCCAAGAGCTATCTAATGAATAGGCGTAGTGTTGTTATATTATCTGTCTAAGTTTTGTTTTGCTTATCAACTGACTCTTAATAGATGTAGATGTCATAGATGTGAAGAAAAATATTTTTGCCTGCAACACAGTATTCCTCAGACATGTCTCATGATTTGCTTTAGCAGATCTATGAGCACTAGTGTCTATCAACAGTATCAACTGTCTAACACTTATGTTTACGTCAGATACGAAACTTCATATTACCTTCAATATAACAATCGCCATATATTTATCCATCCGAACTGTGACGAGAGCGTTTATATTTCTTTCGCCATTTATTTAATGCGACTCAAATATTGACATGTATGCGCGCGGAATACCGCCACGATCCCGTAAGAACCGGTTTATACCGGCATGAAACTGGTTTACGGCGGTACCAAGTGAGAGCTTTATGATGGTTTTAGTCGTCGTAATGAGATTCTTGTATGATTTGCGAAGTTAATTAATGTTTTAAATGGTTGTAATTTTTAGAGCCCAGGGAATATTGAATCGTTTCTTCTCATCATGTATATTTTACCAAAATGTTAACTTAATTTTCTTCTTACTATGTTATAATTATCATAGTGGTAATTTGAATAGTTTAATTGAAATAATTTAATACAACTTGTGTTGTGTAAACTGCGTTGGGAATAAATTAATTGATGTGTTATTCGTCCTATAATTATCCAGCTCTGAACACGAGGCCCTCACACGCAATTTTGCCGTAACAACAATTAACAATTTGTCATACAATTTTGCCCTGTTATTACTACATACAAAGTTCTGCCTTCTCAAAATATAATAATACAATTTAATATGACGTAGAAATTTCGTATATTCAGTCATTTCTATATTCAAAATTATCAGTCCTTCTTTTCTCTTACGAATAATTTCAATTTTAAATCCGGCGTTCTAATTTCGACCGAATTGCCGAAGCGTAGAAGTCCAAAGGATAAAGATAAAAACAAATTTACCGCTAGTTTATAAACGCTTTCCTGTAATTGGCACTTGACATTGCTCTGACACTTTCGTTACTTACTTTTTGGTCATTAATCGAAATATGTTTCGGACAAATGAAAAAAGGGATGCTGGAATAAAATGACGAGCATTTTTTTAAATCGCTGGGCTGATATGGAAAAAGCGACATGCTTTAAATAGGACATTTTTAAAATGGTCGCATGACGTAAAAGCATCGACCTGTATACAACATGTAACAAGTTTAATGCACATCTTGAAAGTACTTTGTTCAGAATCCGCTACTGAATCCATTTCTGACATTTTTAATGTAATTTTTTTTAATCCTAAAATAATTAAAATTACGTAAATTATAGTCACTCATTGCTTTGAAAAGGCGAAATATACGAAAATAAACCTTAAGTCAACGTAGAACGGCTTCTTTTTAAATACATTTGTTTAGTGCAGAACATAACAGCCGGTACAAGACAATAACACACAATTGACCACCAAAATATCTATCATCTTTCTTTCGCTTACGTATTAACAGCGGGAAAGAGTGAGACGTTATGTGTCTCACTTGTCACCGTCGCGTCGGTCGCCCGCGCTGGTAGGTACAGCGCCGGCCGGGCGGCCATTGCTGCGCTTAGATAAATAAAATTAGTCATCTACCTGGATTCTGTGTGAGTGTAGTGAAAAAAAATGTTTAACAAGTTTACTTGTTTATTTACAAAATGTGTATTATCAACATGATGGTCCCCGCGCGTTTTACGTAAAACGTTCGAGATCATCGTGAAGTCTAATACAAGGAGCGCTGGATCGATCGCGTCGGTCCTGTCCAGTAGCCTCTTAGGTCGCCTGACTTGACGCCCCTGGACTTTTGCTTTATGTGGACATACCTATTAAACCACTAGTTGATTGTGTCGAGACAACAAGTGCCGGGGAGTTAAAATAAGATATCAGCTGCTTTTGAAACAGTGAAAAGAAACATTGTGTGTGTGAACTAAAGGAATATTTAAGCCGGGTGGTGGACACCTGATGTCAGCATTTTAAAAAGAGGACGCCGAACAATTGACAATAAGCCTGTGAGTCATTTGGTTATTCTTTTATTGTAAAAAAAATATGATTCACAACTTTAAACACGCCGTTCTTCTTTAATTCTCTCATTGATACCCTTTTACTTTAATTTCTAATGTATCAATAATGCTAACTAGGTATGATTATATTATGATTAAATTAAGATAGTCACAATAGCCACTGACGATGTTAAAAAATGATAGACCGTATCGTATTTCGCTGTCGTTTGTTTACCACAGCAAACGTTTCGTGTGATTGTGTGCGTGCGCAGGTTTGTAGTGACCTAACATTTTACTTATAATGAAGTTAATACTTTCGATCAAAAACAATGTTTAGGCTAATAAAAAAAATATTTCAATGCATGCATTATGATAATAACAAGGTTTTCTAATTGGGGTGTCTGAGGATGTGCGTTATTTCCGTTACACGTTGTATAGTTCGGATATACAGGTTGATGATAATGGCTCTTTTTTATTTTAATTTCATGTGTCTTTGTCGTAAATGAAATGATAGAGCTTTGCAGTTTAGTGTGTAATTAAATGAAAGCACACCTACGATTATAGGTTTTTGTGTGGGTGCTCGGTAATGCATTTTATATCCTGTGTACGATTTATTTTTCTTATTTCATCTTTCGGAGCACGATTACTATTAACTTTGAAATTGTACTTGAAGACGTGTTGATAAGTTGTTCTGTAAACAACTATAAAATATAGTTCTTATGATAGTCAAGAGAAGTGAGGTCTTATGCTCTAAACCTATGGATTTCGGATTGGTTCTATTTTTAATGAAGAATTTGCTGAATATGGTATGATATTCTATTTATGGGTGCATAGGGTTCCCACCAAGAACTTAGGGTCCCAAGCCAACCTCACCTGCAAGTGGTGCACCTGCCGATCCACAGACGAGGCTCTGGCAAACAAAATGTCCCAATAAGCGGCAATAGGCTCGCCACCTATTACGTGGGATCAAAACACTGGCGAAAAGTGGGCGTTTAATATGCCTCTGCCTACCCCGTCGGGGAAACAGGCGTGAGTCTATGTATGTATGTATGATTAAATATTTATTTTGTGGGACTCCAAAATAATGTTTACTGTGGCATGATACTTTCAGAACCAACAACAGCTCCTACATATAATTATGATAATACCTTTACATTGAAATCCCGTTATTATTCAAAAATTCTGTCAGCTTTTGAGTGCTGTCAGTTTCTACAAAACCTTTATTTTATTTATTTGAAAAAAAAAACATGCAGAAACACGCACTCCTGTCAGTCGCAGATTGACCAATACGTTTTAACGCAGATGCGAGTGCGGCATATTATGCTTTGAAACAAACGATCAGTGCTTAGAACGCCTAATGATTGCCGCCGCTAATTTAGTTAACATGAATTGTTTTTTTATGAATTTGAGAATAAATATAACTGTAATTTAATTTTGTCTTAATAAAAGTTATTAAACAAACAAATAATTAAAATCTTGTCATCCAGTTGCGCATAAAGCGATACCCGCAAATGAATTTCTAAAAACGCCGAAAGTGATTAATAAGCTTCCACTGACAAAATCGATTACAATTTGCACACCATCTCAGAGAACTCAAAGACGTTCAAAGAAAAATTATTTGTGAAAACGAAGAATTTCCTCCCCTTAATGTTACCAGCGTAAAATGATCCGCTAACATTGTGAATCCAAAAAAAAGTTAATTACTTACGCAGATGTCAGACGTCTTTCAATTAAGAACCCTTTAAGAATTTCATGGGATCAAAATTGAGACGAAACTGTTGTGTTGCCGGAGGTTAACGAGAAAAGCCGAAGGCTTAAACAATTTGGGTTCTTAAAATTAAAAGCATCAATTAAAAATCTGCATTTATAAAATTCTTGCGTTACTAATCGACTGACAGACAACCCATAGCCAAAACAATTGGTTACAAGCAACTCAAATGTGTCACGTGTTTTTATGAGGACCGTAGGGGTTCACTAAGAAGGGATTTCTCGGAATGCCCCACGGGTTTGAACATACACAGTAAAATTTACTTTTTTGCCTCCGTGGTTCAGTGGATAGCGTATGCGACTGCTGATCGGAGGTCCCGGGTTCGATTTCCGGGTCGTGCAAAAGTGTTCCTGATTTTCGAATTCTCAGTAGCAGCACGGAGTCTGGTGACATCACCAAATAGGCTCGCCCCCTATTACGTGGGACCAAAAAATCATGGCGATGTGGGTGTAATGTTACACCTCTGCCTACCCCTTCGGGGATAAAAGGCGTGAGACTATAAAAAAAAATGTGTGGACGTAGCTGTGGGCATGCTCTTGTATTATTATTAAAATATTCGAGTGCAGTAAAGTCTTGTGGCTTAAGCAGCCGCGTTTCCTATTGGCGTTGCGTCGAGTATTGTTTTAGTTCGATTTCCACTTGGGTATAACGCTTTTTGTGATCCAAAAATTGTTTTTGCGTGTGGGTCTCTTTATGTCCGGTGTTGGTGTGAGGCCATTAAAAAGAACTTGCTTTAATGTGTGTATATGCTTCATAAAGAAGTAGTTATGTCATAAAGGTAGTCCTGTTTTCTATGTATATAGAATATTAATGTATTTAAATTTCTTGTTGTTACAGTGACACGATGCATAATTATTATTGTGTAGATAGAGGCATTTATATTTGTCTAGTAGTAGTTCTATAACATTATTCAATATGTACTCGTATTTGCCGGACTATGGCGCGCTTCTTTGGCACTCGTTTCAATGAGGTAACAGTGGAACAGTCATGTATTAGCTCACGCCATTAAATATATTTATCCACGTACGAGTACCCATACTCGCTTTATTTAGGGCGCCGTACGAAAGATAAAATATTACAAACGGACCCCTCATATGATCATTCAAACGTCTGTCTGTTAAACTGATGAACGACAAATTATTTAAAAACTGTTCAAATATTTATTTCTTTAACTTTATTCCTTAACGAAGCCCCATAATCCATATTATAAAATGCTCGGATAGCTCTCTTCTGCAGAACAAAGAAGGTTTGAATGTCAGCAGCATTTCCCCACAAGAGAATACCGTATGACATCACACTATGAAAATAGCTATGATATAGGTACAAGCCTGGCTGTGTCAATGTTAGTTAACTGGGGAGGTCAGTTATTTTTTCTGACTGCGTATGTGTGTACTAATATGTGGTCTCCATTGCAGCTTAGAATCCAACGTAATGCTTAAAAACTGGGTGTTATCCACAAGATCCAACACATCATCCTTAACCTTTACTGAGGTGTTCACTTATTTTAAGTTAATCATCAAAAATCGAATACATTTCGTTTTCAGTCTATTTAAAAGCAGGTTATTAACCTCAAACCAGCGAACCACTTTTGAGATAGCAATGCTTACATCGTCCATATCGGATCATAAAGATAAACTCGCTATTTAAACAGCCCTAGGTGAATCTTTGCCGCTATGCCGTGTGGTGACGGCTTAAGAATACGGAATGTCACCACCCCATATCATCCCATGGGTGTCGTAAGAGCCGACAGAGGGAGCATATTATGCAGAGAACAGCACTGTAAGAGAAGGAAAACTTGATACAAACCCTATACCAACCCGTTTGGCCAGCGTGGTATAGTAGGCCAATTCCTCCTTTCAAAGGAGAGGCCTAGTCCAGCAGTGGACTGTTAGAGGCTGATGATGATGATGATGATGAGGTGAATCTTTTATTCACCTTTGATTTTTATAAACATATCATGAAATCGAATGCTTTGTTACCAAATTAAGAATGAATGATCCAATCCGTACTGAAATTATACTTCAGAAATCAAGTATGTAATAAAATCTTTAGGTAGGGTCTATTTATGTGCCTCCTCTCAATAAAATGGAGTAACTCGACAGATGTCGGCAATTGCCGAAATGTGCCGAAGCCATTTCATGTTGAATCTATGACTAATAGTCAACATATTGCTACTATAACAAGGTATGGCTGTTTTACGAAATATTATATAGTTTATATTATTATTAGAACTTAGTAGATGGAAATAGTGTAGGACACGAAGAGCCGAAGATCGGGCTCAGTGGCGTGCCATTAGAGAGGCCTATATCCAGCAATGGACTACGGCAGGTTGATGATGATGATGAAATGGAAATAAACGTAGGTATCCATGGATGTATTATCAATTAAATCTTTAAATAGTTGATATCAAATTTAATTCATGAAAATAAAATTTGAAACTGAATATTTTTATGGCTTGAATGAGAGAAAACGGAAAATGTAGATATCAGTTAGTAAATTGTGGAGTTATGAGGCAACCAACAAAAATACATCCGAATTGAGAACGTCCTTATATTTGGTACCTTGAGTGACAAGGAACATTCATTTATTAAAAAAAAATCTGATGACCACACGTATATATATCCCAGAAGCTACACATAACATTGTATCTCTAACCACAACAACAGTGATAAGATAAATATCTTCGAGATAACTCCATAGAGTCGCGCGATCCACCCACTATTATGTTGCATTATGTATCGAACGATGTATGCTTTATCCCAGCATGTATCGGACAAAGCCTCATTGTGGACTGACTCCCATATGATCGATCCATAAGTTGAACTACAATGCAGTCAGAGCATCACCATTGAAATCCTTGTCCAATCAAATTTTGCGAAATAATTACGTACGGCAACCAAAGTATGACCTTTTCCAAAAATACAAAATTTTAACGAAGCAAATATAGGCTAATTATAAATTTAAACACTTCCTCCCCCGGAGGTCCCATGGAAGGGTGTTCTCAACCACCATGTTCGCTAAGATTAGCCGTATCGACCAATAAAACGTGCTCCAGGTAGGTACCTATGTCATACGATCTAACCTACTCGCTTCTCGACCTTTTTCAGCCCATTTCATGTCATTTACCCGCTTTGATCAGAATCCACTTGATTTATTTTCCAAAAATAATATTACATTTTTGATTTAAGCCTGCGTTTAAAACAGATATTCTATATTTAGATGTTCTAGGGTAGGATCAATAAGGGGAAAATGGTGATAAAAGGGGCAGATACAGCGACCGATAAGTGTTTTTGTAACGTCCAAAGAAATTAGATTACCTTGAGACAGACTTACAAAATAAGGGCAATAAATAGAGACGGAATCAAATAGAGCCACAAATAGAAGAGAAATATAATTATTTAATTCAATTGTGTAGATAATTTCCTCCAATATACTTTTGATTTAATTTGTTGAGGGTTTCGAGACAGTTTGATTTAATCAGGACTTCAAAAATTTCAAAATCGGTATCTACAATGGTCACTGCTAGTGTACCTGACAAAACATAGCGCACTTAAACTAATTTAATTAATTTAAACCTGTAGCAGTAAAATATGATAGTCTACTCATCTGTCATCGTTAATACTTAACCATCTTCATAAAAATTACAACTATTGTCGTTTCTGCATATTAAGTATAAACAATATCTTTGCCAGCGATGAGATGTTTTTCTTTTTCATCTGGACTTAATACCTACTTATTCATTGGCTTAAATGGCGTTTGCTGCAGTGCCACTTTTGTAATATCAGCTATTTCAAAGGCGGAGCATGTGACATGAATTTTCAAAGCGAAGGAAAAAAAATTTGGGATGTCACTACATAACACAAGTAGGGATGAGTGCAAAATTTGTATTGATGTTCATAAGCGTCACTTTCTGATCTACATGAATTAAAAAAGGAACTTTTTCACAATAAATATCAGAAATACTTTGTAAGCAGTTTCATTTCAATGCATTCAATTTTACATTTCTCTTAAAAGCCTTAAATATGTACCCGACATTATACATTTTATACGGACGCAATGCAGGCTGGGAAGGTTTACGATCGTTTTATGCATCGGCATTACTTTTACCCATTTCACCCTAGTTACTCTGAGGGAGGCGTACAATGGTGCTGAGTCAGCATTATTAAAGAAAAAGCCCCGTGCTTGATAACACGAACATGCTCTTCTTGGAAATTTTGGTGCAAACTGTTTTGGTAGGTAGGTATTTTAATTTAGAATGTGTTAATTGCAAATTGAAATTTCAAAAAAAATCTTTATTGACATGAAATAATTTGCAACTAGCATTATGTAAATTCTGTCTCCTCTGCTAGTTTAAACTGCGTTACAAGAGACAGTGCCATCACCTTAAGTGTAATACAGGGGTTTAAGTCACATTAACAGTTATCATATTTTAGGAGGATATAAACAAAATTATGTTTAACTTAAAATTATTAAGTAATTAATGCAGGCAGTTTGAATGAAATTAAGGTTAGTGAGTATGTGTGTGAATTGTAAAGAATGTAAGGTTATTTAATAGAGCTAATATTCAGTGGAGATACCAACAGACTGCTATGCAGAGTGTATCGGGTTCGAATCCACGGCTCACACCTACGACTTTTCGTTATTATTGTAGTTATGTGCGTATTAAATTGTAAATTGTCGCTTACCCCGTGCCTCGGAGAGCACGTTAAGCCGTCGGTCCCGGTTGAAAGATCTTTGACAGTCGTTACAGGGAGTCAGTACATATGATTTAACGGACACTAGGCTAACCATCGAATATAGCTATCCCTTTGGGTTGCGGAGGTCAGACAGTCAGTCGCGCTGTAGAAAGGCGAATATTCAATCAAATCCCATTAGACTAGAAAGCAAACCCCGGGTTTAACTGGGATTACGCTCGGAGGATAAGCAAATATTCAGTTGAATCTCGTTAGACTAGTAAGTGTTTCCAGAGCTACAATGCGAAAACCCTCGTACACTCTGACAAGTTCTACACCACACAAAGTATTTTACCATATGGGAATCGAACTCACTGCACTCTCATCATTTTAAGCAACACACCGGCCGCTTAAATCACTTCACCATCTACGCTACCATTACGGCTCTACATTACAGATCATTATAAATCCTTAATATCTGATTAAGAACTGTTAGTGTAGTGTAGTCTTGTAATATAATATTCAATCAATTATTTATGCGTACATAACTAAGTTATCCTTATTAACGAGGTATTTACATTCTCTTTGGCGTTACCAAAATGTTACACATTTCTAAGTATCTTATGAAAATATATTTTAATATAAATGTGATGTTTAAGAAACTATGTAATACAGCGTTTTTTTTATGTACGAGCTTAATTACATTATTACTTCATGTTTCTTTTGGTTCGTTGAAAAGAGGTACTTTTTTATCTTATACTTCTTTTATTAAAGCTGAAGAGTTTGTTTGCTTGTTTGTTTGGTTGAACGCGCTAATCTCAGGAACTACAGGATCGATTTCAAAAATTCTTTCAGTGTTAGATAGCTCATTTATTGAGGAAGGCTATATATATATATATTTATAACATCACGCTATGAGCCACGGGAGTGGAGCAGTAGCCATAAATAACGCGGGTGTAACCACGGGCTCATCTAGTAAAAATATATGTAATTAACTTAACGAATGGTCTAGTGGTTTAAGCAGTTCCGTCGGACTTTGGCACTACATCGAATGTTGTGGATTCGATGACGGGACAAAACGATGTGATCCACAAATTGTCGTTTCGATTTTTGGTGCCTTGGGTGAATGTTTGCGAGGTTTACACTATACGGGATTTAAAACATACATCAGCATCATCAGCGCTTTAAGCTGTCCCACTGCAGGGCAAGGGCCTCTTGTCACTATGCGAAGGGTAAGGCCATATTCCACCACGCTGGCCAAGTGCGGGTTGGCAGACTTCACATGTCTTTATATATATATATATATATAAAACGAAAATACTTAGGTATTTGCGTAAAACAAACCTGGATTAAAAGTTGATAAAACTTTTATCTAACAAATTTTGTAAGGTAACTAGATTCACATTTTATTCAGACTCAATCATACACTGAAATAACATTGTAATACATATATACATACATAGACTCACGCCTGTTTCCTGGAGGGGTAGGCAGAGACTACGGAACGCCATTTGCAACGATTCTGACATACCTCTCTTGTTTCATTCACTCCCATCAAGTTTCTCACGCATGCTCTTCTACCGATGTACCTAATCGGTTGCTTAGAAGCAGATTAAATTTCACCCAAAAACGTCACAACGTAACGGTATCATGACCAACATTGTATAACAACATAATAAATATAAAAAATCAAATAAGATTACCCAATGTATCATTAGAAGATAGGGATTTGAATACGCAATATATTTTTATTTATTACATTTCACGCGCAGCTCGCATATCTAACCGCGTAGCATTTCTTTCCTTATGTGAATAAAACCACCATGCGTTTCTACCATTCATAACAAAAAGTATAATATCTAAAGTCAGCGAAATAATTTTGCGGGAAAGAAATAACCTATAAAATCCTAAGGCTTCTGTATTCTCCATCTTGTTTAATATATATATATATATATATATATATATATATATATATATATATATATATATATTATATATAATACATTATAAAGATGGGAGTAGAAATTGTATTAAAAAACCAGGGTGTGTTTCATTTCGCCATTTTTATAAATTCAAAGCCATCTATATCTCAGGCACAGACGCTGGCGCAGTCAGTAGGAAGCTCCAATCCGCAGCCAACGCCCTAGGCGCGTGGTTCCGGAGATGGCGGATAGAGGTCAATCCCGAGAAGAGTCAGGCGGTGCTTTTCCACCGGAGAGCTCCTCACCTGTACCCTCCGGGTGCGACCCCACAAATAAGGATGTTTGGGTCCCCTATTCCATGGACTAGGGAAGCCAAATATCTAGGTGTGATTCTAGATGATCGACTATCGTTCCGCTCTCACATTACGACGGCTCGCAATAGAGCCTCCTTTGTGCTTGGGCGCTTACATAGCTTAGTCAACGCTAGATCTAAACTATCGCTTAGGAACAAGCTTAGGTTATACACATCGTGTATTAGGCCTATAATGAAATACGCTAGTGTAGTATTCGCACACACTAGGCCACACAGGATCCATAGGCTACAAACACTTCAGAATAAGTTCACGCGGCGAGCTACGAGCGCACCATGGTACGTACGTAACGAGGAGTTACATGTAGACTTACAACTGCCGACCATCAGGCAATTCATGAAACAGTGCTCCCGTAGCTACTTTGACTCTGCTTCGACACACCCCAACCCTCTATTGGTTGCGGCGTTAAACTATACACCATCTAGGATTTCTAAGATTAGGAGACCTAGGCACGTATTAGACGAACCTGACGACGACACTACACTCGCTCAAATCAGAGCACACACGGCTCGCGAAGCCACACAAATTCGACCGCGGTTCCGTACTCGCCGACGAGGACGGAATACGCGACGCGTTAACGTTAATACCGTGGGACACCTTAGTCCCGCATTGCCGACAGCGCCCCAAGCCGAGGTTAGTGGTAGTCCACCCTTGGGGAGTCAAAACGCTGTCTAGTATACTTTGACGGGTTGGGAGCCTTCTGCGCTCACCCATAGTCCGCGAAAAGTTGTCAAGGCCATCTGCGGCCAACAACTAGTCCACACAAAAAAAAAGCAACAGCTTTATTTTTATTCTGGCCGCCACACATGTCAGAATAAAATGAGACCTCTGTAACTTCAGGTGGCAAATTTTGTAGAAAAATGTCACAAACACGAAGCAATTTGATTTACTCCACGAGCACCGATGGTTTCGTCTCAAATGTAACAAATATGTAGCTTTATCATCTCTCAAGTTATGAATCGTAAGATTCGGATTTGCCATTGCACCCATGAAACTGGACAATTTTTCGACAATTTTATCAATTTTGCAGAATTGAGTTCGAAGAAAGGTCCATTAACAATTAAAAAAAAGGATGCTAGTGGTGAAAAAAGTTGTTGGCCACCCGTGAAATGGCTGCAATATAAGGATAAGGAGCCTCGATAGGCTTCATATTTCTCCGATGATAAGTACGTTTTAGGGCAAAACTTGACAATCAAAGACGTTTTAGAGTCATAGATTACAGGAAAAGAGGTAAATTCAATTTAGGCACTATAGAATTAGAAGTTGTTTCAAAAGAGACTTTACCAATAAGTAAAGAAAAAAGAAGATATGATGGATTTATTGCCACTGATAGATCCCATTTAATAACGAATTTTAAAAACCCACATCATCGATCCTGATTTTGACTCCGAAGACCCTGATGACATACATAATATCGCTATTTCCATAAGACCATAAGAGGTAGGCAAGGCGAGACTATACTTATGATTTTTTTACACATGTACTGCCCTTAAAGGTACTTAGGTGAATAACTTGATAACTCATTGGTGAACAACTTGATATGTCTTTTTTTATTATAAATACATTAAATTCATTAAATAATCTTATGTAAGCTGAAAACTGAAAGCAAATGAATTACTTTCCGATAAAAAAGTTTTCAATAACATAAAATCAGAATTTACAGATTAAACTTAAACTTTAAAATCGCTGCCCTGAAAAATATGCATTTTCGACTTGTTAAGTTATTCACGCCTGGTACGGATATTATCTAGCATAAATTCGAATTCTGGCGCGGCCTGTCTAAGTTTTGTTTTGCTTATCAACTGACTCTTAATAGATGTAGATGTCATAGATGTGAAGAAAAATATTTTTGCATGCAACACAGTATTCCTCAGACATGTCTCATGATTTGCTTTAGTAGATCTATGTGCACTAGTGTCTATCAACAGTATCAACTGTCTAACACTTATGTTTATGTCAGATACGAAATTTCATATTACCTTCAATATAACAATCGCCATATATTTATCCATCCGAACTGTGACGTGAGCGTTTATATTTCTGTCGCCATTTATTTAATGCGACTCAAATATTGACATGTATGCGCGCGGAATACCGCCACGATCCCGTAAGAACCGGTTTATACCGGCATGAAACTGGTTTACGGCGGTACCAAGTGAGAGCTTTATGACGGTTTTAGTCGTCGTAATGAGATTCTTGTATGATTTGCGAAGTTAATTAATGTTTTAAATGGTTGTAATTTTCAGAGCCCAGGGAATGTTGAATCGTTTTCTCTCTTTGTGAATTTTACCAAAATGTTAACTTAATTTTCTTCTTACTATATTATAACTATCATAGTGGTAATTTGAATAGTTTAATTGAAATAATTTAATACAACTTGTGTTGTGTAAACTGCGTTGGGAATAAATTAATTGATGTGTTATTCGTCCTATAATTATCCAGCTCTGAACAAGAGGCCCTCACACGCAATTTCGCCGTAACAACAATTAACAATTTGTCATACAATTTTGCCCTGTTATTACTACATACAAAGTTCTGCCTTCTCAAAATATAATAATACAATTTAATATGACGTAGAAATTTCGTATATTCAGTCATTTCTATATTCAAAATTATCAGTCCTTCTTGTCTCTTACAAATAATTTCAATTTTAAATCCGGCGTTCTAATTTCGACCGAATTGCCAAAGCGTAGAAGTCCAAAGGATAAAGATAAAAACAAATTTACCGTTACTTTATAAACGCTTTCCTGTAATTGGCACTTGCCATTGCTCTGACACTTTCGTTACTTACTTTTTGGTCATTAATCGAAATGTGTTTCGGACAAATGAAAAAAGGGATGCTGGAATAAAATGACGAGCATTTTTTTAATCGCTGGCCTGACATGGAAAATGCGACATGCTTTAAATAGGACATTTTTAAAATGGTCGCATGACGTAAAAGCATCGACCTGTATATAGTTCGGATATACAGGTTGATGATAATGGCTCTTTTTTATTTTACTTTCATGTGTCTTTGTCGTAAATGAAATGATAGAGCTTTGCAGTTTAGTGTGTAATTAAATGAAAGCACACCTACGATTATAGGTTTTTGTGTGGGTGCTCGGTAATGCATTTTATATCCTGTGTACGATTTATTTTTCTTACTTATTTCATCTTTCAGAGCACGATTACTATTAATTTTGAAATTGTACTTGAAGACGTGTTGATAAGTTGTTCTGTAAACAACTATAAAATATAGTTCTTATGATAGTCAAGAGAAGTGAGGTCTTATGCTCTAAACCTATGGATTTCGGATTGGTTCTATTTTTAATGAAGAATTTGCTGAATATGGTATGATATTCTATTTATCTGTGACTATTTTGACAATAAGACAAAATTATATTGTTTCAGAACTTTAACATTTCGGCTATTTTTGGTAGTAGATACTTATTAATTAAAACATGAATGGGCTCGACTGGCGGAGTATATAATATAATATAGACGTAAAGTAGCAGTATCCGTACTCTTGCATTCCATTCGTTGAGTGAGAGTGCCGGAAGCCCAATCCATTTATTTTCTCACTCATTCCGCTCCTCCCCCTAATCCTTTCCCTTTCTCTTTTTTTGTAGACTCACGCCTGTATCCCCGAAGGGCTAAGCAGAGGTGTAATATTACACCCACATTTCGCCATGAAATTTTAGGTCCCACGTAATAGGGTGCGAGCCTATTGCCGTACCGGGCACATTACCAGACTCCGTGCTGCTACTGAGAATTTTCTAACAGAAAAACCTAATAACACTCTGCCCGACCCGGGAATCCAACCCGAGACCTCCCAATCCCACGCGCACATTTATGCCGCGAGACCAACGAAAAAAATATAGATTATAGTAAATGCAACAATTCAGCATTATAGGTAGTATATTGCTTTTCCTTTCTCATGCATCTCATTTGTGATTCCTCTGTGTTGCACTGTGTCGCAGTGATCGCTTACCATCAGACCTGTCTTGTCGTTTGCCTCTTGTTACATAAAAAACAGAAACCAAGCAAATACTTTGTTATTTTAATTATTTTCTGCCTCGTATAGTCCCAAGGGTACTGTTATCGCCTTCTTGTAAAAACGTGTGATACTTAATATCAAACTAAATGCGTAATAAAATTACAGTTAATAATTACATACAGTTGAGTTAGGTTGGTAAAGTGTGCATGATATTATATATTTATTTGTTTGTGTGTATTCTTTATTATACTTTCTATATTATTTTTTGCAATTCTAGCTTACCGCCCTAGGGAATTCGAACAAGACAATGAAATGATTCTGCAGAATTAAGGTAGGTGTATAAAATTAAATTACACTCACCTAATAGACTTTTACAAAATTGATGACAAAGACTTTTATAAAAAAGATGATAATTGAGACGACATCTCGCACATAAAGAAGTGCCTACAATATGTTACATTTATCTATGTTATATATTGGCAATAGTATTTTGGGAAAATGTTGTATTATTTTATTATTATTGAGTCTTTGATAAAAAGGCTCTCCATTCGATAGGAAGTCGTGTCCAGTACAGTTTATTAGGTTTTGATACAACAAATTTCTCGGTAACAACGCAGAGACTGAACGAGTTCTTGGAAGATAGAGTAATCAAGTTTTTCGATACAAGGAATCATAAATATTACCTTAATATTGTGCTCGAAAATACATCTGAAAACGTTTCGGGGAATCGTAATATTGTTGTTTTATTAGTCATATTAAATATTTATTTTGTGGGACCCCAAAATAATGTTTACTGTGCCATGATAATTTCAGAGCCAACAACAGCTCCTACATATAATTATGATGATATCTTTACATTTGAAATTCCGTTATTATTAAAAAATGCTGTCAGCTTTTGAGTGCTGTCAGTTTCTACAAAACCTTTATTTTATTTATTTGACAAAACATGCGGAAACACGCACTCCTGTCAGTCGCAGATTAACCAATATGTTTTAACTCAGATGCGAGTGCGTCATAATAATATGCTGAACTCGCATCTGAGTTAAAGTAATAAAAATATAATTTCAAAACATAAGTTTTAAAACAAACGGTTAGTGCTTAGAACGCCTAACAATTGCCACCTTTTGAATTTAGTTAACATGAATTGTATTTTTATGCATTTGAGAATAAATATACTGTAATTTAATTATGTCTTTATAAAAGTTACTAAATAAACAAATAATTAAAATCTTCGTACAGTTGTGCATAAAGCGAGACCCGTAAATAAAAGTACTTAAATGAATTTCTTAAAACGCCGAAAGTGATTAAGAAGCTTCCACTGACAAAATCGATTACAATTTGCACACCATCTCAGAGAACTCAAAGGCGTTCAAAGAAAAATACTCTGTGAAAACGAAGAATTTTCTCCCTTTAATGTTACCAGCGTAAAATGATCCGCTAACATTGTGACTTCAAAAAAAATTTAATTACTTACGCAGATGTCAGACGTCTTCAATTAAGAGCCCTTTCAGAATTTCATGGCATCAAAATTGAGACGAAGCTGTTGTGTTTCCGGAGGTTAACGAGTAAAGCCGAATGCTTAAATAATTTGTTGTTTTTTTTTTAAATTTTAAAGCATCAATAAAAATCAGCATTTATAAAATTCTTGCGTTACTGACCGACTGACAGACAACGTAAAGCCAAAACAATTGGTTACAAGCAACTGAAATGTGTCACGTGTTTTCCTTGAGGACCGTAGGGGTGCAACTAAGAAGGGATTTCTCGGAATGCCGGGATTGAAAATACACAGTAAAATGCTCTTGTATTATTATTAAAATATTCGATTGCAGTAAAGTCTTGTGGCTTAAGCAGCCGCGTTTTCTATTGGCGTTGCGTCGAGTATTGTTAGTTCGATTCATACATACATACATAGACTCACGCCTGTATGCCGGAGTGGTAGGCAGAGACTACGGAACGCCATTTGCAACGATCCTGACATATCTCTCTTGTTTCATTCACTCCCATCAAATTTCTCATGCATGCTCTTCTGTTAAGGGTACTTCAACCTGCCCTTTTTTCGATTCCCACTTGGGCATAACGCTTTTTGTGATCCAAAAATTGTTTTTGCGTGTGGGTGCTCTTTATTTCCGGTGTTGGTGAGAGGACACTATAAAGAACTTGCTTATAACGTGTGTATATGCTTCATAAAGAAGTAGTTATGTCATATAGGTCTTGAACCTAGTACGGACTCCAGCTCTCACTAAGGAACAGATACTTTTTATTTGGTAATTTGTTGTAATCACTTTGTGTATGTAATCATTGTACCTTATGAGAGAAATAAATATATTATTATTACATAGGTAGTCCTGTTTTCTATGTATATTGAATATTATTCCTCCGTAGTCCAGTGGATAGCGTATACGACTGCTGATCAGAGGTCCCGGGTTCAATTACCGGGTCGGGCAAAACTGTTACTGGGTTTTTCCGAATTCTCAGTAGCAGCACGGAGTCTGGTGATGTGCCCGGTAACGGCAATAGGATCGCCCCCTATTACGTGGGACCTAAAAATTCATGGCGAAATGTGGGTGTAACGCTACTAATGTTACACCTCTGCCTACCCCTTCGGGAATACAGGCGTGAGTCTATAAAAAAATTGAATATTAATGTATTTAAATTTATTGCTTACAGTTCGGTACAATAACATAATATTGTGTAGATAGAGGCATTTATATTCGACTAGTAGATGAAAATTCTATAAGATGAATAAGTTTGTATTTGTCGGACTAATATTTTAGGCAGATGTTTCAATTTACAGTGATTTATTGCCTCACGCCATAAATTATATTTATAGACGTTGAATCACTATCCTTTTTTTAAACAAATGGACCCTCAAATGATCACTCATGCGTCTGTCCGTCCCACTGGCTAAAATACCGACATCCGAAACGTATTTATGTTTTATCTATTTTATAGTAACTTAACAAGGTACCACTGTTGTATTAGGAAAAGGTTATAGAGATAGTATTTTGATACTTTGCAGTTATTATCAGCGCAAAGTAAATTGCCTATATTATTTTCAAATGTTATTAAATTTTTGACACATGCCTTGATTAGAAATGCTTCTGTATGATAATTACTATATTGATATCCATATTTTTTTAATATCGAACATTGCTTTATACCATTTGTATTAGTAATGTATAGTAAGTAGGACAGAGAGTCATACAGATAAGAATAATTTAATGTCCAATTTCAGGCCCTCCATGTAGGTAGAATTTTGATAATGGTCTGCTAACCTATTTATAACATTAATTTAGCTACCAAACACACGTATAAAAATAAACAAAGTATATCCTCTAAGCTCTGAATAAAACTCATTTCGAATTACAAATACCAAGAGAGCCAACACAATCTAATACAAACGAAAGGCAAGGTAATACTAGATACAAAACACCTGTACAAAAGGTACTCACAATGTTTTTATTATCCGAACCAGTAGCATCGCTGCTAGCTTCGTAAGGAAATTGAGAGTTTAAATAAAGATATTCCAATGATACATAGGTACCTACAAAGCAGTGCATTCTTTTCTCTTTGAGAAAACAACGGCTCCCTGGGACTCGAATACATTTAGAATTCCGTAGATTACATCCGAAATTCGAAACGTTTAAATTATTTGCCTTTCGTTTCCGTGAACGAAATTATATAAAAAGACTGACTGGCAAGAATTTTATTTTGAATTCCGAAATTCGTCCGCCATTTCCATTCTCACAAGTAACGCCAATAAGCAGACGTTTTTAACGCGTCTTTCGCTTCAGTTTTTTTTTAAGAATTTCTAGATGAATAAAGGTGGGTCCCGTAAGGAGTTAATAAAATCCTGGGCGCCCGGCTTAAGTGTCACTCACGATATGAGCCTGCCTTTATTACGGTCTGTAAAAACTACGGCTGTAAGATTAATATTAAAGCTCATTTTTCCTTAAATTATGGTCCCGTATTTTGGGTATGCGTCATAAAACTTGTAATTTGTCGGCTAATTTTTGTGGTTAAATTGAATTTAAGATATATTTGGTAATAAATAGTGGGCTAGTGGGTCGAGTGACGTAGATAAATGAAAATAACGTAAAGGTTCGGTTTCGTGTTTCCAGGACAATCCAATCGGTGTAAAACTGGTGTTCCCTGGAGGCGTCGCCATGGCAACGGTCGGGGTAGGCGCGAGAGAAAGGGGTCACAAAATCCAAACTTATCTCATAAATTTACACGGCAGGTCGATCTCGTTCCGACGCGCGGAGCGTTTCGCCAAATTTCATTTTGTACGCAAAACCTCGTCGGGCCCATTTAATTGGTATGAAAATTTAAGTGTTATGTGTTTTTAGTGTTGACTCGCGAAATTATAAAAGCGTTTGCACTCTTCTCATTTAGTTAATGACTGTTTGGTGAAATTGGTCATATTTTATGGCAAATTACTGCGGACATACCTATAGATTGATATGAATATACAAATGCATATCAGTATTAAGGCTTTCAAACATAAGTCTATTTGCTCTTTATTAGACACCTCATCGGACTCCGTATTCTGCCTAAAAAATGTATGATAAAAATAACGCGACATTTTACCCGATATCTGTTCTACGTCCGGCTGCTAAACTGTATAAAACCATTATATATCACATAATCAATGAGGAAATATTAATTCAAGGACAAATAAAAAATAAATGGGCCCGTCCCTCTCTTCCCAACTAACCTTGACCTTTATATCCCTGGATTTTCCCAATACGATAATACATAGTGCTAGTTATAGTACGGTGCACAAATATATTATCTTTAATTTGCTATATGAAGTTTGAATATAAGCAAGTGTAGTATATTTTTAACAATAATTAATTTCTTTTGTTGATTGATGTAGTTTCGACTGCTTTCATTGCAGGTTAAACGCAACTGTTTAGAAGTCTCAGTTTAAAGCTGATAATACAGTAGTTCAACAACTGTCGCGGCTGCAGCTGTCTTAAGTAGGTACTCAATACTTCATAGCACTCCATAAGTTACATATCACAGTAAGTAGTTGTGTATTTTATTTCAGTCTTGTACAAATTCCTACATCTTCAAAATGTTGTGATAGTAAAAACGCACAAGGGAACCAAGATGACGAAGTACATTATAAATGTGTTGAAGGTTGGTGGTTTGTTCCTCTTCGAATGACGTCACTGAGTTTTTAATAATAATATATTTTATTTGCTTCAAATATGGTACACAAGGTGTTACATTTAAAAAGTTCAGGACATATTTCATCAACAATATTGGTACGCAAATTACAAAGATGAAATTATAATGTCAAATTAAATTAAATTTCAAATAAAAAAAAAATACAAATCTGAAATTATAATGTCAAATTAAATTAAATTTCAAATAAAAAAAAATACAAATCTGAAATTATAATGTCAAATTAAATTCAATGTCTAATTAAAAAATAATGCTACATAATATAAAACATCGACAAGAACCATGGTCTTAGAAGTATTTAATTGAATAAAAAGTCTTTAGAATCAGCCACTCCTGCAATGTTTTACAAGTCAACCATCTCGATATCAAGACCGACTTAGACAGTTTGCGCTGCGAACACACTGGCTTAGATAATAAGGTGTGTAGCCTAGACGCTAAACACAATGGGCTGGTGAAGGACGTGGAAACTCTCAGGAATTCTATTCAGTATACTATGGACGAACAGGACAACCTTCAGAAAAAAATGGAACTCATTCGGTCTGTAAACACAGAAATTATTTCTAATACGATTACTATTCTTGAAGCGAAGATCGATTCTCTTGAACAACAAGCCCGCCAGTGTAACCTGGAGCTATGCAATGTTCCGGAAATGCGTAATGAAAATTTGATTACTCTTATGGAAAATATTTGCACAAAAATAAAGTTTACATTATGTCCTAAGGATATCCTTGCTATACATAGGGTGCCACACGCACACACAGGTAATAAAAAGCCGAAAAATATCATCGTAAAACTGAGCTCGCGCATCTTAAGGGATAATTTATTAAGCGCTTACCGGCTAGCAAAAGGACTAGATACTAATCAACTGCAACTTACTGGACCTTCTAATCCCATTTATATGCATGAACACTTAACTCTCAAAAAGAAGCAATTATTTCGACAATGTAAGGATGCCGCCGTCAAGAACAACTTTAAATATGTGTGGGTTAAGCATGCTACTATTCTCGTGCGCGAAATTGACTCCGAGCCAGCATTTGCCATACGATCCGAGAAAGACATTCCTAAAATCAAGCCCAAAATGGCAAAATTCAAACCCGGTACCGATCATGTTTAGAATTGATTTTTATACATGCTTTAGCTGTTTAGTATTTCACAACTTTATTATTAAGTATATTTTTGGTTATTTGTTTTGCTCTGTTAAACACCTATTCAGGCTCATATTATGTCTTAACATTTTATTTAATAACTTTATAGAATCTAAGTATTTTTTTGTTTATTTGCTTTACTCTGTTAAACAGCATTTAATGCTCATATTTTGTCTTCATATTTTATTTTTACATAGTGTAATTCTTAAACAAAGGCATAGTAGCTTTTTTAAGAACATGTTATACTTGTTGTCATCACTTTTCATAATAATAGTAATTTTAATCTTATATATTATACATAATCTGGACTTCCGTCTCATAACGGTTACGTGCATGTTAACTACTGATATATTCTTAGTATTGTTTCACTTTCACCGTGTTAGATAAGTTAACAGTATACTACCAAAATTGTAGGGGTACTCGTTCTAAACTGAATCTCTTGTACATGAACATATTATCAAATTGCTATGACATAATTATATTAACAGAGACCTGGCAAACCCCTGAAATATTTGATGATGAGTTTATTGATTTGCGCTACGTAGTTTACAGAAATGATCGCGATCGTATTGCTACCAATAAGAAGGATGGAGGAGGTGTTCTTATAGCTGTATTAAAAACGTTACAGTCCACCTGTGTACCACACAATTCCCAGGCTAGTTCTCATATTGAAGATGTTTTTATACAACTACCGTTTGCTGGACGCGAAAAATTTCTAATTTACGCGGTATATAACCCAACCAATACGGTCAAAGAAGTATATGTTGATTATTTCGAGACATTAGAAAATCTGATTGACAAATTCGGCTTTAATCATTTTCATATTTTTGGAGATTTTAATCTCCCGCATATTGAGTGGCTCCCAGCTACAAACAATAACATGACTGCACTTATTATTACTGGTTCATCATATATATCATGGTTGTTTGTAGACATATGAGTAATTTCTTATCTTTGCTTAACGCTTATCAATACAATAGTTTAAAAAATTATAAGGGGCGTATTCTGGATCTACTAATATCAAATAGCGAGTGCGCAACTTATGCACCTTCATGTAATTTATTACCTCCCGATATAAATCATCCACCCTTTTGCGCCGATATAAGATATAAAACGACGTTACAGACAATCAATCCTGTAAAAATTGTAAAGTATAACTATTATAAAGCTAATTACGAACTCATAAACAAAAAATTGGCCGATGTAGATTGGACTAATCGTTTGCAGGGGTTGTCATCGGAGGATTGTCTGAATACTTTTTACGATGTTATTTTCAATGTTATAAGAACTTATACACCCTTTTCTAACTCGCGTTCATCGAAATTCCCTGTGTGGTTCTCTAAATCACTGATTCGCATTTTCAAAAATAAGAACAGAGTCTGGGTGAAATGGAAAACATATAATAATATTTCGGATTATGAACAGTTTTCGCATCTACGGCATAGATTTCAGGTCCTATGCAAGTCAAATTACGCTGACTACCTGAATTCTGTTGAGGACAATGTTCAAAAGAACGTAAAATACCTATGGAGCTATGTCAATAATCGAAGGGGTAATGTCGGCATTCCTTCCACTATGTTTTTTAAAAATCGGACATCCAGTGATCCGGATGAGATTTGCAATATGTTCATGGACTACTTTCAATCGGTTTATGTTCCCTCAAACCTAAATTTGAACGAATGGCTACCCCCTGAAGAGAGTAGTGACAACTGCACTCATATTACTAGCATAACGTTTAGCGAGCATCAGGTCTTGAAGTCATTACAAGCTTTAGATTCCACTAAAGGTCCTGGACCGGATCAACTACCCCCTTATTTCCTTAAAAGGACTGCTAAGAGTATATACAGACCCCTGCAAATTATATTTAATATGTTTATATCAGACGGCACCTTCCCTGAACAATTTAAAAGGGCTAATATAACTCCTGTATATAAATCAGGGTCCAAACAAGAAGTCGAAAATTATCACCCCATATCTATTCTGTCTGCTTTGTCGAAGCTTTTTGAAAAGCTCGATTATCAGGAAATACATAAGATAATTTACAGAGTTATAATAGAACAACAACATGGATTTGTTAAAAGTAAATCTACAACTACTAATCTATTATTATTTACCGACTTTCTCTTTAATAATATGGATCAACAAGTACAAGTTGACGCAGTGTACACAGACTTTCAAAAAGCGTTCGACAAGGTAGACCACAATTTGCTTCTTACCAAAATTGCATTTAAAGGCATACGAGAAGATTTGCTTCGCTGGTTTGCATCATATGTTAGTAATAGATCACAAAGGGTTGTTATCAAGGGATCCCACTCGGCGACTTCTATCGTAACATCTGGCGTACCCCAGGGCTCAATTTAAGGGGCCTCTTTTATTCATTTTGTTCATAAATGATATTGGAAATTGTTTCAGACACTCAAAATTTTTGCTCTATGCTGACGATCTAAAAATCTTTAAAGCTATAAGAAAACCAGCAGATTGTTTTCAGTTACAAGAAGACTTAAATCGACTCTCTGAATACTGAATTCAAAACAAACTTTACCTTAGTATTTCTAAATGTTTAACTATATCATTTACAAAGAACAAAAACGTTTTAAATCATAATTATAATCTAAACAATGTACCTCTATTGAAAGCTCTATCCGTGCGAGACCTAGGGGTACTGCTAGATAACAAACTTCACCTTGATCAACATATTGACAACATCATCAAGAAGGCTTATCGTATGTACGGGTTCGTTATGAGATCAGCTACTGAATTTAAACAAGCAAGCACTTATTTTCATCTCTATAAAGCACTAGTTAGATCTCAACTCGAATATGCGGTGGTGGTGTGGAACCCTTTTTATAATAAATACGTTGAGATGCTAGAAAGAGTGCAATGCAAATTCCTTAGATCGATGCACTATAGGTGCTGCCACAATTTCCCAACCAATTTCCCAACCTATAAAAATCTTCTTGATAATTACAATCTAATGAGCCTGAAGTCTAGACGTTTATATCTAGAAATTATGTTTCTTTTCGACTTATGCTATAACAGGTATAACTGTTCTGAGATTACTAATAAAATATGCTACTGTGTCTCAAGAACTGTTATTAGACGAGAGATGTGCGCACGTCCTCTTTTTGCTGTGTCCCATTGCCGCACCAATGCTGGTCTGCGGGCGCCTCTACGTCGCTTGTGCAAAAACTATAACGACTTTTGCTCAGAAACTACAGAATTAGATTTATTCTCAGTGTCAGCAAATAGATTTCGTTCTGCTTTGTTAAATAAACTTAAGGATTCCGATGTATAGTTATTTGAACATTCTGGTAGTCTTACTCGCATAGATTGTTCATTAGTATAGTATGGTATAGTATAGTATAATATAGTCATATGAATTGTATATGTTGTGGCTAACGGTGTGGGTTTCACATTTATAATAATATCTTTGTTTACATTATGTGCGCAGATATAATGTGTTACTGTTTGTTTGTCCCAAATAAATAAATAAATAAATAAATCTCCTTTGGCAAGGAGTAAAAAATTAAGGGTGCCATATACACACACCTCTTTCTAAAAAGGTCCAGCCTAGGAACTGGCAGTTTTATTGACATATGGGAGACCTTACGCTTGTTTGTATTGTCACAACTTTCAAAAAGATTTTTATGTCATTTAATAAATTTTGCGACTTCGTAAATATAGATGCAAGGGACAGTTAAGACTTTGTTCACCTTGAACACTGGCTTGTATGAGTCGCATATATTCATACCAAAGATAACACGAATGCACTTTTTTGCGCAATAAAAACTCTCTTTATATCAGACGAGTTCCTCCATACAACTATGCCGTAACGTATAACTGAAAAAACATATGCATGGTAGACCATAAGTGTCTGTGGATGTAATATTTTTTATTTTTCAAAGTGCAAAAATGAATCTATTTATTTTTGTACAAATATTATCAGTGTGCGGGTCTAAAGTGATACCCAAAAACTTTTAAAAAAATTCGAACCTGTTGGACTGGTGTATGATTGTAACTAACGTTTAGAATACAATTTTCACTTCTGGTAGTTTTAAAGTGTGCTATTTTAGTTTTGGTAATGTTTAACTACAATTTATTTGTATCAAGCCATTTAGAAACCTCTGTTAGTGCTTTGCTAATTTCTAACTCAAACGCATTCTTATCTAGTACAGTTTATAATTATTGTAGTGTCGTCGGCAAACAAAACACAATCATGAAAAAGGCTTGTGGGATATCATTCATATATATGAGAAACAGTAAAGGCCCTAGAATACTGCCTTGATGAACACTGGCAAAATTGACTTTAGGTTCCGAGTCAAAAGTTTCAATAACATTTCTCATATTATTATATTTTGCAACCCTAGTAAATTGTGTTCTGTTGTTCAGGTATGACTGAAACCAAAGTAATGCTGGGCCTCTTATGCCATACTTCTCTAACTTTGTGAGCAGCCTTGAATGGTCTACATAATCAAACGCCTTACTACGAATTTTATTATTAATGTTATACATTATGGACTTAACCAAAGTGAAAGCGACATATTGAGTTGATTAAATTTATGTTTTCTGAAACCGAACTGTTTCTGAGTTAAAATCTCATACCTTTCAATAAAGCTTAACAACCTTTTGTACATAGCTCTTTCGAAAATTTTTGATAGCACTGGAGTTATAGCTATAGATTCTTCAGATCAGATTTAGACCCCTTCTTATGCAAGGGCTTAATAATTGATAATTTTAGCCTTTCGGAGAAACAACCTTGTTGGAAAGATAAATTAATAAATTACGTGTGCTAACGGATTTACTATTCTGGCAGCGATGCGGTTAAAGATGTCTCCATTAATATTATCATAGCCTGCACAGTTACATTTTTGGGAGACATTTTAATATTAAAAATTTCAGTGGCACTAATGGGGTCCAAAAATATACTAGAATTATTACATTTCACGCTATAGTCTTTGCGACTAGGGTCATTGGGAAGATTACTATTTTTAACTAACGACTTTTCGTTATACAATTATTTGTAAGAATAGTGTTCTTTATCTGCACCGCCTACCATAGATTTGCCGCCATCTTAGATGATCATGACAGTAGCCCATATTGGAACCCTAACAATATTATAAAACTGGGCGTTTATATGTTTCAGTCTATTATTCAATCATGAAAATGGCTTTAAATAAGATTTGGGTAAAATTAATTACACAATTAATAGATTATTATCTATAATCCAGTTTAACACATAGCATTCAGAATATTTTCTCAAAATGTATGTCGCGATGGTAGCTTGTATAAACATAAATACACGTACACAATTATTACCGTATATATTTTGGAATTATGATTCGTAGCAGGCCTCGGATACCGGTAAAATTTTCAAACCGTTATTATGTACTTGCCGCAAAACCTTTACATTTAGTTTCGTTCGCATAAACCGGTTTTTTTAAACCGATATTTGGAACAGTATTTACATAAAGGTTTTTTCGGATTAAACGGTTTAGAGCAATAAAAGCCGGTTAATACGGAGGCATCATAAAGAAACGCCGCGCGCTGTTACGATTTTATTAAGTAGTAGGATTTTTTTGTTTACCGACATGCCGTTCGTCGAATAAACCGGTTAATTTAGGTTAAAATAAAGTTCAAAAACGTTCACGTTCTTAAGAAAAGTTCGGAGGAAAACCGTAATAAACCGGTGTTAACCGGTATTTTTTAAACCGGTTCCGAGCCTTGATTATGAAACGATATATGCTACTAAGTCTGAACTCGTATACAGCAATATCGGTTTTACTTTGAATAGTTATACTGCAAAGTGCCTTTACTGAGTTATGGCATTCAATAACAGAAGCTGAAGGACGTTAAAGAAATATTCTAGTTCCAATTGGTGATGTAGTGAGTTGTTTAAGTACTAAATGTAATCAAATAATATTTGTTAAGAAAATAAAAAGTAATATCGAAATTTAAAAATTGTGTTTTTTTATTTATCTTCGTTTTGTTTTTTCTGTCTCGATGTTATTTGTTCGAATCTATCGCTTTAGGTAGCGAAGGTCAGGCGACAGTAATTGGGATGTGAAAATAGTTAATATTTTGTAAAATCAGAGGGTCTAGTCGAGTGGCAATCGGTTCTGATTTCTAATATCACTATTGTTTGGTTGCCATCGTAACATAAGCTACTCATTCTTCGTTGACTAGTGACATATCGAAGGTTAATGTCCTTACCACACATTTTTTCCTGCCTCCGTAGTCCAGTGGATAGCATATGCGACTGCTGATCGGAGGTCCCGGGGTCGATTCCCGGGTCGGGCAAAAGTGTTACTGGGTTTTTCCGAATACTCAGTAGCAGCCCGGAGTCTGGTGATGCGCCTGGTAACGGCAATAGGCTCGCACTCTATTACGTGGGGCCTAAAAATTCATGGCGAAATGTGGGTGTAATACTTACACCTCTGGGGAAGGGGAAGGCCCTTCGGGGATACAGGCGTGAGACTATAAACATACATTTAAGCACTTAACGATTAGCGATATCGCAAATCAAATGCGGCTTGCGTAGGTCCTCTGTTTAGGCTAGAAAGCTGATCCCAAACTCCAAAGCGAAAGTCTTGTCTTCCACTAAGATAAGGATAGGATCATATGATGATGAATGTCAAAAAGGCATCGTGAACGTTTTCAAAGAAACATCATTTTTTATGAAATTTTGTAATCCTTCACAACCCATCTTTGACTATCATCAGGATTGCACCGCGACCAGCTCTATGCTCAAACATTTTGCGCGTCAGTATAATATTTCTTATAAACAACAAATTGTATTACGTGTCAATTAAAACGGGTAAACATATGTACATGTTATGATGCGAATGAAGTGTGAAGTTCATATCGTCTTTGCTCTCAACGATACGAATGTTCTTGATAGCCTCGCTAAGTACAAAACAGAAACGTTTTATTTTTAATATTCATCCATCCATTAACCCTTCATTACGGCGTAACGTTCAACTGATTTCTGATTAATACATCGCAGGCTCCTAAATATATTAAACAAATAAAGCCATTACACAAACCAAAATTATTGACTAAAAAAAAAGGGTGATCCAAATTCCATCGGTAAAATCCTAAAAAATCCTTTTTAATTTCAACGGGACGTTGCCAGTTAATTTTGTTAATTTTATTTTATTCCGGCACTCGGTGCGATTTGAACGGTATCGAATAAACGATCGAGTTGAAACTGTCCGATTAAAATATCCGATTGTTCCACCAATTTGGGAAATCGGACGCACTCGTGCACCCTTTTAGTAGAAATCGCTGAATACCCTGATTCCGTTTTTCGTATAAAATATATTTATGAACGTGAGAAATTGTTACGAATGAATTTGATTCTTTTGTGATAGAGTTTCCGCGAGAATATTTCCTGCTTCGAAATGGTTCGAATTCAAAGATCTCGTTAAAATGTACCCGAGTGTTACCGTTATAAGAGAGGTGATGGAAAATTTTCAACCTGTTTGTAATACTACCCGTAACCGTTGTAAGAAAGGAGATGGAAAATTTTTGATCTGTTCGTAGTAAATTATATAGTAGCTCCATTTTATACTAAACGCAAATACAGGCTTTAAGATATACCATACCTAACCTTATACACTAGGATTAATAGTCTTGATCATCTATGCTACATCCACATAAAAAAACATAACAGAATAAAAGTCTATAAAAAAAAAGTTGTAACCATACTTATGTGGTTGTCAGTGGAGTGAAGGTATTCCTTAAGGGGCTTCTAAACGGGCCATATTTTTCGGCCATTCATGGCTGCATTATTAGCAATTAATTGCTCAGCCATCACAAAAATATTTTTTTGCAATCAATGGCTGAGCAAGTAATGGCTGGGCAATTTGCTGAAATATGTCTGATACAGTATGGCCGGTTATGTAGACTTCTAAACGGGATACACAATCGGGCAACAATGGCCGACGAAGTTACAAAATACTACAACATCAACGTCAACATGACGTGTGATGACAACATAACCAAATGAATATAGCCATAATCACGACGTCATTCGCAGCAAACTTCATGTCGCGTAGAAAAGGATATACTATGTCATAACTATAGAGTGCGACTGAAACAACAATAGAAACTAGCCGGGCAATATTTCAGAATATCGACAGCTCAGCGATCGTCCGGCAACCCCTCAAAACAATGTCGGCCACATGTGGCTACACCAAAAATGTTTGGCTATATGGCCAGGATATTACAGCAATATTGCATAGTCTGGCCGGGATAGCTAGCAATGTTGCCAGCCACTGTGTTGCAGCCACATATTGCGGAAAAATGTTGCCCGTTTAGAAGCACCTTTACAAGGAAATGTTAAGCGACCATTTTTTATGAAACATTATTTTCCTACTTGATTTTGGCGGCAATCAGGCTTGTTAATACCACGAGTACGTTCGTTATTAATGTATGAAAGTAGGTCATAAAGCTAATCTCTATGTAGCCCATTACAATTTAATCACTTCTACATCCTTATCTGTAGGATACATCTTTCTTCAAACCCTTTATAAAGATCACAGCTGTGCCTTGAAATCGAGGGATCATCCATCCCATGGACGCACAATAATAAGTCCCTATCCTTTCATAATATCAATCTCCCCAAACTCATAATATACATCACTATATGCCCCAGCTCTCCATTTCCCTATAAAACATCAATTCATATAATTTTACGACACCCTGTACTATGACGTCAGAATATGCGTTAAAACAAAATTGTTTTTCACTTATCCTGAGTGCGAAGGCGCAGGTGGCGCCAAGGTGAGATTAGGCGGATGACAAACGAGGTGGAATAATGTGATAATAATTATGTATATGTGGAATGTATTGAGCCTCAGTGTGCAGCCGTCATGCAGTGACGAGTATTAATTTTGTCGCTGGAAATATTAAATTGATGGATTCACGTTTGAGTAAGGATGAAGCAGACTTATGAGCTCATCCTATAATTACCGAAACGCGTGAAGCATATGGGTATACATGCCATTTAACCTAGAGAGTAAGGGGTTGTGGTATACATGTGGAATATAGCTTGTGGTATCAACACGGTAAAAAGTATTTTATAGTAAATGTTTATAGGTATGTGTTGCAAGTCATGATTCAATATGTAGTTTTACCTCGTCAATTGTATTTTTTGAGCCGAATTGGGAATTTAATAGATTTTAGGAATTCAGCTTTCGTCTGTTAGTGACTTATTTATATGAACCAAGAAGTATTCTCGACGACTCTACTTTTAAAAATTAAAGACCCGTTTACCGAATAATTCTCTGAAAGGAGTTTAATGGCATACTCATAATCAGATGGCATGCAATATACATAACATAATTAGTAAATACGTGCACTATATAGTGTTGACAACAAACCTCTGACTTCCGTAATTCAACAAATATCGCAGAACAAATCTGAACTACCTCATATACAAAAAAATACGCCTTACTCAACGCCAAAGTACATAAAGTTCATTTAAAAACAAAGAGTTTCAACAAGTTCTAGATAAAACGCCAAAACAAAAGTAACATATCTCGGAATAACATAAAATAGGGTCAGAACGCGTAGATAGAAGTCCTAAGAACCCTTAAGGGTAAAGATGCAAGGAGCTTGTACGCTTGTCAAGCGTACAAGCTATGTATTGTGAACAGTGTCGTGTGTTGTGCCTGATTAGGGGAATAATTATACGCATATGGGACCAATCCGCCCCCGGCTTTGTTGGAGACCCATGATAAATCAAATTTGGAGATAAACATACGCAATGTTTTGTTGGACGTTGTTATTATCGTTTCACTAGAATTAGGTAGATATCTGACAGAGTTCGGTCAGATATCTACTTTAGCTTATTTTAGGCTTTTTACAAAGTGTCTGCCGATAGGGATAACTATATACTTTGGTCCAGACAGTGAAGACACATTTGGGCACTGCAAGATAATGATTGAGACGAATGATTAAAATATCTTCATGATAGCCAAGATTAGTAAATTAACATGCTGGACACATCGTAGTAAGCGATTAAGTTCTCCGGAGAAGACATGAAATGAGTAGCAGCAATATAGTGGTATTAACATTCAACATCTATAATATTGAAGAAACTTTAAATATACGTTTCTTTTAACCAAGAGGAATAATTATGATAGTTAAAACTATTCTGTAGTTTATTTCAGAAGAACGTAGAACAATAACCGACTTCTATATCACCTAAATCTTTAATTGCTGATGTAGGTCGGATTGTAATATTGCAAGTCATGTCTTATTAATCAAGTTCATAATGACTGCTGACTTCAGTAAATTTAGCGTAAGCAATTATCGTGGCCATACCAAATTGATGTCTGAGTTTGAGTCCAAAGACGTTCCTAATTATAGATAGACTAAGCTCTCGAAAACTAGTTTAAACTTAAATTACCTGCAGGTATCCTCAATAGAGTCGCATTAGTTTTAGAGGTCAAAGATCAACCGGACCACATAAATATTAATCGTACTGTGATTACTCTAGAAGCTGTTACAAATGGGATCGTTGATTAAGTTCATAATAGTGTAATAAGAATAGTTGCATTTGTATTCTAAATAAATTAAGTTGTCACGAAATTTTCAAGATATAAGGCTATCAATGGACCACTTTCCACTCCTGTGTAATTAGTAAAGATACTTTTTTTCTGAGAAATATGAAACTACGTATTTCTAGAAAAAGAAATTGAAATGACTTTAAACAACTTATATCAGTACTTACTTGCATGGTGCAGTTAAAATATCGTATACATTTTTTTATAGACTCACGCCTGTATCCCTGAAGGGGTAGGCAACTAGGCAGAGGAGTATTATTATACCCACATTTCGCCATGAATTTTTAGGTCCCACGTAATAGGGGGCGAGCCTATTGCCGTTACCGGGCACATCACCAGACTCCGGGCTACTACTGAGAATTCGGAAAAACCCAGAAACACTTTTGCCCGACCGGGAAATTGAACCTGGGACCTCCGATCAGAAGTCGCATACGCTATCCACTGGACCACGAAAGCAGTCGCAGAAATATCGTATCATCATCATCATCCTAGCGCGCTGTTCCGGTTGCGTTCCAAAACTTACGCCTTGGAGCCCGGGGTCGCAGAAATATCGTATATGTACACGTAAATTCAACATAATTATGGATATGTTGAAGCTAGAGGTTTCGTCAAACAGCCCCGCCGCTAGCAGTACGCAAGGCCGGAGTTTCTGTCGCTGTTTCCGTCATTGCACAATACAGTTCGACGCTGTAGCGCAGCATCAGGTTAGCGCTTTGGCGAGCGCTAAGTACGCGTTCGCCAAACATGGAGAAGACTTTAATGTTAAAATAAGAAATTTAGGGTATAACGCTTTCACGATACATAATTATGACGCCGAAAAGAACTCAGCTACAAACAGGTGAAGGTTATACTAGTCTTAACAAAATTGCAAAAAATAATTTTAGCACACAAATGCTATGATAAATGTTGTTATATTAGTTTTGTTCAGATATTATACCAAGTCTCTATACATGTGTGACAAACTAGTGTAAGTTTAAAAGTTTGTGTGCCGAAACTTCACAAGATTTTGATATTCGTTGTGAATGTGTTCGGTACGTGACTCTGGCTCATATTTAGTTGGATTTACTCGAGTTTCAGCAAACCTATAAAGTGTCAAGATATGTTTTTGTAAATAATGCTAAAGACTTTCATGTTTTTGCTATTTGTTCTTCTATATTTCATATTTTTGTGTTGGGGTTTTATTTTATTTTTGTTTGAAGTGCTTTGTGTAAAAAGATTTTATCAGCGTTGAACACGGTAAACAATACCTATTTTATTTACAAATACTTGACTACTTATTTTCTTTTTATGATTTTGCTCCCTACAAATATTTGTGTTACCTTCAAATAAACAAAAGCAGAGAATGTAAATAGTTAAATTGAAAATGATTGCGTAAATATATCTTTGAAATGTTACTAAAATAACAAGAAAATTAAATTGCATTTCAAATAATATATAGTAATGAAATAATAACAAAAGATCGGTTTCAATTTTCATAATTCAGTTTGAACTGTTTAGTTTGCTACTTTTGTTTTGTTTGTCATTTGCAGACGTTGTCCATTTGTTTCGTATAATTAATTGAAATAAATGTTTATTTGCATTTTATTCTTGCAAAATGTTGCTATTATTTATTTTGCCTTTGACTGGCTGTTTTATATTTCGCTATGTGCTTTTGTAGAATAGTTATTGAATCTGTAATTGAACAGATTTCAGCTATCCCTATCATTGTTGATGTGGCCTGGGAGCGTTAGACTCCGCTTTATACACCTGTGTAGGCTGAGCGGGGCAATGGCCGTCTTCCAAGCCTTTGATATGATTTTGGAATAAACACGTACATTTTGCCTCATTGGTCCAGTGGATAGCGTATGCGACTGCCGATCGGAGATACCGGGTTCGATTTCCGGGTCAGGCAAAAAGTGTTACTGGGTTTTTTCGAATACTCAGTAACAGCCCGGAGTCTGGTGATGTGCCCGGTAACGGCAATATGCTATAAATAAATAAATAAACGTACATTTTGAAACGAATTTTGCTTCATAGATACATACATACATAGTCTCACGCCTATAACCCCGAAGAGGTAGGCAGAGGTGTATTTCTACACTCACATTTCACCATGAATTCTTAGGTCCCACGTAGTTCTCTATTAAAAATTCGATACTAGTTTGTTAATAAATTGGTGCAGTACGGTACCCATTAGGAAAGTCATCTAGAAATAAAAAAAATTATTCTGAATTAGAACGATGTTACGATTATTTTGGATATTCTTAGACACTTTACTTATATTATGGCTTTTCAGATGTTGCAAGATTATGAGTTAAAACAAAAAAATATTCATACACTCTTCAGAATTGGAACCTTGGTGTCTGTGATCTGCGTTAAGTTCATATAGATTTTGTTAAATTATTTAGGGCTTACTAAATAAATAAAGTTATAATTAGTCAATAAGTCGACTACCCAAGACTTTTCAAATTAAAAAGATCCATGTGTTACCATTTTTTTCAGAAATGTAATCGCATTTAGATTAAACCTGCTACAAAGCGGCAGATTGTTATTTTATACCTACGATGCGATAAATATGGTAGCATATCCTGAGTTAAGGGCATCATAACTCCTGATACCAGTTCCTTATCCAAAGAACCACTATTGGTTTTCAGTAATGTGAATATAATAGCGTTCGGTACGTAAGGGCTGGCCTATAAAATGACAGGTTTGTGGTATGTGCACTTGACTTAAAGTGGGAGGGTACGTTGTCCGAAAAAATGTGTTTTATTTGTTGAAAGAGGCCTAGATTCTTGTTTGGATTGCAAAAAAATATGCCTACTGGCGCTGGATAAAAACTTAGACCTGTTTGAACAAGTCTAGGTTTTTTGAAGGATCGAGAAGTATGTCTGAAATGGGTTTGTTTGACTTAATAAAGCAATAGCGTAAACGTCGCATTTTGTAGAGAGCGTAAGTTGCAAAGATTTTACTATTGCTGAACTATTCAATAAAATCCGTATCAAAATAACACAAAAGTATTATTTAAATAATACTAATTAGATAAGACATAAAATATCAATACAATACTGCTTCAAAACCATCACCGTTCTAATCCAAACCATCTAAATCACGTCACAAATACTCTATAGTCCCAATATTACTATAAGACTACAATACTAACGATTATCACGTACTCCAATAGGGCATTATGCCGATCAACTACAACATCTCTATATAAATATTTATCAGCTTACCTACATAAATATGTATACCGTACCGTTAAGTACAGACCTCGGCATAATACAGTGTGTTCCCTGCAAATTAGTACAGGGTGGTGACGGATAACGGTATTACGGGAAATAATATGATATGTGAATTTCAAATTAAATTGCCAATTTATACGGTTGTGAAAAAATTACGGAGAGAGGTTTAATTTATGTTCTCATGTTGACAGGGAGAGTAAATCACTATTATTATGGTATGCGTAATTATGTTTTGGTTAAGTAAGCTATTTTTGTGAATAATGAGGGAAATGAAACTGTAAGTGCTTTATAATGAACAAGGAATAAATATAATACCGGGCCAGGTCCTAGAATTTTTTTTATTTCAACTAAGACAGAAAATTCGTTATCATCATGTCAGCCTAGAGACGTCCACTGCTGGACATAGGCCTCCCCCAAGGTTCTCCACACAGAACGATTTTTAGCTGTCCGCATCCAACTGCTTCCCGCGATCTTATCGTCGGTCCACGTTGCGGGAGGGGGAGCAGGGGTAGGCCCCTGCTGCGTCGTCCAGTACCTGGTCGCCTCTCAAGAACCCGCCTGCCCCAACGGCCATCGGTTCTTCGAGATATGTGCCATGCCCATTGCCACTTCAGCCTGGCTTTTCGGAGAGGTATGTCGGTGACTTTGGTTCTCCTGCGGATCGCTGCATTTCTGATTAGATCGCGCATTTTACTGATATATATTTTACACTGATAAAACAGCGATTGTACCTGCATTTACTCCGTGTCAAAAATAAAGCCGTTACAGTTTATACGCCTTTCAATTTCTTTTCGGTGAGTGAACATAGAAAATTGACGTAATTGCATAAAATTTTTTTCATCGATATGTGTGATAAATAAATATGAAGAAATTGGGCTGGTGCGAAGGCAGTTGCATGTGGTAGGTTGTTCAGTAAAAAATGAGTCTTAGTGAGTAACAATTTAAGTAATATTTTGATTTGCTTGGTTCAAAATATTTACATTATTTTATTACTTATGCTTTCCATCAGTCCTTAGAAAAATACAGATACGAAGACGCCCTACGAGTAGATGGATGTCTAAGGGTATTAAAACATGTTGTATGCGTAAACGACAACTCTTATGTGAATATCGTAGAAATTGTACAGAAAAAACTAAGACTGATTACAAAACATTATCACATAGACTGCAGCGCATAATAAAATTCACAAAAAAGTTCAAAATGACCAGTTTATACATAAGGCTAAAAGTAAGTGTAAAGCAACTTGGTCTATCATTAATGACGCCACTTTAAACATGCCGAAAAAAGAAATAATTGAAATACTGACTGAGAATAATATTGTCATGACTGATCCATCTGCTATTGCTAATTGATATTGATAATGACTTCTTTATTGATCAGGCAAGGAGGCATACCACAATAGCAATAATAAAAATCTTCCAAATTACCTAAATTCTGTGTTCATGCGACCGACTTCTCCAAATGAGATTCATAAAATAATTACTAATCTTAAAGATACCAGTAGTACCGGCTACGATGAAGTAACAACAAAAATTCTTAAAAGAGTATCTTTACAGATCTCGAGTGTTTTATGCCATATCATTAATTTGGCGATGATTCATGGCACTTTTCCAGAGGTATTGAAAATAACAATTATAAAACCATTGTTTAAAAAAGGAGACCGGAATAGCGTTAGTTGCTATCGACCAATAGCTTTGGTTCCAATACTATCGAAAGTCTTCGAAAGAGTATTCTATGACAAAATTTACAACTATTTTGAAAAATATGATTTGTTTGCCCAAGAACAAACAGGATTTAGGAAAAATAGGTCAATTAACCAAACTGTCCACAAATTTCTAAGCAAAGTTATGTCTTGCATTGATGGTAGAGTTCCCGTATGTGCTCTATATATGGACCTCAGTGAAGCATTTGATCATGTAGAGCACAGTATTCTCTTAGATAAGTTACATAGTTACGGAATTCGAGGTAAGGCCTTAGAGTTAATCAAATCATATCTGGAAAACCGTAAACAATGTACTCAGGTCACTCGTGTATGCACAAACGCAAATAAAGAAATAACCTACACATCCGGTTATCGTGAAGTAAATTTGGGCATCCCTCAGGGCAGCGTAATGGGACCCCTTCTATTTAATATATATATCAATGATCTTCCAAGAATAATAAATCACCCAATATTTTTATTTGCTGATGACTGCACTGTAATTTTTACTGGTAAAAATAAATTAACAATGGAATCCGACATTAATAATACTTTAATTAATATGATTGAATGGCTAGATAGTAACAATTTAAAAATAAACCTAAATAAAACAAATATAACGATTTTTCGAAATAGAGAAGCTCTATTCACAGACTTAAATATTGGTTACCTTGGACACAAAATAAAAGAAGTAGAAACAACTAAGTTCCTAGGCTTAAACATAGACTGTAAAATTAATTGGAAGACCCACGTAGAAATCTTGTCCCAAAAGTTATACCAACAGTCATATGCCCTTTATATGCTCGCTAGATCAGCCAACATATCCACATTACTAACAGCATACCACGGTAACATCGGTTCTTTAATTAGATATGGGATTATATTCTGGGGAAATACAACATATAAAGAAATGGCATTTATTGCACAGAAAAGGTGCATAAGAGCAATTTGCGGAATTAAACAGACTGACAGTTGTAAACCTAATGGAAGGAAAGAGGAACCCACCACGCACCCTCGGATTGAGGAGCATCAATCATCATCATCATCCTCAGGAGCGATGGGCAACGAAGTCGTTGCCCATCGCTCCTGAGGATGCCTCGTGCAGAGGCGAAACACGTGTCAAAGAATAGTCGGCGCATACAGCGGGATACTGCAAGTCAGGTATCTTCCTGGAACCCATACAATTCCTATATCCCTTATCCTTTTAGAGGAGTTCGGTATTGTCAACCTTTTTCTATTGCAATAGTTGGGGTAGTCAATCCGAGGGTGTGTGGTGGGTTCCGCTTTCCTTCCATTAGGTTACAATGGAGTTCCGGCAAGTAACGCCTGATTCAATCAACTATATCAAAGTTGTAAACCTCATTTTAAAAAGCTTGGTATTTTAACATTGCCTTGTATTTATATATTGGAAATTGTAATGTATGTCAGAAATAATTTAAGCAATTTTAAGAATTACAAAAGTAAACGACATTGCTTAAGAACATGTTGTCCTCAAAATAAAACAACATTGTTTAACAATAGCGTATTTTGTATGGCACCACGTATATACAACCATTTACCAAAGGTAATATTAGAGATAACAAATTCTGACTTTTTAAAGAGGAAACTTAAAGAAATATTAATAGAAAAGTGCTACTACAATATTGACGAATATTTAATGGACAAATTATTCATGCCATAATAGTTTTACCTTTTGTAACTTTTTTGACGTAACTGTTATTTAATATAATTATACAATAAATAAATTAATAATATTTGACAATGTTTTGTTCTACATTGACTGACATATAAACTTAATTATAATAATTTTTCGACATTTATTTAATTGAAATTTAGTTATATTGGATTATTTAATGTGAGACTTTTGGTTACCGACATAATTATCTTTTTATTATATAAAATTTAATGTAATTTAAAATAATATTCATTGTGTACCAACTTTGCATGCCTTACAGCAAAATATGGTGATACTTTGTTTTAGACTCCGTAAGATCTATGTACTGCATACCCATATTTAAGCAAATGAAGATTTATTATTATTATTATTTTCTTTATTTCATATTTCTCTCATAAAATATTAACACATTTTTAAATATATGATATATAAAAAAATACATTTAAAAATATAATAATATCCTATGGAAACCCACCAGTATCGGGAACAGGCTCCAAGCTACTGGTGGTTAGGGCTCGAGAGAAAGAAACCTCCTCACTATGCGTGCCGTGTCCAGCAGTACTGCCTTCTGTATCAGGCCCCTGACCCAAGGTTCCAACGCGAGCCTCCTAAGATGTTGGGCGAGGCTCTTCGGTATTAAACCGTTCACTGTAACGATTATCGGCACAATAATTGCTGAATCAACATCCCACATGTCAACAATCTCGTGAGCCAAGTCCAGATATTTTATCTGCTTGTCCTTTTCAGCCTTCACGAGATTGCCATCATGAGGGATGGCAACATCAACAATTATTGCGCGGCGGTCTGATCGATCTATCAACACAATATCAGGTTTGTTGGCAACAACAGTCCTGTCTGTGATGATAGATCGATCCCAGTACAACGTGATATGACCATCATCCAGGACAGGCTCTGCCACATACCTGTAGTACGGCACCTCACGATCGACAAGTCTGTATTTCAGAGCAAGTTGCTGATGAATGACCCTGGCTACTTGGTTATGCCTGTGCAAGTACTCACTCTTAGCAACACGAGAACAACCGGAAATGATATGCCTGAGAGATTCAGCAGGCTGGTGACACGAATGGCAAATATCAGAAGTGCCATCCCTCAGGATATATTTCCGGTAGTTATTCGTCATGATCACTTCGTCAGCAATTGCACAGACAAACCCTTCGGTTTCCCCAAAGAGGTCACCGAAACGTAGCCAGTTCACAGAAGCTAATAAGTCTACTTCCCCATGTAGAGCCCGGTAGAACTATTACTATTATTATTATCAATTTTTTATATCATACTGTGTACAGGTTATATGAAAAATGTGTATAGAAGACTCGCGGTTGAACGTAACGCAAATATATTAATTTTTTTAAGCAATGAAACATACGGTTTATAGTTTTTAATTAAAATAAGCTTATATAATTATGTGATCAAAGTACTTAGACAAATTATTTGAAGTGAAAATTATTTTCAATTTAATTTATTTCATCTCTGTTTGATGTGATGACGATATTATACTATTATTGGAATTAACAATGTAACCACAATCGTATTATTCAGGATTTGAGCAGAAGAGTCACCAATAAATAAATTAGCTTTGATATTAATAACTGTTGTTTTACAAAATTTTCATGGACATATTATATAGATCGACGATGACCGTATTGCAATTTTAAAATTTAGACTCACTCCGAACAAAACAATCACACTTATCCAAATTTACGCACCAACAACATCACATTCTGACGCAGATGTAGAAGGTTTCTACGATTTACTTAATAAAGCTTGTGATGATAACCGAGGAACGTGGAATTTAGTGCTTGGCGATTTTAATGCTAAAGTTGGACCAAGACAACAGCAAGACACCGGTAACGTCATAGGACTTCATGGTCTAGGAGTGCGAAATGAACGGGGTGCTAGATTAATGCAATTTGCTTTTGGGCAAAATATGAGCATTGCAAACAGCTTCTTTTACAAGAAACCACAACGTCGTTGTACCTGGAGTGCGCCAAATAACACCACAAAAAATGAAATAGATTTCGTATTAACATCAGATATGACAATAATAAAAGATATAAATATTATAAATAAAATAAAGTTTAGTTCAGACCATAGACCAATTCGCACTAAAATTAAATTAAATTTTAAAATACATCGCGCCAAAATGTTTCAACATTGTTTTAAAAAGCTTTCAAAAGAAGATATCCTCATGAATAAAGATCAGCTGAACCTTTAACTAACTAACTAACTACTTTGAATGCCTTAGCGTGGACGAGTTAGATGTCGAAGAACAATATGACAAAATAGTAACTAGAATAACAAAAAGTATTAAGAAGATAAAAAAAAAGACAGAAAAAAAAATAAAAAGCTATCACCCACCACACTTGAATTGTTAGAAGTAAGAAGTAAATATACAATAGGCAGTTTACAGTATAGAACAACCGATAAACTAGTAAAGCGAAGCATCAGAAAAGACATAAGAAATTACAACTCTCATTTAGTAAAGATAGCATTAGAAAAACATACATCCTTACGAGTAGCTAAACAAGGCATCACTAAATCTAAATTTTGGATGAATACCATTAAAGACGACCACGGAACAAAACACCACAATAGACATAAAATTGTAGAAATTTGCACAGAATACTATAAATCACTTTATTCAGATGCCAATAAAACAGTTCCTCACTTTGATTATACCTTATCTCATGATATACCTCCTATAACGTACTCAGAAGTTGTGAACATGCTAAACAAAATGCCCTACAACAAAGCTCCCGGAGAAGACCATATTACCACAGAAGCTCTTAGACTTGGGTTTCCTTCTTTATTACCCCATATTACCAACCTTTTTTATACCATTTTAAAAACAGGCAAAATACCTTCCAAGATGTGTCACTCCAATATAATTCTTCTTCACAAAAAAGGAGACAGAGCAGAAATCAGCAATTACAGACCCATTAGTCTAATATCTCACCTATACAAACTTTTTGTTAAAATTATTCACGATCGAATAGACAGCAAGCTAGATTTGCATCAACCTCCTGAACAGGCCGGCTTTCGTCCAAGTTTTTCCACCATCGATCACCTACAGACCATAAACCAAATAATAGAAAAACACAGCGAATATAGTATACCTCTTTATGTAGCCTTTCTTGACTACACTAAAGCATTCGACAGCCTTACTCATAATTCAATACTTTCAGCTCTGACAAAACAAAACATTGATTTAAATTATATTGACATACTCCATACAATATATTGTAATAGTAAGGCAAATATTAAAACAGATAAAATAGGCCCATCATTTGACATAGAAAGGGGTGTAAAGCAAGGAGACCGACTATCCCCCAAACTTTTTACAAGTGCTCTAGAGGAAGTATTTCGAACATTAAAAGATTCATGGACATCTAAGGGTATTATGCTTGGTGACAAAAGGCTCACAAATCTTCGTTTCGCAGACGATATTGTAATTTTCGCATCATCTGCCCAAGAAATACAGAATATGCTTCAAGAGCTAAGCATAGCAAGCCTTGAGGTTGGACTGATGATGAATCGGTCAAAAACAAAATATATGTCTAACAGCTACAAACGTAAGGTCGAGGTAGACGGGCAAGTAATACATTATGTCGATGAGTACATTTACTTGGGCCAGATAGTCTCGTTCGAGAACAGGCAAGAAAAAGAAATCGACCGCTGGGTCGAAAATGCCTGGAAGACCTTTTGGTCTCTAAAAGCGTTATTAAAGAGCAATCTTTCAATGACACATAAACGCAGACTCATCGACATGTGTATCTTGCCCGTCCTAACTTACGGAGCTCAAACATGGTCCCTAATCGAGTCGCAAAAGTTCAAGCTCGGGGTTTGTCAACGCGCAATTGAAAGGAGCGTATTAGGTTTAAAACTTAGTGATCGAATTCGCAACACCGAAATACGCTCCAAGACGGGCATCATAGACGTGGGCATTAAAGCTGCTAAACTGAAGTGGGACTGGGTGGGGCATGTCTGCCGAATGAATACCGAAAAGTGGACAAGTATTGCCACAAGGTGGAAACCAAAGTGTCGTCGTCAAAGAGGCAGGCCGAGAATGACGCGATGATTTGGACAATTTTATTAAAGACTGGCAAGATATGGTAAAAGACAGGGACCAGTGGAAGAATGTGGGGGAGACCTTTGCCCAACATTGGGACAGCAATGGTTAAATAAAAAATTATATAGATCAAATTTACAAAAGAAACTTATATCAGATTGCTTTATTAGATTTCTGATCTCAATAGACTACTATTAAAGAAGATACAAAAACCTAAATGCTTACCTACTTTTTTGAAAACCATGCTAAACCAAAAACTATGATCAAGATAAAGCCACAATGAAAACAACGCTCTTACCTACATCGCGTATCTACGGTGCAAATTTAGTCATCATCATTATCTTCCTAGCGTTATCCCGTTGCAAATAAGAATTTTACTTTAGAGCCCAAGGTCCACTGTCTGGTCTTTCCATATTTGACAGAGTATTAACTTTCCCATAGACTCATTTTACTACCGTTTGACTTTTGCAAACCAAAGCTTACTTAAACCAGTGTTCCATGGCTTACTTAAACCAGTCTTAGTTTACCTAGGTGACTCTCCATAATAAATGCCAAAAGTTTTCATGACAGCCTCGACTAAATCTGGGTACCAATAATTAAAATTGAAAACACGTGCGAATTTTGTAATATTATAACGAGGGTTCACGGGCAAAATGTATTAAGCGACATCCTGGCCGATATTGAGTTATATACATATTCGGAATCGCCGGATTTTTTTGCGTCGTTTGCACTCGGTTTCGTGCTGATCTGAGCACTTTTTTGGCGCTTAAAACAATAGTAAATTTAGGCGCAGTTCGAAGTAGCTTTGATTGAAGCGACAACATTTTTTTACAATTTAAGAAAAAATGGACTTCATACAGGCCAAATATTTGGTGTTTTTGACTTGAGCTATTTTCTCCGGCATAAGTTTGGTAAGATAAGGTGTTTGAATCGTCTTGCCTGCGCCTAAAATATATACATACCGTCGCTTAAAGCATTTTGCTTGCACCTGAAATTCATACTTGGTGTCGCTTAAAACATTTAGCCTGCTGCTGAAATCCATACCTTATGTCGCTTAAACCATTTAACATGCGTCTGATATTAATACACACAGGCGCTTAAATCATTTTCATATTTAATAAAAATATAATTATACTCGGCGGTTAAATCCTTCTTCTTGAACTGAATTAATAAAGACACGTCTCATCAGGCATATTGTATTCTAAGTGGTGGAAGTTAAAACATTTTTACTCTACTGGAATTAGGAAATCTATATTCGTTAAGATAGTCAAAATTTTGTATAAATCGTTTATCCGTTGTCGGATAAGACATATCGACTGTGAACTGGCAACCGCTAATATCTCAATTTTGACAACTTTAGAGGAAAACATATTTGCTTCATTTAAACAACATATCATATGTTAAAAAAAATACGTAGTTAATATTTTTTTTGAGCACACGTATATATAAAAACAAAAGTAACATTATAATATGCTTCCTTCCAATATAAAATCGAGATATGACAATATAAATCAACACAAGAACAAACAACATTTTACTTGGAAAATTATGGGCGATCCCAACAAGATTGTCAGTCCACCTTGCAGGAGGCCTAGCTCTGCTACGACGTCTGGTGCGTAACTGCCACTCCAGAACTATTCTGCTCCAACGGCCATCGGTTCTCCTTGCTATGTACCCTGCAACTGCCACTCAAGCATGACTATTCGGAGAACCTTGTCGGTGACTTTGGTTCGCCTGCGTATCTCCTCAATTCTGATTTGATCTCTCAAGGAAACTCCAAGCATAGCTCTCTCCATCGTCCTTTGAGTGACAACACTGGCAACACACACTGTTCAAAGGCTTTCGTCTAGAGACACTGCGGGATATCAGACGTGAAGACATCTATAGGAGCTGGTACGGCACGGACATTATGCATGATTTTCATCTTGTTCGACCCACTTGTTGGGAGACTCTACAGACGCCACCGAGCATTGTGCCGAGGTCTACCATGGTCTCAACCATGACTACGATATTGTCAGTGAGTCGAAGGTGAGTTATGCAGTACTCGCCGTTGATGTTGATACCGAGTCCTTCCCAGTCCAGAAGCTTGAAGACTTCTTCAAGCGCACCGGTGAATAGCTTCGGACATCTCCCTGCCTCACCCCTCGCTGTAGTCGAATAGGTTTCGAGCTCTGGTTCTGGAGGCGGACTGACATGGTGGCGTTTTCGTACAAACACTTCAGTACATCAACGTATCGATAGTGGATCTGGCACCGTTGGAGAGACTGTAGCACCACCGCCCAGGTTTCGATCGAATCGAAGGCTTTCTCATAGTCTACAAACGCCAAGCATAGAGGCTCGTTATACTCCTCGGGCTTCTATATGTGTTCAGTATGTGGTCTATAGTACTATTATCCTTTTCGGAAACTGGCTTGTTCAGAACGCTGGAAGTCGTGTAGCTTGCAAGCGAGACGATTCGTGATGAACCTTGAAAACAGCTTATAGACGTGGCTCAGAGAGATGGGTCTGCAATTCTTTAAAAGGGTATTGTTGAACTTTTTGAAGAACGGCACAACCACACTTCTGTGCCACGCCTGTGGCGTTTTACCTTCGTGTATGACGGAATGAAAAAGCTTACGAAGCATTTCCAAAGCGGGTATGCCGCCAGCTTTCAAAAGCTCTGTCGTAATTCTGTCATCACCCGGTGCCTTGTTGTTTATGAGCTGTTTTAGGACCCATCTCGCATTGAGGTGATGAGGAGCTGGTCGAGTTCAACGCCAAGAAAATACAGGTGTGTGCATTCTCAGCCAAGGTATCTCCATTCCTTCCCCATCCCTCTCTTCTGGACACTCCACTACCGATTCAAGACAGCCTCAATATCCTGGGTATGGACATATGCACAAATCTCAACCAGAAGAACTACATCGAGGGTGTCATCAAATCCGAATCTCGGAAACTCGGAGTCCTGAACAAGGTGAGGAGGTTTTTCGCGCCGGAGCAGTTGTGTGTGTTATACAAGACCCTGCTCTCACCTTTGGAATGGCTCCCCTCAGTACTTATTGGATGCCCTCGATAGGTTGCAGCGGCGTGCTGTCCGTATCATCGGGGATCCAGTGGCCACTAAAACTCTTGAGTCACTGCAATTACGCAGAGACGTGGCCTCAATGGCTGTCTTCTACTGCATCTATCACGGTGAGTGCTCCGAAGAGCTCTTTCAACTAATCCCACCCTCTCCTTTCCTATCCCGAACGACACGTGCTGGATTGAGGTGCCACTTTTACACGGTAGAACAGATACCACGCACGCACCAAACGGTTCGGCGCCTCTTATCTCTGCCGTACCATTAAGATGTGGAACTCTTTACCAGTCCACGTGTTTCCCTCCACTTATGATCCCGGGTCCTTTAAGCGGGGCGTGAAAAAGCTTTACTCAAGGCCGTCAAGGTGAGGGCCATCATGCCATAATGCCATGCTGGCTGCTGGGATGATGGCCATCACTATGGGACTTCACTGACTGCTTAACATCAGGCAGCATGGAGTCAATTTGTTCGGCAGAAAAAAAAAGAAAAAAAGAAACACTAATCTCGTGCATGCTGACGTCCGGGATGTCTTCGGTATGGTGTCGGGTCAATCTAGCTCTAGGGTCGCGTGTGGTCACGGGGTCGTGTATAACATTCCATAGAATCTTTCGATTTCCTCCAAGAATTGAGGTCTGGATGACACAACACTGCCATCCTCCATCTTCAGCTTTGTTAGCTGACTTTGCCCGATAGAAAGATCTCTCTAGAATACATTAGAGCCTTTGTTCCGCTCGACCGCCTCTTGAACACATTTGGTGTTTGATCGGCGGATATCGCGGGTCAGACTCTGTCTACTGAGGCGCCGATATTTTAGCATGTCGCAGCCAATATCAAGACGGATAAATCATTTGTAATCACTGATAATTTCCGTTATTATTTATGCTCTATCGAATCCAACCAAGCAATTGGCTAGTTAGTCATGAGGCGGGTAGGGAGTTAGAACATAGTCCTGCAATCCCTAAGCAGCAAGCCTATGTGACTCGTTGCGCTAGAACATCAAGCTATAAATGCTGATAACATAACTAAAGGGGGTAAAAGGCGTGAGCCTTTTATCCCCGAAGGGTGTATTACACACCCACTTTTCGCCAGTTATGTTTCGGTCGCAATTTAATAGTCTAGTAGTAGTTAAAATAATATTATTATTTTTAGAAAAGCCTTTTTTTGTTGTTATCACCAGCTTGTTAGCTGAATATTTTTCAAATAGCGAAAAATGTGAATCCTTGTGCCACTATTATAATAAAAACGATCACTTGTCTGATTTTAAACACGTATTTGTTTTATTTTAAAATTTCTTTAGATTTTTCATTTGTTGGAAATAAACAATAGTCCAAATCAATGTTGATCTAACCGCCGATCCTAATTATACATACAAATTAATTGTTATTTCAAACAATTTACTTTTAGAGAAAAGTGCTACATAAATCATTTTAATCTGCAACTACTTTATGATATTTACATTGCTTAAACTGATTAGCCTGATTTTATTATAGTATTCCAATGGTTGTTCATATATTTAGCCTAACACAAAATAATAACAGAGTGTCGCTTAAAACGTTTTTCCTATACCTGTATTGTGAAGTTTATGGCACTTATATCATTTAGCCTGTATCTAAATAAAAGTAAACTGGGGTAATATTGTATCAAGCGACTTTTATTTCTATTAAAAGTAGCTTAAAAGAAATGAAAACTATACTCAATTATGCAGCTTTTGTCATGGAACTCAACTTCGGTCACTTTTTCGTTAATAACCTTATACTTTTTTATAACGATTTTTTTTCGTAAAATTGAAACTTTAAAACGCTCTCCTGTAAAGTTTAAAAAATGTCGCTTAATACATTTTGCCCGTGAACCCTCGATAATAATCAATGTAATGACAAACCACAAATTTCAATTAGTTTCTGACTATGTAGTTAATCACGCGCATACTTGCAGAAATCTGCCCATAAACTCAAACCACGACTGTTTTCAAGTACCTACAAATGGCGTGATTCCCACTTTAAAAGGTTGTTATACAAAGAAAATAAATATAACGGAAATAATAACGATCTGCATAAATCTTATTTAATGTTTCGAGAATCTGTAACAAAAATGTGAAGTGCTTGAAAAGATCTGAAATAAACGGAGACTGAAATGGAACGGGTACATAATTTGCAGACTTCGATGCAGGCAAATTAGAATTGCTAAGTTATAGAAAGAAATGGAAACATCTTCTTACAGTCCATCGTACTGTAAAAGTGACCAATGATTCGGAAAATTAATATCAGATGCACTACTTCTAAAGAAATGGAAGAAGTGCTCTTCAAGTAACGTTCTTGAGACGTCGAATAACTGTAGTTGATATCTTCTGATATTATCTCAAACTTTTCTGGTTTGTTTAGTTTCTATCTTAACATAAATGAATACATTGAAGAAAAGATTAATGGTAGATGAAATATCAAAAGGTGAACTGTTGTGAAATCTTATATGTCTTAGTTTAGTAGATAGTAAGTAAGTAGATATTACGACACTTTATAACTGTCACGGCTGCTATCCTAATAATTATAGATATGATTTGTTAATCTTGCATCTTCTATTATGCTTAAATCAGAGAATCAAGATCAAATCACATATATGATCATAACAATGATGGGTATTTTTTGTTGCTCACTAGTCCTATCAATATTCTACAAATGGGAGTTGATATCTTTCAGTGTCTAGGTGTGTCTTTGTATGTTTGTTACTATCATGAAAACAGCTTAAAGGATTTTGATGAAATTCATCACACGAATAGGTAATTATAGCATATTCTTTCAACATGTAAGCTACATGTATGTCGCGATAGCAGCGAGTATATAAACATAAATACATGTACACAATTATTACCGTATATATTTTGGTATTATGATTCGTTGTGCAGAAATATAAGGCATTCAGAGCACTTCGGGCCATTATGAGACGATATATGCTACTAAGTCTGAACTCGTATACGGCAATATCGATTTTACTTTGAATAATTATACTGCATAATATGTGCCGTTACTGAGTTATGGCGTTCAATAATTGAAACTATATACAAAGGACGTTAAAGAAATATTCTAGTTCCAATTGGTGATAAAGTGAGTTGTTTAAGTACTAAATGTAATCAAATAGTATTTGTTACGAAAATAAAAAATTGGCCAAGTGCGAGTCGAACTCGCGCACGAAGGGTTCCGTACCATCATCTATAAAAGAAAATCACGTTCGCTGTAGGTATAATTAAATACTTTTTAAGTTTCTACCAGTTTATTAAGATCGAGTAACAAATTGCTTAAAAATTACGTTTGTTGTATTGGAGCCCCCCTTTACTTTTTTTTAAATTTAATTATTTATTTTGAAAGGTAATATACAACTACATATTCCGTGAAAATTTGAAGCGTCTACCTGTTACAGTTAGTAATTTAGAGCAATAAATACGAAAAAAAATTACGTTTTTTGTATGGGACCCCCCTTATTATTTTCATTTTTTTATTTTAAGTATTTGTTGTTATAGCGGCAACCAAAATACATAATTTGTGAAAATTTTAGCTTTCTAGCTATCACGTTTTATGAGATACAGCCTGGTGACAGACAGACAGACGGACAGACAGACAGACAGACAGACAGACAGACAGACAGACGGACAGACAGACAGACAGACAGCGGAGGCTTAGTAATAGGGTCCCTTTTTTACCTTTTAGGTACGGAACCCTAAAAAGTAATATTGAAATTAATAAATTGTGTTTTTTTATTTATCTTCGTTTTGTTTTCTCTGTCTCGATGTAATTTGTTCGAATCTATCGCTTTAGGTAGCGAAGGTCAGGCGACAGTAATTGGGATGTGAAATATCATTTTGTAAAATCAGAGGGTCTAGTCAAGTGGCAATCGGTCATGATTTCTAATATCACTTTTGTTTGGTTGCCATAGTAACATCCCACGCTCTAAGGCGAAAGTCGTATCAAATAGTTCATGTAAATCTGTATTCATTGGTCCTGTCTACCAATATGATAAGGATAGGAATGTCAAAAAGGCATCGCAAATTGGATGGATTTCAAGGAAACAATTTGAATTTTATGAAAATATTTTACAATCCACCTTTGATTGTCATCAGGATTGCTCCGCGACCTACAGATCTACACAACTACTTCAGCTCTATGCTCAAACCTTTTACCCGTCAGTATAATATTACTTATAAACAACAAATTGTATTACGTGTCAATCAAAATGGGTAAACAAATGTAGATGATGTGAATGAAGTGCGAAGTTCATATCGTCTTTGTTCTCAACGATACGAATGTTCTTGATAGCCTCGCTAAGTACAAAACAGAAACGTTTTATTTTTAATATTCATCCATCCATTAACCCTTTATTATCGCGTAACGTTCAAATGATTTCTGATTAATACATTGCAGGCTCTTAAATATATTAAACAAATAAAGCCATTTTATAAACCAAAATTATTGACTAACAAAAAAGGGTAATCCGAATTCCATCGGTAAAATCCTAAAAAATCCTTTTTAATTTCAACGGGACGTTGCCAGTTAATTTTGTTCATTTTATTTTATTCCGGCACTCGGTGCGATTTGAACGGTATCGAATAAACGATCGAGTTGAAACTGTCCGATTAAAATATCCGATTGTTCTACCGATTTGAGAAATCGGACGCACTCGTGCACCACTTTAGTAGAAATCGCTGAATACCCTGATTCCGTTTTTCGTGTAAAATATATTTATGAACGTGAGAAATTCTTACGAATGAAATTGATTCTATTGTGATAGAGTTTCCGCGAGCATATTTCCTGTTTCGAAATGGGTCGAATTCAAAGATCTTGTTAAAAGGTACCGGTGTGTTACCGTTATAAGAGAGGGAATGGAAAATTTTCGACCTCTTTGTAATACTACCCGTAACCGTTGTAAGAAAGGAGATGGAAAATTTTTGATCTGTTCGTAGTAAATAATATAGTAGCTCCATTTTATAGTAAACGCAAATACAGCCTTTAAGATATACTATACATAACCCTATACACTAGGATTAATAGTCTTGATCATCTATGCTACATCCACATAAAAAAACATAACAGAATAAAAGTCTCTAAAAAAAAGTTGTAACCATACTTATGTGGTTGTCAGTGGAGTGAAGGTATTCCTTACAAGGAAATGTTAAGCGACCTTTTTTTATAAAACATTATTTTCCTACTTGATTTTGGCGGCAATCAGGCTTGTTAATACCACGAGTACGTTCGCTATTAAAGTATGAAAGTAGATCATAAAGCTAATCCCTATGTAGCCCATTACAATTTAATCACTTCTATATACTTATCTGTAGGATACATCTTTCTTCAAACCCTTTATAAAGATCACAGCTGCGCCTTGAAATTGAGGGATCATCTATCCCATGGACGCACAATAATAAGTCCCTATCCCTTCATAATATCAATCTCCCCAAACTCATAATATACATCACTATATGCCCCACCTCTCCATTTCCCTATAAAACATCAATTCATATAATTTTACGATACCCTGTATTATGAGTATGACATCAGAATATGCGTTAAAACAAAATTGTTTTTGACTTATCCTGAGTGCGAAGGCGCAGGTGCGACTAAGGTGAGATTAGGCGGATGACAAACGAGGTAGAATAATGTGATAATAATTATGTGTATGTGGAATGTATTGAGCCTCGGTGTGCAGCCGTCATGCAGTGACGAGTATTAATTTTGTCGCTGGAAATATTAAATTGATGGATTCACGTTTGAGTAAGGATGAAGCAGACTTATAAGCTCATCCTATAATTACCGAAACGCGTGAAGCAGATGGGTATACATGCCATTTAACCTAGATAGTAAGGGGTTGTAGTATACACGTGGAATATAGCTTGTGGTATCAACACGGTAAAAAGTATTTTATAGTAAATGTTTATGTGTGTTGCAAGTCATGATTCAATATTATTATGTAGTTATGCTTCGTCAATGCCGAATTGAGCTATTTAGATCAGAGGAATTCAGCTTTCGTCTCTTAGTGACTTATGTATATAAACCAAGAAGTATTCACGACGACCGACCCTACTTTTAAAAATTAAAGACCCGTTTATCAAATAATTATCTGAAAGGAGTTTAATGGCATACTCATAGTCAGATGGCATGCAATATACATAACATAATTAGGTAAATATGTGCACTATATAGTGTTGAAAACAAACCTCTGACTTCCGTAGTTCAACAAATATCGCAGAACAAATCGGAACTATTTCACATGCAAAAAATACGCCTTATTCAACGCCGAAGCACATAAACTTTAGATAAAAACAAAGAGTTTCAACAAGTTCTAGATAAAACGCCAAAACAAAAGTAACATATCTCGGAATAACATAAAATAGGGTCAGAATCCGTAGATCAATGTCCTAAGAACCTTTTAGGGTAAAGATGCAAGGAGCTTGTACGCTTGACAAGCGTACAAGCTATGTATTGAGAACAGTGCCGTGTGTTGTGCCTTATTAGGGGAATAATTATACACATATGGGACCAATCCGCTCGCGGCTTTGTGGAGACCCATAATATGTATATCAAATTTGGAGATAAACATACGCAATGTTTTGTAGGACGTTGTTATTATCGTTACACTAGCATTGTGTAGATATCTGACAGAGTTCTGTCAGATATCTACTTTAGCTTATTTTAGGCTTTTTACAAAGTGTCTGCCGATAAGCATAACTATACATATACTATGGTCCAGACTGTGAAGACACATTTGGGCACTGCACGCTAATGATTGAGACGAATGATTCAAATATCTTCATGATAGCCACGATTGGGGATTGCACTGGATATAACATACTGGACACATCGTGATAAGCGACTAAGTTCTCTAAAGAAAACATGAAATGAGTAGCAGCAATATAGTGGAATTAATATTCAACATCTATGATATTGAAGGAACTTTAAATATATGTTTCTATTAACCAAGAGGAATAATTATGATCATTAAAACTATTCTGTAGTTTATTTCAGAAGAACGTACAACAAAAACCGACTATAATCTAAATCACCTAAATCTTTTATTGATGATGTGAATCAGACCATTGTAATATTGCAAGTCATGTCTTATCAATCAAGTTCATAATGACTGCTGACTTTAGTAAATTTAGCGTAAGCAATTATCGTGGCCATATCAAATTGATGTCTGAGTTTGAGTTCAAAGACGTAATTATAGATAGACTAAGCTCTCGAAAACTTGTTTAAACTTAAATTACCTGCAGGTATCCCCACTAGAGTCGCATTAGTATTAGAGGTCAAAGATCAACCGGACCACATAAATATTAATCGTTCTGTGATTACTCTAGAAGCTATTACAAATGGGATCGTTAAGTTCATGATAGCTTAATAAGAATAGTTGCACTTGTATTCTAAATCAATTAAGTTTCCATGAAATTTTCAAGATATATAGTCACTGACCATTGTGGGCGCCGGCCCTATGGATCTCAATGGATCACTTTCCACTTCTGTGTATTAGAAAAGATAATTTTTTTCAGAGAAATATGAAACTACGTATTTCTAGAAAAATAAATTGAAATTACTTTAAACAACTTATATCAGTACTTGCTTGGTGCAGTTAAAAATTGTATATGTACACGTAAATTCAACATAAAATATTTAACATAATTATGGATATGTTGATTTTTTTCAAATAAAGCTAGAGGTTTGGTCAAACAGCCCCGCCGCTAGCAGTACGCAAGGCCCGAGTTTCTGTTTGGCAGTATAATACAGTTCGACGCTGTAGCGCGGCATCAGATTAGCGCTTTGGTGCGCGCTAAGTACGCGTTCGCCAAACATGAAGAAGCCTTTAATGTTAAAATGAGAAATTTAATGTTTAACGCTTTCACGATACATAATGACGCCGAAAAGAACTCAGCTACGAACAAGTGAAGGTTATATTAGTCTTAACAAAATTGCAAAAACGAATTTTAGCACACAAATGCTATGATAAATGTTGCTATATTAGTTTTGTTCAGATATTATACCAAGTCTCTATACATGTGTGACAAACTTGTGTAAGTTCAAAAGTTTGTGTGCCGAAACTTCACAAGATTTTGATATTCGTTGTGAATGTGTTTGGTACGTGACTCTGGCTCATATTTAGTTGGATTTACTCGAGTTTCAGCAAACCTATAAAGTGTCAAGATATGTTTTTGTAAATAACGCTAAAGTCTTTCATGTTTTTGCTATTTGTTCTTCTATATTTCATATTTTTGTTTTGGGGTTTTATTTTATTTTTATTTGAAGTGCTTTGTGCTTTGTGTAAATAGATTTTATCAGCGTTGAAAACTGTAACACGGTAAACAATGCCTATTTTATTTACAAATACTTGACTACTTATTTTCTTTTTATGATTTTGCTCCATACAAATATTTGTGTACCTTCAAATAAACAAAAGCAGAAAATGTAAATCCCATAAAAACAATACTTGTCAAAAATACCAAGTCTCGCGGACGTAAAAAGTTGTGAGATCCATGTACTTAATACCAAGTCAGTTAATTAAAAATCTTTAATGTTTTAAATAAATAGATTGACTCGGCCATCGCATGGAAACACAATATATCTCATAAGTAATACATATATAAATTAGATTGTTTGATTGGATCTTATTTCTTTTTGTACATAGTCTTACTTTTGTCCTTTCCGGTACCTTCTTCTTCTTGTACACCAACAACGAATTTTCTTAATTAAAGCTCTAACTGCAAATGTAATCCTTTATATTCATATGGGATTACAAAGTTATTTATGCAGTTGATATATCTCGATAACAGTACCGAAATTGAAATATATTTTAGTTTTTCCTTGGTTTATACACTAAACACTGATTGTTTCCTAAATTTGAAGCTTCTACGTTTGCTAGAAGTGCCTTAGACTTTTGATGATCGGTCAGTGAGTGACAAAATTAAGAACTTTGACTCGTTATAATTCTTAAACGACTGATTCAAATTGAATTAAATTTGGAATACACCATCTTTATACAATGCCTGCATGGTTGCTAAAAAATCAGGCTTCTAGTTTTATCCACAACGAAGTTATAGGGGGTCGAAAATGGCCTGAATTGCTTCGAGAAAAGGATGGTACGGCCGTCCCGCTTTTTTGCTCGACTTGGTGTGGGCACTGCCGTGCCCCCAGATAGTTAAATTGAAGATGATTGCGTAAATATCTCTTTGAAATGTTCCTAAAATAATAAGAAAATTAAATTGCATTACAAATTCATATAATAATTAAAATATAACAAAAGATCGGTTTCAATTTTTATAATTCAATTTGAACCGTTTAGTTTGCTACTTTTGTTTTGTTTGTCATTTACAGACGTTGTACATTTGTTTCGTATAATTAATTGAAATAAATGTTTATTTGCATTTTATTGTTGCAAAATGTTGCTATTATTTATTTTGCCTTTGACTGTACTGTTTTATATTTCGCTATTTACTTTTGTAGAATAGTTATTGAACCTGTAATCGAAAGTTTTCAAATATTATTAATCAGATTTCGTCCTAATAAAATGTTCACCATAAAGATCTCAAAAGGTATGCAAAATCTGCCATCCGTCATTGGGCCAGCGATTTAACTGTGGCCAAACCCTTCCCATGGTGAACAGAGGTCTGTGCCTATGTGATAGTAATGAGAGAGTTTATGTATATGGTTGGTACCTATAATTAAGTTGTCAGTTTAGATAATATCCCGAATACAAACAATAACCGAAATGCAAATATACACGTGTTTCATGCATTACCTACTCAACAAAAATGTAGTGGCATAGACTAAAAACATGAAGGACGAAAGGCAGAAGGCTGATTTATCTCGCATAAAATTTAAAAGCATAAGATAGCCTATTGGAGATAGGTACCAACAGACTGCCATGCAGAGGATATCGGGTTTGAATCCACGCTGCGCACCACTGTCTTTTCTGAGTTACGTGCGTATTGAATTGTTAATCATCGCTTGCCCTGTGCCTCGGAGAGCATGATAAGCCGTCGGTCCCGGCTATCTTGAACATCTTTGACAGTTTTTATAGGAAGGAATAGAGCCCTCTGAATAAACTGACACAAGTCTAAACTTTGGAATAGCGCTACCCATCCCCTTGGATTGTGGAAGTTCGACAGGCAGTCGCTCTGGGGAAAAGCTAATATTGAGTCTAGTAAGCGAACCCTGAGTTTCAACTCGTAAACGGATAACTCTAGGCGGATGAGAGATGACTTAGATCTTAAAGAAACACTATCCGTTTCTCCCTGTTTCTTCAGGGTTATAAACTAACACTACGTGAATAGGAATATTACGATGTTTTTTATTTTGTGCAGCCAAGTCTCATTGAGGTATCATAACAACAAGTCTACAAACTCCTTTTGGGCAGTCCGCTACAGAGTTCAGCTATCCTTATCATTGTTGATGTGGCCCGGGAGCCTTAGGCTTATCTTTATACACGTGTGTAGGCTGTGCGTGGCAATGGACGTCTTCCAAGCCTTTGATATGATTTTTAATAAACATGTACATTTTGAAACGAATTTTGATTCATATTTTTCTCTATTAAAAATTCATTACTAGTTTCATTCTTAGACACTTTCAGCAGAAGTATTCTCGATGACCCTACTTTTTAAAATTAAAGACCCGTTTACCAAATAATTATCTGAATGGAGTTTAATGGCATACTCATGACATAGGCAGATGGCATGCGATATACATAACATAATTAGGTAAATAAGTGCACTATATAGTGTTGAAAACAAACCTCTGACTTCCGTAGTTCAACAAATATCGCAGAACAAATCTGAACTACCCCACATACAAAAAATACGCCTTACTCAACGCCAAAGTACATAAAGTTCATATAAAAACAAAGAGTTTCAACAAGTTCTAGATAAAACGCCAAAACAAAAGTAACATATCTCAGAATAACATAAAATAGGGTCAGAATGCGTAGATCGATGTCCTAAGAACCCTTTACGGTTAAGAGGCAAGGAGCTTGTACGCTTAACAATCGTACAAGCTACGTATTGTGAACAGTGCCGTGTGTTGTGCCTGACTAGGGAAATAATTATACGCATATGGGACCAATCCGCCCGCGGCTTTGTGGAACCCATCTTATATGAAATTTGGAGATAAACATACGCAATGTTTTGTAGGACGTTGTTATTATCGTTACACTAACATTAGGTAGATATCTGACAGAGTTCTGTCAGATATCTACTTTAGCTTATTTTAGGCTTTTTACAAAGTGTCTGCCGATAGGCATAACTATACATATACTATGGTACAGACTGTGAAGACACATTTGGGCACTGCACGGTAATGATTGACACGAATGATTCAAATATCTTCATGATAGCCAAGATTAGGGATTTAACATGCTGGACACATCTTAGTAAGCGACTAAGTTCTCTAAAGACGACATGAAATGAGTAGCAGCAATATAGTGGAATAAACATTCAACATCTATGATATAGAAGGAACTTTAAATATATGTTCCTTTAAACCAAGAGGAATAATTATGATAATTAAAACTATAATGTAGTTTATTTCAGAACGTAGAACAATAACCGACTTCTAAATCACCTAAATCTTTTATTGCTGATGTAGGTCGGATTGTAATATTGCAAGTCATGTCTTATTAATCAAGTTCATAATGACTGCTGACTTAAGTAAATTTAGCGTAAGCAATAGGGTAGTTTCCAGGGTCAAAATAATTACATTTTATTTAGTCCGTATTTTAGATTATAAAAAAATATTGGACACGTATTTTTTCTTTTTTCGATTAAATAAAAAATAACAATGATATAGCCTATTAAAGTTACGTGTGACGTCATCTAGTGCGAAAAAATGCAGCACGAAGTGACGTTCTACGTAACTTTAATGACCTATATCTTGGTCATTTTTGGTTTAATTTACAATTAAAAAAATACGTATCGCTTATTTTTGAATTATCTAAAGGACGGCCTTATAAAAATTTTTTGTCACTACTAGCCTACTATCGTGACCATATCAAATTGATGTCTGAGTTTGAGTCCAAAGACGTAATTATAGATAGACTAAGCTCTCGAAAACTATTTTAAACTTAAATTACCTGCAGGTATCCCTGCTAGAGTCGCATTAGTTTTAGAGGTCAAAGATCAACCGGACCACATAAATATTAACCGTACTGTGATTACTCTAGAAGCTGTTACAAATGGGATCGTTGATTAAGTTCATGATAGGTTAATAAGAATAGTTGCACTTGTATTCTAAATCAATTAAGTTTTCATGAAATTTTCAAGATATATAGTCACTGACCATATGGGCGCCGGCCCTATGGATCTTAATGAATCACTTTCCACTCCTGTGTATCCTGTGTAAAGATACTTTTTTTCAGAGAAATATGAAACTACGTATTTCTAGAAAAAGAAATTGAAATTACTTTAAACAATTTATATCAGTACTTGCTTGGTGCAGTTAAAAATTGTATATGTACACGTAAATTCAACATATTTATGGATATGTTGATTTTTTTCAAATAAAGCTAGAGGTTTGGTCAAACAGCCCCGCCGCTAGCAGTACGCAAGGCCGGAGTTTCTGTTTGGCAGTATAATACCGTCATTGAACAATACAGTTCGACGCTGTAGCGCGGCATCAGGTTAGCGCTTTGGCGCGCGCTAAGTACGCGTTCGCCAAACATGGAGAAGCCTTTAATGTTAAAATAAGAAATTTAAGGTTTAACGCTTTCACGATACATAATGACGCCGAAAAGAACTCAGCTACGAACAAGTGAAGGTTATACTAGTCTTAGCAAAATTGGAAAAACGAATTTTAGCACACAAATGCTATGATAAATATTGTTATATTAGTTTTCTTGAGATATTATACCAAGTCTCTATATATGTGTGACAAACTAGTGTAAGTTCAAAAGTTTGTGTGCCGAAACTTCACAAGATTTTGATATTCGTTGTGAATGTGTTTGGTACGTGACTCTGGCTCATATTTAGTTGGATTTACTCGAGTTTCAGCAAACCTATAAAGCGTCAAGATATGTTTTTGTAAATAATGCTAAAGACTTTCATGTTTTTGCTATTTGTTCTTCTATATTTCATATTTTTGTGTTCGGGTTTTATTTTATTTTTGTTTGAAGTGCTTTGTGCTTTGTGTAAATCAAATTTTATCAGCGTTGAAAACTGTAACACGGTAAACAATACCTATTTTATTTACAAATACTTGACTACTTATTTTCTTTTTATGATTTTGCTTCATACAAATATTTGTGTTACCTTCAAATAAACAAAAGCAGAAAATGTAAATAGTGAAATTGAAAATGATTGCGTAAATATCTCTTTGAAATGTTACTAAGATAATAAGAAAATTAAATTACATTTTAAATATAATAATTAAATAATAACAAAAGATCGGTTTTAATTTTCATAATTCAGTTTGAACCGATTAGTTTGCGACTTTTGTTTTGTTTGTTATTTTCAGACGTTGTACATTTGTTTCGTATAATTAATTGAAATAAATATTTATTTGCATTTTATTGTTGCAAAATGTTGCTATTATTTATTTTGCCTTTGACTGGCTGTTTTATATTTCACTATTTGCTTTTGTAGAATAGGTTATTGAATCTGTAATTGAAATAATCGTTTTCAAATATTATTAATCAGATTTCGTCCTAATATAATGTTCACCATAAATATCTCAAAAGGCATGCAAAATCTGCCATCCCTCATTGGGCCAGCATGTTAACTGCGGCCAAACCCTTCCCATGGTGAGCAGAGGTCCGTGCCTATGAGATAGTAATGATACAGTTTATGTATATGGTTGGTACCTATTAAGTTGTCAGTTTAGATATCCCCGAATACAAACAATAACCGAAATACAAACGTACACTTGTTTCATGACCGCATCCGTGGTCCAGTGGATAGCGTATGTGACTGCTGATCGGAGTTCCCGGGTTCGATTGCCGGGTCGGCCAAAAGTGATACTGGGTTTTTCCGAATTCTCAGTAGCAGCCCAGAGTCTGGCAATGTGCCAGGTAACAGCAATAGGCTCGCCTTCTATTACGTGGGACTTCAAAATTCAAGGTGAAATGTGGGTGTAATATTACACATCTGCTTACCCCTTCAGGGATACAGGCGTGAGTCTATAAATAAATAAAATAAATATAAAAATAAATAAACTTGTTTCATGCATTACTCAACAAAAAATATAGTGACATAGACTAAAAACATGAAAAACGAAAGGCAGAAGGCTGATTTATCTCGCATAAGATTTAAAAGCAACAAGGCAGCTGATAGCCTATAATTGGAGATAGGTACCAACAGACTGCCATGCAGAGGATACCGGGTTTGCATCCACGGTGCGTACCACTGTCTTTTCTGAGTTACGTGCGTATTGTATTGTTAATAATTGTCGCTTGCCCTGTGCCTCGGAGAGCATGATAAGCCGTCGGTCCCGGCTATCTTGAACATCTTTGTCAGTTCTTATAGGAAGGGAGAGAGACCTCTGAATAAACTGACACAAGTCTAAACCTTGGAATAGCGCTACCTATCCCCTTGGATTGCGGAAGTCCGACAGGCAGTCGCTCTGGGGAAAAGTTAATATTGAGTCTAGTAAGCGAACCCTGAGTTGCAACTTGTAACTACGGATAACGCTAGGCGGATGAGAGATGATTTAGATCATACGAAACACAATCCGTTTCTCTCTGTTTCTTTTGGGTTATAAACTAGCACTACGTGAATAAGAATATTACCTACTTTTTATTTTGTGCCCCCAAGTCTCATTGAGGTAACATAACAACAAGTCTACAAACTCCTTTCGGGCAGTGTGCTACAGACTTCAGCTATCCTTATCATTGTTGATGTGGCCCGGAAGCGTCAGGCTTTGCTTTATACACGTATGTAGACTGTGCGTGGCAATGGACGTCTTCCAAGCCTTTGATATGATTTTGAATAAACACGTACATTTTGAATCGAATTTTATTTTTCTCTATTAAAAATTCATTACTAGTTTGTTGATAGATTGGCGTAGTACGGTACCCATAACGAAAGTCATCTAGATATAAAAAAATACATTCTGAATTAGAACAATGTAACGATTATTTGGGATATTCTTAGACACTACTTATTTTTTGGCTATTCAGATGTCGCAAGATTAAGAGTTAAAACAAAAAAAATGTTCATGCTTTCGTCAGAATTGGAACTTTGGTGTCTGTGATCCGCGTTAAGTTCATATAGATTTTGTTAAATTATTTAGGGCTTACCAAATAAATAACGTTATAATTAGTCAATAAGTCGACTACCCAAGATTTTTCAAAATAAAACATTAAAAAGATCCACGTGTAACCATTTTTCCAGAAATGTAATCGCATTTATATTAAACCCGCTCAAAGCGGCAGATTGTTATTTTATACCTACGATGCGATAAATATGGTAGCATATCCTGAGTTAGGAGCATCATAACTTCTGATACCAGTTCTTCATCTAAAGAACCACTATTGGTTATCAGTAATGTGAATATAAAGCGTTCAGTACGTAAGGGCTGGGTTATAAAATAACATGTTTGTGGTATGTGCACTTGACATAATGTGGGAGGGTACGTTGTCCGAAAAAATGTGTTTTATTTGTTGGAAGAGGCCTAGATTCTTGTTTGGGTTGCTGAAAAATGTACCTGCTAGCGCTGGATAAAATCTTAGACCTGTTTGAACAAGTCTAGGTTTTTGAGTGATCGAGAACTGTGTCTGAAATGGGTTTGTTTGACTTAATAAAGCAATAGCATAAACGTAGCATTTTGTATAGAGCGTAAGTAGCAAAGATTTTATTATTGCTGAACTATTTAATAAAATCCGTATAAAAATAACACAAGAGTATTATTTTCATAATACCAATTAGATAAGACATAAAATATCAATACAATACTGCTTCAAAACCATCACCGTTCTAATCCAAACCGTCTAAATGACGTCACAAATACTCTATCGTCGCAATATTACTATAATACTACAATACTAACGATTATCCCGTACTCCAATAGGGCATTATACCGATCAACTACAACATCTCTATATAAATATTTATCAGCTTACCTACATAAATATGTATGATACCGTTAAGTACAGACCTCGGCATAATACAGTATGTTCCCTGCAAATTAATGCAGGGCGGTGTCGGATAACGGTATTACGGGAAATAATATGATATGTGAATTTCAAATTAAATAGCCAATTTATACGGTTGTGAAAAAATTACGGAGAGAGGTTTAATTTATGTTCTCATGTTGACAGGGAGAGTAAATCATTCTATTATGGTATGCGTAATTATGTTTTGGTTAAGTGAGTTATTTTTGTGAATAACGGGGGAAATGAAACTGTAAGTGCTTTATAATGAAACAAGGAATAAATATAATATCGGACCAGGTCCTAGAATTTCTTTTAATTCAACTGAGACAGAAAATTCGTTATCATCATGTTAGCCTAGATACGTCCACTGCCGGACATAGGCCGCCCTCAAGGTTCTCCACACAGACTGATTTTGAGCTGTCCGCATCCAACTGCTTCCCGCGATCTTATCGTCAGTCCACGTTGCGGGAGGCCTACCCCTGCTGCATCGTCCGGTACCTGGTCGCCTCTCCAGAACCCGCCTGCCCCAACGACCATCGGATCTTCGAGATATGTGCCATGCCCATTGCCACTTCAGCCTGGCTTTTCGGAGAGGTATGTCGGTGACTTTGGTTCTCCTGCGGATCGCCGCATTTCTGATTCGATCGCGCATTTTACTGAAATATACATCGCGCATTTTACACCGATAAAACAGCGACTGTATCTGAATTTAGTCCGTGTCAAAAATAAAGCCGTTACAGTTTATACGCCTTACAATTGCTTTTCGGTGAGTGAGCATAGAAAATGGACGTAATTGCATACAATTTTTCTCATCGATATGTGTGATAAATAAATATGAAGAAATTGGGCTGGTGCGAAGGCAGTTGCATGTGGTAGGTTGTTCAGTGAAAAATGAGTCTTAGTGAGTAACAATTTAAGTAATATTTTGATTTGCTTGGTTCTATTTTTGTATCATACTGTGTACAGGTTATATCAAAAATGTGTATAAAAGATTCGCGATTGAACGTAACGCAAATACATTCATTTTTTTAAGCAATGAAACACACGGTTTATAGTATTTAAATAAAATAAGCTTAAATAATTATGTGATCAAAGTAGTTTGGCAAATTATTTGAAGTGAAAATTATTTTCAATTTAATTTATTTCATCTCTGTTTGATGTGATGACGATATTATACTATAATTGGAATTACCAGTGGAACCACAATAGTATTATTCAGGATTTGAGCAAAAGAGTCACAAAATAAATTATTTAATTTATTTTTCATATTAAAAACAGCAGACTGCTGTGGTTCTATAAAATTTCATTTCGGATTGTGTTCTAATCTTAGTAGACATTTATTAAAGAAGACAGATACATAAATGCTTACCTACTTTTGTCAAAACGAAAACCATGTCAAATTCAAATTCAGTTCAGCGACAATTAAAACGACGCTCTTACCCACTTCGCGTATCTACGGTGCAAATTTAGTCATCATTATTATCTTCCTAGCGTTATCCCATTGGAAACAAGAATTTTATCTTGGAGTCCAAGGTCCGCTCTCTGGTCTTTGCAGATTTGACAGAATATTACATTTGCAAACCAAAGCGATAACGATTTTCCATGGCTTACTTAACCAAATCTTAGTTTATTTAGGTGACTCTCCATAATAAATGCCAAAAGTCTTCATGACAGCCCCACTAGATCTGGGAAGCAATAATAAACTACTAAAAACACGTGCATATTTTTTATAATGGATGTAATGACTAACCACAAATTTAAATTAATATCTGGCTAGTTAATCACGCTTATACTTGGAGAAATCTGGAAGTAAATTCAAACCACGACTGTTTTCAAGTACCTACAAATGGGGTGATTCCCACTTTAAAAGGTTGTTATAAAAAGAAAATAAATATAAAGGAAATAATAAGGATCTGCATAAATCTTATTTATTGTTTCGAGAATCTGCAACAAAAATGTGAAGAGCGTGAAAAACCGATCTCAATTTCGAATAAAATGAGACCTGAAATAAACGGAGACTGAAATGGAACGGGTACATAATTTGCAGACTTCGATGCAGGCAAATTAGAATTGCTAAGTTATAGAAAGAAATGGAAACATCTTCTTACAGTCCATCGTACTGTAAAAGTGACCAATGATTCGGAAAATTAATATCGGATGCACTACTTCTAAAGGAATGGAAGAAGTGCTCTTCAAGTAACGTTCTTGAGACGTCGAATAACTAAAGTTGATATCTTCTGTTATTATCTCAAACTTTTCTGGTTTGTTTCGTTTCTATCTTAACATTAATGAATACATTGAAGAAAAGATTAATGGTAGATGAAATGTCTAAAGTTGAACTAGTCGCAGACTTATTGTTCTAAACTTAATAATCTATTATATTTACTTACCTAAAATAAATACATATATACGTCTGACTACATGTAACAATATACATACATAAAATCTATCGAATTATTATTTATTTAGGATTTGTTGACTTGAACATAATAATAGATCACTATTTATATGTTTTAACCCTAAAATATAATAAATTTTGAAGTTAAATAGTAAGGTCGTATTTAAAATACTTATTAATTATTTAATATCTAATCTATGACATGTTGAAGGCAAAAATGTTGTGAAAGGTTTTATTTTATGATAAGTCCCAAATTCACAAATCTTTTACGATTTTGGTTTGATGAGACTAGTTGTGTCGATAAAGACGCTGCGTTTGTCCAAAGAATGCCTTCTTCTAGCAGACTCGGTTTAAGAAGATTATTAAATTTATCAAATTATTACAGGAATTGTACATTTCATTGACTTTTTTATAAATTAAATTAATATATGTAAGTAATTATCTATTGTAATTATCGCCAACTCTTCGAAGCACGGGACAAGCGATAATTATTAATATTCCGCTTGTCTCGTGCCTCGGAGAGCACGCTAAGCCGTCGGTCACCGCTGTCATTAAGATCTTTGACAGTCGTTATAGATAAACTGACATTAGTCTAAACCATGGAATATCGCTACCGCTTCGGGTTGCGGAGGTCAGATAGTAGCTCTGAGGAAAAGCTTATATTCAGCCAAGCTGGTTAGACTAGATAGCGGTGCCTGGGTTGAAACTAGGAGGATGATATTTTATCAATATTTACATCATTTTCTTTCCGCCTCATCTTCCACGTTTCTTTGCTAGTAGTATTTTTATTCTTTTAATCGACTTTGAAATTATCCGAGTGAATTCCGTAAACGTTAAAGCGTTCACTTTATTTTATGTCTGTTTTATTTTCTTTTGTAAATATTGAGCTTGTTAAGGGCCTTTTAGAATTGTTCAACTGTTATGGCGTAAACTGGATTGAAAGTTTTGCTCCGTATTTTAGTTGAATAATCGTATTGCTGTTTACGTTTTGTGTTCAACAATTCAAGATTATGACGATTCTTTATGGGACTACAAATTCGCAGTGCTGAAATTTAGTAGGTATGAAAACATGCGTTCAATCTTTGGGGACTTTTTGTTTTAGTGGTTAACGTTGGTGTTTCGTTAGCTACTCTAACATTACTTACACATAAGCAGGTACATATCATGCCCCTCGTGGGATCTCCACCTTATCGTGGTGGGTGGGCTTAGTAACCGTGGGTTTGAGGTACACCCACGGTGAAGTTAAGCGCGATCCCAGGAGGGGACGCTTCACGTGGGCTTACGTGAGGCCTGCGTGTTGCGGAGAGACGTGTCGGTGTTGCGTTGCCGCGCGCCCTATCTCCCGCGACCAAATGGGGGCGCACCATCGTTGCGTCGCGGTGAGGCCGCAGAGGAAGAGGAGATGCGGTGTTGCGTTGCCCTCCTCCCTATCCTCTGCGGCCGCTGGGTGTTTTGTCGGCGGAGACCAACACCTTCATTCGCCGCCAAGCGGGTTTCGTTCGGGGCTCGCCTGACCATCTGGCGGGCATTGGCCACTGTAACGGGTTCTGGTAGTAAAACGCAGAAAAGGTTCTATGCGTTTATTTGCCGAGTATTGTCTCACTTCCCTTGCCACGAGTATGACCGACCAACAACACGACACTGTCCTGAACACTAAGGGCTGCAGTCTCCCACGCTGTTCCCTCCGGTAGTGTGCAGGGCAGGTTGCTCGAAGGGCTGCGCGTAGCGGCGTAGCTGGCAGGCGCCGGCGGTGTGTGTGCGATGAGCGGGGCAGGCCAGACTCTTCGGCAGAGGTGACGCCGAAGGCGATGCAGCAGGTGTAGCGGTCTAGGTAGCGTAGCCCGGAGCCTTAAGGTGAACCTGGAACCCACAGCTGGGACCAGGATACACGTAGAATGTATATGGATATAGCGATATAGAATAGAGTAGCGGTAGTAGGTTAGTGTAGAGTAGCGGTGACGGCCTCTCTGTCGGCCCCTTTATATACCGGCCCTCCATCAGCGTTGGTGTCGGCGCATTACCAAATAAGGGCAAAACTTACGAGCGCGGACGATGGCCTTCCCTGATTGGCCGAGCGTATGGACGGTATTATGACGTACACTCGGTAGGTACCGGTCATACGCTACAATACCGCCCGCCTTAGGAGAGGATTTTACGTGGCTAACAAGGAAAATCCGACTAGCTGCGTTAGGTCTATGAGTTCGCTACTGTCCAAGCGAAGACGGCATATAGAGAGAAGGAAGGGAAAGTCTTCTACGGTTTGTAACAAATAGTTACGCACCATAGTGTATAAGTTTTAGGTCCTTAATGTGCCAAAACCCAATAGAATTTCCAGACGCGTCCGACAACTCGTAAACGAGAGGCGACTTTTTATTAATCACTGTGCACTTCACGAATTTAGGGGCTAGTTTCTTACAAAAGGACTTATCCTTGTCGCTCTGATAAAAAGTCCTTTTCCACACAGTGTCTCCCACATTAAACTCAGCTGGTTTACGGCGTAAATTATACGTTTGGGAATTCCTAGCATGAGCTTGAATGAGGAGTGCCTGAACTTTGTCAAATATGCCTGATAAGTGACCTATGTTTTCTGCGTAATCGTCCCTAGGTATGTATACTATATCATCAGCGTCCGTGTCGACATAGTGTGAGCCGCATGGAACTAATTCACGTCCATAGACTAAAAAACTAGGTGTATAGCCCGTGACTTCATTAACTGCAGTATTTAATGCAAACTGCACCTTAGGTAGGAGAGTGTCCCATAATCTCTGGTCATTTCCTACAAACGCCGCTAAGGTAGAACCAATGGTTTTATTATAGCGTTCGACCATAATCACATGTAGGGAATATTTAGGAGTATAATGAAGATTAGGGATTTTGTACTTGCGCAACATAGCTTTTAAAGTAGCACTGACAAACTGTTTACCATTGTCCAATATAATTGTAGATGGTATACCATGAACTAAAAATATTTTTTCTTCCAAAATATTAGTTATTATTTCAGCAGTTGCGCGCCTGATAGGAAAAAGTAGACAGTATTTACTAAAACAACAAGTTACTACAAAGATGTAGGCGTTTTGTTTTCTTGTGACGGGTAGTGGCCCCACCAAATCTACACTTATGGTTTGGAAGGGTCGTGAGCACACTTTGGGTCGCCCCATGGTTCCCAATGGTGCATGGTTCTGAAGTTTGTGCGCGATACAAGTGTCGCAAGAATTTATGAACTTAACTACGTCATCGCGCATTTTGGGCCAATAGTAACGCAGCGCTAAGCGCTTGTAAGTTTTAAATATACCGAAATGCCCCGAAGTGGGTTCGGCATGGTTTTCTAATATGGCATTATTTCGATCAGAAGAAGGTAGTACTTCTTTCCATTCGAACTCCTTACGTAGCATACACCTAGATTTAATCAAACGATACAATTTATTATTTTTAATAGAATAGTCTGGATAGTCATTAGGCGAAGATAAACAACCATTGTACCCTTCGACACATGGGTACATGAGGAGCACGGGTTGGTTTTTAGTCAGTAAGAGTCTGACAGTCAGTCAGTAAAAAAAAGTACATATGTATAATTCGTCATGTATACCTAATTATTTTCACCCATTTTTTTGAGCTACACCATTGTTTGATAGATAAGACTAGGTAAAATTAATTGGATAATATAATTTTAACTTCATCTATTGTTAAATTTATTTGAGAAATGATACCGTCTAATATGAACCTTGGTATAAAATTACACCGTTCTCTAATGTTGATTAACATGAATAAATTAAACAGCTTTAAGGAATAGCTCGTCTTATTATAAACTAGGCGAGTTCTAAATGTTACATTATTAAAAACTAGTTGTTTCCCGCGGTTTCACCCGCGTCCTGAGGGAGCTACTGTGCGTACCCGGTTAATTTTAGCCTAAGTAGTAACTTAGGCTAAAATTAACCGGGTACTCCTTGGTACATCAGCTGTGAGTGAAAGTCTCGTCAAAATCGGTCTAGCCGTTCCAGAAATTAGGGAGAACAAACAGACCGACAGACAGACAGACAAAAATTGTAATAAATGTCATCTCGGTATATGTAGGTACCGTGTATACATCTATATGCATTAAAGTAAAAAGCAGTTTTAATAGTTCAAATTTATTTCATCATCATAGCATCGACCCGTTTATGATCCAATACCCTAGGCCATGCAGCCTGGGTGCTTCTTATCTTAATATATAAAATCCTTGCGTTACTGACTGACTGACAGACACGCTACAGCCGAAACTATTGGGCGTAGGAAGCTGTTAGTTGGGTTAAGCTGTAGTTAAGCTTTTGCATGTATGTTCCTTGGGGACCGTAGGGGTGCACTTAGAAGGGATTTCCCGAAATTCCCACGGGATCGGCCAAAACGGGTAAATTAAAAAAAATGCAGGCGTAGCTACTGGAGTCCTCTAGTCTGAAATATTGGTCAAGTTAAGTTTGCAAAAGTTTGCCTTAGGTAGGTGAACTCTTGTATGGCACTCCGAGCGCTACCGTGCTTAGACACGTAAAGCCATCGTGGTTTTTTAGAACCGGGATGGTTCTGAAAAATCATTAAGCTCTATCAAATATCCTCGGGCGATTTGGAAAGTCCGATAACAGAGCCTAGATCCTTGGGGGAAGCCTAGAGAGGGTGGCTAATGTCTAGCCGTTGACTTCTCTTGGCTGAAACTATGATGTATGATGGAACGAATTTACAGGCATATACACAAACTTGACACACTAAGTTCATGTAGCCGAAGCAACACTTGAATTACATTTTTCAATATCAAGTTGATTGATTTTCCTGGAACGCTAGTTCAGTTAGGTGCTTTCTAATAAAAAATATGATCGGCAAAAATAATTACTAGTTATTTTAGTCCAACATCCCAGGGCCTTCATCCCCAGACCTTACATATTTTCTCAGAAACGAAATGTATAGAATAAAGTAGTGTTAATATGTATGACTGTTGATTGATTGATGACTGTACATATACTTGTTAGCTTGGATCGTGGGCCAATTTTTAGGTACGAGGTGCTAAAGTAAGGTAAAATAGTTCTAACTTTTCTTAAATTCTCAGTGCTGATTTTTATGCATGTTTTATAAAATATTAGAAAAAAATTCGTTTCATCGAGGAAGGTATGCTAAGATGGTTTGGGCACGTGGAGAGAATGGATGACGAAAGACTGACCAAGCAGATATATAAGGCAGGTGTGGAAGGGACAGGACGAAGGAGAAGACCTAGGCGGACGTTCTCTGATCAGATTGGAGACATCCTAAAACAGGACAGGTGAGAAGTACCCTGAACAGAAGAGCATGCATGAGGAATCTGATGGGAGTGAATGAAGCAAGAGAGATATGTCTGGATCGTTGCAAATGGCGTTCCGTAGTCTCTGCCTACCCCTCCGGGAAACAGGCGTGAGTCTATGTATATATGTATGTATTTCGTTTCTGAGAAAATAAGTAGGTAATCTTACTCTATTTTTATTCATTTAGTGCTCATAGATATATTTAATTAATCGAACTATGTAAGATAATACGAAAATAGAAAACAAGCCGAAAGATTCTTGCTAAAATGAAACCTAATTTTGCTGCATAGTCTTAACTAAGAAGTACCTATACAAGTTGCAATATTGTTTTAAATTTTCCAGTAGAGGATGGCCGCATTTATTTTTTATTTTAACCGTTTTTCCCAATACCGTGGGTCCACAAGATACACACATGTCAAATTACAGCTTCTTGAGCCCAAAAGTTTTGGCTGTGCGTTGTTTATCAGTCAGTTAGAAATACATGAATTGTATATACATATACTGTTATACAGCACCATTTAGCTAGCAGTAATTTAACAATAGCCGCGAAGCAGCAATAGCCGAGTTGACAGATCGACGGACTGTTACGCAGAGAGTCTTAGGTTCGAATCCACGGCACGCACCAATGACTTTTCGAAGGTAAGTGCGTCTTAAATTGGTAATCATCGCTTGCTTATCGGTAAAGGAAAACATCGTGAGGTATCCTGCATGTCTGAGAGTTCTCCATAATGTTCTCGATAGACATGGGAAGTCTGCCAATCCACACTTGGCCAGCGTGGTGGACTATGGCCTTACCCTTCTCATAGTGAGATGAGGCCCGTGCCCAGCAGTGGGACAGTACAAAGGGCTGATGATGATGAATTTGACAATTAAATTTGTATATAAATTCTAACCCATCAGTCTGTTAGTCTATTAGACATTGCCTTTGAAAACTTTATACGTACACATTGCCACGAGGATTCATAATTAGTTGAACAAATAAATTAACAAGCAATTCATTTCAACGAGTGAGTCGACAAACCATATTCTCGTGTATTGCCAGTAACCCCAAATATTAAGGGCAAAACGAGACTACTGAATAAATGAATAAAATTTTACGTGTATATGCGCTGTGTATTATTTGCCATGATACCGCACAATTCAATTCCGTTATGACTGACACAGAAAGGGTTCGAATGTGATGAAATTAGGACGTGTTCCGATTTTGGACGGAGCTCTCCGGACTGCGCTCAAAGACCGTTTTGGATACTCAATTTCAATAGCTCAAAAGGTTATGCAAATTTGTTTTAGTGTTAAAGTGAAGCTAAGAGCAGAATCAATTCATATTGATGGCGAGTTTAATATACAAAAGCGTTGCTTGCTTAGAGCAATCTGTTTTAAAAATTTATTAAATCTCGATTCAGTTTCTTTAGTAAAGAAAATTAGAATTCCTGGATTATTTTGAAAATACATTCCCGATCAAAGCGTTATCACAACTGCATTTAAATAAAGGCTTTGCCACAAATTGGGTGCCAGTGTCCTCCGTGACGGCTATGAAAACAGGCTATCCTATAGACGCTTTTTAAAAAGGTTAAAGAAGGTATTGATTAAATAAAAAAAAAAAGTAACAGATAGCTACTTTCTGACGAAAAAACGTTCAAGCAAACAAAATTAAATTCTTTAACTTTAATCTATCAGTATTCCCAAACAAGCCAACAGGATTAACCTTAGATTATGAAGTTAATGAATATGGAAGTTCAGATAGCAATCGCTACATGGAAAACCTAATGAGTTCGTTTGACTAGGTTTGAACTTCACATTACGCATAATCACACGTAGGAAGGGATAAGCCCTGTGCTATCTAGATTTCAAATCAAAATTTATTTATTCTTTAAAGTAAAAGAAGATCGTAAAATTTGCAAAGAGATACAAGTTGAATACTGGCAAGTATACTACTAATTAGTACATAAGTCTGCACATATATATAACAAGTTTGAAGATATAAGCAAAGCACTTTCTAACTGCCCGACGTTCCGGAATGGGTTACACCAGCAGAATGACAACATAATCAGTTATCCCATTAGTCCAGTTATTACACTTTGTTTTTGAACAACTCGTTTATCACACACATTTTTGATTCGACTGCCTCGTTGGTCTCGCGGCATAAATGTGCGCGCTGGATTTGGGAGGTCTCGGGTTCGATTCCCGGGTCGGGCAAAGTGTTATTGGGTTTTTCCGTTAGGAAATTCTCAGTAGCAGCACGGAGTCTGGTAATGTGCCCGGTTCGGCAATAGGCTCGCCCCCTATTACGTGGGACCTAAAAATTCATGGCGAAATGTGGGTGTAATATTACAACTCTGCCTACCCCTTCGGGGATACAGGCGTGAGTCTACAAAAATAAATATAAAAATATTTTTTTTGATTCGTGTGTTTGTTGAATTTAGATTACTAAAATCGTACTGATATATGGCTATGATATGATATATACTATAATCAAAGAGCAAATAAAAAAATAAAGAGAGAACTTGTCAAACTACAAAGTGACGCATCGAAACTACGCCTTGACCTTGTACGAACACATTTACACGCACACACGTATAACGAAACTACGCCTTGACTTGTCAGTCGAGCTAGCGTTCCGCGCCGTACGCACGAAATAATACATAACCTTATTTTACTTATTTACCGACAATTATGCCGAATTGCGTCGTCAAAGGGTGTAAAAACCAATCCGCAAAACATAAAAAGGAAGATGGAATCACATTTCACACGTAAGTAAACTTAAAAACTATTATATTCTATAAATGAAATAAAATATTATGAGGTAAGAGTGTTGGAACACAAAACCTCAGTACAGTGTTGCTACGATTGAGCGTTATAGTTTGGCTCGTTCTTGGGAAACCAGAAGCACCGTAACGCAACGTAACTTATTTCTTCTTGTTATTGTATTATAAAAGTATACCAGGCTAATAAACGTGGCAAAAGTGTTAGTGATTTTTTTAAATATAAATTATCTACCTATGCTAATATATAAAGCTGAAGAGTTTGTTTGTTTGTTTGGTTGAACGAGATAATCTCCGGAACTACAAGACCGATTTGAAAAATTCTTTCAGTGTTAGATAGTTCATTTATTGAGGAAGACTGTAGGCTATATATATCATCATGCTATGATCAATAGGAGCGGAGCAGTGTTGAAGTGTTGCAAAGACGGGGAGGTTTTATTTTCAACATACACGCGATAGCTAGTAGGTATGTGGTATACCAATGCAAGGGCGTCGTCAAGGGGGGCAGAGGGGGCAGCTGCCCTAGAAACTCAAAACCCCTACAATTCTTACTTTTTCAGTACTTTTCGTTGACTTTTTTTAGAATTCCAAATCGAGATAAACAATTGAAACAGAATTGGATTGCAATTATACGTAGCAATCGAAATGAACCGTTATGGCAACCTACCTCACGCACCGTAATTTGTTCGGCTCATTTTGATGAAGACAGTTTTTACTTGACTCCAAAAGGATTACGTCGTGTAAAACGATGCGCATATCCAAAGGTTTGTTTATTGTACTTAATTTACTTCTAATGAGGATTATTAAAGTTAATATACTACCAACTAAAACAATAAAAGTAATTGCGCGTGTGGTACGGTGGCTTAAACAGTCGCCTCGCCGCGAATGTTGTGGGTTTGATCCGCACATAGGACAACACTTTGCGAGATCCACAAATAGTTTGTCTGAGTCTAGGTGTACTTTATGTCCACTAAATATATGTTTGTAATATAGATACAGAAATTTCTATAGCTGGAGTTGTCTTTTTAGAGAATGAAAAAAAATGCTTATGACTGGGTTTTTGTTTGTTTGTTACTCAATCACGCCGACTACTAACCGATCGCATTGAAATATGGCATACGGGTTGACAACGACACGGATTAACATATAGGATAATTTTTATCCTAACACACTTCCACAAGAGCGCAATATATAATATAAGCGAAATCCACGCGAATAGAAAGCTAGCTTAAAATAAATTGGGCAATGGCTCTCTCTGGATGACGCCGATTCAGTAAACTACATGCTATCTAAAGTAATTTAAGATTAAGCCAAAAGTTGGTTAACTAGGGTTGCTACTGAAGAAAGGTAGCTTCAGAAATTTTCTAGCAATAAATTAGGTATACAGCATACAAAGTAGGGAAGCAAATTAATTTAAACGTGTCCTTAGTTTTGGTCAGATAATAGAACTAGACTTATTTTGTCCATCAGATTTTGCCAGGTGTATTAGAGCGGTTTAGTGATGAAACCCCAAGTCATCATTTAACTTTTGTAAGTATTTATTTCAACACATGCTTTAATAAACATAAACCGAGGTATTTAATTAGATAATATTTGTTGTATTTTATTTAAGGTTCGAAATGCGGTATCAGGCCCATCACTTTTGTACACGAGCCAGCCCTCTTCTTCATGTGCTGTAAGTGAGATATTTAGATACAAATAAAGCTAAAATTATCATCCTTTATATGAATAAAGGATGATAATTTTAGCTTTATTTGTAACAATGAAGCAGAAGGAATTATCCTTCTGCTTCATTGTTACAGTTTATTATATAATTTTTACTTATGTTGTTCATTAGGTCGCATCAGTACCAGAACGGTTAGATAGTGAAGATCAAAGCCAACCTCTTGCTGTTGTGAGTACCTAACATTAAATACAAAGGGTGTAAGAAACACCGTACCGAAAACTGATACGATGCAGTAATTCAGTACATCATTCTGAGGACCTCATCTGTCGATTTTCCGGAAGAAAGTTCACAAATATTCCGAGTCTTTTTTGTGATTTTTTTGCAATCTTATTGCCAATAAATACTTACTATTGTTGACCCTATCTGATTCTTTTTATAAAATCCTAAGAATTTAATCATTTTGCAAATTGTTTCTTTTTAAAAATGACTTTATTCTTCGGATTTTATAAGAAATGAAGTACCACGACAAAAACTACATCATTGCATTGAGTTAAAAAAACGCCAAGAAATATAGGAAACCTCGTGAAAATTCGTCCGCTAAGGGCCTCTGAACCGTGTACTGAATCACTGGTATCAGACTTCTCTGCTTCTATCTATGCAGTTCACTACCAAATGTCACGTTAGTACCTACAAAAATATAAGCGTTTCCATGTAATAAAATCATTTTATACCAAAGTTTCTATACCTACAGCGGCCAACTCAATATTATTATTTTTTTATATGGAAAGGTTAAAGTGTGTATTATAATATTATTATAGTGATGTATATGTGAATAAATTATTATCAAATGTCGTAGAACAATAGTCGCCCTAACAGAGATTTGGTATCTTACAAATAACTCAGTATACAGGGTTATTTGTAAAATACCAAATACCTTTAGGGGGACACTGCCGACATCGCGAAAAACATCAGTTGTTCCATACATTTCGTCGGGGTCAAAGTTCAACTTTGTATGAAACAGCTGTTTTATTTTTCGTTATTTCGACAATGTCCCAGAACAAAAGTTGTTCATAATAATGAGTACAATAACCCGCTAAGAAGTATTTGGTCGCTAAGAAGTAAATTTTACAAATAACCCTGTATAAATTCATATTACACAATTTCTGGTGTCATTTAACATTGTTCTGTTGTCTTTAAGGTTGAAGCTGCCACCGTATTAGACCATTCATTCTCACAGCCTTCTACTTCGTGTGTTGTAAGTGAGATTGCATTGCAAAAAATAAGACTCAAATCGATGTCTCTAATTTTTGTTACTTAAACAAATTGCATTGATTAATATTATATTGTTTTCTTTTAGGTTGAACCAGTCCAGCTAGCGCAAAATCCATTCATTTTCGATACCCCGAGAAAGCACAGGTTACGGAAAAGAAACCTTTTTTTAGAAGAAAAAACGAAAAATGATAAAAGAAAAATAAAAACTCTTAGTCAAAAAGTTAGGCGTCTTAAAAATAGAAATAAATCTTTGAAACAAATTCTACAAAACCTTAAAAAGCAAAATTATATCGATACAGACTTATTTAATTCGTTAAACGTCAATATTGCTGTAGTTGACCTGTTTAATACATTAAATAAAAAGAATAATAAAAAGAACATTAAATATACGCCTGCTATTAAAAATTTTTGTCTCACGCTTAACTATCACTCACCTAAAGCGTATGAATATGTAAGAACTACGTTCAATACGTGTCTTCCTCACCCCAAAACATTAGCCAAATGGTATGGACACGTAAAAGGAGAGCCCGGATTTACGGAAGAGTCATTTCAAGCATTAAAAGCTAAATCAGAAATCAGTGAACATAAACCAATTTGCAACTTGGTCTTTGACGAGATAGCTATCCGACCTCAAAAATTGTGGGATAGACAAAAATACATTGGTTTTGTTGATATGGGAACAGGTATAGAAGAAACTGCACCTTTGGCTTCTCAGGCATTAGTGTTTTTATTGGTAGGGATAAATGATCGTTTTAAAATACCATTAGGATATTTTCTTATTAACGGTATAACTGGGGATCAAAAGGCAAATCTTATCAGAATGTGTCTAATTAAATGTTTTGATGCGGGAGTTGACGTTGCTGCAATGACGTTCGATGGTCATTCGACAAATTTTACCGCAGTTGAATTACTCGGTTGCGAAATCAAAGATCCTAAACGCCTAAAAACTACTTTTGTGCATCCTCATCCAAGCGCTCAATACGATGTTACTTGCATTGTGGATCCCAGTCACGTTATTAAACTGGTAAGAAATCAGTTCGAAGCGAAAAAAGAATTTCTTGATGCAGATGATAAATTGATAGAGTGGAAGTTTTTAGAACAGTTAAATATTTTACAAAACGAAGAGGGAATCCACCTCGCAAACAAACTTTCAAAACGACATATTAATTTCAAAAATCAAATAATGAAAGTAAAGTTAGCCACTCAGCTCATGAGTACAAGTGTTGCGAATGCCTTGCGAATATGTAGACAGGACTTAAATCTTCCAAAATTTCAAGAATCTAGAGCTACAGAATTATTTATCCAAAACTTTAATGATATGTTTGATGTATTCAACTCGAGAACAATGTGGGAATATAATTTCAAAAAACCGTTATGTGAAGGCAATAAAGATCAAATATTTACTTTTTTAGATACTCTGAAGAAGTACATTTTAGAATTAAAAATTAAATCGGTTACCAAAAAGAAAGTTATAAGAGATGGACGTCCTATCTTTGTTATCACCCGTTTTTATAAACCTGTTGTGGAAGCAAAATGTAAAGCAGGATTTATAGGAACATTAATTGATATCGAAAGCCTAAAAGTGCTTTACACAAAGTATATAGAATCAGAAAAAAGGTTGATTTTCTTGCCTACATATAAATTAAGCCAAGATCATCTTGAAATACTATTTTCATCCATAAGGATGCATGGAGGTTTTAACGACAACCCAAACGTAAAGCAATTCAAAGGAAGTTACAGAAAAATACTTACACATTTAGAATTAAAATGCCTTTCAAAAGGTAATTGTGTACCTTTGGAAAATATCGCTATTCTTAATTGCACGTCCACAACTCAAATTATAAATAGCACTTCATCATCATACAGACACGAAGAAGAAGAAGGTAATGAAAATTCTTCACTGCAACTTCTTCAGGAGATTGTCAATGAATCATTTAATTTTGCCAGTCGCTTACATGACAATCTATATAGTGACTATAAAATAATAATAATTGGGTACATTGCAGGGAGTACTGTGCGCTTTTTGACTAAAATCATAAAATGTCCTATATGCTTAAGCGCCTTGCAGACCGATCAGAAACTTCCTTTCCATAAACTTATAAATTTGAAAAATAAAGGCGGTCTTCGCTACCCATCTAAGGACCTTTTTGATATATGTGTCCTTTGTGAAGCTGTAGTTCGAAGGTTATTAATTGAAAAGATTGTAATTACTGGCGAAAATCAATATAAAAGTACTGTTATGTATATATTTAAGAAATTTGTGGGAAATAACGATGTTTTCTTTAATTTAGACACTAAACATGAATCTCTTGGGCAAGACCATAAAATTAATTTAATACGGTGCGTAATAGAAAAATATTTAAACATAAGGTTCCACCACATAGCTAAGTTGGAAAATATTTCGAAGACAGTAAATAGCAAAAGGCAAACATATAAAAAATTAATACAACATAAAGGTTTGTAAATAAATGATACTACAAAATAAATACTTAGTATTATTATTACACTTTTCCCATAGCATTCCTACAAACAGCTTTCCTTTTTATTTTTAATTTCTCGCCAAAATGGCTGACCGCGTATCTTATCATTGAAACGTCTTTTATAAAGTACAAAACGAGTAAATCGTTGTATTTCGAAAAACAGACGCAAGAGGTTTATGCTGTTTTTGGGAAAATGTTTCAAAAGTAAAGTTCCTTCTGTTTTTGACGTGTAACAAATAATGTTATTATATTCGTAACGCTATTTTTTATAACCTTCGGGTAGAATGAATTCCGAACATGGCAACACCAGTTCACGCACTACATGCATAAAAAGGTGGCGTCACTTTGCTGTTCGACGGAGTTACCTCTTTACTTTTTATATCTCAATGACTATAATATGTGTATGCAGGGGAGATGCGGCAGTCATTAGAGAGTGTCTCAGTAAAATATCCACAAATTGATATTATCACATAGTGTTGTTAAGAACGAGATAGCTCAAAATAGTTTAAATATGATCTTACACTATCCGGAGACATTTCCTCTGAATAACGTTTTTCAGGTTGACCGATCCTATAGACAAGCAGCGATAGCTGAGTGGAGAGACAGACAGACTGCTACGCAGAGGGTCTCGTGTTCGAATCCACGCACCATTAACTTTTCGGAGTTATGTGCGTATTAAATTATTAATTATCGCTTGCTAATCGATGAAGGAAGACATCGTGAGGAAACCTGCATGTCTGAGTGTTCTCCATAATGTTCTTGAAAGACATGAAGATACAGAGTGAAGTCTGCAAACTCGCACTTGGCCAGGGTGGTGGACTATGGCCTTACCCTTCTCATAGTGAGAAGAGGCCCGTGCCAGTATAAAGGGCTGATGATGATCCTATAGATCCCTTATTCATTTTTATCAACGTTAACATACTAAGCACCACTTGCGTAACGTTTAATTTAAGTCACTCCTTAATTTAAATTTGTTGAACGGAATTAACAGCACAAAATAATTTAACTTAAAAGTATTTAGCGTCCTCTTGCACAACGACAACAACGCTTAGATTTAGTTAAACATTTTATGAGCTCGGTAAAGTAGTTTCTACGTTTTGTTTTAAGGCATGATGACTTTTGTTACGATTTTTACGATGTTATGCGTATGTTTTAGCATAAAACAAAACATATTGTCATCGCCTAGCAACGAAATGACAATTGACAAATAATAACTTGAAACTTTTGAGCATTAACAATAACACAAGTAGGTACATTGTAATCAGTTATATCATCATCATCATCATGTCAGCCTAGAGACGTCCACTGCTGGACATATGCCTCCCCCAAGCTTCTCCACACAGAGCGATCTTGAGCCGCCCGCATCCAACCGCTTCCTGCAATCTTAACCAGATCGTCGGTCCACCTTGTGGGAGGCCTACCCCTGCTGCGTCGTCCGATCCAGATATATTATTATAGTCTATAGATAATTCTCGTCGCTAATGACAAGTTGCCAACGTTAGTGTGACAGTTTTTAAATGAAATTAGCCACTAAACAGACGATTTTCGGTAATTAATTTTGACAGTTCTTAAATCATATTAGTCGACAAATTTTTCGTTGTGCAAGACGCTAGTGGTGTTGAAAATTTTTTTTCTCGTTAAATACATCTTAATTTAATTTAAGAATCGTTGTGCAAGTAGGCCTAAGTTAGGCTTTTTCTTTTGCAATAGTTTAGGTGGCCAGTCGGATGGTGCATAGTGGGTTCCTCTTTCATTCCAATAATATACAAGTAATGTCCGATTTAATCAACTATAGAAACTTATCGTTCAATCTCAAAAGTCTTATCTCCTATTATTTATTTCTCTAATAAGTATCACCCAAACCATGAACTGAAAGTTTTATATAATAATTGATAAAGCACCTATACAATAAACAAACAAGGTTTTATTTCCATCGTCCTTACACAACGAGATGGAACGATGACTGTCTCTGTCAGCTCCACAATAGCAAGTTGACAGCGATGTTTATGACGTAAGTACTTCGAGTAATACTGCCTTCCAATAGAATATTGGGTTGAATAACATTTTGAATTTTTAAATAATTTTATTTTAATGTTGGCTGCAGATTGCTGAGTTTAGAGACTGATATAAGCTAGGCCAGAATTTGTGTCATACTGTCAGACCTCTTTGATGTACCTGCTAGTATGTTTGACTTATCTTGTATATCGAGAGTATTTATCTTTCGCTTTGTTCTATGTATAGGATGGTAAAATAATCGCTGACAAAGTGGTTCGTTGTAAGCAAATTAGTACTTGTAACTTTCTCCCTGAAACTTGTTATTTTTCTCTGTAATAGTAATCGAATATGTTATAAAAGGAATTAATAATGCAGGTTATCTATTGTTTAAAGGTAATAGCCTTTTTGTCAGCATCATTTATTTTAAATTATATGAATGACTATAAGGCTGGACCAATAAGTGTAGTCTGGTTTTTGTTCTGTCGCAACGTAGTAAGGAAATGAATTAGACCTAAATAGGTTATGGACAAGTACAGGCAGCAGCAGATATATAACGTAGCAGAAATTAACTATTTGAGATTGAAAAATATCTAAAAATCAAGTCAGGCAGTTTTAGTATTCTACTAAACCGATAGAATTTGTCCGAAATCTAGCTCAAGAATCTATTATATTTTGCACAAAACATTATCCAATATACTTAGATTATTCAGGCTAGACCTAAATAATCTCGATCTATAAATAAAAAACTGGTTAAGCCCCTCAAATTCAATGTGTTGTGATCCTTTGTTATCGATAACGATATTCTCCGAAAGGGTATTATCAGGTGTATTGTGTAGAGGTAGGTTTCACCGGCCTCTATGTCACTGGGTTCTGTGAAGAGCCATTATGTGATCTAAAATTAAACGTTAAATAAACTTCGCAGTAAATTACAAGTGTTACGTGGGTAGAGATTCTGGATAAAGGTCTTTTGAAATGTTTTAGTCTTAAAAGTTTATATTTATACTAGAGGATAACCCGCAGCTATGCCCTCACTTTTTTTTTTAAATTTATGTTTTGTTTCTGCTCGATTTCGTATGAATTTCAGGTAATCGCATCTTAGTGCAACCCTACGGTTCCCAAAGAAAATACATGCCAAATTTCAGCTTTGTGTATCCAATAGTTTTGGCTGTGGCCTGTATGTTGCCTCTCAGTCAGTAAAGCAAGGATGTTATACAGATTAGAACGACATTGCTACTTAGCTATGCGTGCTCTAACGTTAAACTCTATCAGAGGGCTATTTTACAATTCTAGTTTTTAAACACTATAAAAAATATGCGCTGAAAATACTTAAAACGTGCTAATAATAGTTTAATCGAGTTTGTGGAGCTTAAACTTACTTAGTAAAAGATATATTTTCCAAGCAAAGAGCTACATTTAGGTATATAGCAGCCAGGGGTTCTTAATTATACTCTTGGGTGATTTAAGAGACAGAAATGAGCACGATAGACAGTTCTAAATACAATAAAAAACAATCTATAAATATTTGTGTACAAATAGAATAAGATTGTTTGTGAACAATTATTGTAACATTAAGTGATTAATAAAGACATTCAAAATCAAAATCAATCAATCTATAAATTGTGCAAATATGTGTTACTAAAGCAAGATAACTAAATAAAAATTGCTTGAAGGCATAGACAGTCGTGGGTGGAACGACGACAGACAGGGTATAATATATTACAGGATTACAATGTTACACATAGGTATGTCTAAACACGACACAAAATCTTTTGTGTGATTTTATTTTTTAGAGGATGCCCGCAGCTCCATCCGAAAATTTTATTTAATTTAACGGTTTTCCTGATCCTGAAGGAATTTTGAGAAATCCCTACTTAGAGTACCCTGCGGTCCCCAAGGAACATACAAAGCAAATTTCAGCTTTACTTGTTTTGGCTGTACGTTGTTTGTCTGTCAGTCAACGACGTAGAATTTTATTTATTTAGATTATTTTAGATCATAGAAATTAAAAGCTGTCAAGTCAATGTATGAATGACAAAGTGGTTTTTCTGTCAGTTTTGCGTGTGTATCATAGTCGTTAGGCACTAGCGTTTTTTATATTTAAACACTTTTCCTGGCTTAGAAATAATTCCTACGTCGCGTGGACTTTAAGTTAAAATCAACGGACACCATGAACACCTAAACCCGAAACAAGAAAAAATTTATGGACTACATAAAGTGTTGTCTCGTGCGCGGATCAAACCCATAACACTCGGTGCATTGTCAAGCAATGGGGAAGTCGCCTTAACCACTGCGGCAAACCCAGTCTTTCACTATGACTTATGTCTTTCTCTTTGCACGCATATACCACGCTAGCCAAGTGCGCAATCAAATGGTAAATTTCATAACATTATATTTTGAGATGATCTTCGAAAAAAGTATTGGTTAGCTCTGTTCATTGGTTTGAACCATAGACCTTCTGCATAACAGCCTTTCCACCGGGATTCGGATCGGAATAAAATATGCTTTGATATCGTATATCAGCAAGCTTGCATCAAATAACTCTTTAAAAGTGTAGCTAATATAAATAATTAAACAATTTTCTTTTCTACTTCCTTTAGTAAAATACGGAACATAAATAAAGCTAGTACTCACCGTCGACTAACGTCGCGCATGGTGACTGCTTAAAGCCGATTTAATGCCGCATCTAACGTTTTTAAAAGCTCTTTTTCCGATATAAAGATGTAGTTGAAAGTGTTTTAAAAGCTAATGTGATGCATTTTATCGGAAAAGATTTTCATTTCATTGAAGCTACTGTTTTTATATTAAGGAGAATTTATACTTCCTTTAGTGGTTAAAGTAACGTTGTAAGAAAATACACATATTTTGCGAGTAAATATAAAACAAACATAATATTAGGTAAACATAATATTAGGTATCCACGTATTGACGATTACTGGCGTGTGAGATTTAGTGCTTGGCCATAGTAGAGCTGGCGTGGTGTCTCGTTGACCTCAACCCTAAATTTTGGCCCCTATATAAAGGCCAAAGCTCAGCTAGCTGGCAAAAAGCTGGGAATCCTCAACAGGGTGAGGCAGTACTTCACGCCGGAACAATTGCTCAATCTATATAAAGCACAAGTCCGGTCCTGCATGGAGTACTGTTCGCACCTCTGGGATGGTTCTGCCAAGTATCAATTAGATACATTGGAGTCAATTGAGAGAAAAGCTAGAAGAATCATCGGCGATGACCAATTGCTTGACGCAGGACTCCAAAGCCTGGAGCATCGCCGTAGTGTCGCCAGTCTATCGGTATTCTTTCGGATACATTTTGGACAGTGCGCAGAGGAACTACACAATCTGATTCCTCCTTCCCCTTTCTTCCATCGGACGACCAGACTAACGAGTCAGTCTCACCGTTACATGGTGATTATCCCGCTTGTACGCACGAAGCGCTTTGTTTCTTCTTTTCTTATGCGTATCGCCAAGTAGTGGAACTTTTTACCCGAGTCTGTGTTTCCTGATGAGTACAACCTGGGTGTTTTCAAGTCGCGAGTGAATAGGTACCTTCTAGGTAAGCGTGCTCTATCTTAGACCATATCATCGCTTAACATCAGGTAAGATCATGGTCAAACGCTAGCCTATCAGTAATAATATATATATATATATATATATATATATATATATATATATATATATTACTGTCTAAATAAAACTAGTACCAAGCATATAGCCAAGCAAGGACAACAAATAACTACAATATTAATTTTCATTTACGCCAAAATATTTTTCTTGTATTAATTCAAGAAGTCTTAATTGAAAATGTTATCTTGGTGACATATTGTTTTCTTAATACAATAGAATGATATGGCCATATCTCCAGACATAAATTATTATGCTTTGACAGCTATTAGAAATGTGATATTGATAAGTGAATTGCCAAAATACGCATTATTTAATAAGAAATTGAACTGGCACATTTTTCTTTGTACAGCTAACAGAAAGATGATTTTTTATTATCAGTATAATATCCATTATAGTGCATGACTGACAAACATAATAATTAATGGTTTTATAAGATAACGCAGAAATTGTTTTTTATTTTGCCGTGTGTCGAAAGTGTCAATGTACTAGGCTACCAACTAAAAGTTCCCACTATTTTATTGTTGAAGTGAGTTATGTCATAGTTGTCAAATCTTTTATCATATAATAGATTCTCTCAGCGGCTTCACCCACGTAGCTATCGCTTAAATATCACGACGAAAGTTAGCCTATGTATTATTTCGCTTCGAATACGTAAAGGGTAACCAACACCCATAAATCCGCACAAACTTTCAGTGCCAAAAGAAAATGTTTTGTTGTTTTTCGTGTGAGTGTGTGGCCAACTCTGGTGTCGGAGTTTTCAGACCACCCGAAGGCCTCCGAAATGGCCTAACGATCCTTATCCTGAGACTAGTACCGGGACCGACAGCTTTCCGTGCCCTCCGAAGCACGGTAGCGCTCAGATGTAAATGCCACACACCGTCAGCCATCCAAGTGGCGACCTGTGCAAGAATTGCTTAACTTTGCCGATCTGTTACGAACGGCGAGCTAAGTCTCGCTATGAGCGCTACAAAAGAAAATGATAAATCACTGCTTGACTTAGGTTTTACTTGCTACGCAGTGCAATTATATTCATAACAAGATCATGTTATGAATGTAAGTAAGGTATTTGCACGCATTCAGTACGACTAGTAAGAATTGCAATATTAAACTACACTGATTTAGCAAAATGAAGACAAATAGATGTATAGAATAAAATTGAAGAAAATATTTTATTTGTTTTTTATTTTTATTTACAGACTCACGCCTGTATCACCGAAGCGGTAGGCAGAGGTGTAATATTACACCCACATTTCGCCACGAATTTTAGGTCCCACGTAATAGGGGGCGAGCCTATTGCCGATACCGAACTATACCATAACACTTACCACACTGAGAATTTGGAAAAACCCAGTAACACTTTTGCCCGACCCGGGAATCGAACCCGGGACCTCCGATCAGCAGTTGCATACGCTATCCACTGGACCACGGAAGCAGCCAGTTTTTTTTTTTATATTTTGATGAAAGGTGTGCTGTTCCCCAACTAGAGGGAAGATCCTCTGATCAGGCTATTTGATCGCTGTGTTGATAGTCTTCGTCGTCGTACGATAGATGGCATCAGTGGTATGTAGCTCCCGCTACAATATCATTGTTATTTTAGAAACTGAGTTATTCTGCGTATATCGATCACAAAACCGCAAAACCTGTGCATAGGGCAGAAGCCGTTATGTTTACCAATATATCAAGCGTTCACTCGTAACTTGACCAACGCAATACAATGCGTAACAACATCAGCCATCGTAAATTCACAATTGAAACTATCGATGCTATTCGAAAGCCAAGCAATTACACCTTTGTGTCAACACTGGCACAACCGATATTGACAGTATGCAGCATAATATTAAATAAACACACAATATGAATCACTTTTAATGTTATGATTGTATGTATTTATTTTTAAAATCAAATGCTGTTTATCGAGGTCTGTATCAAGGTCCTCAGCTTACACGTACAACGTACACTTGTAAATGTATTCATTTTTATAACGTCGCTAATTTCAAAATAAAGCTACTATGAACGTTAACTATTAAATTACACAGATGCATCGCAGGTGTGTTCAGCTACATTAGTTCTTATACATTAACGTAATTTTGGATGCCTTTATCGTCCCAACTTATTAATATTATCAATACCTAGTACTTACCAGAATCATAATTATTATTTATAAATTAACAATAGTAATTCGATAGTTTTAATTTGTATCAGAATCAGCAAAGATTTTGAAGTGTTTAGCGGCTATTGTAGTTGACTGTATCTTCATAATTATATCACATAGGCAAACAATAAAAAGCTTAAAAGCGAGATAATATACATAAGGACCAAGTGAGCCAAAACTTTATATTTGCTATAACACAGTAAAACAAATTGCGGCGACATATTTCACAAACAGAATAGTACCTATAATGCGCTATTTGCGGTTGGCTGGTCAGAGCAAATCCCTTGCGAGGCGAGCACAAATTTATACATAATCAAAGCCGCCATATTGGTGAGGCGAGGCGCACGCGGCTAGTGTGTTCCTAGATTTATAATATTTTGAGCTAAAATTCTAGGTAACATTTTTAATTCACGTACTTTTTTAATAATATTAAATGGTAAATTTTTGTAAAAATAACATTATCGTTCTAAATGTTTACGTATAGTTAGAGACAACATCTTTTTTTAAATAAGGTTATATTATAATTCAATAAATAATGAAATACACAAAGATCCAAACATTCTATAGACTTACCATGAAAATTCTTAACACTCACATGAGGCGGTTTTGTAATACAATATTATTTTTTGTTCAGTGTCAAGGGAATTATGTGGGTGTTTTCGTATTAGCTCTTCAGTGTGGCGTAAAATTAATATAATGTGGGCGTGGGAAGTAAAATATTTGTGACCCGAAATAATATTATTCGTTCTTTTTAATTAAGGCGTCAATTAGGGCTTAAGAATTCTATTTTAGTAATATATCATTACTACTAAAATGAAAGCCCCACAGGCATAATTCAATGCGTCAGTAATTTTGATAAGTATGCCTCATTAGACATATTGTGTAGGTGTAGAGATCAGACATTTACCTGCGCGTCTATGCCACGTGAAATAAATGGTTTATTAATATATATCATTGATATTTGAATGCTACGTTCTTTGAAAGAATTTCGTTTGCCTGTGAGAGTGTGGCGCTAGTATACGACCGACCCAGGTCGAGACAACATTTTCGTAAAGTAAATACGTGGGTTGATCACACGTGGAGTACATGGAGAGTTGAAGAGAAGCTTGTTCTGATTAATTATGCCTAGGTGTAATTTTATTACTACACTGAGTTCTCTGTTTAGAAGTTTTCTTTTTTGGTATTGCAAGCTATTGCAAACTCGTCTATTTTCTTCTGTGCCTAGCTACTTGTAATAAGATTTTCAGTATTTTTTTTTTGCTTATTAGGAGCCTAGGAAAATAGAAAACAGAATAATTATTTGCTTTTTAAAAAGCATTCGTCGTTGGATTTTAATCATTAAAACTCCATTTTCAAATTCAACATTTAATATTTGAAACCATCCGTAACTCACATCCACATTGACAGCCAGTATCAAAAATACAAAAACCTAATTCGTTATCTCAACATTCAGCAACAAAACGTAACATAGCAGTACACAGCATTTGAATAATACCATCTATCAACCGTCATTGACCGCTTATCCGGATTGGGAACGGCAATAAATACTGCCAAAGGTTCCGTCCATCACAATATACGGTTTTTCAGATCGATTGCCTAACAGAAGAGATTTTTCATTTTCGTTCGCCGGGTGCCGCGTAAAAAGGTTTAACAATTTTTTTTGTTTTATGGCCATGTCTTGGTGATATTTTTGGATGCCTGTATAAAGTGAGGCTATGATTTCAGGAATGTGTGTATTTGTTCTTATCCGATTACGTGATTAATTAAATTTCAAGTGTTTTCTTTGCTGCGAGTGATGGGCGAAGTTTGTCATGAAATTTATATATACATATATATAGCTTCGCAAGATTTGCTGCTATTTTAATTTACTTAGTTAATAAAATTTGCAATGCATATCTGATGTCTGGATTCAAACAAATAATATTTTCTGACCATAATACTGCCCTAAAAATATCACCCAGGTATACTTACAAAATAAACCCACACGAAACATAGTTACTTATAGACACACAAATACAAAATTTGGAAGCCAAACGCGAAAATTATCCACCCAACAAACAAACAAGAAGTTATTCCAGTCTAAAATATTCACAAACAAAAACACCACATGTGTTCAAAAATTTCAGCTGTTCCTAAAATACTTGGACATAAATTATTGAATAAGTAAACCGTATTATCGGGTCAGGAGGCCATGAAAATGTGCCCGTTTTGGCTCAAACTATCTAAATGTTTGCCAGCAACCGTGAGGTTATGGCAATCAATCCATGTTCGGTCACTGGCCTGTTTCATTTAATAAGTAGAACGTAAGTTTCTGTTTTGGAATGTATGGACGGAGTTGGGGTTAAGCCAACATATATGCAAATGTTTTGTCGCTATAATGTAATAGATTTGATGCGGAGATTATAGAAAGATACCAGTGTGATCATCACAAGCAAAACGCTCTTGAGTAGTATGTTTATAATTTGCTGATCGTCTTACAAAATATATTCATAGGTATTCATATCGTCAGTTTTACCTGCGTATGAGTAAATTATATCGACGAAAAGGCTGTTCTTTGAGAATTAGACAGCGTCTACGGAACGTCGCTCTCATGCACACACACAAATGTGATGTCTAGGACGCGGATACATGTTGGTTAGGTTGCATTATACCTGCCTACAGAAACTATAAGCGTGCTTCTTAAAGATAGTTTGTCACCTAAATATAGTTTATGTAAAGAATGAGAATTCGCAAGGAAGCAGGCTGGAAAAAAGAATTAAACGAACCTGCATCACAGCAGTGCATTACAGACAAATGCAACCAGTCGGTCGCGAAAGACCTCAAAGGTCATTCGTCGCCCAAATACATGACGTGTTTGGAAAAGGAAGAACCCAAGCACCACAACCGGTGAGCATTATGAAAAGAGTAATGAATGTAGAGCAAGCACGTGAGGTTTGTAAGGATAGAAGCGAGTGTGTGTATCACTGCTTTCAAATAAGCTAGTAAATTACATAAATTGTTCATAGATATATCAAATACGCATCACACATATTCAAGAAACGTGTTGTATTATGAGTCAGTTATACAACAGCTGCCACGTACCGAGCGTGCACGTCTGATGGGGAGTGAGGCTTCTGCAATTTGTCGCAGGACAACCTAATTACATTGCGACGTCACCTTGTCCTAGCTGTTGTAGCCATCTCGCTTTAGTATATTGTTTCATGACTCACTCAAATTTAACAGCGCTTTAAATTAAATAATCTCTCTGGATGTACCATAATAAACCTTTGTGTCGAGTATCTGATAATTTGACATTGTTGCAGCGCTATTCACGCATGTATTTGCTAAAATATGTTAATGACAACACCAATATTTTTTACAGGGTTTTAGTATCAGTGTAAGTGGATTTGGTCGGATCAAAGCAGTGATATAATGTTGTGTTGAGTTTACTGATCCATTTTAATTTCTGGATGCAAATCAACAAGCCAAATTGTATAATAGCGGGCTTCTTACTCCTCTGATTGTTTTCCTAAAGGACCATGGGCGGAATCGTCCCCACCCATCAACAGAAATGAAATGTAGCTCAATCGACACATCTTGGCAAGATAATATTTTTTTACTATGGCGACGTTGCCCAAATGCATAGGGTTTTCATAGTAATTAACGTTTAAAGAAATATTTTGTTGACGCATTAATGACGATTAATTGTAAAATACCTACTCATTTATCTGTTATAGGAAGTTATGGCACATTCTACCACATTCACACAACACCATCTAATCCCAAACTAAGCAGAAGCTTGTAATAAGTATGGGTACTAGATAATGGATAAACATACACATATACCTATTTTTTTTTAAATACATCCATATTATATATAGAAACACCCAGACTAAGACAAACATCCATGTTCATGCACACAAATGTTTGACTTGAGCGGAAATCGAACCCGCGACCTTCGGCGTAGCAGTTGCTTACACTCTCGCGGCCCCAACTGGTCGTCAATATAGTATATAAAATAGACCAGTAATATTAACACTCCATTACTATTGTTATTTGCCTACTATGAGCATTGTAAGAATGAATATTAGAAGATGAATGAATTTAAATGATTCATTCATTTATATTCGTCATGTTCTAATTTTTCTTTAGTCTCTACTGTCCCACTGCGGAGCAAAGGCCTCCCCCTGATCTTCCCACGCTCTTTTGTCGCCTGCAATCTCAAACCAACTCTTGTGGAAGGGGTCTAGGTCATCTCGCCACCGTTTTCGGGGCCAACCCCGGTAACGACGACCATTTTCTGGCACCCACAGTGTCGAAATTTTCGCCCAACGATCCTCATGTATACGGCTGACATGGCCTGCCCAGTTCCATTTAAGGTTAGCAGCCTTTTTCCCACATCTTCAACTTTAGATTTTCATTTCGTATTATTCGTTCATAATCATTTAAATGTAAGTATATGATTAAAAATACATTATTTTTATTTTGTATCGTTACTAAATCATGCTTTGTACTGTAATATAACCATAATGATAAATAACTTGCAAGTGTAAAATGAAAATATAGGTTAATTAATAATAATCAATTGTTTTTTCATGGATATATCCCATGTATTTAAGTAAAAAGAAGGATTTTAATCAAATAGTGGATACTTAAGGTACGAGTACACATTGGCATCAGTTCCATGTGTGTTGGTATATGGGGACGGAGTCCATACATTTTTGCCCATAGTCCTTTAATTTCCTTGGCACTGCTTCTTAAATGCCAACATAACCTATGTTATGTTACTTAGACATGACTCTGAGCCTCAGTTATCGATCACCATCGAACACGCCGCTAGCTAGACAGCCGACGACATCGATAAAACAAAAAAATACCGGATGCTAAGTAGACTTGTAAAAGCAAAACGCCGAATTGCTGAAACACTTTATGTATTTTGCGATCAAGCTGAAAATATATTTGTCACTACATATTTGCATACGGCTCTAAAAATGAAGGGAGCACATAAAACATATCGACATGGCCCAGCAAGTCGTAAATGTAGATTGAGAGGGTAACTGTTTGTTGGTGTATTGTTTTGTGCATGTCACCATACATTTTGCCTTGAGAGATCGCGTGAACTTAGTTGTAGACAAAAAGTAGGAACATAAAGGTCATAGTGACTTTTATATACTCACTTTTTTATAAACTACATACAAGTTCTATTCGCTTCAGAAACAAACACCTATATTTCAAAGACTTGCGGCGCTATCTAGTTTTGCACCATAGAATTAATTTAGCCAAATTAGCAAACTTGTAATTAAAAACATATTCATTGTGGAATTGAAATTAACGCGATCTTACAAGAGATATATTCTGGCGTAACGATCACGCAAAATCAAGATATTTTTATTCCTTTAATCTTATTACTAAGCAGTGATAGCCAAGTGGAGAGACCGACGGACTGCTACGCAAAGCGTCTCGGGTTCGAATCCACGGCACGCACTAATGACTTTTCGAAGTTAAGTGCGTATTAAATTGGTAATTATCGCTTGCTTATCGGTGAAAGAAAACATTGTCAGGAAACCTCGAAGTCTGAGAGTTTTTAATAATGTTCTCGAAAGACATGTGAAGTCTGCCAACCAGTGCCACTTGGCCAGCGTGGTGGACTATGGCCTTACCCTTCTCATAGTGAGATGAGGCCCGTGCCCAGCAGTGGGACAGTATAAAGGGCTGATAATTTGAATCATATTATTATTTAACATCCAGACGAGCATTACGAATCTGCTATATTTTTTCCTAGAATTTATTAATTACTAGTTTCTGTATTAATCAAAGTTGGTAGTAAATCACCAATATCTAAGCACAGCGTGGCCGTTTCTTGATTCACTGCCTCATTGGCAAGTCGCTTTTGGAGCCTCGCCCATACAGCTCCATAGATTTTGACGGCGCAATACAGTTTGCCAACACGATGTACCAACTATAAACGTAATGGTGGATGAAGTCGTACATTTTCTATTTTGTCCGTAGAAGATATATTGAAACATCCGTTACTGTTTCAGCCAAAATACCTTTATGTTTTAATCGCCGTGTCGGATAGTTATATTTTGTTTCGGACCGATCGTATTTTTCGGTTTGGCCGTATTTGCCAAGTTTTGGCGTCGCGTGATCGAGAACAACTAATTTGCTTTTGTGATTTGTTACCAATTTTGAAATTTAGTATTGCTTGAAATAATTTAATATTTGACGTGATTTGAAATAAAATGATTAAGTGTTATATTGTAAAGCTAAAGTGTTTTTTTATTTTAAGTTGATTTAAGAATATCCGTATCCGTATCAGTTATGAAATTACTAATTTGGAAACTATGCCAGCGCTAAAAATATTTTTATATCCAGCTAACATAAAATGGACTCACACTACAACGTTCACATTCCAATATCCTGGAGTTGTATCCGAGTCGTTAATTCCAGCCACCTTAAACCACAAAGCACTTCTTCTAAGGCTCTTTAAACAATAAAATATAAAAGCCACACTCTTAGAGGCCGTATATTGTTTAAAGTTAAACTCTCAACTTAATCTGAACGTCAATCACATTCGTCTAAACCCAGCTCAAGCTCGAAACCTATCGGACACATATCAAACCAAAGCTCGAAGTCACAAAGTTGTTACACCCTAAAACTGATTATAACTATTATACGAACCTTTCTCTCTTGGAAAAACCTTTTGGAGCCTAAAAATTTCCCTCGATAGGCCCTATCGGGACTTACATCCGATGAGAGTAACATTTCGGAAGTCGATTAAACTTGGGTCTTTCTCGAACAATCTGAACTGCTTGCCTCCGGGCGTGAATTTACTTCGCATATCTTTAAAAGAAAATGTTCCCAGTTAGGACTGCGATTGGGAAATCCATGAGCAACTGTGCCCAAAACTTCCTATTATTTTGAATTAAGTGAATTCGTTGTTTTTTTTTTCGGTTCAACCGCAATCGTATTTCGTAATTTGCTTTTTACGCCGAAGTTTTCCTTTGAAAGTTTTCTGTGGGTTTTGTATTTGTAAACAAAGTGTGCAGCTAAGTCAGTAAGGGCAATTCTATCAATCAACGAAAGGAACAGCCTTGAATGTTTAGCGGACAAAAGATTTCTTGACCATTGAAAGCTTACACAGTAGGCAATGTTTGACGCAGTTCTAACTGCCTCTTGAATCATGTCGGTTAATGAAAGCTTCGGGTATTCTTCTTCGCGTACTAACTGTAAATTCTGATGATATTTTTTTTCTGTTGCCTCATCTAATTAAGCTACTAGGATAAAATCCCGACTTTGCCCGCACGGGGTCAGTTATCGGGACAAAAGTGAACGCATTTGTTATTATGATGCTATATTACAAAAAAGTTTCGTCAAGGTCGATTCGTTTTTAGGTAAAAAAAAACATACATCCATCAATACTACCTGTCAAAATTTGACGAAGTAGTAAGATGTCATCATCATCGTCCTAGCGTTATACCGGTTGCATCCAAGACCACGTCTTGGAGCCCGGCATCCGCTTTCTAGTCTGACCAGATAAGACAGAATAATCAGCTTTGTCATAACCTAGCTTAATAGTACGCTCATACACACATCACCATCTAGTCCCAAGCTAAGCAGAGCTTGTGTTATGGGTACTAGATAATGGATAAACATACATATATACTTTTTTCTTGTAAATACACACATATTATACATAGAAACACCTAGACCAAGACAAACATCCATGTTCATGCACACAAATGTTTGGCTTGAGCGGGAATCGAACCCGTGACCTTCGGCGTAGCAGTCGCTTACACTTCCGCTGCGCCAACCGGTCGCCGTATGAATATGTCAGGAAATACTCATTACTCTGTTTAAACAAAACTTCAATAAACGATAGAATCTGTATGAAAAGGATAAATATATTTATCCCTCATACACTATTGACAACAGAATTGTTATTGTCTAAACTTACACCGTTATATAAAACGTAGTAAGTACATGTCGAACTAACATACGCCTACATATTACATGCACGTTAAAACTAGCTACACGATACTGTGGCTTCATTAATATGTACGGGTGTAGCGTTACACTTTGATAAATTAATTATTATCTTAAATTACATTATGTTCGACTGAAATAACATTAATGTTATTTAGTTGCGGGTTGTTAATAATATTGTTGGGTCTCAAATCAAAAAGGTACTACAGGTACAGCGTGTTTTATTAAGAGTGAACGTAAAAAAGGTATATCTCCCCCTCTCTTACGGCACACTAAAACCACATTTAGTTACACTAAATAGTCAAAATTGCCATCTTTAAAAATTATTTCTATAAAATTTGTCAAATATATCTCTAGTAGCGAAATCCATCGATAGAATATTGCAAGGACAATGGCAGAATTTGGACTGGGTTTGTTGTGGCGATCTTAAACTTCATATGAACAAAACAAATTGTTACTTTTTCTACGATTTTTTATATTTTCTTATATTTATAGGGTTTTTTTATATTTATAGGGTTGGTTTGGTTTAAAATATAATTATTAAAATGCAGTTATTTAATCTTTAATCAACATTATATCAATAAGCTAATATTTTTGAAATAAAGCAACTTTTAAATCAAATAAAAAAGTCACAGCATCGTTTTAATGTTGTATGGATTTCACATAAAATCGATTTAAAATGTGCAGCTCTGCTTTTGCCTTTGGCTGTGACAGTTAGATGCAACAGAATACTTCTGTGTTTTGATGTCAATCTGACATATGTCATTTGATAATTCAAACGTACCTACATTATTTATTCTTAACTGAAAATTAAAACACCAATATCTTCTTTTTCCAGGTTTCCCGAGTGAAAATAGAATCATTTATAGACTCTATTACTTACGCCGATTTTTTTGATATATTTTTTATTAAGTAGGTACTGTACGTTTCATTTTAAATTCATACATTTTGATGTTTGGAGATCAGCCATTGTCCTTTGGGCATTAAATTATTTTACATCATCCGAGTAATAAGGTGTGTAAGGAATGCATTTCATTATTTGGCTTCTTCTTACTTGATCCGAGCGTATTACAAACACATCAAATATTTTCTTACGTTGTAGTCTACTACAACTAATCAATATTTGTTCCATAGTTATTTTTTGCGTCGCATTACGTCGCGATATTTCGTATGGAGTGGCTCATAGAAGATACCGGTTAAAACTAAGAGAAAATTAATTAGCTGTAACAGAGTTTTAGAGATTAAATCCATGATGGAACATAGGTTTTCTTATAATTTTGCAAGCAAATTAAATTTTCCGCAGATGAAGAGACAAGCGGTGTTGTGTTGTGTCCGGTTAAAGCGTACATTTACTGGAAGTTTCTCTTGTCTCTGGTGTCACTAGCAGGCAGGTTGAAGCTGGGCTGTATCTATCTTTTTGTTTAGTCTAAAAACATGTTATGCGACAACTGCCTGACCGCTTCAAACAAACATGTTTAATGCAATTACGTTTCATATAATATATGCATCACACTAATTTACTAATAGACTAGTACATTTGGTCATGTGCTTGAGTGCTTCAAAGATAATCAGCGTAGCTCAAATTGTTATAATATAATGAATATGCATAATCACGCTAAGTTAATCAAGTGAGCAGGATTAAATGTATTTCTTTGTTAGGACGTGGTCAATGTGGTCATTATCATCTGAAAGAAATAATCATTTTCTTATCCCATCTTATTGGTTGATCACAGCTTTGTTTGTGCCAGCTAACTTCAGTACAGTAGTAGGTGCGTCTAGTTGGGTATTGAGAGTTTTTACATGCTTACCTCTTTATAAAACATACGCGCACCACTAAAATTCTGTGTTGGCAAAACTGTGCTACTGTTGTCAAGTTGAGTAGTGTGAATGACCTGAAGTGGTGCCCACTTACGACAAAACCTCGGGATTAAAAACTGTTTCTTTTTTTTATATTTATAATAAATCGATTGAGATCTATGACGTAAAAACATGTTGTAAGATTAGCAAATGAAAAAGTTTATAATTTAAAAGCTAGTTCAAACAATAAAAGATGCTACATTTCATTCTGTTTTATTTCTAGAAATAACCATTTTTAGCCCACATTAATAAAAGACCATCTACACATGCCATTTATGAAGGATGTCATCAATTCACCTAGTGTTTATTCTTCAGTCGGTCGAGGAATTCCACCCCCATTCGCTTGATAAATACCTTTGCTAATCGCCTTTCATTCATCCATTCCACGCGACCAAACCACTAGAGCTTACCATTCATGTCCCAGCTGAATATTCCTTACTAAAACGTAAAGCGATTTTTGGCTTTCAAGTTGTGGATACTTACCAAGCTAGATTTATAATGATTACCACCAGGCTCATAATTTTACCTATACCTATACCCGGTAACCTACAACTATAAGCTGCTTATACTTTCAAATAAAGTAAAATAATAGTATGCGATATATTTCCAAATGTGAGTGATCGTACTAATCATTTTAAGAAATATAAAGAAATAAATATTCAAGTACAAAGATAAAATATAGCGAGCAATTTCCTCAGTAAACAGACTAATATTAAAACAGAAACACAAGAATCTTTACACAAAGATTCGAAAGACGTTGAATAATACAAGACAGGGCAGGTCCATACATAATGGAATTACGCAGGGGACCGTGTTTGCCCGCCAGAATAAAAGGCAGGAAAATATTTGCTACATCCATACTGTTTGTTAGATTTTATGTGATGTCCTGTTGATTAGTTTGATGGTTAACATGGGTTTGTGATGAATGTCGAGGCGAATTTTATGGACATTGATTTATTTACATGACCTTCTGATATTTGTCAATGACGGAAAGGAACATGCTTTGGCATTCTAGTGCCTATGTCGGATACGTTTCGTCCGTTTTGATTTATTCATAGGTCCATTGGGTGTTATATTCATAGCTAAGTGATAATACCGAAGCGCAATTTTCCTTCCTGTTCCACCATTTAGTTCGTTCTTCTTGATTAGTTATGTTAATGTTCACCCGTATCTTCTGTCTTTATTTGAATACTCCTATTGTGTAACGGCTAAGTCATTCATTATTCATTACTCACTATTAAACGTCTCAAAGTACCTGTACCTTGAAACTTTCCTGTTTCCATTGGGCTATTTTTGTTTATTAATTGTTATTCGAAGAAGAAATTTCGTAACGAAATTTCTGTAACACGCAAAAAGGATTTCCAACTAAAATGTTTTCCGCTTCCTATATTACACTACTTCCTATGCTCCCCCAGTGCTATAGCTCTTGAAAGAAGACTAGCAACTCTTGGAAAAATCTACAGAGTACATTTATTATTACCGACTGTAATTCAGTTTCACTGGCGTGGACGGTACCGTTGTTTTTCAATGTCCGTTTCCTTAGAGGTCGTGGTAAAGTAGCTGCTAAGTTATTTACGCGGACCAAAAGGTACAGGAACTGATTGATCGATTTCAGGGCGAAGGTGCTGTTAGCCAATAATGTAGAGACGGAACGAAATGTACCGTTTTAGAGAATTCTACGTCGTTGGCCGTGGAAAATAAAGTCTCTTGAGGGCTAGATAAATGTTTTACTTGACAGGTATTATTGTTTCAGTACACGTGTGTTAGATAATACTAACGTCGAACAAATGGTGGAGAATTTTCTATAACAGGAAATATGAAAGACTATTCAGAGATTTTCTCGAGAAAATATTTTATTATTTTAAGACCAGTGTTTGTGTTAGTGCTAAATATGTATAAGTGAATCACAATCCGTTTCAACTTAATGAGACAATTATTTTAAAATAATTTGAAATAGATATCGATGTATTCATGGTTTCTTACATATTTCCTTGGCTCCTAAGGTCATGTTGGTGGGACTACGATGACTTTTGGAGTCAAGGAAATAGAGATAAATGCTTCACGATATTGGACGATCGTCGTTTTTCTTACTATCAATTATTATTGTAACAATGTAACTGCAGCAGATTACCAATAAAGTCAATTCGTAATTTCATCTCGATTCTATGAAAATACACTCTCAGTGTAAATTAAACACAAGAATTGGCCTTCAAATAGCTCATTTACTTTGAACATTCGGTTACGTTGCTATTCAACAAACATAATCTAAAATTTACGAACATCGACTACAAATCGAATTGTCCTAAATTTGTAACCATCACATTATCCTTCCCTTTGTCAAAGTCACTGTATGTCTGTGTGAATAATCAAAATTTATAACAGCATCCCTCTTAGCGCCTACCCGCATCCTTTACGGCATTAATACTAAAATTAACCACGCAGCAACTATAATAAAGCCATCGAAACAAGATAAATTCAGTAACAATTCTATAATAAAAATATCAACTGTATCATGTCTAGAATAAAGTTCCTTTGTGATTAACGATTAGTCATAAATTAAAAATGAGTTGTAATGGAAAGTATACCATGTTATAGTTTGTATTTAAGTTTGTTATCGCAAAACAAAATATTATGGGATTGGTTGGCTCAAGTACGCGTCGCAATATTGCCACATTCCGCCTAATCCGGAAAATCCTTCTCATCTGTATGAAACCAGCATTACTCACAGTCAGACGTTCATATCTCACGCCTTACGACGTAGGACACAGTGAGATTTCCCAGAGGACAACACAAGGTCATATATGAAACACAAGATTATGATCAGGTGGCCTTTTTATATGACGCCTTATTCTTGTATCAAAATCTTGAAACATAGTGTCATTTATTTTTAGCTTGTTCTGTTTTATTTTTAACTTAGAAACAACAAATCTTGAGACTTATAGTCGAGAATTTTGGTTCCTGGATTCAGGTTTTTGTTATACCGCAGTAACATACCGCTTGACACTGTGCCGAAGTGTTGTGGGTTCAATCCCCACACGAGACAACACTTTGTGTGATTCATAAATTGTTGGTTCGAATCTGGGTGTTCATTGTGTCCGTTAGTTGTATGTTTGTAAAGTTCTCACCGACACAGGATTTAGTCTTAATGCAGGAGTTGTATTAAAAAAAAAAAGCAAAAACAAAAAACATATATACAAACATAGACTCACGCCTGTTTCCCGGAGGGGTAGATAGAATCTACGGAACGCCATTTGCAATGATCATGACATATCTTTCTTCCTTCATTCACTCTCATCAAATTTATCAGGCATGCTCTTCGGTAATGGGTAGTTCTAACCTGTCCTTTTGTAGGATGTCACCAATTGATCTTATCCAAGATGATTGGCAACAGCAATATACGTTATTACTCAGTTCTTTTTTTATTTTATGCTGAAATTCGTTTGTTAAGTTTTCCTCACGGTTATTAAGGTTTTCCATTGTAACTAAAAGGCATTTGTACTCTTTTGCGCGTACTGTTATACAAATAATTGTTGGTGTCTGACTCACATTATCTATTTAACAGGTAGTAGAGCCTTGCTGATTTCAGCATGAATGGGCCGGCTCGACCGGGGAAGAACTACCCTCTCACAGAAAATCGACGTAAAGTAACAGTAGGTACTTAAACTGTTGCGTTTCGATCGGTGAGTGAGAGTGCCGGAGGCCTTATTCCCTGTTCCTTTTCCCTCATCCCACTCCTCATCCTATCCCTTTTCCCAACTCCAAGGGGCGGCGACGCACTTATGACTCCTGTGGTGTTGTTTGTGTCCATGTGCGGCGGTAATTACTTACCGTCACGCGATCCGTCTGCTAGTTTCCCGCCTATTACTATAAAAATAAATATTAGTATAAACTGTACTAATATCCGTCCGACAGATTTTGAGTTTATCGGGTTCATATGCTCTATGTAGATAGGAAGGAAAAGCGGCTTAATTTTATAATAATAACATGTATAGATCTCAAGTATTTGATACGGTGTCCGATCGTTTTCTATAGTACTAGCTTTACATGTTTAGGCATCGTGTTTGTTTAGCTACATTCATAGTGCAAGCATGTGCACATGTTTTATATTCAGCTGGCCGGCGGCGCATGAATGAGTTGCTTTAGTTATTTTGGCTGCGAACATGGTTTGTTTCGTGTAATGATCTGGGAACACTTTTCTGCCAGATTTTTGTGGTTTTCGTTTACAATAGTTACGCGTTGTTACACCTATGTTGGCTTTTGTCCAGATAGTATAAACTGGTCTACCTTTCTAAATTGACTTTCACTTGGAAATCCTACGTGTACAGAATTAGATATATATCTATGGATCAATGCTGAAATAAATACCTGCCCACTTTAAACTTTGTAAATAAACAAATATTCTCTTCAAGAAATAACACTAGAGTGCACGCGCCCATTTATACTCCTTGAGTGCACGCGCGGGCTACAGGTGTAGCCCATTTTGTATATCAATTATTTCTTTGAAGAAGTAAACAAATTGTTACGGACGGGGTAACGGGATTGGAAGGAAACACCGAGTAGCACTGATGACACTTTATTCGACTTCACACAAGACGCGCCGTTTAATTTCGACGCGGACAGCACCAACACTAGCGTCTGTTGCACTGCACTTTTCACTGCACTTCACTGCACTTTACTGCACTATACTTTCACTTCACTTTATTTTACTACTTCTTCTAAATATAAACCAAAGTATATAACTCTTTTATTTCAATTCAATTATTTTACAACTAATTACATTTTTACTGACTATTACTTAATTACTATTTACAGCTAAACCTATACTTATAAACCTATAACTAAATTAAAAAGAAAATAAAATAATATATTCTTACAAAACGCAAGGCACGAGGCGTTTAGGCGTCGTAGTATACCTCCGCATCAATGTCATGGGGTAACGTGCCCAGAAGGCTGGCAGCATTGCCACGCTGGATGCCAATGCTGATTCTTTGAGCAAAGAATAAACCAGCCTTCTGGTCACGTGAGACGTCGATCAAGCGTTTCGAAATTTCTCGGTACAAAATACGAGCGCTCGGACCCCATGGGCCCAACGTTTCTACCCCAAACGGCTCAAATATGTAATTGCCGACTAAATTTCCGTATTTGCGCCGTTTGAGGGTTTCCGCCGTTGCAGCAGCAGCGCCGGCATGACCTGCTGTGCTTGGAATATGTGATGGCGCAAGGGTATCTACGCACGTTGCGTCCCACACCAAAGGCCTACCCATTTTCCATGGCAACAATGACATACCGTCAGGTCTCTTCCCGTCGTCTCGTACCAAACCATTTGGTTCGAGTACAGCTGGTACGCCAGACGCGGCAAGAGTACGACGAATTATGTCATTCAAATTAGCATGTCGTGGAATTCTACCTGCGCTTCTGCTGCAAGAAAGCTCATGATGTCCGAGGCTATCGACGTCTTCTCCACAATGGCACCGATGCGGAGAAACACAAGGAGCACCCAAACGTAGGCAAGTGGCAATACGGAACGTCTCATCGTCGAACATGGTTCCTGTGTTGGAAGATGGTAGTGCTTGTAGCCAAAGACCGGACTCCCATTCCCCCACAGCCAGCAAGCGAGCACGCTCTGCAACATTAGAAGCTGTTGACAAAATATTTTTTCTTACTAAGTTACAGAGCGGCAAGTCCCACTGTCTCTGGGAGAAAAGGTTGGTAGGCAATTCAGTGTTTGGACAAGCCATTTTCCAGGCGTTTAAAGCCTCGGTTTTGCACAGCACTTCCGAATTAACTAGTGTAGGTGTTAAAATTTTCCTAGTTAACTCTTCCGTGCTGTGAACCGAAGACAAAAACGCCGGTAAACTGACACTGGAAATTTTGCGAACTACTTCTTCTTTCTTCCTTTTACTTCTTCCTTTTCTTCTTCACTTTACCACTTTTCAACTTAAACTGGCGCTTAGCGCGTCTACACCGCCTTATATACCCCTAGGAATGTTCTAGATCTACTAATTTCGATTGTCTTTTCGTTATTCAATTGTTTTTCCATCTCCTGTCTCTTTTTAACCTTTCCATTCCTTCCTGAAGTTTCTAGAATTTTCTAATCTTTATTCGAAATATTTAAATTTGTATTTCCATCTCCTGTCTCTTTTTAACCTTTCCATTCCTTCCTGAAGTTTCTAGAATTTTCTAATTTTTACTCGAAATATTTTAAATATATATTTTTTAATATTTGCCAAATATTCATAAACATTTTCCAAATTTCATAAAAACCATAATCCACATAACTGTTATGACTGGGATTTGAACCCACACCTTCAGAACGTGAACGGAATGTGTTATCCGCACGGCCATCGCCTTGTTGTCAATGACTGGTGAATTTGGCGAACACTTGACAGAGTGACGAGTGTATACCTCATCGAACTAAAAACTCATTTTTAAATAATAAAATAGTCTTCAAACCTCTTTGCTAATAAATTATTCTTCTTCTTCTTTTTTTGTGGCAATCTGCCGATATTTTCAGCAATTTCTGCCAATGTCAAGTTATATATTTATACAAGTTCTAAATAAAAATCTAAAATCTCGCCATTTTGTTCACGTTACATCTAATAAATTATTGTGTTTGATGACCGGCTAGTTTGTCGTGTAGACGTCAGTAGTCCTTGACAACGGTAGTGATGACAGCTTGGCATGACACCAGCCGTCACAAAATTAATAAAACTCATTGTTTAATTTATAGATATGTTTATTATAATCTGAATGGAACATTTTATCATGACTTGTCTTCTTAATTATAATATAAAACATAATTATACTAAAACTACTTAAAAATCATCAATATTTGGTAGGCCTGAGATGCCATAGTCTTATTTTCATTTAGGAACATAATATTTACCTTAAAGTTTATTAGCAGCTAGCAGTGGGTACGAGGGTCAAACTGAAAGTTCTTAGAAAATCAAAAACTGATTACATTAGCCAGTTATTAGTTTTATTATATCTTTTCAAAATATTGTCCATTGACGTCAATACACCGCTGCATGCGATGGAACCACTGGGAAAAGCACTTTGCCCACTCGTCCTTAGGGGTCTCTTCAATGGCATCGCGATACGCAGCCACCGCTTCTTCAGCATTCATAAACCGCTTTCCTTTAAGTTTTTCTTTAATTTTTGGAAATAAATAAAAATCACAAGGCGCGAGGTCGGGGCTATACGGCGGGTGACCCAGTAATTCAACGTTTGATGTCGCCAAATAGTCGATCGTTCGCTTGGCGGTGTGCGACGAGGCGTTGTCGTGGTGAAGGAGGATCCTACTGCGAGGTCGTTTCTCTCGAACTTTTTCCAAGACAAGTGGCAAACAATTGGTAGTGTACCATTCTGCAGAAACTGTTTTTTGATCCTCTAACACAATTGTTGCGAAATGACCTATCCTTCCAAAGAACGAGGCCACCATTTTTTTTCCCGCACTTCAATCTCTCTTCACTTTAATTGGCAACTCCTCGAAAGGAAACACCCACTGAGCAGATTGTCTTTTGGTTTCAGGATCATAACAGTAAATCCAGCTTTCGTCACCTGTTAGTATGTCGAACACAGCATTTGAGTCACCTCCGTTAAATCTTTCAATCATTTTACGGCACCAATCCACACGATGGAGTTTTTGAGCCTTAGTCAAATTATGAGGTATCCACCGGGCGCAAAGCTTCCTGACCGCTAAATGTTCGTGGAGGATTTTGTGCACTTGACTCATACCGATGCCTAAGCTTGTCCGAATCTGCTGATAGGTCACTCTTTTGTCAGTCTCTATCATACGCCGCACAACACAGATGTTATTTTCAGTCGTCGCCGTAGAAGGCCGTCCCTCACGTACATCATCAGTGAGATTAGTGCGACCACGTTTAAACTCATTAAACCAGTTGTAAACAGTCGCACGAGATGGGGCTTCATCGTGAAAGGCCAATCGTAGTCTATCATAACTTTCTTGTTGACTTAAATGACATCGAAAGTCATAAAAAATCATTGCACGAAAATTTTCTCGTGTTAAATTCATGTTGACGTGACACAGACAATTTTCAATTTGCCGCCAAATCGTAAAACAAATGACAAATGAATGAAATATATACTCAGTAATATTGGCAAAGAGTTCTATTTTCAAATTTTAGAATATTTTTTTTATTATATTGTTTTTAAGTGGCCAGTTCTAAGAACTTTCAGTTTGACCCTCGTATTAACCACATAATTAGATAATTCGCAATAGACTTCTAATGGCGAGCAATCAGGACACACCTCTTCCTGATGTTCACTACAAATTCGCCTCATACATTTGCTGCATTGCTTGCGTGCGCTGCAGAATAATACCAACCAACTCCTCCCCGAATAGGCATATTTCGTCGCTGGGCATGTAAATCCTGTAGTAGCTTGCCTTTCAGTTAGATAACTCTTGGTTCCTATATTTTGCTGGGAAATACGACGTATCAATTGGCACACGATCTTGCTAGATAGAATTACACATTTTAGAAATATTGACGTCAGATCACTTTTATTCTAGATTATTCGTTTTTCATTTTATTATGAGACCGTTTATATATTCCATGTTACTGATTGACCGTTAATACCTCATAATAATACAAAAAAAATATAATATTTACCACTCGTGCACTGGGCAATTATTTTCCTTAAACGCACGCCCGGGGCACAGGTGTAGCCCACCAACTTTTACGATGATTTTTGCGCACGTCCTTATGCTGATCTTATAGGCATTCTACTAGTAGGAGCGGGGAGAACCAATAGAGGAATACACAAGACGATTGCGCTGTGGCACACCCAGTTCCGCCAATATATGAGAATATTACACCCTGGGCTACAAATGTAGCCCACGCGTGTACTTTAGTGTTAAATGCAAGTGGTATTAAGAATAAATATGAAAAATAATTAATTAACGTACAAAAATGGAAATGAAATACGCATTGTAAAGATTTTGGTTTTAAATACCCGATTACGAAATCGATTTACGGCCATTTTCAATATTCGAACTATAGATAGATCTGTAGATTTTAGATTTGTGTTTGACATATTTTGTATGGAGCTTATGTCAAAAACTGTCAAAAACGAATGTAAAATCTACAGATCTATCTATATTTCGAATATTGAATTCCGTTGTTAATGAAATATAAAATGTTTCACAAATGGTTTTATAAAGGAAACTTTTAATTTTTATTCTTTTCATTTTTGTTTTTATACTTTTAAGATAAACACTAGATTTGTGTCATTATTTAAACCTGGATAGCTTAGAAGTTAAAACTAAAATTGCTCTGTTATAAATATTTTACGAGCTGAACTACGCCTAACATTGCCTTAGAAACAAAAGTATTACATAAGTTCTAATTGGATAAAAACTTTAGCTTAAAAACCGTATTGATTTGGTAGTTGAAACTAGAGGCAAACAAGACGAGACTAGAAGAAAAAGATTATTGATGTAAAAATACAAATCATGTTCCTGATACTGTAGTCACTAGGCATATTTTTTTAAAGGCATTAGGACTAAGGCTGAGGCTACATTAGGCCGCGACGCAATCTGCGACACATGAACGATTAAAACAAGTTATCAAAAGCTCACGTATATACGTGATGGCTACACCGTACATCAAATATTAATAGCGATCTTTGATTTCTTTATGCGATAGGAACAACATTACTGAAATCACGGCATCGGCTACATCAACATATCAGCTATATAAATGCTAAGCGTCGACTGATCGGCATCGTACGCATCGGACGCATCGCATTTTCTTTCATACTGCGTCCACTGTGTCGGCAGCGATCGGATTGCCGACGCAAGTACCAGTGATCGAACATGTATTTGTGAGAATGGAAGAAAACGAAGAAGAACAATTTGTCGTTATTGCTTGTTTGTTAGTAGAAGAGGAAGAAAATGCAAACACATCTAAAAAAGAAAACAAAATGTCTAGATACACGACATTCGGTATGACGTCATCGGCACGCATCGCAAAAGTTGCCTCTCGGAGCATCCGAGTTGGCATTGCCGATATGCGATCCGTACGATGCGGATCAGTGGACGCACTTGTATGACTTTCTATACAAAGAATACTACGATTCGTAAAATGCGATGCGTCCAATGCGTACGATGCCGATCAGTGGACGCTTATCTTTAAGCGAACTTATTAGAAAATTTCTCACTTGCAAGACTAGTTCAATAGTGCTACTAATTATTATATGGGTGTGGCTACATTATAGGTATGTATAGTAAACCTTGCTATTTCGTTGTGGAGCATGTTTACTGTATACACGTCATCGCCGAATATACGCCGGAATTTCGCTTGTAAAGTAGCCATACTATGTTTTTCTCGTTTCGCTCTTCCAGTCGCATCGTTAATCGCTTCCTACTGTAGCCTCAGCCTTAATCTTGTGTCGCGGGGGACATTACAAAACAATAATTCGTAAATCACGCAAAGTGTTGTTTCGTGTGGGGATCGAACCTACAACTTTGGATGCAGTGTCAAGCGGCGAGGCGGCCGGCCGCTTGAACCTCTTCGCCAACGGTGCAGTCATTGAATCGCATAGGTATGATAGGTTGTAACGTATGTCCGGTACCTACCGAATATGCGTCATAATACCGTCCATACGCTCGGCCAATCAGAGAAGGCCATCGTCCGTGCTCGCGGAGATTGCCATATATGATAATACACTGACACCAACTCTGATGGAGAGCAAATAAAACAAATAAAATGTTTTTCTTTCTTTTCTTTCTTTCTATTCCGAACTAAAGTACTATCTACTCTAAATTTTGTCTTAATAAAAATGTGAAACCATGTAAAGGGAACCACAACCTTAAGCACATCGAATCTAACGCAACATTTGAATAATTGACTGAGATAACAGCTGAAGTCCGTATTTCAGATTTGTAACTATTTTACTTGACTTATCTTCAGCTAGGTCATACTGTCATGAAATTCAAAGCAATAGTTAAGTTTGACGATTCATTTACCGTCAAAATGTGCTGTAAATTATAAGTATTCTGCACCTACACTATATATTTTTATATATAGTGACTCTCGAATAGTATTGATTAAATTAGCATCGATAACGTAATGTATTCCACGTGGTTTCGCTCCAAAAATACACTATCCGGTTACTCTCAAGTAAACAAGCTTATAAAAACAAGCATCATTGTTCTTCCAACGTTCACCGATCCGCTTGCATAACCCGAGGATTACGGTATTTTCTACCCAGAATCGTTCAGTGCAGAAGCTCGTTGAAACAGTTACGTATACAACAGATATTTACATACCAGTACATGTATAATAGACGCTCTTCAAATTTTGCTTGCAACAAAAGAATTTTATAAAAATAACGCTGTAATAAAAGCAAAATGTAAATCTTACTCACTTAATTTGTAACTAGGATACCATAATATTTCAGCAGATCCACAACTCGCAATTGTTTAAGCCACTCCAACAAAAAATCACCGCTGTAGCGAAGCAAAGAACTCTCAGATTTGGCAAAAGATTGGAGACCCTGCAACTCAACAACTTTTGGAATAAACTAAAAAAGCTAAAGCCGCTTTTTAATTATTCAAATGATGTCTCACTACCATCCTCGGATCCCAACTTGGCAAGTTAAACGCTGTAGCAAAATCAGCTTTATATTTAAATTGTCAAAGTTCAATTTTGTTGAGCTAGAATTTTGAATAGAAGTGAAACCATTTAATTTTGCAATATCGGTACTTTATTAAGCTTTTTGCCAGTTTGTGCTTGCAGTTTGGGAGTAATAACGTTTTTGAGCAATTTGGTTGGATGACAAAAATATTGGATTAGGTGTGTTGATGACTTCATTTACATTGTGTCGTTAGTAAAATCAGCATGGTACGAGATGCCCTTACTAAATTTTATAGCTATTTTGGCAACTGCTATTATCGTTTCTCGAACGTTCGGTTCTAATATTAGAGAGCCGTTTAGCAGGGTTTCGTAATTTGCGGGATGGTTATAGTTTTGATGTTATCTTTGCATGCTGTTATTTCATTAATTTGGGCGGAACATAATAGGCAAATATCAATGCCGTCATTCAAGTTTGTGTTTCAATATCATATTTCACTTAAAATGTTGATTCTGATACGAAGATAAAATGTTATAATGTTGAAACTAACTAGATGGCAAAATAGCAGAAAGTAATTAATTTTATTAGGTAGGTAGTTAAAAAAATAAGGAAAGAAAGTCTTTCTTTCTAGAAAGAGAAAAAGAGCGTTGAAAGAGAAAGAGAGCGAGAATAGCCTTAAGCACTCTAATTTGGACGACCAATTTTACCTATCAAAAAAACCCGTCCACATTAAATCAATTAATTACAACCAAGTACTCCGTATTATTTCCATAATTAGTGGAATAAACAAAGGCTTTAGAATCAGTTGATATCGTATTTTTGTTTAACAGTTTGAACAACATCGTCAGAGACCATGTTTAAACATCAAAGGCTTAGAAGCGCTTAATTCGATTTCCCTGTACGTCTGCAGTGAATAGTCAAATTTTGGGTATTTTCAGGGATGCCAACGTCACAGACGTCACAGTAACGAAATAGGATTTATTCGAACACGTTCGCACTCGAAAGGCTAGTAAACAAGATTATGGGATCTGTCTAGGACTGACTTCAGTTCTGTCCGGTGATTTGCAGCTGGACTTGAATGAAAGATATTTAGCTATTGTGTATTCTGTATAGCGAAAGTGAATCGGATTTGGACTTTATTCATTTCTTTTATATAAGAGGGTGCCCGCGTTATTTAAGGTTACTGCTCCGCTCCCGTCGCTCATAGCACGATGTTATATATTAAGTTTTACGTATTAGGTTTGACAACGAAATATAGTATATGTATGTAAAGTATGAGAATTCGCAAAGAAGCAGGCTGGAAAAAAGAATTAAATGAACCTGCAGCATAGCAGTGCATTATAGACAAATGCAACCAGTCGGTCGCGAAAGACCTCGTAGGTCATTCGTCGCCCAAATAGATGACGTGTTTAGAAAAGGAAGTCCCCAAGCAGAGTACTGAATCTAGAGCAAGCACGTGAGGTTTGTAAGGATAGAAGCGAGTGTATATGTTTGTAATACTGCTTTTAAATAGGGTAGTAAATAACATAAATTGTTCATAGATATATCAAATACGTATCACACATATTCTAGAAACGTGTTGTATTATGAGTCAGTTATACAACAGCTGCCACGTACCGAGCGAGCACGTGTGATGGGGAGTGAGGCTTCTGCAATTTGTCGCAGGACAACCTAATTACATTGTGACGTCACCTTGTCCTAGCTGTTTCTATCTCACTTTAGTATATTGTTTCATGACTCACTCGAATTTATCAGCGCTTTAAATTAAATTATCTCTCTGGATGTACAATAATATACCTTTGTGTTAAGTATCCGATAATTTGACATTGTTGCAGCGCTATTCACGCATGTATTTGATAAATTATGTTTATGAAAACACCAGTATTTTTACAGCGTTATAGTATCAGTGTTTTAAGCATTTGGTTGAATCAAAGCAGTGATATAATATTGTGTAGAGTTTACTGATCTATTTTAATTTCTGGATGCAAATCAGCAAGCCAAATTGTATAATAGCCAGCTTCTTACTCCTCTGATTGTTTTCCTAAATTAAATTTCCTTGGCACTGCTTCTTAAATGCCAACATAAGCTATGTTCTGTTACTTCGACATGACTCTGAGCCTCAGTTATCGATCACCATCGAACACGCCGCTAGCTAGACAGCCGACGACATCGATGAAAAGGAAAAAAAAAATAACGGATGCTAAGTAGACTTGTAAAAGCAAAACGCCGAATTGCTGAAACACTTTATGTATTTTGCGATCAAGCTGAAAATATATTTGTCACTACATATTTGCATACGGCTCTAAAAATGAAGGGAGCACATAAAACATATCGACATGGCCCAGCAAGTCGTAAATGTAGATTGAGAGGGTAACTGTTTGTTGGTGTATTGCTTTGTGCATGTCACCATACATTTTGCCTTGAGAGATCGCGTGAACTTAGTTGTAGACAAAAAGTAGGAACATAAAGGTCATAGTGACTTTTATATACTCACTTTTTTATAAACTACATACAAGTTCTATTCGCTTCAGAAACAAACACCTATATTTCAAAGACTTGCGGCGCTATCTAGTTTTGCACCATAGAATTAATTTAGCCAAATTAGCAAACTTGTAATTAAAGACATATTCATGGTGGAAATCGGAATTAACGATCTCGCAAGAGATAAATTCTGAGTAACGATCATGCAAAATCAAAATATTTTTATTCTTTTAATCATAATATTATTTAACATCCAGACGAGCATGACGCATCTGCTATTATATGATTTTCCTAGAATTTGTTCATTACTAGTTTGTGTATCAATCAAAGTTGCTAGTAAATCATCAGTATCTAAGCACAGCGTGGCCGTTTCTCGATTCACTGCCTCATTGGCAAGTCGCTTTTGGAGCCTCGCCCATACAGCTCCATAGATTTTGACGGCGCAATACAGTTTGCCAACACGATGTACCAACTATAAGCGTAATGGTGGATGAAGTCGTACATTTTCTATTTTGTCCGTAGAAGAATATTTATTTATTACTGTCTCGGCCAAAATACCTTTAAATTTTAATCGCCGTGTCGGATAATTATAATTTGTTTCGGACCGATCGTATTTTTCGGTTTGGCATTATTTGCCAAGTTTTGGCGTTGCGTGATCGAGAGCAACTAATTTGCTAATGTAATTTGTTACCGATTTTGAAATTTAGTATTGCTTAAATTAATTAAATATTTGACATGATTTTAAATAAAATGATTAAGTGTTACATTGTAAAGCTAAAGTTATTTTATCAAAAGCTTGATTTAAGAATATCTATCAGTTATGAAATGACTGATTTGGAAAATATACCTCCAGCGCTAGAACAATTTTTTTATATCCAGCTAACATAAAATGGACTCACACTACAATGTTCACATTCAGATATCCCGGTGTTGTATCCGAGTAGTTAATTCCAGAGACCTTAAACCACAAAGCACTTCTTCTAAGGCTCTTTAAACAATAAAATATAAAAGCCACACTCTTAGAGGCCGTATATTGTTTAAAGTTAAACTCTCAACTTAATCTGAACGTCAATCACATTCGTCTAAACCCGGCTCAAGCTCGAAACCTATCGGACACATATCAAACCAAAGCTCGAAGTCACAAAGTTGTTATACGCTAAAACTGATTATAACTATTAAACGAACCTTTCTCTCTTGGAAAATCCTTTTGGAGCCTAAAAATTTCCCTCGGTAGGCCCTATCGGGACTTACATCCGATGAGAGTAACATTTCGGAAGTCGATTAAACTTGGGTCTTTCTCGAACAATCTGAACTGCTTGCTCTGGGCGTGAATTTACTTCGCATATCTTTAAAACAAAATGTTCCCAGTTAGGACTACGATTGGGAAATCCATGACCAACTGTGCCCAAAACTTCCTATTATTTTGAATTCGTTGTATTTTTTTTTTTGGTTCACCCGCAATCGTATTTCGTAATTTGCTTTTTACGCCGGAGTTGTTTTCCTTTTGAAAGTTTTCTGTGGGTTTTGTATTTGTAAACAAACTGTGCAGCTAAGTCAGTTAAAGGCAATTCTATCAATCAACGAAAGGAACAGCCTTGAATGTTGAGCAGACAAAAGATTTCTTGGCCATTGAAAGCTCACACAGTAGGCAATGTTTGACGCAGTTCTAACTGCATCTTGAATCATGACGGTTAATGAAAGCTTCGGGTATTCTTCTTCGCGTACTAACTGTAAATTCTGTTGATATTTTTTTATGTTGCCTCACCTAATCAAGCTACTAGGATAAAATCCCGACTTTGCCCGCACGGGGTCAGTTATCGGGACAAAAGTGAACGCATTTGTTATTATGATGCTATATTACAAAAAAGTTTCGTCAAGGTCCAGTCGTCTTTTGGTGAAAAAAAACATACATCCATCAATACTACCTGTCAAAATTTGACGAAGTAGTAAGATGTCATCATCATCGTCCTAGCGTTATACCGGTTGCATCCAAGACCACGTCTTTGAGCCCGGCATCCGCTTTCTAGTCTGACCAGATAGGACAGAATAATCAGTTTTGTCGTAACCTAGCTTAATAGTACGCACCTACACACATCACCATCTAGTCCCAAGCTAAGCAGAGCTTGTGTTATGGGTACTAGATAATGGATAAACATACATATATACTTTTTTTTGGAAATACATACATATTATACATAGAAACACCCAGACCAAGACAAAAATCCATGTTCTTGCACACAAATGTTTGACTTTAGCGGGAATCGAACCCGCAACTTTCGGCGTAACAGTCGCTTACACTCCCGCTGCGCCAACCGGTCGTCGTATATACATTTCAGGAAATACTCATTACCTTGTTTAAACAAAACTTCAATAAACGATAGAATCTGTATGAAAAGGATAAATAAATTTATCCCTTATACACTCTTAACAACAGAATTGTTATTGTGTAAACATACACAGTTATATAATACGTAGTAAGTACATGTCGAACTAACATACGCCAACATATTACATGCACGTTAAAACTAGCCACACGATACTGTGGCTTCATTAATACATATGTACGGGTGTAGCGTTACACTTTGATAAATTAATTATTATCTTAGATTACATTATGTTCGACCGAAATAACATTAAAGTTATTTAGTAGCGGGTTGTAAATAATATTGTTTGATCTCAAATCAAAAAGGTACTACAGGTACAGCTCGTGTTTTTATTAAGAGTGAACGTAAAAAAGGTATATCTCTCCCTCTCTTACGGCACACTAAAACCACATTTACTTACACTAAATAGTCAATATTGCCATCTTTAAAAATTATTTCTATAAAATTTGTCAAATATATCTCTAGTAGCGAAATCCATCGATAGAATATTGCAAGGACAATGGCAGAATTTGGACTGGGTTTGTTGTGGCGATCTTAAACTTCATATGAACAAAACAAATTGTTACTTTTAGGGTTATTTTATATGTATAGGGTTTTTTTATATTTATAGGGTTGGTTTGGTTTAAAATATAATTATTAAAATGCAGTTATTTAATCTTTAATCAACATTATATCAATAAGCTAATATTTTTGAAATAAAGCAACTTTTAAATCAAATAAAAAAGTCACAGCATCGTTTTAATGTTGTATGGATTTCACATAAAATCGATTTAAAATGTGCAGCTCTGCTTTTGCCTTTGGCTGTGACAGTTAGATGCAACAGAATACTTCTGTGTTTTGATGTCAATCTGACATATGTCATTTGATAATTCAAACGTACCTACATTATTTATTCTTAACTGAAAATTAATACACCAATATCTTCTTTTTCCAGGTTTCCCGAGTGAAAATAGAATCATTTATAGACTCTGTTACTTACGCCGATTTTTTTTGATATATTTTTTATTAGGTACTGTACGTTTCAATTTAAATTCAAACATTTTGATATATGGAGATCTGCCATTGTCCTTTGGGCATTAAATTATTTTACATCATCCGAGTAATAAGCGTGTGTAAGGAATGCATTTCATTATTTGGCTTCTTCTTACTTGATCCGAGCGTATTACAAACACATCACATATTTTCTTACGTTGTAGTCTACTACAACTAATCAATATTTGTTCCATAGTTATTTTTTGCGTCGCATTCCGTCGCGATATTTCGTACGGAGTGCCTCAGAGAAGATACCGGTTAAAAATAAGAGAAAAATCACTACTTATCTGTAACAGAGTTTTAGAGATTAAATCCATGACGGAACATAGGTTTTCTTATAATTTTACAAGCAAATTAATTTTTACGCAGATGAAGAGACAAGCGGTGTTGTGTTGTGTCAGGCTAACGCGTATATTTACTGGAAGTTTCTCTTGTCTCTGGTGTCACTAGCAGGCAGGTTGAAGCTGGGCTGTATCTATCTTTTTGTTTAGTCTAAAAACATTATGAAAACAAGAAATTTGGTCAAGATGAGCCTTCGTCATAAAACCTAGGTAAGAATCTCAAGGCCATTACTTTCAACTGCCGATTTTTTCACAACTTAAATCACTTAGTACAATCAACAATACTATAATGGCCACTGCAACAAATTTGGTTAACAATAAATCAAATTCTCCTCACAGCCCTAAGCCATTAACTTGTATCCACATCCACTCGTCCGTGAACCATGTTATGCGATAACTGCCTGACCGCTTCAAACAAACATGTTTAATGCAATTACGTTTCATATAATATATGCATCACACTAATTTACTAATAGACTAGTACATTTGATCATGTGCTTGAGTGCTTCAAAGATAATCAGCGTAGCTCAAATTGTTATAATATAATGAATATGCATAATCTCGCTAAGTTAATCAAGTGAGCATGATTAAATGTATTTCTTTGTTAGGACGTGGTCAATGTGGTCATTATCATCTGAAAGAAATAATCATTTTCTTATCCCATCTTATTGGTTGATCACAGCTTTGTTTGTGCCAGCTAACTTCAGTACAGTAGAAGGTGCGTCTAGTTGGGTATTGAGAGTTTTTACATGCTTACCTCTTTAAAAAACATACGCGCACCACTAAAATTCTGTGTTGGCAAAACTGTGCTACTGTTGTCAAGTTGAGTAGTGTGAATGACCTCAAGTGGTGCCACTTACGACAAAACCTCGGGATTAAAAACTGTTTCTTTTCTTTTTATATTTATAATAAATCGATTGAGATCTATGACATAAAAACATGTTATAAGATTAGCAAACGAAAAAATTAATAATTTAAAAGCAAGTTCAAACAATAAAAGATGCTACATTTCATTCAGTTTGATTTCTAGTAATACCCATTTTTTTAGCCACACATTTTTAAAAGACCACCTGCACATGCCATTTATGAAGGATGTCATCAATTCACTCAGTGTTTGTCCTTCAGTCCGTCGAGGCATTCCACCCCCATTCGCTTGATAAATACCTTCGTTAATCGCCTTTCATTGATCAATGGATCACGCAACCAAACCACTAGAGCTTACCGTTCATTTCCCAGCTGAATATTTCTTACTAAAACGTAAAGCGATTTATGGCTTTCAAGTTTAAGTATCCAAGTTAGATTTAAAATGATTACCACCATGCTCATAATTTTACGATTAGGTATTGCTAAAAGTTCTTAAGAATAAATTGACAATTTAATAAGATATAAGTTGCTAATACTTTCAAATAAAGTAAAATAATAGTATACGATATATTTCTAAATGTGAGTGATCGTACCAATCATTTTAAGAAATATAAAGAAATAAATATTCAAGTACAAAGATAAAATATAGCAAGCAATTTCCTCAGTAAACAGACTAATATTAAAACAGAAACACAAGAATCTTTACACAAAGATTCGTGAGACGTTGAATAATACAGGACAGGGCAGGTCCATACATAATGGAATTACGCAGGGGACCATGTTTGCCCGCCAGAATAAAAGGCAGGAAAATATTTGCTACATCCATACTGTGTGTTAGATTTTATGTTATGTCCTGTTGATTAGTTTGATGGTTAACATGGGTTTGTGATGAATGTTGAAGCGAATTTTTATGGACATTGATTTATTTAGATAACCTTCCGATATTTGTCAGTGACGAAAAGGAACATGCTTTGGTATTCTAGTGCCTGTGTCGGACACGTTTCGTCCGTTTTGATTTATTCATAGGTCCATTGGGTATTATACTCATAGCTTAGTGATAATACTGAAGCGCAATTTTCTTTCCTGTTCCACCATTTAGTTCGTTCTTCTTGATTAGTTATGTTAATGTTCACCCGTATTTTCTGTCTTTATTTGAATACTCATATTGTATAACGGCTAAGTCATTCATTATTCATTACTCTCTATTAAACGTCTCAAAGTATGGAGGTACCTTGAAACTTTCCTGTCTACATTGGCCTATTTTTATGCAATTTGTTATTCGAAGAAGAAATTTCGTAACGAAATTTCTGGAACTCGCAAAAAGGATTTCCAACTAAAATGTTTTCCGCTTCCTATATTACACTACTTCCTATGTCCCACAGTGCTATAGCTCTTGAAAGAAGACTAGCAACTCTTGGAAAAATCTACAGAGTACATTTATTATTACCGACTGTAATTCAGTTTCACTGGCGTGGACGGTACCGTTGTTTTTCAATGTCCGTTTCCTTAAAGGTTGTGGTAAACATGAGTACCTGCTAAGTTATTTACGCGGACCAAAAGGTACAGGAACTGATTGATCGATTTCAGGGCGAAGGTGCTGTTAGCCAATAATGTAGAGACGGAACAGAATTTACGGTTTTAGAGAATTCTACGTCGTTGGTCGTGGAAAATAAAGTCTCTTGAGGGCTAGATAAATGTTTTACTTGACAGGTATTATTGTTTCAGTACACGTGTGTTAGAAAATACTTACGTCGAACAAATGGTGGAGGATTTTCTATAACAGGAAATATGAAAGACTATTCAGAGATTTTCTCAAGAAAATATTTTATTATTTTAAGACCAGTCTTTGCGTTAGTGCTAAATATGTATAAGTGAATCACTATCCGTTTCAGCTAAATGAGACAATATTTTAAAATAATTTAATATAGATATACCTACTTAAGTACCTCGTTGGTCTCGCGGCATAAATGTGCGCGTAGGATTGGGTCTCGGGTTCGATTCCCGGGTCGGGCAAAGTGTTATTGGGTTTTCCGTTAGGAAATTCCCAGTAACAGCACGGAGTCTGGTAATGTGCCCGGTACGGCAATAGGCTCGCCTTCTATTACGTGGGACCTAAAAGTTCATGGCCAAATGTGGGTGTAATATTACACCTCTGCCTACCCCTTCGGGGATACAGGCGTGAGTCTACTACTTAAGTAGATGTAGTCGCGGTTTCTGACATATTTCCATAAGTTCATGTTGGTGGTCCCACCAAGTCTTACTATGGCCTTAGGAGCCAAGGTATTGGGATGAATGAATTCATATTGGACTCGTCGTTTTTCTTACTATCAATTATTATTGTAACAATCTTACTAGCGCAGATTACCAATAAAGTCAATTCGTAATTTCATCTCGATTCTATCAAAATACTGTCTCAGTGTAAATTAAACACAAGAATGGCCTTCAAATAGCTCACTTACTTTGACCATTCTGTTACGTTGCTATTCAACAAACTTAATCTAAAATTTACTAACATCGACTACAAATCGAGTTGTCCTAAGTTTGTAACCATCACATTATCCTTCCCTTTGTCAAAGTCACTGTATGTCTGTGTGAATAATTAAAATTTATAACAGCATCCCTCTTAGCGCCTACCCGCATCCTTTACGCTTTACGGCATTAATACTAAAATTAACCACGCAGCAACTATAATCAAGCCATCGAAACAAGATAAATTCAGAAACAATTCTATAATCAAAATATCAACCGTATCATGTCTAGAATAAAGTTCCTTCTTGATTAACGATTAGTCATAAACTAAAAATGAGTTGTAATGGATGAAACAACAATCTTATCCAAGATAATTGACAACAGCAGTATCATGCCGTTCCCAATTACCTTTTAATTCAAATAGATATGCGTAAAGAGGATACTCGTATATACAGGTTGTTAAAAGACCCATCAGCAACCCGAAGTGTACTCATATTTGACATCATGCCAAGTCATATTTAGAAAAAATAAAGCATGGGAACCGATTTTTTTTTTTGAAGAAGACACATTTTTTAAGCTGCCATAGATGCATAAGACATCTATAGAACAAATTGGCGGGCTAAATGCATCGGTTTTGTACCTAACTAGAAAAAATGTATGCTGACTTTGAGCCTTAATATATCCTGAACCAGTAATTGCTCAGGTATGGTGCCGAAGTAAAAAATGTTTGTAATGATTGGCACAATACGGGATTTCAGTATTGGTTAAGGGTCTTTTTAGACCTTGTATAATTATATTTTTTTATTTAGCCGTTTCGGATAATCCCTTAGTGCACCTCTATGCTCCCCGGGACATACATGGCATATTTCAACTTCTTGCAACCATTAGTTTGGGCTGTGTATTGTCTTTTAGTCAGTAAAGCAAGAATTTTATATATACAGATTATACCCCAGCTATTTAATTAAAGTAAACATACATAACATAACTTCACGCCTTTTATCCTCGAAGGGGTAGGCAGAGGTGTATTACACATCCACACTTCGCCAGTTAGGTTTCGGTCCCAATGTAATCGGGGGCGAGCCTATTGCCATCTACCGGGCACATCATTAAGCGAGCGATGATTATTAATTTATAACGCACACATAACTTCGAAAAGTCAAAGGTGTGTGCCCGGGGTACCTGGGGATCGAACTTATTCAAAAATAATATAAAAATTAATGACATTTTGAAAGCCATCAGAAGCGCCACAAGACTCTTAAATGCGAACGAATCCACGTTTAAGATCATTAATTTAAGGCGTTAAAACCGCTAAGATATGAACTTCTACTGTGGTTAAAGTGCACATAGAATATACGTTACTAAAGGACGCCGGCAGCTACGCCTGCATTTTTTTTTAATTTCCCCTTTTTGGCCGATCCCGTGGGAATTTCGGGAAATCCCTTCTTAGTACACCCCTACGGTCCTCAAGAAACATACATGCCAAATTTCAGCTTCCAGCGCCCAAGAGTTTCGGCTGTAGCGTGTCTGTCAGTGAGTCAGTAACGCAAGGATTTTATATATTAAGATTACTCAGTTCTTTTTTTCATTTTATGCTGAAAATAGTTTGTTAAGTTTTCCTCACGGAGTATTAAGGTTTTCCATTATAACTAAAAGGGATTTGTTCTCTTTTGCGTGTACTGTTGTTCAAATAATTCTTGGTGTCTGACTCACATTATCAATAAGAGTAAACTGTAGAAATATCCGTCCGCCAGTTTTTGAGTTTATCGCTTTCATACGTTCTATGTAGATAGGAAAGAAAAGCGGATTAATTTTATAATAATCGTTGGTCTCGTGGCATAAATGTGCGCGTGGTATTGGGAGGTCTCGGGTTCGATTCCCGGGTCGGGCAAGGTGTTATTGGGTTTTTCCGTGAGGAAATTTTCAGTAGCAGAATGGAGTCTGGTTATGTGCCCGGTTCGGCAATAGGCTCGCCCCCTATTACGTGGGACCTAAAAGTTCATGGCGAAATGTGGGTGTAATATATTACACCTATGCCTATCCCTTCGGGGACACAGGCGTGAGTTTATAAAAAAAAATAACATTTATAGATCTCAAGTATTTCATACGGTGTCCGATCGTTTTCCATAGCACTAACTTTACATGTTTAGGCGTCGTGTTTGCTTTGCTACATTCATAGTGCAAGCATGTACACATGTTTTATATTCAGTTGGCCGGCGCATGACTGAGATGCTTTAGTTATCTTGGCTGCGAACATGGTTTGTTTCGTGTGATGATCTGGGAACACTTTTCTGCCAGATTTTTCTGGTTTTCGTTTACAATAGTTACGTATTGTTACACCTATGTTGGCTTTTGGCCAGATAGTATAAACTGGTCTACCTTTCTAAATTGACTTTCACTTGGAAATCCTACGTATATAAAATTAGATATACTAGAGGTCGCCCAGTGGTCGAAATTCGACCATAATTTATTAAAATGTTAAATTTCTACATTATTAACATTGTAGGTACTGTCAAGACTACAATCACAGACTTCCCCGCACAATACAAACAAAGAAAACTTTTACGAAATTACTGGAACGGCTATTAAATACTTTTCTTAGTAAAATAAAACTCTGAAATAGATATTAACTTAAAGACTATAAAAATGTCATTCAATTCAAATTCCTTTTTTTTTGCTAAAACGTGGTAGTGAGTTGTTACAATAGCATATTATAATAAGAGACAACATGTTTTGCTGGTGAGGCAGCAAGCAAAAAAGAGATAAATAACACATAATTGATAAAAACTGGATAATTATTAAAAATAAATCTAATTACACATTCTCTTCCCCTTGCGCATACATGTCGTTTACTTCCATACTTCTTATTATTTACTCCTTTCTCTTTCGACACACAGTTGATTAATGTTTTCTTTTCAATTATAATTCACAAATAGCTCAATACATGCGCAATAATAGATTTTCAACAAAATTTACACAACCCTAGAATGAAAGAAAAACTTCCCGCGCGAAGCGTTCTGAATTCAAACTTGATGACATCTGCAATTTTGTTTTTTCTTACGGATATATGTTTTTTATATTTACACTTTGTTAGAAACTTATAATAATAGGGTATTAGATCATTTTTTGAAAAGTGTCTCAAGATGATCCTATGACTTTAAGAAAGTAGTCGAAAAATTACAAAAAATATATTCAGTTGATAAGTATTTTTTATTCAACTTTTAAATTTACATTTTAAATGTTCGCGGTTTATCAGACAAAAACTTTGGAAGCCATCTTGCTTACGCAACATTATTAGAATTTTTAAACAACTTATAATGCTTGCTTTTTTGATAGTCACGTGGTTTAGTTGTTTAAAATTCTACTAAGTTTATGACGTCATTTGACGTTAATGACATTCGTAATGGCGGCTGCCGTTTTGCGTGATTGGGGCATGGGGCATGTTACACTTGTCAATATTATCATGATCCTAGTATCGCGATATCACAAGTATTGACATGGGCTATTATATTATCAATAATATCATCATCAGTACGCGTTTAAAACTACTAGAGAAAGTAGTGTTTAGTGCAAGATTAAATTTGAACAAATTTTAAAAAGAACATGGATTCTAAAAGGAAAATACGCGCTATACGTATTTATTATTGCTATACGTATTGTATAGCAATAATACGCGCATGCGCATTAAAAACTAAGCGCAAAAAGAGGAAGTGTTGGGTTGACTGGATTTCAAAACGAAATTAATATACACATTTACTAACAGACTACAGTTAGCCGTGTGGTTGACGGCATATAATACAAGTGTCACCAATTCACCACCCCCTATCTTTCCGTGGGTGTCGTAAGAGGCGACTAAGGGATAACACGATGCAAATATTATCTTTGCGTAGAGACGGAAATCTCGACATCAAACACTATACGACTGCCTCGTTGGTCTCGTGGCATAAATGTGCGCGTGGGATCGGGAGGACCCGGGTTCGATTCCTGGGTCGGGCAGTGTTATTGGGTTTTTCTGTAACGAAATTCTCAGCAGTAGCACGGAGTCTGGAAATGTGCCCGGTACGGCAATAGGCTCGCCACTTATTACGTGGGACTAAAGTATATCTGGCGAAAAGTGGGTGTAAAAATACACCTCTGCCTACCTCTTCGAGGTTATAGGCGTGAGAATCTTAATATATAAAATCCTTGCGTTACTGACTGACTGACAGACATGCTACAGCCGAAACTATTGGGCGCAGGAAGCTGAAATTTGGCATGTATGTTCCTTGAGGACCGTAGGGGTGCACTAAGAAGGGATTTCCCGAAATTCCCACGGGATCGGCCAAAACGGGTAAATAAAAAAAAATGCAGGCGTAGCTGCTGGCGTCCTCTAGTATGTAGTATGTATGTATATTAACACTCGGAAACAACAACAACAGCAACTTGCCGAAGTCTTCATTTTTATTAATTTTATTTAATTAATTTTTATCTTTTGGGTTCCACAAGGACGGGCATGTTTCATAAAGAAGAATAAGGTAATTCCTCCAGATCATTTTTACCTCCTGTATCAACGATGGAGCGTAATTCGTCATCGTCACTTTGACGAAGGACATAAGAATCGTCACAACTTTGACGTCGTTTCGCCATTGCTGCGAACGCATACTGACAGAAAAATATCTCGATGCGCTTACATTTCAATAATATTGAAGCCCCGCCCCCTGAGTATCGCGGATTTCAAGATGTTTGAATAATTTGTGATATTATCACGATACCGCGATACAGCCTTTTACACCACCAATATTACCACGGTATCGTGATATTATTGACAATGTAACATGCCCCATTAACTGATTAAATCACAGATACTAAAACGGAATTCTTTAAAATGGTTTTAAAATTCTATTTATTAATTTTATGAGCTGTAACTATTATATTCCTTATGTTTTCCGGTAATACTATCCTAAATATACGTTATTATATGGGTAGGGTAAAATACCCTATTATTAATAAAATACCAATACCATGCATATATGTAATAATAATAACTAATAAGTGCATATTTCAAAACGTACGTATTTAATTGCGAAGTAAATATTTTATTAATTTATACGCCAAGAAAAATATGTTATGTATTGCGAAAAATACTTAATTGATTAGGCAGAATAGGACTAATCTTGAACAAAAAGTACATAAGTGTAATAATTATTTCTTGTCTTAATCTATTTTCAGTTTGAAAGTCTTATTTAAATAATAAAAAATATTAATGGATTATTCTTATTATATTTATGTTCTTATGTGCTTTAACGAACGTGTAAATAAAATTTGCCAAGATAAATAGATTGTAACAAATAAGAACAAACTCTATTAGGCAGAATGGAACAAACATTCATAAATAAAATAGAATTGTTTCTTTTTTTATTTCATAGATTTTCTTTTTTATTTCTGCTGCATATTATTATTTTAATTTAATTGTAGTTTTAAGTACTTATAATTGTTTTATTCTAAAATTAATTTAATACTGTAAACTGCTATCCTAAATAATATAATTATGTATTGTATAAAATAATGTTATATTTGAACTATTTTTAGTTTGAAAGTCTATGGGTTTCTTTAAATATTATTGTGGTAAAAGTGATAATTTTTTTTTGTTTCACGTATTTACATATACATCGATAAAATTTAAAATGAATGGACTATTCATAATACAGGTACCTATGTATATTTCACTCTATTCATTTTTTCATAACGCACCTAAAGAACTATAAATTCAAAAAAGTTGACACAGTAAAACGATGTCAAATGATAATTGGACCAATTATATTATGATGTTAAAGATATTAATTTTACTAAAAATCTCCCGTCCGCCATCTTGGATTTCCAAATGGATGTCATTTTCGTGATTAGGAGCCATGAAAATCCCGAAAATAATACCCATATTAATTTTATTAAAAATGTCCCGTCCGCCATCTTGGATTCCCAAATAGATGTCATTTTCGTGTCCAGAATCCATGAAAACCCCGAAAATTATACCCATATAAATTTTATTAAAAATGTCCCTTCCGCCATATTGAATTCCCAAATAGATGTCATTTTCGTGATCAGAATGCATGAAAACCCCGAAAATGATACCCATATCAATTTTATTAAAAATGTCCCGTCCGCCCGCTTGGATTCCCAAATAGATGTCATTTTCGTGTCCAGAATCCATGAAAACCCCGAAAATGATACCCTTATTAATTTTATTAAAAATATCCCGTCTGCCATCTTGTGAATGTAGGGACTAAAACCTTCTCCCTTGACTTCTCTCGTGAGAATAATGTGTCACACAAGCACGCGCATCGTAAACTTTCACTGTCATCGTTTTTTCATAACGCGCCTAAAGAAGTATAACTTCAAAAATACAAACTCGCTTAGGCAGAATAGGACAAACCTTGAATAAAAAGTATATAATAATAATAATAATGACACCGAGCGCACCGCCAATGGGCGGCAGCGCCATCAGGGAGGAGTATGACATGGCTGATGATGTAAGTACCCAGTGCAATGAAGAGGTCAAGGACGCTTTGGAATGTGCGATTGGGGACTACCGGTACACGCCATCATCTATTAGGCCTCGCCTACCGCGGTTGCCTATGCATAGGCGAAATATAGCGCTGGTAAGTGCCCTTGATTCATTATTATCAAATTATTTAGATAATAGTGAGGATCTCGGTGATACACACTCAATCTTGTACTGTACCGCCGTGGCAGCTTGTCGTATAGCTGGTGTAAAGTTTCTTGAAACTGATACCGTTGTACGACAAAGGTCTGCTGTACCGGCTTGGCAGTGCAGGATTGAGCGACGTATTGCCGAGGCAAGGGCACTTATTGGCAAGCTGATCTGTTTTAGGGAGGGGAATACACGCCCTAGGGTAATGCGCTTTGTGAAACGGGCTTTTTCGGGGACTAATATTAGTCCTCAAGATTATAAAGCCCGGGTCACAGAGCGCATTGACTACCTAAAACAGAAAGTCTATGCATGGGCAAACCGAATACGTAGATTTAAAAAACGTGTGGACCGGTACGTCATTAATCGTACATTCCAGAGGGATCAGAGGTGGGTATACAGAAGCTGGGAACGACCAGATCAATGTGTGACTAATGTGCAGCGGCCGGATGCGAACGCCACAGCCATGTTTTGGCGTAGCATCTGGTCGACGCCCATTGGCCATACTGAAGGTGATTGGATGCAAGATGTCGAACGTTCATGCGAACATATTCCTGAAATGGAATGCGTGGCCATTTCTAGCCAGGATGTTGCACAAGCAGTCCGTCCATTATCTAATTGGAAATCTTCAGGCTTGGACGGGCTGCACAATTTCTGGCTGAAGTGGCTACGTAGTTCGCATGAACGCTTGGCATCTCAATTCCAATCAGCTGTAGAGTCTGGGTTGTTGCCATCATTTATGATGACTGGAATTACCCACCTGCTCCACAAGACAGGCAGTACTAGCGAGCCCGGCAATTATAGACCGATAACATGTCTACCATCGGTCTATAAACTTCTTACATCTATTCTGAGAGCTAAAATAGCTAAACATGTTGAAGACAATTCTATTATATCAGCCTCTCAGAATGGATATAGGAAGGGTGCTCGCGGTACTAAGGAGCTCTTCCTCATTAACATGGCCATTAGCCAACAAGTTCGCCGTAACCGAAAGGATCTGGCGGCATGTTGGATAGATTATAAGAAGGCGTGTGACTCCGTGCCGCATACATGGCTTTTGAGGGTGCTAGAATTGTATAAAGTAAATACTACTCTACGCACCTTCTTAAAGTCATGTATGGGGCAATGGAATACGATTCTTTGCTATCCAGGATGCCGAAGGATCCAGGAGGACGGCGAACGTATTAAAATTGAGCGGGGAATTTTTCAGGGCGACAGTCTGAGTCCCCTTTGGTTTTGCTTAGCCATGAACCCTCTCAGTACATTACTGGAGGGTTCAAGGTTAGGCTACAGGTTACAGAGAGGCGGTCAGGTCATATCCCACCTGTTATTCATGGATGACCTGAAGTTATTTGCCCAATCTGATGTCCAATTGCTAGATTTACTAAACGTAACCCAAAACTTTAGTAAGTCTATCGATATGGAGTTCGGTGTGGATAAATGTGCTGTCATTCATGTGAAGCAGGGCAGGATGGTGGAATCTGAGGGGATCCAACTCTCAGATTCCATTAAACTAAGATCGCTTCTCTTAACCAATACCTATAAGTACTTGGGTATGTCACAGGCTTTAAGTATCAATGAAGCTGACATGAAGCAATCGTTGCAAGAGCGTTTCTTTGGCCGCCTGAAAAAAGTATTAAAAAGCCTTTTATCAGGTGGCAACAAGGTTCGTACTTGCAACGGTTGGGTCATGCTACTTCTTGTATACTCCTTTGGCATACTCAAGTGGACTCAGTCTGAATTGGACGCCCTGGACAGAAGAGTCCGCACATTGTTGACGGCATATCGTATGCATCATCCTCGTTCATCCGTGATGAGGTTGTACATCCCGCGGAAGTGTGGGGGTCGTGGCTTTCTGAATATCAAGACCCTACACAACCGCGAGGTGTGCAATCTCAGAGAATATTTTCTCCGGGCGAACGGGGACATGCATCGAGATGTTGTCGCAGTGGACAATGGACTCACCCCGCTCAAGTTGGCTAAGGAGAACTGGCGCATACCTGTAGTACTCAGTACTGATGTGCGCAAGCGTGTATGGCAGAGCAAGGAGCTTCATGTCAGGTTCCATCGGGCCCTGTATGGACCCGATGTAGACCTATTGGCCTCGGTGAACTGGCTACGCTTCGGTGACCTCTTTGGGGAAACCGAAGGGTTTGTTTGTGCAATTGCTGACGAAGTTATCAAGACGAATAACTACCGGAAATATATCCTGAGGGATGGCACTAGCCGTTCCTGTCACCAGCCCGGTGAATCCCTCAGGCATTTTTTTTTCCAGTTGTTCACGTCTTGCTAACGGCGAGTACTTGCACAGACATAACCAAGTAGCCAGAATCATTCACCAGCAACTTGCTCTGAATTCAAACTTGTAGACATCGAGGTACCGTACTACAGGTATGTGGCAGAGCCAGTTCTCGAAAATGGCCATGCCACATTGTACTGGGATCGATCTATCGTCACAGACAGGACTGTTGTAACCAACAAACCTGATATTGTGGTGATAGATCGATCAGAGCGTCTCGCAATAATTGTTGATGTCACCATTCCTCATGACGAGAATCTCGTGAAAGCCGAGAAAGACAAACAGATTAAATATCTGGACTAGGCTCACGAGATTGTCGACATGTGGGATGTGGACTCGGCAATTATTGTGCCGCTAGTTGTAACGGTTAATGTTCTAATAGCCAAGAGCCTCGATCGTCACCTTAAGTGCTTGGCCATAGTAGCGCGGGCAGCCCGCGGGCGGGCCGCGCGCGTCGCCGCGCGCGTCTTCATGTGTCCGTAGTGGCGCGTTTGCGGGTGCGGTGTACAGTGTTTGTCAAATTTAGGATCGCGGCTACATTAATATGAATTTTCAGTTAGATGACGTTAACACTCACCATAGCAACACCATGTCAATTGTTCACCAAATTCGCAACTAACTGATAACAAGGCTGTAGCCGTGCGGATAATACAACCACCTCACGGTCTGAGGGCGTGGGTTCAAATCACATTCATAACTGTTATAATAATTTTGGTTTTTATGATATTTGGAAAATCTTTATATATATTTGGCAAATATTAAAAATAAAAATAATATTTTGAATAAAAATTGGAAAATTCGAGTAACTTCAGGAAGGGTTAAAAAGAGATATGTGGTAATATAAATAAATAAAACAAATTAGAATTTATATAGATACTTTGCATTTTTAAGTTCAACATTATATAATACTAGCCTTTGCCCGCGGCTTCGCGCCCGTTGAAGTCGGGGTAACTAATTAATTTACTTTCAGTCTCAAGTTGTGTGAGACTCCTGATTAGTCTAAAGAGTTCAGAAACTCTATAGAGTACAAAGTAATTCGGTCAGTATCCATGACATTATCTACCATTATACATAAATACCGAATATATATCTATAAACACTTTCGCATTTACAATATTTGTAGAGTATTTCTGAAGATTGACTGATATGTAAGTAACCTATCTTTAGGGTTCCCTAGCCAAAGGCTAGGAGGTTAGCCTCCAGTATTAGTACTGAACCCCTGATAGATTCACCATGTCTGTCTATGTATCCGTTTCTATGTCACAACCACTTTATGCCGAAACTATTAAGACTACAAATTTCAAAATTGGTAAGTAGATGTATTCTGTGAACCGCTTTATGATTTATATACAAAAAAAATATCTGTCCTATACTAGCGGGGTGCCTATGGAGATTTTTAAATTTAAATTTTGCTTCCCAAAACCCTCTAATTTATTATGTAATTGATTAACATTATAAAGTTTAATTCAAAGCAATTTACATTTCAATTAGTATCTTTAACAAGTGTTTTTAACAGAAATAGTTTGACTGCTCGCATTATGTAATTTTGAGTGTAATTTTTGCATGCCGATTGATAGGTGAAACATGCTGTACTAAATGACTGAACTATAACTGTACCATCTGTATCTACCATGTTTCTAGCAAATAAATAATTATTCTATTCTATTCTATTGGTGTTTAAAATATCAATAAACAATATACGCAAACACTACAGAAACCAAAGTTATTTTTGCTGGCCAAAAATTGATAGTGATAATAGGCTAGGGGCTACGTTATGCTTATGTTAACTGAATCCCTCTACTACGTTAACCTTGATGAGCGAGTTCAACTCGCATTTGATTTCATAATTATTCATAATATTATTGCTCATAAAAGTTTGAGATCCGCACGCTCCGCATTGTTTCCCGCTTGCCGCCCGCACATTCACTACGGACACTTGTATGAAAGTTCTATGGTTTGAGTTGCCCGCGTGCTCCCCGCGCTGCACCGCTCGCCGCCCCGCTCGTCCACTACGGACACTTCTATAGAGCTCCATATGTTTGAGTTTCCCGCGTCGCGCCCGCACCCGCGCCCGCCTTTCACTGTGGTCGAGCACTAAGAGGCTCGCGTTGGGTGCTTGGGTCAGGGGCCTGATGCAAAAGGCAGTACTTCTCGACACGGCACGTATTGTGAGGAAGTTCCTGTCTCTGAAGCCCTAACCACCGACAGCTTGGACCCTGTGCCCGTTGCTGGTGGGATCCCACGGTTTTTTTATATTTTTAAATGTATTTTTTTTTGTAAATTATAAATTTAAAAATGTAACTAAAATTTGATTAATGCTGAATAAAGGAAATAATAATAATATATGACAGTCTGAGCCCTTTGTGGTTTTGCCTAGCACTGAACCCTCTTAGTACTTTATTAGAGGGTCAGGGCTAGGCTATCAGTTAAGGAGAGGTGGTCATGTTATATCTCACCTTCTTTTCATGGATGACCTGAAATTGTTTGCCCTCAACAATCTCCAACTGACTGCATTACTTAAGGTAACTGAAACCTTTAGTAATTCTATCAGGATGGAATTTGGTGTGGACAAATGTGCGGTCATGCATGTGAAGAAAGGTGAGATTATGGAATCTGCAGGGATACAACTCTCAGATTCCATACAACTTCGGTCCCTCTCTCTAACGGAAACTTACAAATACCTGGGTATGTCGCAGTCTTTGAATATCTCTGAGGCTGACATGAAGCAGTCGCTGCGGGCTCGTTTTTTTGGCCGCCTGGAAAAAGTACTGAATAGTCTTTTATTAGGTGGTAACAAGGTGCGAGCCTGCAACGAATGGGCCATGCCAGTCCTTATGTATTCCTTCGGCATATTCAGGTGGACTCAGACTGAACTTGACGCCCTGGACAGAAAAGTCCGTTCAATGCTGACTGCATCACGGATGCATCCTCCACGCTCGTCGGTAATGAGGCTATACATCCCGCAGAAATGTGGTGGTCGAGGATTTTTATGTCTTAAGACCCTCCATAACCGCGAGCTGTATAACCTCAGAGAATATTTTCTGCAAATGAGTGTGGATATGCATCGAGATGTGGTTGCAGTGGATACTGGACTTACCCCGCTCGCTCTGGCTAAAGAGAACTGGCACAAACCTGCAGTACTTAGCATTGAGGACCGGAGAGAAGTATGGAAGGGCAAGGAGCTACATGGACGCTTCTATAAGGCCTTACACGGGTCTGATATAGATTTTAAGGCATCCGTTTCCTGGCTGCGCTTCGGTGATCTTTTCGGAGAAACCGAAGGTTTCGTCTGTGCAATTATGGATGAAGTTGTCATGACAAATAACTACCGCAAGTATATCCTGAGGGACGGTACTGTTGACATATGTCGGGCGTGTCACCAGCCCGGGGAATCTCTCAGGCATATTGTGTCTGGTTGTTCGAGTCTTGCCAATGGTCAGTATTTGCACAGACATAACCAAGTGGCTAGGATTGTCCATCAGCAACTAGCCCTTAAATATAAACTCATTGGTTCTGAGGTACCGTACTACAGATATGTGCCCGACCCAGTTCTCGAAAATGGTCGTGCACTGTTGTGCTGGGATCGGTCTATCATTACAGACAGGACTATTGTAGCCAATAAGCCTGATATTGTAGTGATAGACCGAGCAGAGCGTCTCGCAATGATTGTTGATATCACCATACCACATGACGCTAATCTCGTGAAGGCGGAAAATGATAAAAATATTAAATATTTAGATCTAGCTCACGAGATTGTCGACATGTGGGATGTAGATTCAGCAATCATTGTTCCGATTGTCGTTTCAGTGAATGGATTGATCGCTAAGAGCCTCGACCAACATCTTAAGAGGCTCGCACTGGGCAACTGGATCAAGGGCTTGATTCAGAAGGCGGTTCTTCTCGATACGGCACGCATTGTTAGGAAGTTCCTTTCTCTGAGGCCCTGCCCTGTACCCGACACCGGTGGGTTTCCGTGGTCCCATTTTATATAGTTAAATTTATTGATATATTTAAGGTTTGATTATGTAAAATCCGATTATGTGAATACTGAATAATAAAGAGATAATAATAATATCTTTATTCATTAGACTACAGTGGTCCATTTGTTAGTAAAACTTAGTATTAACGGGTTAGTAACACAGTAACACAAAAAAATACACAAAAATATAAAGAAAACAGAACTAAAACAAACATATAAAAACACACTTAGCCATCGCGCCGGGCCACCCGTACAGGAGAATATTAATTCTGCCGCACGAGCAGTCCGACAAAGTGCCCAAGCATAGGTGAGTCAGGTTTTTCACCTAATGCCCTTAAGATGCAGTTATGGCTGTCTCAAATTCTGTTTAGCAAGGTTGCCGCCCTTTATCGCATTATGGCATAAAAGTCTTTAGTTTGCGCTATAGCAAAAATAAATAAATAGCAAACATGCCCGACGCACTGCAGAACCTAGGCAGCCCCAATAACACCCTAAAGCTATTATTATATTGGACTCGCAGGGCGTTCAGAGCCTTCAACGTATAGTTGACCCACAGACCGCCCGTGTAGAAGTATTGGCAATATGCCTTAAATAACGTAATTTTAACTTCGTTACTACAACGAGCAAGTCTGTGGGATAACATTTTACATCTGGCTGCTAAAGCCCTGCGCTCACGTTCAATATCCTCCTGATCCTTGAGGTCCTCAGTAAGCCAGTGCCCCTGGTACTTAAATTGAGTAACTCTTTTGAGCTGGTTATCATTAAGCTTTAGCACTGGATTACACGTTACCCTTTTGCCAGGGACCTCAAAGACCAGAAGTTCACTTTTAGTTACATTATATCGCAGTCTATGGGCCGCCGCATACCTCTCACAAACTATGAGCATCTCTCTGATTGAGCCAGCCGTTGGGGCCAACAACACCATATCATCTGCATTATTCAGATTATTAATGCTAACACCATCTATTTTGCATCCGACGTGCATGTTGCTGAGCTCAACAATTAGCTCATTTATGTACAGATTGAAGAGTTTCGGTGAAGTTAGACCACCCTGTCTAACCCCACACTCCAACCTGTACTGGTCAGAGAGAGCATCACCCCATCGAATTTGATCCAGTTGATGCGAGTACCAGTACCGGAACAGTTTTACTATCTCCTGTGGTACTCCCTCTCCCCTGAGCCTATCCCAGAGGACATCATACGACACAAGATCGAATGCCTTGGAAAGATCAAGGAAGCAGGCGTACACAGGAGTATTTCTATCCTTGTAGTATTGGACGGTCTCCTTCAAACACAATATGGCGCTCTCTATAGAAAGTCCGGGCCGGAAACCGAACTGTGCGTCATGTAGTTTAAGCCAATTGTTTAGCAGTTTATCGAGCAGACCGTCCAACACCTTGGCCATCACAGTAGCCAAGGATATGGGTCTATGGTTCGCCTTGTCTGATATATTGCCAGTCTTATTTTTAACGATAGGCACTACGGTTGTTCGAAGCATATCAGTAGGTAAATACGAGTGATTGATGCATAATGAGTAGAACAACGCGAGCACTCTAGGGAGATGCACCCCGGCATATCGAAGGTGTTCGATGCTGAGACCGTCATGACCGGGTGACTTACCCCCAGCCATTTTTGAGATCATTTCAGTCACTTGTTTGGCTGAGAAACGAATTGGCTCATAGTCAGGACTCGTCTCAGCATCGATCACCCTCTCAACCTGCCCTAGCGAGGAACTAACTTTAAATCGTTCTTTGAACATATGGGCTATATCTTTCGGCGAGCTACATTCCCCTACACTCACTGGCAGCCTCGGTCTAACATTCAGTTTATTGGTTGCCTTCCAGAACTGATGAAAGTTCTTTGCCTCCCTATGAGAGGCTAAGATATCCATTTTAATTTGCGCATGATTATTTTGGCACCATTTCAATCTGCTACGAAAGATTTTTTGGCTAAGTTTCATATCATCCCATAATCGGCCAGACTTGGGTTTATTATGAAGCAACCACATTTGGTATTTAGACCGAGCCTCCCTGTGAGCTTCACGAACATGTTTGTTCCAGCCTACCACTCGCCTCCCCCTATGAAATGGCTTGTTGTCCCAGGCCTGCACAGCTGACACTGACAAAATATTCACAATATGTTCATACATACGATCTAAATCCTGTCTATGGTTATCATCCCTACACATTACATCAGCACACTCCCGAAACAATTGAGGAAAATGTACATTTCTTAAGTCACTATTACATAAATCTCGATATCTGTTGATTTCATTGCTGTTTCTTTGATGCCATGCAACTTTGTTATATGGCTTATTTTCAACTAGACATTTTGTCGCAACACGACTTAAGTCGCAATCAATAATTAACGGGAGATGGTCTGACCAATAGATATCGTGACCCACACACAAACATCTTTAAAACAACTGAACGCTGATTTGGTGACTACACAATAGTCTTGCCATCTTTGGCTGCCATTTATGTCACTCAAATAATATGTGTATGTATTAGAGTTAATCCCTAACAACTGCGCATACCCATTCGTGATCATCGCAGTGCTTAGATAGCTCAGTCCAAAAAGGCTGATAAGGGTGTGAGTTATAATCCCCCTAAACAAACATAGCTTCGGAGTCACTGTCTTCTAAAATAGCACATACTTCGCTCAAACAATCTGTATATTCAACAAGAATTTCCGCCTTGTCTGTCGGCTTTATCGCTGTTAACCTATTACTGTTACAGTTAATACTCACAGTATTAAAGAGTCCCTTACGCCATAATATTGCTACGCCACCATAGGGACGTCCCTTTAAATGCCATCAGATATATCAACAGCCGACTTACCCGTACATTCAAAATTAGCATCTATTGTATTAAGCAGTCAGATCTCCTGAAGTGTTACAATATCCGCTAACCTACAAATATCCCTGACACTTTCCATCGATCTTTTTAAAGACCTACAATTAAAAGTTATAAGTCTATTTACACACAGGCTGTCATCAGTACCCATTATCTTTGTTTTTGAATATTACCCGTCCCTGAGCTGCCTGTTTTACTTTTAAACTGTCTAAAAAGTATGCCTTCCGGCCAGAACGACTCATTCAAAAACAATGATAATTTGCATTTATCAACGAGAAATTTATAAGAACTATAATCACGGTCCTTTTTCGACACAATTTTATGTAAACAAACAGATATGTTTGTTTTCTGTCTTATATAGTCAATAATGTCCTCCTCCTTCGTGTCCCTAGATACATTAGAAATGTAAAGAGGTACCTGTGTCCACGCTGCTTTGAATTTCCCGTCACAATCACTATGAGCTTTGCCAGTATTACTTATAAACCGATTTTGCAACCGCTGCTTATATTTCACAAGCGTCCACTCTTCCGATTTGTTACCTTTTATAGGATTCGAACTCACAACTGAACTTTTATCTCGTTTCACACGCGCCGTCAATGCCTTTGCATATGAATTATTATTCACTACATTCATGCTCGCATCTAGGGAGCCCAGTTACACCGCTGTCGGCGTCCTTATCTGGAACCTGCCCTTTATCCATAACCTCAGTAAGGGCTGGCGTACGCATGCTTTCTACCAACATTTCAGTACACTGGGATGGTATTATCACAAAAGGGGTACGAGCCTACATGTCTTGATTCCTTAAAACACTTTTTGCACAGTCGGTATGCGTTTTTTCAGCGTGAAGTGCAGTTGTTTTTTCCGCGGTGGTAATTAGGCTCTTACACTTATGCTGGGGGCTTATACTACTACTAGAGGTGTTTATCATGTATGCTCCTTGAGTTTTATTCACTGTATCCAATTGTTTGTTGTGATTTGCTGTCCACTCATCCATTTCCTTACGTGTCACAAACTCGTTTTTGTAACCGTCTAACTCGTCACGTAAGGTAGATAATTTGCCTGCATCTGCAATATATCTTTTAGCAAACGTGTTGCATCCAGGAGATCAAAAGTTACAGGTGGTAACCTGTGGAACTCTTTCGCAACAAAGATGGGCAGTCGATATGGGTCTGTAGCATCTATATGTTTTAACATTTCAACGATATCCTCCAAATCTTTGCGGGCTTTCTCATCCTTTTTTCTGTTTATCATTTTTTTCACAGGCACCGACTCAAATAACAGTTTTTTCGCCTCGAAAATATCCTCGGCCGTAAATCCGGTAACACATATTCTAGACAGGCTAGTTTCATCCATAACTGACATTTTATTATACTCAAACGCGAGTACTTCATTAATCACGAGATTACATGAATTACATTTAACAACGTTCGACGCCATTGCTCGCGACAACAGCTGTTAAAGCTCGCGCGGAAAAAAATATTGTACAGGTCCGTCCTTGACCGGCGCACGCGCAAGACTCTATATAGGTATCAAGTATATATATATACATGTATTATTAACCTCTTTTCAGTTTGAACGTCTGTGGGTACAATAACCGTAAATAGGCAAATGTTTATTGCTAAGTAAAACTTTGTTTTTCATTCAATAAATAATTTGCTGAAAATGTTGAGACCGTAAATTAAAAAGAAATATTGTATACGTATACAATGTTACTTATGCATGTGTGTGTGCGAAATATATGGTAGTAGTGGTAACGTTTATTTTCAATAAAATCATATATTTCTAATGCATATTTTATTTAAAAAATAGCATTCTGCACATCTACCACATGTAAGCAATAAGTGTGCCTTAATTTCATAATCCTCCGTTCGCGCATTTCTCGTAAAAAGGAATCACAAAATTTCGCTTCACGTGTTAATATATAGATATCTATGCTCTATAGATCAATGCTGAAATAAATACCTGAGCACTTTAAACTTTGTAAATAAACAAATATTCCCTTCAGGAATTCAATGCAAGTGTTTTAAAGAATAAATATGAAAAATAATTAATTAACGTACAAAATTGGAAAATGAAACACGCATTGTACAGATTTTGGTTTTAAATGCCCGATTACGAAATCGATTGAATGAAATATAGAATGTTTTACAAATAGTTTTATATAGGAAACTTTTAATTTTTATTCTTTTCATTTTTGTTTTTATACTTTTAAGATAAACACTAGATTTGTGTCATTGTTTAAACCTGGATAGCTTAGAAGTTAAAACTAATATTCATGCTGTGTTATAAATATTTTACGAGCTGACCTACACCTAAAATGGCCTTAGAAACAAAAGTATTATAGAAGTTCTAATTGGATAAAAACTTTAGCTTAAAAACCGTATCGATTTGGGAGTTGAGTTGAGTTAACTAGAGGCAAACTAGACGAGACTAGAAGAAAAAGATTAATGACGTAAAAATACAAATCATGTTCCTGATACTGTAGTCACTAGGCCAATTTTTTTTAAAGGCAACTCTCGCATTAGGACAAAGGCTGAGTCTACATTAGGCCGCGACGCAATCTGCGACACATGAGCGATTAAAATCAGTAAATGAATGCGAATTAATAGCGATCTTTGATTTCTTTATGCGATAGGAACAACATTACTAAAATCACGGCATCGGCTACATCAACATATCAGCGAAATTTAAGCGAATTTATTAGAAAATTTCTCACTTGCACGACTAGTTCAATAGTGCTACTAATTATGTGTGTGGCTACATTATATGTATAGTAAACCTTGGTATTTCGTTGTGGAGCATGTGTACTGTATACACGTCATCGCTAAATATACGCCGGAATTTCGCTTATAAAGTAGCCATACCATGTTTTTCTCGTTTCGATCTTCCAATCGCATCGTTAATCGCTGCCTACTGTAGCCTCAGCCTTGATCTTGTGTCGCGGGGGATATTACAAAACAATAATTCGTAAATCACGCAAAGTGTTGTCTCGTGTGGGGATCGAACCTACAACATTCGATGCAGTGTCAAGCGGCGAGGCGGCCGGCCGCTTGAACCTCTTCGCCAACGGTGCAGTCATTTAATCACATAAGTATGATAGGTTGTAACGTATGTCTGGTACTTACCGAATTTGCGTAAAAATACCGTCCATACGCTCGGCCAATCAGAGAAGGCCATCGTCCGTGCTCGCGGAGATTGCCATATATGATAATACACTGACACCAACTCTGATGGAGAGCTCTGGTATATAAAGGGGTCGACAGAGAGGCCGGCACCGCTACCGTATTGTCAGTCTGTATGATCTACGTGCTACGTCTACTTCGTACTTGTATCCTGGTCCCAGCTGTGGGTAAGTTACTACATTTACTGCATTAGCGTACTGCCCATCTCTCTACCTGCTAGCTGAGGCCGGCTGGCGCCGCCTGCCTGACTCTATTGGTTGTGGCTAGTCTAATGCTTTCCTTCAGGTTCCAGGTCCACCTTGAAGCTCCGGGCTACGCCACCCTAGCTCTATTCTTCTCTACACTTTCCTGCACCGTCTTCGACGACACCTCTGTCAACGAGTCTGGCCCTGCCCTGCTCATCACACACACACCCCCGGCGCCTGCCAGCTGAATCCAAGAGTCTGCGAGGATCTGCCCTTCTACGCGCAGCCCTTCGAGCAACCTGCCCTGCACACTGCCGGAGGGAACAGCGTGGGAGACTGCAGCCCTTAGCGTTCAGGCCAGTGTCTTGTTGTTGGTCGGTCATACTCGTGCATAGGAAGTGTGACAATACTCAGCAATAAACGCATAGAACCTCTTCTACGTTTTATTCTAGACCGTTACTAGGTACACGTCGTTTTGTTCTGACTTATCGACCTACTTATCGACCTACTTCGATAACATTGGTGGGTAGTTGATCAAACACCTGTATTTAAATCAGCTGTTGACGAAATTTTAAAATAAAATAGTTTAAGTTTATTTTATATCAATTTAATGAATAATAAAGATAGCTAACATTGAGTACCTGCCTGTTGAGTGTTATCTCCACTGTAGCACAACAAAAGTTCACATCTATAACACTTCACTTCAACAACATTATGGAAGCTTCAACACTCGGTCTACAGCAGTATTTTGAGGAGCGGATGGCCAAATTTGAAGCGGATCTTCATAAGACTTCAAAGCCTTCTAGTACCAGCAGCTTGGAAGAGGAATTTGCAAAGTTCAAAGACTTCATATTGCAAACTTTGAAGTCAATTTCTCAGCAGTTTGATATTGTTGCACGTCAGGTCGACAATATGGAGATGCGCAGCCGTCGGAAGATGCTTCTCCTGCATGGAGTAGAGGAGCAAAAGAATGAGGAGACAGCTGATGTGGTCTGTCAGGTGGTCAAACAGCAGCTCAAGCTTGATACATTCACGACTGCAGACATCAAGCGTTGCCACCGAATGGGCCGTCAACCATCTAATAAGAAGCCCAGACCCATTCTAGTCAAGCTTCATAGTGTTTTGGTGCGAGACAGCATATGGTTTTCCAAGACCAAATTAAAAGGGGCTGGTCTCACGCTGTCTGAATTTCTAACCCGGTCGCGACATACAACATTCATGGCAGCGAGGGAGAAATTTGGCGTTGCGAAATGTTGGACCAGAGAAGGCTCCGTCTACGTTCTTGGCGCAGATGGGCTTCGACACCGGATTCTGACCCTGGGAGATCTGGACAAGATCAAAGGCGCCGACCCGGAGAAACCTGGTGTGAAGACGACAACCGCGAAACCTAGACGGGCTGCAGCTCCCAAAAAATAGGTTTTTAACTTTTATTTGTCCTTTGTTTACACGTATGGGTGAATTGCTTTCCATATCACAGCTTCTACCTTCTTTGTTTGTAATTGTTTACTTAGTTTTACCCTTTTAATGTTCTATTTATAAAATATACAATTCTGTTTTTCACTTTGACATATTTTGCCATCTGTCATAGCTGTCACAAACGTCTACTTCTAAAATTTGTTCTTTGAATACTAGTCTTTTAATCTATGAAATCTGTTAGTCGTAAAAATGCAATTCACCCGGTTTGTCGAAATTTAAAAAAATCTTACTTTTTAGTTTATTACTTTATATTATCACAGTGCTATTTTTATTGTATTGTGACTATTCATGTTTTGTGTAACACGTAACTGGCAGGTAGACTTACCATTTTAGGTAGTTTCAATTTTATTTTTTTTCATTTTTTTTTATATTTTTGTTATATAGGTATTTACACAACCTATATATATACATTAATATTATATATTTATTCATATATTATAGTATAGTATTATTAAATATTTATACATATTTGTCATGACTGACTCAAACAGTGATGATGATAGCTTTGCAACCGCTACTAGTCTCGATGACAGTTTCGCTAGTTTGCCTTCGCTCGCTGATAATCTTCAGACTCGGTTTTCTGACGTGCCGAAGAACTTTAATGTAGTCCATATTAATGCTCAAAGTATTCCTGCCCACTTCCCGGATATGCTGGCAACATTTGACTGTAAGAACTTACACGCTATTCTTATTTCGGAGTCATGGCTAAAACCATGTCTACCCTCAACTTCCTACTCTCTTCCTGGGTTCCATCTCATAAGGAATGATCGTGCGGTCGGTGGAGGTGGTGGTGTTGCTATGTACTTACGTGCCCAAATTCCATATCGTGTAGTAAGCACTTCTTCGCAGCCACCACCTGCTAACGCCGGCGAGCATCTTTTCTTAGAAGTGGAACTTCATCATTCTAAAGTTCTTCTAGGAGTTTATTATTCCCCTTCGTCACGCTTAAACTTCTTTCCTTCTTTTGAACACCTCCTAGAAACTTTGACTCCTTCTTACAGTCACACAATTATAATGGGTGATTTTAACACTTGTACTTTAAAACAGGATGCAAGATCGTCCACTCTTTTGCGTATTTTAAACTCTAGTAATTTATCTGTTCTTCCTCTTGATGCCACACATCACTTTCCAAACTCTGTTCCTTCTCTCCTTGATCTCATTTTTGTATCATCTCCTACCTTTGTTTCCAAGCATGGTCAATTCTCTGCCGACGCTTTCTCCTACCATGACTTGATCTATCTTTCCTATAAAATACGCCCACCCAAGGCTAAACCGAGGATTATTATGCAGCGTAGTTTCGGTGGGATGGATCGTTCGAAGCTCTGCGAAGATGCGAGTAAGCTTGATTGGAGTCCGTTGTTTGCCTCAGACTGCATAGACACCAAAGTGCAAATATTTACAGACAAATTAATTCAGTTGTACGACATACATGCGCCTATCAGAGCCATAAAGTTAAAACATCTTCCATCGCCTTGGCTGACTGATGATATCAAAAACATAATGTCTAAAAAAGCTGCAGCTAAGGCGCGGTATAAATGTCGTCCAACCCCTTATAATTTGGAGAAATATATTAGTGCAAGAAATCTCTGCAATAAGGTGTGTAGGAAAGCACAACGCCAACATATTCACAACTCTGTTGAAAATGGAGACCCAGTTAAAGTCTGGAAATTTCTTAGAACGATGGGAGTTGGTAAGTCGCGCAATGACGCAATCCCCAAAGACATAAATTTTGATGCACTCAATGCACATTTCACTGCTTCGTCCAACTTTGATGGGACAACTAAAACGAATACTTTAAAAGATCTTTCACTTATCCCAACTTCCAAATATTCACCTTTTGTTTTCGAGCAATTTTCCGATTGTGATGTTAAAAAGAGCATAATTTCAATCTCATCCAATGCTGTTGGTAATGACTGTATCAGCCGAAACATGATCCTACCCATCCTTGATGAAATCCTCTCTGTCCTATGTCACATCTTAAATCATTCAGTTGCTAGTGGTATCTTCCCATCAGCATGGAAAGATGCACAAATAATTCCGTTGCCAAAGAAACCCAAACCCTGCTCCTTCTCCGACTTCCGACCTATATCCATACTACCATTCCTTTCCAAAGTCCTCGAACGTCTTGTATATACACAACTAAGTACCTTCCTGTCCAAAAATGCTCTCCTAAATCCCTTTCAATCCGGTTTTCGTCCTGGTCATAGCACTACCACGGCATTGGTTCACATCACCGATGAGATTAGGTTGGGTATGGATTGTGGAAAGCTCACGCTTCTATCTTTACTTGACTTTAGCAATGCTTTTAACACCGTGGATTTCCACATCCTGCTTGGCATACTCCGCTCTATTAACATATCTCCAACGGTAATTGACTGGTTTCGTAGTTACTTGTTTGGACGCCGTCAGCGTATACGCGTTGAAGAATCATACTCTTCATGGTGTAATGCGACTGTCGGTGTACCACAAGGTGGCGTTCTCTCTCCATTACTTTTCGCAATTTTTATAAATTCTATCTCCAAACATTTAATTTCGTCCTACCACCTTTACGCAGATGACCTGCAAATATACTCACAGGCACCATTAGAATCGATATCTAATGCGTTTTCTATTATTAATACGGACTTGGAGCAAATCTGTGAGTGGAGTAAAAATTATGGACTTAAGGTTAATCCAACCAAAACTCAGATCATTCTGATTGGCAGTTCCAGGATGATCTCTAAGATCAATTGGTCACTTCTGCCTCAGATTCTATTCGATGGAAACATTTTACCAGTTGCAGATAATGTAAAAAATCTGGGGATTTATCTGGATAGAACTTTATCCTGGGGCCGTCAGATGCAGGAGACAAGCCGTAAAGTATTTGCTTCAGCAGGGTCATTACGTAGGCTGCGGAACTTTCTTCCCATATCCACCAAAACTGCGCTTGCACAATCTTTGCTCCTTCCAATACTCGATTATGCCGATGTCAGCTATCTTGACCTTAATGAGGAGCAACTTGATAAACTTGAGCGCCTCCAAAACTTTTGTATAAGATTTATATTTGGTTTACGCAAATATGATCATGTATCTGAATTTCGTAGCAGGCTCAAGTGGCTCCCGATTCGTCTTCGCAGGAATACTCATATTCTAATCTTACTATACAATGTATTGTTCAATCCTAATACACCCATGTATCTCAAAGAACACTTTAAGTTCCTTCATGACACACATTCAAAGTGCCTGAGGTCGTCGGAGGATCTGAGATTGCAGATGCCACCGCATTCCACAAACTTCTATGATAAATCCTTCTCTGTTCAGGCTGTACGTTTGTGGAATGCGCTGCCAGTTGAGATTAGACGAGCAAGATCACTAAGCATTTTCAAAAATGCATTGAAGCAACACTATTTGTCAATGTAATTGCGTCATTATTCCTCAAATCCCTATATGATTATATGTGATTATATTTATATATATTGAAATATATAATATATATATATATGTTTATATAGATATATATTATAAGTATATATATTTTTTGTATTTATTTGTATATATGTATATGTTAAAACAAATGTTATGTTTCATCTGTCACTACACCATCAAATCACGTTTTCTTCTTCTAAGGTTATGTCCATCATAGTCTGGTTGCCTGGAAGAAATTGCTGTTTGCGATAAGGCCGCCAATTGTGCATCTATTGTTAAAATTATTATTATTTTCTTTTTCTTGTATTTGAATTTTTGTGGTGTACAATAAAGAATTACTTACTTACTTACTTACTTACATCGGTTTTGACCACAGTTACGTGATTAGGACCTGGTTACGCAGAATGTATACAAGACATGATAGTTTAAATAATTTGTAAGCATATCTTTGTATTTGTCAGCATTAAGTACAAAATTAAACAATCATTATTTTAGGAACTAAATGCTTATTCATTCAAGAAAGAAATGGTCTTCTTACATTTTAATTGGTCTAAGAATATACCTTTCAAAAGGCCTGTTTTTCTAATCAAGACAAAGTATGACCTTTAACTGTAGAATAAATTTAGCACTATGAAATTTAGGAACTCATTAAACTTATTCCTTGAAATCGCTATCTGATAATTATAATAACATTAATTCAAAAAGGCAAGTCCATTTTATGAAAGTTTACGAAAATGGCACAGTCATTCATTAAATTGTTACTGACGAGGCCTGAAGCACAAATCACACGATTTCGAAAATACCAGCGTTGTAGATTCCCCTAAAACGATTGTGACGCAAGTGCCTTATTTGTTCTCTTGTATAAACTTATTAATTTTATCTTGTCTTTTTGTAAATTATGTAAGGAGAAACAAATAAAACATTTTTCTTTCTTTTCTTTCTTTCTCTTCCGTACTAAAGTACTATCTTATCCAAATGTTGTCTTAATACAAATGTGAAACTATGTAAAAAGAACCACAACTTTAAGCACATCGAATCTAACGCAACATTTGAATAATTGACTGAGATAATAGCTGAGGTCACTATTTCAGATCTGTAACTGTTTTACTTGACTAATCTTCAGCTAGGTCATACTGTCATGAAATTCAAAGCAATAGTTACGTTTGACAATTCCTTTACCGTCAAAATGTGCTGTAAATTTTATGTATTCTATACCTACACTATAACTTTTTATATAAAGTGACTCTCGAATAGTATTGATTAAATTAGCATCGATAACGGTAATGTATTCCACGTGGTTTCGCCCCGGAATACACAACCCGGTTACTCTCAAGTAAACAAGCTTATACAAACAAGCATCACTGTCCTTCCAACGTTCACCGATCCGCTTGCATAAGCCGAGGATTACGGTATTTTCTACCCAGAATCGTTCAGTGCAGAAGCTCGTTGAAACAGTTACGTATACACCAGATATTTACATGCCAGTATATGTACAATGGACGCTCTTCAAACTTTGCTTGCTACAAAAGAATAGGATAAAAATAACGCTGTAATAAAAGCAAAATGTAAATCTTACTCACTTAATTTGTACCTAGGATACCATAATAATTTTGAAAGTTCACAACTCGCAATTGTTTAAGCCACTCCAACAAAAAATCACCGCTGTAGCGAAGCAGAGAACACTCAGATTCGGCAATAGATTGGAGACACTGCAACTCAACAACTTTTGGAATAAACTGAATAAATAGATAAGGCCGCTTTTTAATTATTCAAATGATGTCCCACTACCGTCCTCGGATCCCAACTTGGCAAGATAAACGCTGTAGGAAAATCAGCTTTATATTAAAATTGTCAAAGTTCAATTTTGGTGAGCTAGGATTTTGAATAGAAGTGGAACCATTTCCTTTTGCGATATCGGTACTTTATTAAGCTTTTTGCCAGTTTGTGCTTGCAGTTTGGGAGTAATAACGTTTTTGAGCAATTTGGTTGGATGACAAAAATATTGGATTAGGTGTGTTGATGGCTTCATTCATATTGTGTCGTTAGTAAAATCAGCATGGTACGAGTTGCCCTTACTAAATTTTACAGCTATTTTGGAAACTGCTATTATCGTTTCTCGAACGTTCGGTTCTTATATTAGAGAGCCGTTTAGCAGGGTTTCGTAATTTGCGGGATGGTTATAGTTTTGATGTTATCTTTGCATGCTGTTATTTCATTAATTTGGGCGGAACATAAAAGGCAAATATCAATGCCGTCATTCAAGTTTGTGTTTAAATATCATATTTCACTTAAAATTTTGATTCTGATACGAAGATAAAATGTTATAATGTTGAAACTAACTAAATGACAAAATAGCAGAAAGTAATTAATTTTATTAGGTAGGTAGTTAAAAAAATAAGGAAAGAAAGTCTTTCTTTCTAGAAAGAGAAAAAGAGCGTTGAAAGAGAAAGAGAGCGAGAATAGCCTTAAGAACTCTAATTTGGACGACCAATTTTACCTATCATAAACATCCTGAACTAATCAGAGTCGAAAATAATAAACCCGTCCACATTAAATCAATTAATTACAACCAAGTACTCCGTATTATTTCCATAATTAGTTGAATAAACAAAGGCTTTAGAATCAGTTGATATCGTATTTTTGTTTAACAGTTTGAACAACATCGTCAGAGACCATGTTTAAACATCAAAGGCTTAGAAGCGCTTAATTCGATTTCCCTGTACGTCTGCAGTAAATAGTCAAATTTTGGGTATTTTCAGGGATGCCAACGTCACAGACGTCACAGTAACGAAATAGGATTTATTCGAACACGTTCGCACTCGAAAGGTTAGTAAACAAGATTATGGGATCTGTCTAGGACTGACTTCAGTTCTGTCCGGTGATTTGCAGCTGGACTTGTATGAAAGATATTTAGCTATTGTGTATTCTGTATAGCGAAAGTGAAGCGGATTTGAACTTTATTCATTTCTTTTATATAAGAGGGTGCCCGCGTTATTTAAGGTTACTGCTCCGCTCCCGTCGCTCATAGCGCGATGTTATATATTAAGTTTTACGTATTAGGTTTGGCAACGAAATATAGTATATGTATGTAAAGTATGAGAATTCGCAAAGAAGCAGGCTGGAAAAAATAATTAAATGAACCTGCAGCATAGCAGTGCATGATAGACAAATGCAACCAGTCGGTCGCGAAAGACCTCGTAGGTCATTCGTCGCCCAAATAGATGACGTGTTTAGAAAAGGAAGTCCCCAAGCAGAGTAATGAATCTAGAGCAAGCACGTGAGGTTTGTAAGGATAGAAGCGAGTGTATATGTTTGTAATACTGCTTTTAAATAGGGTAGTAAATAACATAAATTGTTCATAGATATATCAAATACGTATCACACATATTCTAGAAACGTGTTGTATTATGAGTCAGTTATACAACAGCTGCCACGTACCGAGCGAGCACGTGTGATGGGGAGTGAGGCTTCTGCAATTTGTCGCAGGACAACCTAATTACATTGTGACGTCACCTTGTCCTAGCTGTTTCTATCTCACTTTAGTATATTGTTTCATGACTCACTCGAATTTATCAGCGCTTTAAATTAAATTATCTCTCTGGATGTACAATAATATACCTTTGTGTTAAGTATCCGATAATTTGACATTGTTGCAGCGCTATTCACGCATGTATTTGATAAATTATGTTTATGAAAACACCAGTATTTTTACAGCGTTATAGTATCAGTGTTTTAAGCATTTGGTTGAATCAAAGCAGTGATATAATATTGTGTAGAGTTTACTGATCTATTTTAATTTCTGGATGAAAATCAGCAAGCCAAATTGTATAATAGCCAGCTTCTTACTCCTCTGATTGTTTTCCTAAATTAAATTTCCTTGGCACTGCTTCTTAAATGCCAACATAAGCTATGTTCTGTTACTTCGACATGACTCTGAGCCTCAGTTATCGATCACCATCGAACACGCCGCTAGCTAGACAGCCGACGACATCGATGAAAAGGAAAAAAAAAATAACGGATGCTAAGTAGACTTGTAAAAGCAAAACGCCGAATTGCTGAAACACTTTATGTATTTTGCGATCAAGCTGAAAATATATTTGTCACTACATATTTGCATACGGCTTTAAAAATGAAGGGAGCACATAAAACATATCGACATGGCCCAGCAAGTCGTAAATGTAGATTGAGGGGGCAACTGGTTGTTGGTATATTCTTTTGTGCATGTCACCATACATTTTGGCTTGAGATTTCGGTCGCGTTACCTTTGTTGTAGACTAAAAGTAGGAATATAAAATTCATATTGACTTTTATATACTTACTTTTTTACAAACTACATACAAGTTATATTCGCTTCAGAAACAACCACCTATATTTTAAAGATATGCGGCGCTATCTAGTTTTGCGCAATAGAATAAATTTTGCCGAATTAGCAAACTTATAATTAAAAACATATTCATGGTGGAAATTGCAATTAACGATCTCGCAAGAGATATATTCTGAGTTACGATCATGCAAAATCAAAATATTTTTATTCTTTTAATCATAATATTATTTAACATCCAGACGAGCATGACGCATCTACTATTAGTCTAATATGATTTTCCTAGAATTTGTTCATTACTAGTTTGTGTATCAATCAAAGTTGCTAGTAAATCATCAGTATCTAAGCACAGCGTGGCCGTTTCTTGATTCACTGCCTCATTGGCAAGTCGCTTTTGGAGCCTCGCCCATACAGCTCCATAGATTTTGACGGCGCAATACAGTTTGCCAACACGATGTACCAACTATAAGCGTAACGGTGGATGAAGTCGTACATTTTCTATTTTGTCCGTAGAAGATATTATATTACTGTCTCGGCCAAAATACCTTTAAATTTTAATCGCCGTGTCGGATAGTTATAATTTGTTTCGGACCGATCGTATTTTTCGGTTTGGCATTATTTGCCAAGTTTTGGCGTTGCGTGATCGAGAGCAACTAATTTGCTAATGTAATTTGTTACCGATTTTGAAATTTAGTATTGCTTTAATTAATTTAATATTTGACATGATTTTAAATAAAATGATTAAGTGTTACATTGTAAAGCTAAAGTTATTTTATCAAAAGCTTGATTTAAGAATATCTATCAGTTATTAAATGACTGATTTGAAAACTATGCCTCCAGCGCTAGAACTTTTTTTTTTTATATCCAGCTAACATAAAATGGACTTACACTACAATGTTCACATTCAGAGATCCCGGAGTTGTATCCGAGTAGTTAATTCCAGAGACCTTAAACCACAAAGCACTTCTTCTAAGGCTCTTTAAACAATAAAATATAAAAGCCACACTCTTAGAGGCCGTATATTGTTTAAAGTTAAACTCTCAACTTAATCTGAACGTCAATCACATTCGTCTAAACCCGGCTCAAGCTCGAAACCTATCGGACACATATCAAACCAAAGCTCGAAGTCACAAAGTTGTTATACCCTAAAACTGATTATAACTATTATACGAACCTTTCTCTCTTGGAAAAACCTTTTGGAGCCTAAAAATTTCCCTCGATAGGCCTTATCGGGACTTACATCCGATGAGAGTAACATTTCGGAAGTCGATTAAACTTGGGTCTTTCTCGAACAATCTGAACTGCTTGCCTCCGGGCGTGAGTTTACTTCGCATATCTTTAAAACAAAATGTTCCCAGTTAGGACTGCGATTGGGAAATCCATGAGCAACTGTGCCCAAAACTTCCTATTATTTTGAATTAAGTGAATTCGTTGTATTTTTTTTTTGGTTCACCCGCAATCGTATTTCGTAATTTGCTTTTTACGCCGGAGTTGTTTTCCTTTTGGAAGTTTCCTGTGGGTTTTGTATTTGTAAACAAACTGTGCAGCTAAGTCAGTTAAAGGCAATTCTATCAATCAACGAAAGGAACAGCCTTGAATGTTGAGCAGACAAAAGATTTCTTGGCCATTGAAAGCTCACACAGTAGGCAATGTTTGACGCAGTTCTAACTGCATCTTGAATCATGACGGTTAATGAAAGCTTCGGGTATTCTTCTTCGCGTACTAACTGTAAATTTTGTTGATATTTTTTTATGTTGCCTCACCTAATCAAGCTACTAGGATAAAATCCCGACTTTGCCCGCACGGGGTCAGTTATCGGGACAAAAGTGAACGCATTTGTTATTATGATGCTATATTACAAAAATGTTTCGTCAAGGTCCAGTCGTTTTTTGGTGAAAAAAAAACATACATCCATCAATACTACCTGTCAAAATTTGACGAAGTAGTAAGATGTCATCATCATCGTCCTAGCGTTATACCGGTTGCATCCAAGACCACGTCTTGGAGCCCGGCATCCACTTTCTAGTCTGACCAGATAGGACAGAATAATCAGTTTTGTCGTAACCTAGCTTAATAGTACGCACCTACACACATCACCATCTAGTCCCAAGCTAAGCAGAGCTTGTGTTATGGGTACTAGGTAATGGATAAACATACATGTATACTCTTTTTTGGAAATACATACATATTATACATAGAAACACCCAGACCAAGACAAAAATCCATGTTCTTGCACACAAATGTTTGACTTTAGCGGGAATCGAACCCGCGACTTTCGGCGTAACAGTTGCTTACACTCCCGCTGCGCCAACCGGTCGTCGTATATACATTTCAGGAAATACTCATTACCCTGTTTAAACAAAACTTCAATAAACGATAGCATCTGTATGAAAAGGATAAATAAATTTATCCCTCATACACTCTTAACAACAGAATTGTTATTGTCTAATCATACACAGTTATATAATACGTAGTAAGTACATGTCGAACTAACATACGCCAACATATTACATGCACGTTAAAACTAGCCACACGATACTGTGGCTTCATTAATATGTACGGGTGAAGCGTTACACTTTGATAAATTAATTATTATCTTAGATTACATTATGTTCGACCGAAATAACATTAAGGTTATTTAGTTGCGGGTTGTTAATAATATTGTTTGGTCTCAAATCAAAAAGGTACTACAGGTACAGCTCGTGTTTTTATTAAGAGTGAACGTAAAAAAGGTATATCTCTCCCTCTCTTACGGCACACTAAAACCACATTTGCTTACACTAAATAGTCAGTATTGCCATCTTTAAAAATTATTTCTATAAAAATTGTCAAATATATCTCTAGTAGCGAAATCCATCGATAGAATATTGAAAGGACAATGGTAGAATTTGGACTGGGTTTGTTGTGGCAATCTTAAACTTCATATGAACAAAACAAATTGTTACATTTTCTACGATTTTTTATATTTTCTTATATTTATAGAGTTTTTTTATATTTATAGGGTTGGTTTGGTTTAAAATATAATTATTAAAATGCAGTTATTTAATCTTTAATCAACATAAGCGATTTTTTTTTAAATAAAGCAACTTTTAAATCAAATAAAAACGTCACAGCATCGTTTTAATGTTGTATGGATTTCACATAAAATCGATTTAAAATGTGCAGCTCTGCTTTTGCCTTTGGCTGTGACAGTTAGATGCAACAGAATACTTCTGTGTTTTGATGTCAATCTGACATATGTCATTTGATAATTCAAACGTACCTACATTATTTATTCTTAACTGAAAATTAAAACACCAATATCTTCTTTTTCCAGGTTTCCCGAGTGAAAATAGAATCATTTATAGACTCTGTTACTTACGCCAATTTTTTTGATATATTTTTTATTAGGTACTGTACGTTTCAATTTAAATTAAAACATTTTGATGTATGGAGATCTGCCATTGTCCTTTGGGCATTAAATTATTTTACATCATCCGAGTAATAAGCGTGTGTAAGGGATGCATTTCATTATTTGGCTTCTTCTTACTTGATCCGAGCGTATTACAAACACATCAAATATTTTCTTACGTTGTAGTCTACTACAACTAATCAATATTTGTTCCATAGTTATTTTTTGCGTCGCATTACGTCGCGATATTTTGTACGGAGTGCCTCAGAGAAGATACCGGTTAAAAATAAGAGAAAAATCACTACTTAGCTGTAACAGAGTTTTAGAGATTAAATCCATGACGGAACATAGGTTTTCTTATAATTTTGCAAGCAAATTAATTTTTACGCAGATGAAGAGACAAGCGGTGTTGTGTTGTGTCAGGTTAACGCGTATATTTACTGGAAGTTTCTCTTGTCTCTGGTGTCACTAGCAGGCAGGTTGAAGCTGGGCTGTATCTATCTTTTTGTTTAGTCTAAAAACTTTATGAAAACAAGAAATTTGGTAAAGATGAGCCTTCGTCATAAAACCTAGGTAAGAATCTCAAGGCCATTACTTTCAACTGCCGATTTTTTCACAACTTAAATCACTTAGTACAATCAACAATACTATAATGGCCACTGCAACAAATTTGGTCAACAATAAATCAAATTCTCCTCACAGCCCTAAGCCATTAACTTGTATCCACATCCACTCGTCCGTGAACCATGTTATGCGATAACTGCCTGACCGCTTCAAACAAACATGTTTAATGCAATTACGTTTCATATAATATATGCATCACACTAATTTACTAATAGACTACTACATTTGGTCATGTGCTTGAGTGCTTCAAAGATAATCAGCGTAGCTCAAATTGTTATAATATAATGAATATGCATAATCTCGCTAAGTTAATCAAGTGAGCATGATTAAATGTATTTCTTTGTTAGGACGTGGTCAATGTGGTCATTATCATCTGAAAGAAATAATCATTTTCTTATCCCATGTTAGTGGTTGATCACAGCTTTGTTGGTGCCAGCTAACTTCAGTACAGTAGAAGGTGCGTCTAGTTGGGTATTGAGAGTTTTTACATGCTTACCTCTTTATAAAACATACGCGCACCACTAAAATTCTGTGTTGGCAAAACTGTGCTACTGTTGTCAAGTTGAGTAGTGTGAATGACCTCAAGTGGTGCCACTTACGACAAAACCACGGGATTAAAAACTGTTTCTTTTCTTTTTATATTTATAATAAATCGATTGATATCTATGACGTAAAAACATGTTGTAAGATTAGCAAATGAAAAAAATTATAATTTAAAAGCTAGTTCAAACAATAAAAGATGCTACATTTCATTCTGTTTTATTTCTAGTAATACCCATTTTTTAGCTCACATTAATAAAAGACCATCTACACATGCCATTTATGAAGGATGTCATCAATTCACCTAGTGTTTATTCTTCAGTCGGTCGAGGAATTCCACTCCCATTCGCTTGATAAATACCTTTGCTAATCGCCTTTCATTCATCCATTCCACGCAACCAAACCACTAGAGCTTACCATTCATGTCCCAGCTGAATATTCCTTACTAAAACGTTAAGCGATTTTTGGCTTTCAAGTTGTGGATACTTACCAAGCTAGATTTAAAATGATTACCACCATGCTCATAATTTTACCTATACCTATAACCGGTATTGCTAAAACTTTTGATATAAGCTGCTTATACTTTCAAATAAAGTAAAATAATAGTATGCGATATATTTCCACATGTGAATGATCGTACCAATCATTTTAAGAAATATAAAGAAATAAATATTCAAGTACAAAGATAAAATATAGCGAGCAATTTCCTCAGTAAACGGACTAATATTAAAACAGAAACACAAGAATCTTTACACAAAGATTCGAGAGACGTTGAATAATACAGGACAGGGAAGGTCCATACATAATGGAATTACGCAGGGGACCGTGTTTGCCCGCCAGAATAAAAGGCAGGAAAATATTTGCTACATCCATACTGTTTGTTAGATTTTATGTGATGTCCTGTTGATTAGTTTGATGGTTAACATGGGTTTGTGATGAATGTCGAGGCGAATTTTATGGACATTGATTTATTTACATGACCTTCTGATATTTGTCAATGACGGAAAGGAACATGCTTTGGTATTCTAGTGCCTATGTCGAATACGTTTCGTCCGTTTTGATTTATTCATAGGTCCATTGGTATTATACTCATAGCTAAGTGATAATACCGAAGCGCAATTTTCCTTCCTGTTCCACCAATTAGTTCATTCTTCTTAATTAGTTATGTTAATGTTCACCCGTATCTTCTGTCTTTATTTGAATACTCCTATTGTGTAACGGCTAAGTCATTCAGTATTCATTACTCACTATTAAACGTCTCAAAGTACCTCCACCTTGAAACTTTCCTGTTTCCATTGGGCTATTTTTGTGCAATTTGTTATTCGAAGAAGAAATTTCGTAACGAAATTTCTGGAACACGCAAAAAGGATTTCCAACTAAAATGTTTTCCGCTTCCTATATTACACTACTTCCTATGCTCCCACAGTGCTATAGCTCTTGAAAGAAGACCAGCAACTCTTGAAAAAATCTACAGAGTACATTTATTATTACCGACTGTAATTCAGTTTCACTGGCGTGGACGGTACCGTTGTTTTTCAATGTCCGTTTCCTTAGAGGTCGTGGTAAACATGAGTAGCTGCTAAGTTATTTACGCGGACCAAAAGGTACAGGAACTGATTGATCGATTTCAGGGTGAAGGTGCTGTTAGCCAATAATGTAGAGACGGAACGAAATGTACCGTTTTAGAGAATTCTACGTCGTTGGTCGTGGAAAATAAAGTCTCTTGAGGGCTAGATAAATGTTTTACTTGACAGGTATTATTGTTTCAGTACACGTGTGTTAGATAATACTAACGTCGAACAAATGGTGGAGGATTTTCTATAACAGGAAATATGAAAGACTATTCAGAGATTTTCTCAAGAAAATATTTTATTATTTTAAGAGCAGTCTTTGTGTTAGTGCTAAATATGTATCAGTGAATCACTATCCGTTTCAGCTTAATGAGACAATTATTTTAAAATAATTTGAAATAGATATCGATGTATTCATGGTTTCTTACATATTTCCTTGGCTCCTAAGGTCATGTCGGTGGGACTACGATGACTTTTGGAGTCAAGGAAATAGAGATAAATGCTTCACGATATTGGACGATCGTCGTTTTTCTTACTATCAATTATTATAGAAACAATGTAACTGCAGCAGATTACCAATAAAGTCAATTCGTAATTTCATCTCGATTCTATCAAAATACACTCTCAGTGTAAATTAAACACAAGAATTGGCCTTCAAATAGCTCATTTACTTTGAACATTTGGTTACGTTGCTATTCAACAAACATAATCTAAAATTTACTAACATCGACTCCAAATCGAATTGTACTAACTTTGTAACCATCACATTATCCTTCCCTTTGTCAAAGTCACTGTATGTCTGTGTGAATAATCAAAATTTATAACAGCATCCCTCTTAGCGCCTACCCGCATCCTTTACGGCATTAATACTAAAATTAACCACGCAGCAACTATAATAAAGCCATCGAAACAAGATAAATTCAGTAACAATTCTATAATAAAAATATCAACTGTATCATGTCTAGAATAAAGTGCCTTTCTGATTAACGATTAGTCATAAACTAAAAATGAGTTGTAATGGAAAGTATACCATGTAAAAGTTTGTTATCGCAAAACAAAATATTATGGGATTGGTTGGCTCAAGTACGCGTCGCAATATCGCCACATTCCGCATAATCCGGCAAATCCTTCTCATCTGTATGAAACCAGCATTACTCACAGTCAGACGTTCATATCTCACGCCTTACGACGCAGGACACAGTAAGATTTCCCAGAAGGCAACACAAGGTCATATATGAAGCACAAGATTATGATCAGGTGGCCTTTTAATATGACGCCTTATTCTTGTATCAAAATCTTGAAACATGGTGTACATATTTTTAGCTTGTTCAGTTTTATTTTTAACTTAGAAACAACTAATCTTGAGACTTGTAGTCAAGAACTTTAGTTCCTGAATTAAACTTTTTATTATACCGCAGTATCATACATACATACATAGACTCACGCCTGTTTCCCGGAGGGGTTGGCAGAGACTACGGAACGCCATTTGCAATGATCCTGACATAGCTTTCTTGCTTCATCCACTCTTATCAAATATGTCACCAATCTTATTCCAGAGAATTGGCAACAGCAGTATCATGCTGATGCCAGTTATCTTTAAATTCAAAAATTAATGCCAGAAGAGGATACTCGTATATACAGGGTATTAAAAGAGCCATCAGCGACCCGAAGTCTACTCGTATTGGACATCATGCAAAGCATACTAAGTAAAAATAAAGCCTGGGAACCGATTTTTTTAAAATAGATACCTTTTTAAGCTGCCATAGATGCATAGGGCATCTATAGAACAAATTGGCGGGATAAATGCATCGGTTTTGAACCTAATTAGACGGTGACAAACTTATGGTGACTTTGAGCCTTAATATATCCTGAACCAGTAATTTCCCAGTTATGGTGCCCAAGTAAAAAATGTTTGTTATGATTGGTACAATATGGGATTTCAGTATTGGTTAAGGGTCATTTTACACCTTGTATAATTATATTTTTTTTAATTTAGCCGTTTGAGACAATCTCTTCTTAGTGCACCTCTATGCTCCCTGGGAACATACATGACATATTATTTTAACTACTTCTTGCAACGATTAGTTTGGGCTGTGTATTGTCTTTTAGTCAGTAAAGCAAGAATTGTATATTAACAGATTGTACTCAAGCTATTTAATCAAATTACATAAAACATAACATATCTTCACGCCTTTTATACTCGAAGAGGTAGGCAGAGGTGTATTACACACCCACACTTAGCCAGTTAGGTTTCGGTCCCAATGTAATCGGGGACGAGCCATACCGGGCACATTATTAAGCGAGCCATGATTATTAATTTATAATGCACACATAACTTCGAAAAGTCAGAGGTGTGTGCCCGGGGTACCTGGGGATCGAACTTATTCAAAAATAATATAAAAATTAATGACATTTTGTAAGCCATCAGAAGTGCTACCAGGCTCTTAAATGCGAACGATTTCACGTTTAAGATCATAAATTTAAGTCGTTAAAACCGCTAACATATGAACTTCTACTGTGGTTAAAGTGCACATAGAATATACGTTATTACTCAATTCTTTTTTCATTTTATGCTGAAAATAGTTTGTTAAGTTTTCCTCACGGAGTATTAAGGTTTTCCATTATAACTAAAAGGGATTTGTACTCTTTTGCACGTACTTTTGTACAAATAATTCTTGGTGTCTGACTCACATTATCTATAAGTGTAAACTGTAAAAAATATCCGTCCGCCAGTTTTTGAGTTTATCGCTTTCATACGTTATATGTAGATTGGAAAGAAAAGCGGATTTATTTTATAATAATCGTTGGTCTCGTGGCATAAATGTGCGCGTGGTATTGGGAGGTCTCGTGTTCGATTCCCGAGTCGGGCAAGGTGTTATTGGGTTTTCCGTGAGGAAATTTTCAGTAGCAGAATGGAGTCTGGTTATGTGCCCGGTACGGCAATAGGCTCGCCCCTTATTACGTGGGACCTAAAAGTTCGTGGTGAAATGTGGATGTAATATTACACCTATGCCTATCCTTTCGGGGATACAGGCGTGAGTTTATAAAAAAAAATAACATGTATAGATCAAGTATTTCATACGGTGTTCGATCGTTTTCCATAGCACTAACTTTACATGTTTAGGCGTCGTGTTTGCTTAGCTACATTTATAGTGCAAGTATGTAAACATGTTTTATATTCAGCTGGCCGGCGCATGAATGAGATGCTTTAGTTATCTTGGCTGCGAACATGGTTTGTTTCGTGTGATGATCTGGGGACACTTTTCTGCAAGATTTTTGTGGTTTTCGTTTACAATAGCTACGTGTTGTTATACCTTTGTTGGCTTTTGTCCAGATAGTATAAACTGGTCTGCCTTTCTAAATAGACTTTCACTTGTCTTGGAAATCCTACGTGTACAGAATTAGATATACATATATATATATATATATATATATCTATACTAGCTGACCCGGCAAACGTTGTTTTGCAATTTTTTTTTTTTTGAAAAATAGATGTCGGCCGATTCTCATAGATACCGGATAAGCACAAAAAATTTCATCAAAATCGGTCAAGCCGTTTCGGAGGAGTATGGGAACGAAAACTGTGACACGAGAATTTTATATATTAGATATTATATATATATATATATATGCTCTATAGATCAATGATGAAATAAATACCTGCAAACTTTAAACTTTGTAAATAAACAAATATTCTCTTCAGAAATTAAATGCAAGTGGTATTAATAATAAATAAGAAAATAATTAATTTACGTACAAAAATCGTGAATATAATGCTGATCCATGTTTCATCAACAGTCACAATGCTGTTACAAATTTCGTCTAAATTTGCCTGACACAATTCTAAAAAGTCTTTACAACTCTCCGATCGTCGGAGCTGTTCGAGCGGTGTGGGCATTCGCGGGACTCAACGCGCACAATTTTTTTTCATATGCAAATGTTCGTGTAAGATCTCTCCAATTCGTTCTTTGCTGATCTGTAGTTCTTCCGCTATCTGCCACAATTTATTTCTACGATCAGCCAGAACAAATTTTTCAACTTTTCTCACGTTTTCTTCGGTAACGACCGTCACTGGGCAGCCCGGGCGGGGGTCGTCTTCACAGGTCTGTCTTCCTTGTTGAAATAGACGAGCCCATTTTTTTACCGTTGTATAGTATGGGGCAGAATCCTGAAGAACCGATGATACCTCTTCAAAAATGTCTTTTGGCGTATTTCCTTTCTTAATCACAGCGCGGTGCTCCAAATTGCAAGAAGTTGCAGTTTCAGTAGACATGGTGATTGTGTTTGTTCCGGGGTTGAAATGTTACTGAGGTAATAGTTTTTTTTTTTTGATATTTCTACTACTAATGAGTCACGCAACTTGTGGTATCAGTAACGAGACGATAAATCACCGCTAAGTACCTTAGGCGGCCGCGAACTTATCAGCCGCCCCTCGTATAAGATAAACACTAGATTTGTTACACTAGATTATTACAACCTGGATAGCTTAGAAGTTAAAACGAAAATTCATGCTGTGTTATAATTTTTTTACGAGTGGAACTCCAACTAAAATGGCCTTAGAAACAAAAATAGGTATTATAAAAGTTCTAATTGGATGAAGACCTTAGCTTAAAAAACCGTATCGATTTGGTAGTTGAAACTAGAGGCAAACTAGACGAGACTAGAAGAAAAAGATTAATGACGTAAAAATACAAATCATGTTCCTAATACTGTAGTCACTAGGCATATTTTTTTTTAAAGGCAACTCTCGCATTAGGACTAAATCTTGTCTCGCGGGGAACTTTAAAAAACAATAATTTGTAAATCACGCAAAGTGTTATCTCGTGCGGGGATCGAACCTACAACATTCGATGCAGTGTCAAGCGATGAGGCGGCCGCTTAAACGTTTTCGCCAACCGTGCAGACATTTAATCGCATAAGTATGATAGATATACCTCGTTTTGTTCTGAATTTTCGACCTACTTACATCGGTTTTGACCACAGTTACGTGATTAAAACCTGGTAACGAAGAGTGTACAGAAGTCATGATAGTTTTAATAATTTTTCATACGTATCTTTGTATTTGTCAGCATTACGTACAAAATTAAACAATCATTATTTTAAGAACTAAATACTTATTCATTATATATGATAGAAATTGTTATTGAAATTTTAATAGGTCTAAGAATATGCCTTTCAAAAGGCTGTTTTACTAATCAAGATAAAGAATGACCTTTTCTACAGTTAAAGGTCATACTTTATCTTAAATTTAGCACTTTGGCATTTAGGAACTCATTAAACTTATTTCTTGAAAACGCTCTGATAATTATAGTAAGATTAATTCAAAAAAGCAAGCCCATTTTATATTTTTTTTTATATATAGTCTCACGCCTGTATCCCCGAAGGGGTAGGTAGAGGTGTTATATTACACCCACATTTCGCCGTGAATTTTGAAGGTCCCACGTAATAGGGGGCGAGCCTATTGCCGTACAGGGCACATTACCAGACTCCGTCCTGCTACTGAGAATTTCCTAACGGAAACTCCCAATAACACTTTGCCCGACCCTGGAATCGAACCCGAGACCTCCAAATCCCACGCGCACATTTATGCCGCGAGACCAACGAGGCAGTCCAACGAGGAAACCATGTAAACGGAACCACAACTATAAGCACATCGAATGTAACGCAACATTTGAATAACTGCTGAGTTCTGAGAAAAAAGCTGAGGTCACTATTTCAGATCTGTATCTGTTTTACTTGACTAATCTTCAGCTAGGTCATACTGTCATGAAATTCAAAGCAATAGTTAAGTTTGACTATTCCTTTACCGTCAAAATGTGCTGTAAATTGTAAGTATTCTGTACCTACACTATATCTTTTTATGTATAGTGACTCTCGAATGGTATTGATTAAATTAGCATCGATAACGGTAATGTATTCCACGTGGTTTCGCCCCGGAATACACAACCCGGTTACTCTCAAGTAAACAAGCTTATACAAACAAGCATCACTGTCCTTCCCACGTTCACCGAGCCGCTTGCATAACCCGAGGATTACGGTATTTTCTACCCAGAATCGTTCAGTACAGAAGCTCGTTGAACCAGTTACGTATACACCAGATATTTACATATCAGTACATGTATAATAGACGCTCTTCAAATTTTGCTTGCTACAAAAGAATTTGATAAAAATAATTTTGAAGGTTCACAACTCGCAATTGTTTAAGCCACTCCAACAAAAAATCACCGCTGTAGCGAAGCAGAGAACACCCAGATTCGGCAATAGATTGGAGACACTGCAACTCAACAACTTTTGGAATAAATTAAATAATTAGATAAAGCCGCTTTTTAATTATTCAAATGATGTCCCACTATCGTCCTCGGATCCCAACTTGGCAAGATAAACGCTGTAGGAAAATCAGCTTTATATTTAAATCGTCAAAGTTCAATTTTGGTGAGCTAGGATTTTGAATAGAAGTGGAACCATTTCCTTTTGCGATATCGGTACTTTATTAAGCTTTTTGCCAGTTTGTGCTTGCAGTTTGGGAGTAATAACGTTTTTGAGCAATTTGGTTGGATGACAAAAATATTGGATTAGGTGTGTTGATGGCTTCATTCACATTGTGTCGTTAGTAAAATCAGCATGGTACGAGTTGCCCTTTCTAAATTTTACAGCTATTTTGGAAACTGCTATTATCGTTTCTCGAACGTTCGGTTCTAGTATTAGAGAGCCGTTTAACAGGGTTTCCTAATTTGCGGGATGGTTATAGTTTTGATGTTATCTTTGCATGCTGTTATTTCATTAATTTGGGTGGAAGATAATAGGCAAATATCAATGCCGTCGTTCAAATTTGTGTTTCAATATCATATTTCACTTAAAATAATGTCAGCTTAAATAAGCTTTCTGATACGAAAATAAAATGTTTTAATGGTGAAACTAACTAGATAACAAAATAGCAGAAAGTAATTAATTTTATTAGGTAGTTCAAAAAATAAGTAACGAAAGTTTTTCTTTCTAGAAAGAGAAAAAGTGCGTCGAAAGAGAAAGAGAGCGAGAATAGCCTTAAGCAGTTTAATTTGGACGACCAAACTAAACTTACCTAACATAAACATCCTGAACTAATCAGAGTTACAACAATAAACCCGTCCACATTAAACCAATTAATTAAATTCGTATGATTTCCATAATTAGTTGAACAAACTAGAACTTTAGAATCAGTTGATATCGTATTTTTGTTTAACAGTTCGAACAACATCGTCAGAGACCATGTTTAAACATCAAAGGCAAATTAGAAGCGCTTAATTCGATTTCCCTGTACGTCTGCAGTGAATAGTCAAATTTAGGGTATTTTCAGGGATGCTAACGTCACAGACGTCACAGTAACGAAATAGGATTTATTCGAACACGTTCGCACTCGAAAGGTTAGTAAACAAGATTATGGGATCTGTCTAGGACTGACTTCAGTTCTGTCCGGTGATTTGCAGCTGGACTTGAATCAAAGATATTTAGCTATTGTATATTCTGTAAAGCGAAAATGAAGCGGATTTGTACTTTATTCATTTATTTTATATTCTATTAACTATCATTGCAAACATTGAAAATAAACTTAATGCTCATAGCGTTACTTTACTTGCCATTCGTAAATGATCGGCAATGTAAAGCTTCTTCTTCTTCTCATCAGCCTTTAATAGTCCACTGCTGGACCAGGCCTCTCCTTTGAAAGGAGGAATTGGCCTACTATACCACGCTGGCCAAGCGTGTCGGTATAGAGTTTGTATCAAGTTTTCCTTCTCTTACAGTGCTGTTCTCTGTATTATATGCTCCCTCTGTCGGCTCTTACGATACCCATGGGATGATATGGGGTGGTGACAATTCGTATTCTTAATCCGTCACCACACGGTATTATACGGTATATACGGTATTATAATGTAAAGCTACGCTCACACAAATCACCATTTAAATTGGTGACCGATTGTTATGGTATTTAGAATAAAGCGTTAACGTACTTTGGAAAACACATAGCCCGTTTAGGTTCTTGTCTCCAGGCAAGAATCTTTAGACCATAGGTATCGTAAACTTTTCGGCGGACAATATAGACTTCGAAACAAGGAGTTGGCAACACACTCGTAAAAAGAATGAAGAAGCAGTTGTATTCAATTCTTTTCATGATGTGGGAAAATACCGTTCATCATTATTTCTAAACATTTCTACAAAAAGGTAGTCCAAAGTATACTCCTGTCTTGTAGAACATTTCCAAGAAAAGCTAACATACATACATACATACATAGACTCACGCCTGTTTCCCGGAGGGGTAGGCAGAGACTACGGAACGCCATTTGCAACGATCCTGACATATCTCTCTTGCTTCAGTCACTCCCATCAGATTCCTCATGCATGCTCATCTGTTCAGGGTACTTCTAAGCTGTCCTGTTTTTAGGATGTCTCCAATCTGGTCAGAGAATGTCCGCCTAGGTCTTCCCCTTCGTCCTGTCCCTTCCACACTTGCCTTATATATCTGCTTGATCAGTCTTTCGTCATCCATTCTCTCCACGTGCCCAAACCATCTCAGCATACCTTTCTCGATGCTTGTCACTACATCTTCTTTTACCCCACAACATTCTCTTATCACACATACATACGTAAACTCACACCTGTTTTCCCGAAGGAGTAGGCAGAGGCATATTAAACGCCCACTTTTCGGCAGTGTTTTGACCCCACGTAATAGGTGGCGAGCCTATTGCCGCTTATCGGGATATTTTGTATGCCAGAGCCTCGCCCGTTGATCGGAACGTGCACCACTTGCAGGTGAGGTTGGCTTGGGACCCTAAGATCTTGGTGGGACCCCTATGCATCCATGCACACAATTCTTTGCTAAAAACATTTCTAAGTATTCCACAATCTGTTCTAAATGTTTGTTACATTGTATCAGTTATGTGTTCGATGATGTAATTAATGTTTCTAGGGTCTACGAAATATTTTCTTGCCGTTGAAAGTAATTGTCTATATTGTTTTTTTTTATTATGGAGGTAACAATGTGAACCAAAGGAACTATGTCATAAATACGTATAAAGGCTGTCTGGATATAGAAATTGGATAATTTACAAAAATAATTATTAATGTTTATGATAAATGTATATTTATCATAAACAGTCTCAATCATCATTATGATCATCGTCATAATGTAAATGTAACTATTTCTCCTAACTGCCAAGTTATCATGGACTCTTAACTGAACTGAACTGATTTTTTGTAACTTGATCCCGTTTCAAAAGTAGGCACCCTACTAAGAAAATTATTGCAATATTTCATCCCTGAGGTGAAAGGGGGTGTAGATTTTGTTTTTTTTAATTTTCTTATTTTGAAAGCTTATACTATGAAATTGCGAGTACTACCATTATAAATCAATCAAATCACTGGAATAGAGTAGGAAAAGCCTCGAAATTTTTATTTAAACAGCTAAACTTTACTTTTAGCTCTTTTCAATATTATATTATAAAAGTAGCTTATAGCCTTAACAATATTACTAAAATCAGCGGCAGTTCACAAGTAGCGTAACATTAAAAGCGACGAATGCATCATTTAGTGTATGCAATCTCGCCTCAGAATAGCCTAAGCCCTGAGGTGTAGTGAAGAGCTAATTAATTATACCAAGATTAAGAGTAGAGCCTATTTGGCGCTTTTAGATATTTCCAGAAATTATTCCCATTCTAGATATTTTTATCTACTCAGTGATTCAGCGACTCCGGATCAGGAGGATCGATTTAACTCACTGATTCAAATACTTAGTATTGTATGATATTGGGTAGCTAATAATGGCTCGGAGTCAGGTAGTTGGTAATGTCTCTTCCTTCCCCCTGTAATTTTTCTCTCATAGTGTTATATTTACTGCCCTTTCAGACTATGTAAGTGGGAGTATAGAAAGAAGCGCCTGCTAACATACAATCTTATATACTGTGATGTCTATGGCTTTATTGACGTCTTCTTAACAATGGACCACCTGCCGAACCGGCCACCGTGACCAAAGTTTAGTACGGATAACATTTTGGTATTAATTTTCTACTCTAGGAAAGACAATAACCTTTCTATCTAATCCTTTATCTAACACCAAGGACTAGCACAATATAAAATTAATTCATCAATCAAGATATTATTTTAATTGACAGTGGTCATAAAAAATAATCTGATCCCTCAACACGATAGTTTTAGCTCACTTTATTGGCATAGAAACAATATTTGATTTCCTAAATATATCTGAAACCACATCCAGCTTCGACACGGAGCGACATTCGGAAATTAATAGCATTTCCGTGACGCAGCGTCGACTGGGAGCCGATTTCCATTGCAACCATATCCAATACCCAGGATATTCAATAACATCGGATAGCCCCGTACACGGCTCCTTTAAATACATGTTTCATGAACTGCCAATAGAACTGGCGCTTTTATAGAATCTACTTATGTAGCTCTTTTAGGACACACTTTGCATAGATCAATTTTCATCCATGCAGATAGCGCAAGATTAAGTGTAGTGTTAGACTGTTACCCAAAATAATTTGTATGTATATATATAAAATTCTTGCATTGCTGACTGACTGATAACAACGTATAGCCATAACTGTTGGGCACAAGAACCCAAGCTTTGAAATGTATGTTCCCTCAGGACCGTAGGGATGCACTAGAACAGATATTCCGAAATTCCCACAGAATCAGGCAGAAACCGTTAAATTACAATAAAATATGCAAGCGTATCTGCAGGCATCTTTTAGCTGATTATAATATATTATAATTAGAAAGGTATATGTCCAAAATAGAAGACTGCGAAAGGCTGTAGATAAATGAAAATTTACCGGGTGGAAAAATACCCATAACGAAAACTAAAACCCCATATTGTACCAATCATTACGAACATTTTTTACTTAGGTACGGTACCTGAGAAATTATTGGTTCAGGAGATATTGAGGCTCAAAGTTACTATATTTTTTTTGTAATTTGGTACAAAATGCATTTACCCCGACAACCTGTTCTATAGATGTCCTATGCACCCATGGACAAGTAGGGTTTTCGAAAATTGCACGCACGCATTTTTAATTGCGGATTAAAAAATGTGACTACTTAAAAAAATCTTTTCCCAGGTTTTATTTTTGCTTAGTATGACTAGGCATGTTGTCCAAAACGAGTAGATTTCGGCTTGGTGATGGGTCTTGTGACATCCTGTATAGCAGCGATTTCACAAACTACATTATAAAAACCAAAGAAATCACATTCGGATCTCAAATATCTATTTTAAGAAATATTCAATTTAAAAGACAATATTGAACTACCCTACTTTGCCCTAATTTAGTTTTTATTGGTAACCTATTCTCGTTCATCGAGTATATTACCAGTATTTTTCCTTCTCTTCAGTTCAGAAATATAGGTAAAAACGATATAAGTAAAATGTTCCATAAAAACCCGGACAAGTGCGAGTCAGACTCGCCCACCGAGGGCTCCGCACAAAGTTAGAGATAAGGGGGACCATATTTTTAATTTTTCATTGTTAATAAGGAGTTATGCGTCTACCGCCAAAATATTTACGTTAAAAATTATAATACACCAAATGGTACATGCAACTAGATTATAGAGAATGTAGATTTGTTATGAAAATATTTTAATTAATATCATGCTTTTGAAGTTTTTTTCCTTTTAAACTCCCGCACTAATAGGTACTATATCGTGTATGGCGGTGAACTTTACAAACACACAATTAACGGACACAATAAACACTCGGACTCCAAACAACGATTATGCAATCACACTAAGTATTTTCTCTTGTGAAGATCGAACCCACAACACTCGGCGCAGTGTCAATCGGGTGGCGAGGCAAAGTGATACCCTAAGGGTTCACTTCACTTCACAACTACGGAATCCTAAAATACCAAGCACTTGGCAACAACGTACTTATATAAACATCCACGTAGACGAATATCTGAATAACGAATGTACCGTCTCAGTGACAAAAAAATAAAAGAAGAGAACAGCTGTTACGACACTGAAATTGTATTGCCAAAAATAATGTTTCATTCCCACGGTAACGGTGAAATTTGATACAAACTGCTACCGGGAAATCGAACCGATACTTATATTTTCTTAACAGCGATATTGATGTTATGATAATAGTACTTGAAAACCGATTTCCAATACTGCCTTATTCAATAAACACGATATTCCGTAATATTGCTTTATAATAACAATTTTGGACTTCAGTACTTAGGTGTCTGGGATTTTGTTGCTCAGGTTTGTGTTATAGTCAATAATGTATACTATTGTGTTCATATTTGCCACTTTGGTAGGTGCCTCTTATAATTTTCTGTCACTATCTAAGTCTTTACTCTAGAAATAAATGCTCTCTAAAAATGTCGTTACACTCATTGCTTTTTTAGTTTCTACATATTTATGGTAATGTACTTGAGTGCGTTATTGATATATTTCTGGGTAGTAAATTGAAAGTATTGGTTAAGAACGTATAGAGAGAAACACAACCAACAATATGATCAAACCAAAACCGAACCAATAAACGTGAAATAGAATGAGCAGATAAAAACGCTCAAATACATCCAAGTAGTTCAAACAATAAATCGAGGGGACAGCGGGGATAAGTGACGCGGCTGCCGTCCGGTACCCGGACGTTCTTAGTTCTTACCCTGTCCGGATGCATTGAGACAATGTACTGGAAAAGCGCACTGTATTTGTGTTAGTTCAGACTACCCCGAACATAGTTTATCCGTGCCCCTCTAACAACTTGCAGTATTCTTTTAAGTGATTTAAAACGTTCTTAGTCTGAATAAAATATTGTTGAGAGATTTTTATTTTATAAATTGTTGCTTCGCGCTGAGTTCTTTTTAATTAAACACACTAATACCTGCAATGGAGCGAAATGTTTGTTTACAGATAGAAAGACTTGTCTAATGTGTTTTCAGTTCAGGATTGTTTTTGTTTTGTTAAAGATTGTTTATGATATCTACGCTGCATTTCATTTTATTCTTTGAAATAGTAAAAGATTTCTGAATGGCAAAAAGAGAGGTTAGTTACATTGTCTTTTGAGATATATATACCGCGTGCCTTATTCCGAAATATATCCCGAAAGACACCGTAAAAAATGAGTTTATTCTTTGCTGACTCATTTAAATGGGGATAAAAGGGAAATTTCCACACAAATTTCCAAACTATGTAATTGTAATAAAAGTAGGGCAGGCATACAGCGAGACATAGACAAACATAAGCATAATCTAACTTGTATTTTAGCATCTGCAAAATCCGTATTGGCTTTTTGATCTCTAACATCCAGTTGAATCCCAAATCGGCCAATCTCATGTTTTTGTCGATAAACCGCTTTGACGTTTCACTGTTTGGCTAAATGAAAATAGTCACTTTATCAATTTCTCGAAACGTGAGTCGATCGCTTCACTTCATGTTGCTGTGTCTGGAGGCAATGTTTGGTCACTGTATCTTGCACACTAATATTTTTCTAAATTTGGAAACGATATGATTGCTGTATCTGATATCTTACCTACATTGAATATTAAAATGAAATGGAGGTTTATTAAACGATTTTAAACTTTCGCTCGAACTCGAAGTCTATCTTTCGAATAGGTACTTTAGGCTCCGGGTTTCTTGAATTTGGTTTCTATGAATTTAGAAATGGTGGATATTATACTACGTAAAAAAAGGCAATGAAAAACGAGGTTCTTGGAGGCTCGTCAGAAAAGTTGCAAAGAGTTTAATAAAATTCGGAAGCTCTCGATAAAGTGCTTATCCACCGCAGACACCACGCCTACGATAGCAAATCCGCCGCCTACTTGATCCAGCTGAACCGTTAAAAATATGAATGGCAGCTCAAATAATATTCAAATTCAAATCCGTACGATCGACGAGAACCAAGCAGACGCGAAACAATAACAGAGATAAATCTCCGCTTTAGAAAATAACGTCGGCTGGGCCTAAAAATACATAGCTTGAAATGTGAAGAAATTGAAACGATGCTTCACTATGTTTATATTGGAGAAGTCCGCGTTAGTTCACTGATTACTTTTGATTTATCTTAAGCTACTCCCCTCAGCAGAGATCTGTGTGAGATATTTAGTGCAACACTGCTGGATTTTCACGGTTCTGAAGCTAAATTTGAAATAGCTATTTTCATAGCTCGCTCTGCGTTTACTGGATATAAATGCAAATTCGAAGCGGTGGTAAAATTAAAAATATATTTTTAATTTAACGGTTCTGTGAAATTTAAATTTCTTTTTAAGGTATTAAAGGTCATAAAGAATTCTTCAAATCTATTTCGATTGCAATTATGGAAATTATTTTTATACAGAGAAAATAAATGCGTAATGACTATGACAGCTTTTTATTGTTTTCGCTCAAAACTATCATAGATGATATGATAGAAAGTTAATTTGCTTTACTGTAGGACTATTTATATCAGCAATTTTACTGCTTACTTATGTTTTATTTGTGATACAAATCAGAACATCTTATACTAAATACATTTGTAAGGGCACAAATGAAACAAACAAGCCTATCCAAAACTAGAATTTAATAAAGCTTCTACAAACACTTATTTCAGAACTGAAATTCAAAAATTTGTATTCACTTCACAGCACAAAGTATGTCCTTTCCCAAATCACCTTTCTCAGTGTTGAGACTTGCCGTTTCGAGTTGCTCTTGTGCTAGTTGCAAATCTTTTGCTCAGTTGAGCACTACGCTCACTCGCTTTGCCCATGTCAAGTGCGTCCGCGGGCAATTCTTGTACAGAAATATAACATTTCTCGCTTGATAAACACTCTTAAATGACGGATGACATGTCTTTTAAATAATGCTTAAGTCCCTTTAAATATGAAGTTCAATTTAATAATTAGACCTTACCTGTTTTAATAAATATTTTTAATAGCAGCAACATCTTGCCCTTTTTTGTAAGTGCAGTTGTAATTTGTTGTGTTTTTTATGAAATATTTATAATAAAGTCTAAGAGTTAATTAGGTTTTTAAGGTTTATATTAGGTTAATTAGAATTTTACGAAAACGTTATGATGAGCATTTTGGTTAATCCGTTGGTACCTGGCATCGGTATGTGCAAAATATTTTCAATATTTTTTTACATCACGTGTGATTCGTCAATCGCATGCTGTAGCTAAACCTGGATGAATACCCTTATTATGTTTTTATATATACTAAATTGTCAAAATGCTATGTTATGTGATTAAACTGTAAGCATAATAAGCATAATAAGTATTTGTCCGTGTGGTGACGGATTAAGAATACGAAAAGGTCACCACCCCATATCATCCCATGGGTGTCGTAAGAGCCGACAGAGGAAGCATATTATGCAGAGAACAACACTGCAAGAGAAGGAAAACTTGATACAAACCCTATACCGACCCGTTTGGCCAGCGTGGTATAGTAGGCCAATTCCTCCTTTCAAAGGAGAGGCCTAGTCCAGCAGTGGACTATTAAAGGCTGATGTGATGATAATAATTACTTATTACCAGTTTCTGCTTTCGATGGCAGCGATAGCCTAGTGGAGATACCAACAGACTGCCATGCAGAGTATAAATACAGCGCGCATCAATGACTTTTTGGAGTCATGTGCGTATTAAATTGTCAATTATCGCTTGTCCCGTGCCTCGGAGAGCACGTTAAGCCGTCGGTCCCGGTTATCATGAAGATCTTTGACAGTCGTTATAGGGCATCAATACCTTCTAAATAAACTGACACTAGTCTAAAGTCTAAACCATGGAATATTTTGCTATCCTTTCGGGTTGCGGAGGTCAGACAGGCAGGCACTCTGTGGAAAAAGCTAATATTCAGCCAAATCCGGTTAGACTAGTAAGCGGACCCCAGGTTGAAACTGGGATAACACTAGGAGGATGATGATGATTAATAGTTGCCGCTTTGTCTTCTTCTTCTTTTTATTTGTAGACGAATGGTATAAAAAAATGAGGCTATTTAAAAAATTAATAAAATTAGTATCCCTCACTTTTAAGATTCCCCGTGATAACTTTAAAATATTCCTTTTTTAAATATAGGATATATTTAAAAAAGGAATATTATACCTATTATAACTTATACCTATATATAGACCAGATAGTATTGTATATTGTGGTAGAATATTTACATCTTGAAAGTATAATCTGCTTGTCTGCTGGAAAAGCTGGAATCCATCATATTCGATTGAGATGTATCGACGTGAAATCGAGTCATACATATTTTATATATAGACTTTTACATTTATAATATAATATTCACTATTATTTTTTATTTTAACGCAAACCATATTGTTAAGACCACAGGTGTTTATGAATTCTAGACTTAGTTAGATGATTTTCTTTTTTTACAAATGCTTCACGTATGCCTTCATTATAATTCTCCTCAGGGTCTGTTTAGATGTAGCCGTTTTTAGCCAACTACGTGACATGTTTCTTTATACGATTTCAGTTCACGTGCATAATATTATTAGACGTGTGTAATAGAAAAGTGTGCGAAGAAAACATGTATGAGAACATAATATAATAATTTACATGTTTTTTTTGTTTATTTTACAAAGATTAGGTACCGCAGTTGGAATATAATATAATAATGAGATTCCGCAGGGACTTTAAAAATAAAACGTTTAACCAACGTACATATACTAAAAAGAAGAAAAAGTGGCGTACCGTATGAGTATCGAATTTTATACTCTGATCATTTTAATTTAGCCATTTCTACCCATTAATGTGAGCATTTCGGGAAATACCGTCTTAGTGCATCCCCAAGGAAAATACATGGCACATTTCAACTTCTTGCGAACTATACTTTTGCCTGTGCGTGTGACATAAATGGAGCCGTGGCCTACGGAGGCAGTTCCAAAACCAGTATTTTACCTTAAATATCTAAGTTATTCCGATTAAGACTCGTTGAGTATACTAGTAAAACCTGTGACTACTTCCATTTCCAGACGAACTTTTACTTTAATAATTTGACTCAAATCTCATATTATTTTTTATTTATTTGCCATCAGTGCCAATGACGCAAGTGGTAGCCGTGGCCGGCGAGCCGGTGTACCTGCCGTGTGACATCGCGACTCAGGATGAAGAAGACGCTGTGCTGCTCGTGCTGTGGTACAGGGAAGATCTTGGCACGCCTATATACAGGTTCGTGTAATTTATTTAATAATATACATCACCCACGGCGCCTTCTGCGTTGCATTGTAGTTATCCTGCTTAAAGGGGAATTTCCAAAAATCTTCTCTTATTGCCCTCTTACATCCCTCTATTTGCATGCCAAATGTCAGCATATGACGCCCTAAAATTTGTGCATTGTCAGTCAGTCAGTAACGTAAAAATTGTATATTCTGGCGTCCTAGCTTCGTGGTCCACCTAATTTGAAGCCTTACCATTTTGTTACTTGTACCAAAGAGACAGTCTTCTGTTTGTAATTGAGATCGGAAAAAAAAGAATCAATTTGGTGACTGAACATGGAAGGTGTTAGCGCCTCAGGGCTTTCAATTATAGTGTACCTAACTTGACAATTAAGATACTATACGAGATAAGCATAGTAACTCACACTCACAAGGTCACTTTGATGAGAGACTGGGAATCTTGGCATTTTACATCAAAGCCTTCCAAGACCATGTCAGAGGTTTTCAAATGACATAATATATAATATTTGACATCAAAGGGCGCACATTCACACGCAAAAGAATAAAAGTGAAAGGCTCCCCAAAAAGTCAACGCTAATTTAGGTCTATATTCAGTAGGAATTGTAAGTACTAGCAATAAGTCGATACTAAGATGCTGCACATAAAAAACTTTTACATCTTTTATATTTCGTGTTCCTACAAGGCTTTACTTTCTAAGAAATAACTCATGAAACCTCATTAATACGGAGAAACTTTAATTTCTGTCTGTATTAAAAAAAAATAACTTAGTATATAATATATGTAGATAACAACTTCCTTTTAATACAGAAATAACCACAGCACAATGTAAATTAAGTAAACAATTTCGTAACATGATTTATATTTTATATTCTCAACGTCACAACGTTCTAAGAAACTCTTATTTTCAAGACGACGGTTTCCCGAAATTCTAAATTTTAATACTTATTTTATATGAACTCGGCAAGCAGTCCTAAAGTTTCTCAAAGTTCATCTAAAAGTCAGCCCAAAGTAATTTCAATAACCATTTTAATTTTCCAAACGCTCGTTGTAGCTAATCTTATGCTATCACATACACTTATAGACAGTATTTTATAAAGTAATATCATCTGTTCAGATTTGAAAGAAGCACTTATTTATTTAAAAACGATTAATATATGCAAACTTCTTTTAAATTCGAAAACATTAAGATAAATTAATTGGATAAAAAAGTGCTGTTAGAGTAAGTTTCTTAAAGTTTTCTTAAGTCCAGACAGATTTACTTTTAAATTGGGTTTGACATTAACTAATTCATTTATTAAAGTTGTGAAAATTAATGCAATAGAGTTGCCATTTTGTCAAACTTTTGAAAATACTTTAACACAAGGACATATTAAGAAAGATTCAGAAGAAGCTTCATACATTATTAGCAGAACACAAACGGAAATCTAATTTCTCCATACAAAGCAGAAAAATAACATGTGTACTCCCATAAAACTCTATGCTACTCAAAACATCACAACTACTTCAACATCTTAAAAAACTTGAGCAGCAATTGAAATTACAGTTTTTACTGAAGTACAAAAACCTTTGAGAAAGTATTTCAAACCTTTACTGAATTTTTGAGTCGCTGCTCGCGTGCATACGAAAATGTTTGGAGTGTATCGGTACAAAAAGTATCGAATACTTTGCCTTTGACGTTCAGAAGCTAGGAGGCAACTTCAGGATAAGACTTATCCAGAGCACTAAAATCACGAACGTCTTTCAATATGACCTGCAAGATCGACTTAGCTTACTCGATGCTCTTTGCATGGAAAGTAAATTACAAAGACTGTCTTTGGTGAGGTACCTTAAAAGGGTCGTGACTCAGACACGCTTTGTTGAACCCTATTTAGGGATTAAAGGTACCTTTCTGGAACGAAAAGACATAGTTTTTGCGATACTGTTACATTGTAAAGGTATCTTCGTTTCCAGTTGATTTTGCCAACGTAAAAAGTAAATATGATGATATAGGATAGAGTTGGATAAAAAGGTTGTCCGGTGGTATTTTATGGTGGGTTGGTTTTAGTTTCTTTAACACGATAACATTTATATACACAAATAAACATAGTTCGATTCAATTTTGTAGTCCAGTTTCAAAAGTTTCATAAACATCTGCTTATTGATCTCAAATATAGATAATATTTGAGATCAATAAAATTGTGATACTACTAGTTGGAATTACTCTCTAGGATAGGAATAGAAATATAAATATTCCGTAAACCTTAAATAACACTCCGACCCAAAGATATGTAATACACCTTCAAGGACGTACACAAGTAAGTCAATAACATAAACTATTACTGACATATCGATGTACAAATAAAACGACGCTAGCAAACCAAACCAAACGATATTGAGAACTGAGAGTAAGAAATATAAAATTCTCAAGTGCCATTCGAGGAGGGGAAAGCGTATTGTGAAACGTTCCGTCACAAAAGATGAACAGATGACCAGAAAGCCAATTCTTGTATTTTATGTGACATCGGAACTGTATTTTGAACGAAATTAGATAAGATTTTGAATTGCCTCCGTGGTCCAGTGGATAGCGTATGCGACTGCTGATCGGAGGTCCCGGGTTCAATTCCTGGGTCAGACAAAAGTGTTAATGGGTTTTTCCGAATACTCAGTAGCACCCCGGAGTCTGGTGATGTGCCCGGTAACGGCAATAGGCTCGCCCCCCATTACGTGGGACCTTAAAATTAATTGCGAAATGTGGGTGTAATATTTACACCTCTGCCTTCCCCTTAGGGGATACAGGCGTGAGACTATATATTTTTTTTAATTGACTTAAAATCGATTTCTGCTAACTTAATAACAATATCGTCTAATTTGACTTATAGTTCTACATCGACACTTAGTTTAACACTTTTTTCAACTAACGATCTAGCCACGGTATTATTCAAATATCAGTTCTTAGGAGAATACTATATGTGACATAAGTGTGACACTCAGATCGAAACTGCATTTTGGATAAATATATTTAATTACGAGAATTGGGCCTCAGGTCAAGCTTGCAGGAAGCCTTGAGTGCCACATTATACGATGTGGACATATTATATGGTTTACATTAAGTGTATTATGTAGACATATATGTATGCTTGTAAATATTTATTGGACCGCAATATTACTTAAGACGAGAAATGTCGTAGAACAGACATTTTAACGCAAATTGGAGCAACAGCAATAGTACTGTCCCGCTCCCAACGATTATTCCGTCAAATGTGATATATCCTGTATAAGTTTATCCATACTATATTAATATATAGTATGGAAAACTCTTCAGCTCAAAAGATTTTTGGTTGAACGCTCTAATCTCAGGAACAACTACTCCGATTTGAATAATTATTTTTTGAGAGAGAGAGGCTTTAGGTTATGGGCCACGGGTGTGGAGCAGAAGCCTTTAATAGCGCGAGTGTAACCGCGGGCTCCTTTAGTTAAAAATAAGATGTGCTGGTACTCACACAAGTGTGATGTTTATTTTCATTCACTGGTAAAGTGCTTGCTCCTATATGTTATGGCAACCACGTAGCATTATTTAGCCTAAATGTCTAGTTATACCTATTTCCAACTTCCACGTACCAATACATTTAGACTTTATTTTATTTCTAGTATCATGGACCTCTCCAACAGCACGCCAATGAGTTCGTTCTTCAGCTTTCCTTCTCAAGTCCTAAATGTCAAAACCAATGTTATTTTTATGGTCAATGCGGTAAACCTGGCTACACAGGTGAAACAATTAAGATAAATTCTGTGACATAACTCCAAATGCTAATTTGCATACCTATAACCTCATACTTAGCCCAAGCAACTCCATATTTCTATTTTTATAATGATATGGGTCATACGCAGGTCTGTAACAACAAAGAAAACATATTACCACGCCACAAAAACTGAATGACAAAAACAAAACGGCGTTACAAGTGAACAATTATACCTTTTTGTTTCCCGTCGCAAAAACTGTCACATAATAGTTCACCGAAATTCGTTTTACTTTTTTGATTGTCTCGAACCATAGAACATGAACAGATTCTTACACAGATTTTTTTCGTACCTGTTTATTCAGAAGTTTCATGATACCACGCAATCTAGTCATCTGTCTGTCACAGATTGCTAATAAAGCAACAAAAAACATCTAAATATTCATTACTCACGTTATTATAAGAAGATAGCAAATACTTTTCCTTTTTTTTGTTTTTTTATTGTTGCTTTCAAAAGAACACCATGTCGCCTGATTTTAGGCAAACATGGAGTCCTTTAGTAACAGTCATCATATGAATAAAATGTCAATAATAATGGCATGATGGCTCCTACGTGATAGCCTTGAGAAAAGCTTTTTTCACGTCCCGCTTAAAGGACCCTTACAAAGAAAATGGTATTATCTCGTTTTCTATAAATTCCTTTGCACTAATATTGTTTGCCATAATGATCCCCGATCATAATATTTACTTGCACTATTATCATTTATACTAATAACGTTTGCCATAACAACTCAACAGTAATAACTTTTATTTGCCATAAAATGACTTCCTATAACAACATATATCATAATAATTAGTTTTCATAAGTAACACATCTCATAATCGACTCTTGATATAATCAAAATTTGATATTATTATGAAAATAATACATAATATTGTTAGGTCGAAATTAATTATCGTTAATACCCCGACTCAGTGCAATCCGACTCGGACAGGTTAGGGTTTTCTTTTGACCCTTAACCCAAAAATAGGAGCCCTGCGAAGCAGGGCTCCGTCAACTTAGTCCACATTCTTCACACTTGTTTAATAAACTGAAGTTGAATGAATTATCTTTAACACCCCGACTCAGTGCAATCCGACTCGGATAGATTAGGTTAGGGTTCTCTTTTGACCCTTACCCTAAAATAGGAGCCCTGCGAAGCAGGGTTCCGTCAACTTAGTCCACAATCTCCACACTGGTTTCTATTTTCTTCTTAGATTATTGAAAACGAAAATTATAGCAAATACATTTATGGATTTAAATTATTACTATCTGACCCGGCAAACGTTGTTTTGCAATTTTTTTTCATTTTTATTTTTATTTTTTTTGAAAATAGGTGTTGGCCGATTCTCATAGATACCGGATAAGCACAAAAAATTTCATCAAAATCAGTCAAGCCGTTTCGGAGGAGTATGGGAACGAAAACTGTGACACGAGAATTTTATATATTAGATGACACTTGATCGATTATGACCAATGGAATTAGTGAAAGTCATTTTATGTCATTTCATGATTATGACAACTGAAGCGTTATTTATAATGAAATTATGGCAAATACTAGTATGGCATATGAAATTATGGCATTTTAAATTATGGCAAACATTAGTAAACCAAAGAAAATATGTTATTGTTTATAGACACATTTCTCGATTATCACGAAAATTTCTATAATTACCTATTTGACTTAAGGAAAGACAGCATGCAGTTTCTGATCTTATAAAAAAGAAATGTGTTGAGATTTTCCTAAAATAAAACGACTTGAAATAACTTTTGTAAATCACTTAAGTTTCGTGAAGTGTTATTAAGCTCACGGCAATCATTTTGCAATGTACGACTTTAATCAAACATTTAGGTCAATATACATCTGCCTTGGTAGTTAGTAGTAGAAGACATACGCTTTAAATATCGTTAACGCTCTTTATATATTATGTGCTAACTAGAAATCTCCAAGGCAGAGGCATATTCTCAGAACCATGTATCTATTATGTCTGAAATTTACCAGCGTTTTTGTTCCCCTTTCGTAAGTGATGTTGGGCTGAAGTAGATGTGTGATTACGAAACCAAAGCTTCTCCATACATAGGCCTTCGCTATCAAAGAGTTGCTTGCTGTAGCTGTCTTTTTTGAAGCTGTTTACTGTGTGACCTTTTAAAATTATGAAGTAAGAACAAAATCTTAAGCTCACATCAAATGACCTACAGCTCTTGTACCAAAGATCGTTGGGATAAGGTGTTACATATAAGGAGCAATACGTGCAGCTAAAATGAAAAATAGGATGCTAGACGCAGCGACATACATACATGATTACATGCTGGCTAGTTTACAGATTTTTTATGGTAATATGCCGCAAACGAGCAGACGGATCGCCTGATGGTAAGCAATTACCGCCGCCCATGGATACAAGCACAGGAGTCACAAGTGCGTTGCCGCCCCTTGGGTTGAGAGAAGGGATAGGATGAGGAGTGGGATGAGGGAGAAGGAATAGTGGTTAGGGCCTCCGGCACTCTCACTCACCTAACGAAGCGCAACAGTTTAAGTACTGTTACTTTACGTCGATTTTCTGTGAGAGGGTAGTACTTTCCCGGTTGAGCCGGCCCATCCATGTTGAAATCAGCAAGGCTCTACTACCTTTAAAGTGGTGTATTTGGATTATTACATATACTTAGTTAAAAAAAGTCTTTTGGGAAGACGTTATTTCGATTGCCGAAACAATGGTACGTGCTATATATCGAGATATAGGACCATCTTTATTTGTTTTACGACTCCACACCAGCGCTAAACTCCACTTCTGCATACGTCAGGCCTAAAACAGAAATTAATAACCGAGCCTAAACTACGACTAAGTTTGCTCTACGAATTAGGTAATGTATATTTTCTCGTAAACCATTAGTGCGGCCTAAACAATTAGCTTAGTTCGTGTGTTCGCGGATCATTACTCCGCGTTCTACAGTAAGCCTTATGGGTACTAGTCTACAGCGATAATAGTTTTGGTCTAGTAAGAGTTGTGGTGATCTTACAAGTTTAGATTGCATATAATATTTAGTACTAATCCTGTCCTATATCTTTAGTCGTAGGTTTTTAAAGACGCATGACAAAATTTTGTTGGTAACAATATTTGGATGTAATATATCCATGCAAAGTTGATGACTGCATTGGCGTAGATTGTAGTGGGTTAAGCGGCATCCTCGCTGTTTAGCAGAGTGTTCTGGGTTCGATACCCATATGAGACAATACTTTGTCTGATCCACAAATTATTATTTCGATACAGTTTGTTCTTCTTTGTGTCCGTTCATTCTTTGTTCATAAGTTCCTCACGATATAGGATCTATTCGTAGTGCGCTGGTTGTCTGAAAATACAACAATAATATTTTTGTGGATCAAAATAATATATACCAAGAAAGAATGCCAACCTATGTGGGATTGGGCGGGCCACGCGACCCGCCCTAATACGGACGTTGGAACAGAGGCAAACCGATGGAGGTGGAAAATAGAATGGAGAAACCTTTGCCGAGCAGTGGGACATAAATTGCGCTAGTAATAATAATATACAATTATGTAGATTCCTGTCGTTTCTAGCTTCGTGGCCCAACTGATGTGGGGTCTTACAATTTTGACAGTTGTACCAAACAGACAATGTTCTGTTTGTTATGGAGAGCTGAAAGAAAAGAACCAGTTTGGTGACTGAGGTGTTAGCGCCTCAAGGTTTTTAATTACAGTGTACCTAACTTAACGATTAAGGTAGTCAACTAGATTAGCATAGTAACTCACACTTACAAGGTCACTTAGATGAGGGACTGCGAATCTTGTGTGGCATTTTAAATCAGAGCCTTCCAAGACCATGTCAGAGGTTTTCAAATGACATAATATATAATATTTGACATCAAAGTTGGGCGCACATTCACACGTAAAAGAAAGAAAGTGAAAAGCTCCCCAAATAGTCAACGCTAATTTAGGTCTGTACTCAGTAGGAGTTGAAAGTACTAGCAATAAGTCGGTACTAAGATGCTGATAATAAAAACTTTTACATTTTTTATATTTTGTGTTCCTACAAGGCTTTACTTTCTAAGAAATAACTCATGAAACCTCATTAATACGGAGAAACTTTCCGTATTAAAATAATAACTTAGTATATAATATATGTAGATAACAACTTCCTTTTAATACAGAAATAACCACAGCACAATGTAAATTAAGTAAACAATTTCGTAACATGATTTATATTTTATATTCTCAATGTCACAACGTTCTAAGAAACTCTTATTTTCAAGACGACGGTTACCCGAAATTCTAAATTTTAATACTTATTTTATATGAACTCGGCAAGCAGGCCTAAAGTTTCTCAAAAATCATCTAAAAGTCAGCCCAAAGTAATTTCAATAACCATTTTAATTTTCCAAACGCTCGTTGTAGCTAAACTTATGCTATCACATACACTTATAGACAGTATTTTATAAAGTAATTTTATAAAGTAATATCATCTGTTCAGATTTGAAAGAAGCACTTATTTATTTAAAAACGATTAATATATGCAAACTTATTTTAAATTCGAAAACATTAAGATAAATTACTTGGATAAAAAAAGTGCTGTTAGAGTAAGTTTCTTAAAGTTTTCTTAAGTCCAGACAGATTTACTTTTAAATTGGGTTTGACATTAACTAATTCATTTATTAAAGTTGTGAAAATTAATGCAATAGAGTTGCCATTTTGTCAAACTTTTGAAAATACTTTAACACAAGGACATATTAAGAAAGATTCAGAAGAAGCTTCATACATTATTAGCAGAACACAAACGGAAATCCAATTTCTCCATACAAAGCAGAAAAATAACATGTGTACTCCCATAAAACTCTATGCTACTCAAAACATCACAACTACTTCAACATCTTAAAAAACTTGAGCAGCAATTGAAATCACAGATTTTACTGAAGTACAAAAACCTTTGAGAAAGTATTTCAAACCTTTACTGAATTTTTGCGTCGCTGCTCGTGTGCATACGAAAAAGTTTGGAGTGCATCGGTACAAAAAGTATCGAATATTTTGCCTTTGACGTTCAGAAGCTAGGAGGCAACTTCAGGATAAGCCTTATCCAGAGCACTAAAATCACGAACGTCTTTCAATATGACCTGCAAGATCGACTTAGCTTACTCGATGCTCTTTGCATGGAAAGTAAATTTCAAAGACTGTCTTTGGTGAGGTACCTTAAAAGGGTCGTGACTCAGACACGCTTCGTTGAACCCTATTTAGGGATTAAAGGTACCTTTCTGGAACGAAAAGACATAGTTTTTGCGATACTGTTACATTGTAGAGGTATCTTTGTTTCCAGTTGATTTTGCCAACGTAAAAAGTAAATATGATGATATAGGATAGAGTTGGATAAAAAGGTTGTCCGGTGGTATTTTATGGTTGGTTGGTTTTAGTTTCTTACACACGATAACATTTATATACACAAATAAACATAGTTAGATTCAATTTTGTAGTCCAGTTTCAAAAGTTTCATAAACATCTGCTTATTGATCTCAAATATAGATAATATTTGAGATCAATAAAATTGTGATACTACAAGTTGGAATTACTCTCTAGGATAGGTATAGAAATATAAATATTCCATAAACCTTAAATAACACTCCGAACCAAAGATATGTAATACACCTTCAAGGACGTACATAAGTAAGTCAATAACATAAACTATTACTGACATATCGGTGTACAAATAAAACGACGCTAGCAAACCAAACCAAACGATATTGAGAACTGAGAGTAAGAAATATAAAATTCTCAAGTGCCATTCGAGGAGGGGAAAGCGTATTGTGAAACGTTCCGCCACAAAAGATGAACAGATGACCAGAAGGCCAATTCTTGTATTTTATGTGACATCGGAACTGTATTTTGAAGGAAATTAGATAAGATTTTGAATTGCCTCCGTGGTCCAGTGGATAGCGTATGCGACTGCTGATCGGAGGTCCCGGGTTCGATTTCTGGGTCGGACAAAAGTGTTAATGGGTTTTTCCGAATACTCAGTAGCACCCCTGAGTCTGGTGATGTGCCCGGTAACGGCAATAGGCTCGCCCCCTATTACGTGGGACCTTAAAATTCATGGCGAAATGTGGGTGTAATATTTACACCTCTGCCTTCCCCTTAGGGGATACAGGCGTGAGACTATATTTTTTTTTAATTGACTTAAAATCGATTTCTGCTAACTTAATAACAATATCGTCTAATTTGACTTATAGTTCTACATCGACACATAGTTTAACACTTTGTTCAACTTACGATCTAGCCACGGTATTATTCAAATATCAGTTCTTAGGGGAATACTATTTGTGACATAAGTGTGACACTCAGATCGAAACTGCATTTTGGATAAATATATTTAATTACGAGAATTGGGCCTTAGGTCAAGCTTGCAGGAAGCCTTGAGTGCCACATTATACGATGTGGACATGTTATATGGTTAACATTAAGTGTATTATGTAGACATATATGTATGCTTGTAAATATTTATTGGACCGCAATATTACTTAAGACGAGAAATGTCGTAGAACAGACATTTTAGCGGTAATTGGAGCAACAGCAATAGTACTGTCCCGCTCCCAACGATTATTCCGTCAAATGTGATATATTCTGTATAAGTTTATCCATACTAAATCAATATATAGTATGGAAAACTCTTCAGCTTTGTATACTTATGTATACAAAGCTGAAAAGATTTTTGGTTGAACGCTCTAATCTCAGGAACAACTACTCCGATTTGAATAATTATTTTTTTGAGAGAGAGAGAGGCGGAGATGTTATGGGCCACGGGTGTGGAGCAGAAGCCTTTAATAACGCGAGTGTAACCGCGGGCTCATTTAGTTAAAAATGAGATGTGCTGACACTCACACAAGTGTGATGTTTATTTTCATTCACTGGTAAAGTGCTTGCTCCTATATGTTATGGCAACCACGTAGCATTATTTAGCCTAAATGTCTAGTTATACCTATTTCCAACTTCCACGTACCAATACATTTAGATTTTATTTTCTTTCTACTATCATGGACCTCTCCAACAGCACGCCAATGAGCTCGGTCTTCAGCTTTCCTTCTCCAGTCCTAAATGTCAAAACCAATGTTATTTTTATGGTCAATGAGGTGAACCTGGCTACACAGGTGATACAATTAAGATAAATTCTGTGACATAACTCCAAATGCTTATTTGCATACCTATAACGTCATACTTAGCCCAAGCAACTCCATATTTCTATTTTTATAATGAGCAGGTCTGTAACAACAAACAAAACATATAGTCCGTTCAAATTAGACTAAAAAGCAGGGGTGAGGTTACAAAAATTCCCACTTGGCTGAATTTTGGTAGGATTGTTCAATACATTATTATAAAGGAAATGTGAAAAGTCCTCATCGATCCGGTACGTGCAAAAAAATTTACTCGGGGTCAAAGGTCACTAAAACGGGATTTTCGCGATTTTCAACAAAATTGTAAGTTTTATCATAAAATAACTGAGAAAAATATTGAAGATAGACATTTTTTATAGATAATTATGTAAATTATCTATAAAAAATGTCTAAATATGGGGGTCCAACTTGCACCATTTTGGAATAAAACGGTTTTTAAGATTTTTTGAGAAAATTCTAATTTGTAATAAACATCTTGTAAAAAATTATTTTGACTATTCTTGGTTGCAAATTGGGTCTTATTTAATGGCTTATATACTTTTTAATGGCTTATACAATTAAATGGCTCATCTTTTAAATTAAAATAAATCTACTAGCTCAACGTGGATTTGAAAATAGAGCCATCAAACACGCAAAAAAATTTCGAATAAAATAAAATGACGCCACAAAAATGCAATTATTTGAAAAAAATAATATGTGGCATGTTATGTCAAGTGTTGGAATAACTTCCTGGTATTACCTGCTATCCAAAAAGGAATAATAGTTTTAGAAAATTGGTCCGAATTTCGTGTAATAGCCACTTTTATTCAAAAAACTGCTTCTGGATGACTCACTCGCCAGAACATTTTTTCCTGTATTTATTCTTAAGCTCTGCAATCAGCAGTGATTTACTAGTAGGGAGACCAACCTAGCAAAACGTAGGGTCTTGGGTTCGAATCCTCAGCGTAAATTACTATCTTTTGTTAGTTAAATGCATATTAAGTTTCTAATTCTCACTTGTCCCGCCAGCCAGTTGGTACCGGGCGTTATGTTTATTTTGGAAACTCTTTTAGGGGAGTCAAAACCAAGTCAGTCAGTCAAATAAATAAATAATTGAAAAACAAAGGCGTGACCCTGAATTAAGCCATAAAATCTTTCATTGCATTCATATAGAGGATGAGAGATGGGGACAATCTGTCGCAAAACTTAAGATTCGTGATAAGGCGCATGATGCAGGCCAAAGAACGCCACTCCTACCGAACTAGTATTGTGAATATAATAAACATCTTGTTAAAAATTATTTGTTAGTTTGGAATTTTCTCAAAAAATCTTAAAAACCGTTTTATACCAAAATGCATTTTGGACCCCCATATCTTGGGAGTAAAAATACTCCATTTTGGCCCTAGAATCACCTCCCGAAGGGAATACGAGCAATTACAAACACCCTGTATACATCACTGAGGTCGTAATACAAACAAAAATATCGTTCTATCGGTCAGTGTGACTTACAAATATAAAATATGAAAATTTCGGGTAAAAAAAAACAGTCCCTTATTTTCTACGCCAGTGTAACCTTCAGCAGCATCTGTCTCCCATTATATATACCTGCTTTATTTTACTATGCCCAATACATTCAATGCTATTAGTCTCGAGTGCCGCTCTGGAGTGAAAACACGTAATAATCAGAGAAGGAGAAGAAGAAGAACAAGAACAAGAGACAGCAGAAGTTAATGATAATTTAGATTCAGATGGATAAATTTTCTTATTTTTTTTTAATTGACACCCCTTTCATCATTTTCAACCCTTGTCAATACCTTTTTTTTTTAATGGTAATAGGCGGCAAACGAGCAGACGGATTGCGTGATGGTAAGCAATTACCGTCGCCCATGGACACAAGCAACACCACAGGAGTCACAAGTGCGTTGCCGCCCCTTGGGGTTGGGAAAAGGGATAGGAAGAGGAGTGGGATCAGGAAGAAGGGATAGGGGATAGGGCCTCCGGCACTCTCACTCACCGAACGAAACGCAACAGTTTAGGTACTGTTACTTTACGTCGATTTTCTGTGAGAGGGTAGTACTTCTCCGGTCGAGCCGGCCCATTCATGCTGGAATCAGCAAGGCTCTACTACCTACAGTTATTCAATAGTTTCAAATTAAACAGAATCATAAAAGATCAGTGGAATAGGCCTACCGGGGAAACCACATAAAAAAAAAACGTGCTAAGTACACTACCTCACAGGTGGCGTAGAAACGTGTACATAGTACGATTACAACTCTTTCAACTTTTTGAATCGTTATATCTCAAAAACGGTGGCTCTTAGGAAAAAAATAAATGAAACATTTTTATAGATAATTATCTGATCTACAATTTTTGTCTGACCTAATTTTATGATAAAACTTACCATTTTGCTGAAATTCGCGAAAAACCCGTTTTTGTGACCTTTGACCCCGAGTAAATTTTTTTGCACGTGCCAGATCGATGAGGACTTTTCACATTTCCTTTATAATAGTGTATTGAACAATCCTACCAAAATTCAGCCAAGTGGGAATTTTTGTAACCTTAGATGTCTAGATTGACCGGACTAATATTAGGTACCACGCCACAAAAACCGATTGACAAAAACAAAATGGTGTTACAAGTGAACAATCATACCTTTTTATTTCCCGTCGCAAAAACTGTCACATAATAGTTCACAGAAATTCGTTTTACATGATTGACTCGAACCATAAAACATGAACAGATTTTTACGTAGTATTATTTTGTACCGCTGTTTATTCAAAACCTTCATGATACTACGCAATCTAGTACCTAATCTGTCTGTCACCGACTGCTAATAAACTGATAAAAAAACATTAAATATTCATTACTCACGTCTTTATAAGAAGATAGCAAATAATTTTCCCTATTTTTGGTATTTTATTGTTGGCTATCAAAATGACTCCATGTCGCCTGATTTTAAGCAAACATGGAGTCCCATAATAAAGTCATCATATGAATAAAATGTCAATATAATGGCGTGATGACTCTTGCCTCTCACTGCCTTGATGGCCTATAGAAAAGCTTTTTTCACGTCCCGCTTAAAGAACCCCTTACAAATAAAATATTTTATTGTTTCTAGACACATTTCTCGATTATCATGAAAATTTCTGTAATTACCTATTTGAGCCAAGGAAAGACTGCATTCAGTTTCTGATCTTATAAAAAAGAAAAGTGTTGAGATTTTCCTAAAATAAAACGACTCGAAATAACTTTTGTAAATCACTTAAGTTTCGTGAAGTATTATCGAGCTCACTACAGTCATATTACAATGTACGACTTCTATGTAACATTTTGGTCAATGTACATCTGTCTTGGTAGTTAGTAGAAGAAGACATACGCTGTAAACATCGTTAACGCTCTTTATATGTGCTAACTTGAAATCTCCCAAGGCAGAGGCATATTCTCAGAACCATGTACCTATTATGTCTAAAATGTATTTTACCAGCGTTTTTGTTCGGATGTGTTTGTGATGTTGGGCTGAAGTAGATGTGTGATTACGAAACCAAAGCTTCTTCATACATAAGCCTTCGCTATCAATGAGTTGCTGTCAAAAATGATGAAATAAGGACAAAATCTTATGAAAAATAGGATGCTAGACGCGGCGACATACATACATGATTACATGGTAGCTTGTTTACAGTTGTGTCTTTTGGATTATTACTTATCATCATCATCAGCCCTGTAAATAAACTGTCCCACTGCTGGGCACGGGACCTCTTCTCACTATGAGAAGGGTAAGGCTAGAGTCTACCACGCTGACCTAGTGCGGGTTGGAAGACTTCACATGTCTTTCGAGAACATTATGGAGAGCTCTCAGACATGCAGGTTTCCTCACGATGTTTTCCCTCACCGTTTAGCAAGTGATAATTAACAATTTAATACGCACATAACTCCGAAAAGTTATTGGTGCGTGCCGTGGATTCGAACTCGGACCCTCTGCGGAGCAGTCTATCGGTCTCTCCACTAGGCTATCGCTGCTTTTACTTATACTTTGTTAAAAAAAGTCTTTTGGGAAGACGTTATTTCGAGTGCTGAAACATAGGTACGTGGTATATATCTCGAAGGACAATCTTTATTTGCTTGCCGGCTCCACACCAGCGAGCGCTAAACTCCACTTCTGCAAACGTTAGGCATAAAACAGAAATAAATAACCGAGCCTAAACTACGGCTAAGTTTGCTCTACGAATTAGGTAATGTATATTTTCTCGTAAACCATTAGTGCGGCCTAAACAATTAGCTTAGTTCGTGTGTTCGCGGATCATTACTCCGCGTTATACAGTAAGCCTTATGGGTACTAGAATACAGCTATAATAGTTTTGGTCTAGTTTGAGTTAAGGTGATCTTACAAATTTAGATAGCATAATATTATAGGACTAATCGTGTGTCATGTCTTAAATCGTAGATGTTCAAAGGCGTACGATAATAAATGTTATTGGTAACTTTGGATGTAATATATGTTCATCCGTAAGTGGATAACTGCATTGTTGCCGTAGTGATTTAAGCGGCCTTTCCTTGTTCAGCAAAGTGTTGTGGGTTCGATCCCCTCATGGGACAATATTTGTGTAATCAACAAATCGTTATTTCGATACAGTTTGTTCCTCTTTGAGTCCCTTGGTTATATTATATTTATAAAGGGAACTTTATAAATATAATATGACCAAGGGAAGAATAGAATAGATCTTATATCAAGGGGAACCTCGATATAAGATCTATTCCTGGTGTAGTGCTTGTCTCAAAATAAAACAATAATATTTTTGTGGATCAAAATAATATATACCAGTGGGAAGACTGCCAACCTAATGTGGGATTAGGTGGGCCACGTAATCCGGAGGCATCCTAGCCGATGGGCAAAGATCTTCACACAATGGGTGCCGCAAGACGGACGGCGGAACAGAAGCAGACCCCGAAATTGATGACGTGACGATCTAGACTACTTGGCAAGAACTGGTCCAACTTGGCAGAAGATAGAGACGCTTGGAAGAGTATGAGGGAGACTTTTGTCCAGCAGTGGGAGAACTAACAAAATAAAAAAATATATAGATACATTATTAAAACTAAACACAACAAACTATTTACATAGCCATGCCAGCAAGCTAACAATAAAAAAATACAAATGCCGTTCTAACAAGACCCAACTAGAACTCGAGATAAAAGAATTTACAACAAATATCGCTTTTTAAACTTTCCCGAGATAGCGAGAATGTTTTAAGAGAATTTGAAACATTTATGCACTTTGTGAGTTAAGAAAACACTTGTAGTATTCTTGTTCTTTAGTTGGAGTTGCAGACTCATTATAATTGTATCTGTGTAACTTTTGAATGAAGCAGGAATTTGCAGCCCTTATTTTCTTTATATCATATCATATACCATATTAAGGATCATCGCTGAGTCACAATAGACTTTATACACAGTCAAATAATGGTCAAATTGTATTTCGAGAACAAATTTAAAAATATCTGAGCCCTATATCCTAAATTTGATGGTAGTAGTTCTTTGGCTGCATGACAATGCATGTGTCTGGTACGAAATACATTTATCTCTAGCTTGGAAATATAATTTAAATTAATGGAACTCCAATTGATAACAAAAACGGTTGTGTTATTTTACTATATTTAATTACCTAATTATTGTAGCAAATTCGTTACAAGCTATTAGTTATAAATAAGCTAATGAAGTAAGCTGATATATTTTCGTGAATGGGGTTTGGAAATATTTAGAGGTTTCTTTCAGATTCTGCGCCGTAAATAGTCAGAAGGTACACACTCACACCATAGAAATATCAGAACGACCGCCTCCTCGGACAAAAATAACGTTTAATGTAGCTTATTATTTATATAAAATAATTTGATATCAAGACAACATTATACAATAGTTATATAATTTGTATTAGAGTAACTTAGTTTAAATTAATTATTACACATACTAAATAAGCAAACATCTAACTATACAAAGTACATTCATTAATATTTTTAGTACACACATAGTTGAGTCAGCTTAATCCTCTACTCTTTACGCGGACGATATCTTCCTAAAGTTTCACATGTGGATGGATTACTTGGGTCGTAAGTACAAGAGTAACATGCGAGCCTCTTTGAAGAGGTTTAATCTAAATAATATATGACACACTTAATGTTGCCACTCTATGAAGGCGCGTAGTGAAACAGTCGTAGACTTCTTTATGACTATTTTAAGATGAATATTATTATACTAGCTGACCCGGCAAACGTTGTTTTGCAAAATTTTTTTTTTTTTTTGAAAAATTGATGTTGGCCGATTCTCATAGATACCGGATAAGCACAAAAAATTTCATCAAGATCGGTCAAGCCGTTTCGGAGGAGTATGGGAACTAAAACTGTGACACGAGAATTTTATATATTAGATACATAAGGTAGAAAACTAAGCTAAAGTAATATAAAGCTAAGCTTCTCATACAGTCTTTTGTTCAGGCCACTGATGGGTATAGGCCTCTCGTAATTTTCGTCTTGATAGCATTTAAGTCAATAGAAGAATTTGGTCTGCCTCCGTGGTCCAGTGGATAGCATATGCGACTGCTGATCGGCGGTTCCGGGTACGATTCCCGGGTCGGGCAAAAGTGTTACTGGGTTTGCCGAATTCTCAGTAGCAACACGGAGTCTGAAGTGCCCGGTAACGACAATGGGCTCGCCCCCTATTACATTAGGACCGAAACATAACTGGCGAAAAGGGGGTATATAATACACTTCTGCCTACCCCTACGGGGATAACAGGCGTAAGTGATGTTATGTTAGCATTTAAGTCAATAGGAGAATTTGGCCAACTGTAACTCGGTGGCCAGACGGGTTGGTATAGGGTTTGACATCAAGTTTCCCGTCTCTTCTTAAAGATACTGGAACACCACCGCGACAGATCAGAGATAGTGATATGAACATACTAATATAATACTGATATTATACTGTGAATTTTATTCACAATTTGTACGTTTCGGTACTCCAATTGGTATACTCTTGTCACGGCTTCTCATACTCGCCAAAATGTATCGGCAAATTGAAGGTATTATAATAATATATATTTCATCTCAATCGTGTAATTGTACCTATTTGCTCCGACTTTTTGTCATGGGTTACATCACCCACGGTCATCATGTGACCGGGCCTAGTAGTAGTAGGTGCTGCTTTCGAAGTTTTAAGTACGCGATGTAGACCTGTAACAAGTTACAGTATTAGTAGAAGCCGTGAAAGAAATCTTACAGCATAAAAAATATCACCATTTGGAAACTTGAAAACCAGAAGTGTCTCAATTACAGATTTATCGATCTGTATGTTGCAAACTCGATAGATACAATTCCCTACGCGATAGGCTTCCTCGTCCAACTTCAAGATTTTGAACAAGAACAACTTGGAACTTGGCAAGGGCTTTGGTTTAATCAGTTAATTTGATTTTCAGCTGTAAGAACACTTGCTTACAGAGCCAACAATTAGTAGCGCAGTTTCTGCTAACTTATATATATTTTACGGCCAATTTATTCTGTGACACAGAGTACACATTTTACGTAACTGATTAGTTCTATCTATCTATCTATCTATAACGTCACGCCTGTCTCCCATTGGGGTAGGCAGAGACTATGGAACGCCACATGCTTCGGTTCAAACATACCTCTTTCGCTTCATCGACATTCATTAACCTCGTCATGCATGCGCGTCGGTTATAGGTACTTTTTATTTTGCCCTTTATCAGTAGATCACCTATTTGGTCGGCGTACGTCCGCCTAGGGCGTCCCCCACCGACATTTCCATTTACTCTCGCACGATACACTCCTTTCGTATTTCTTCTTTCATCCATCCGCTCCAGATGTCAAAACCAACGTAACATTCCTTTTTCAATCTTTGTCACTACATCTTCTTTTAGACCACACTTTTCCCGTATCACACTGTTACGCACTTTATCTTTCAAACTTATTCCGCACATACTCCTTAAAGCTCTCATCTCCACAGCATTGATTCTACTTTCATGCTTCGTCTGCCATACTGATTAGTTTTAAATACCAAATACTGAATAAAAATATTATTATAATATACATAACTGAAAATACGGTCTATCGATCAGCAATACCGTGAATTGAATAATTTCAGTGACGGTACTTCAATTCACTATTATTTACAATTTATAGTTTGTATTGGTTGCAGCTGCAATTATTAAAAAACTACAAAAACCTGCGGCGATATTAAACCTCCATATTATGAAAATAAACTTTTGGGTCACAATCCAATGTATGGGCAGTAGTAAAAAGTTTTATAACATTGCAGTTATTGTAAGAGCTCGTGTGAATTGAAAAAAAAATTAGCTATGCTCATCGATAGCTGGACCAGCAAACATTTTGCTGCAAATGTTTCGCTTTCTTAGAAAACATCCCCAACACATAGTTTTAAGTACAATCCCGTTAAGGAAGCTTGTCTTTGTTTTCCCGAAGAAATTGTGTATCTGACTGAGAGATATTTTTGGCTCGTTGCCCTGGAGCTGCTTTCTTATAATTGGGGGACAATTAGTTTATTGACTGTTTGCTGCGAACATTGTGAGTGCGATTGGAGCTAGAGCACTTGTGTTATGACACAACGATATTTCTCAACTAGTTGGATTTCGTTTTGTTGTTGTTTGATGGCATCTGTCTTGTTATTCGTGTGTATTTTTGGTGTATGTTGTACTCAGTATTTTATGTCTAGAAGATTTTGTGTGATATTAAGTAAATTTTGTGGATATAATTATGTATGTCCTGTTATGTATCAGACAAAATACAGTCACGACTACTATAAAATACTTATTTTCCTATTCTAACGTTACTGACACGGTCATCAATAGATTTAATGCGATGATGATGATGAATGATCATTCAAAATATATGCGATACTAGAAGTTAGAATAACATTACCGTAACTTTAACATTAAATTTGAAATAATGCAATCACAATCGTCATTCCTTTTGCTTATCACTTCTAGGCAAACATAAATAGGAACTTATATCCAAATGCTAGGCATTTGGATATTAGTTCCTATTTATGTTTGCCTAAGCATGTACTTTAAAAAAACACTAAGTACATTATTTTTTCCTTTACAGCGTCGACGCTCGAGAACGTGACTTCGGCGTCGCCGAGCGCTGGTCAGACGAGAGTGTCTTTGCGTCAAGAGCGTACTTTCTGCCTGAGAGAAGACCAGCGGAGCTCGGAGTAGACCGGGTGAAGGCCTCCGACCAAGGCGTGTACCGGTGTAGAGTGGACTTCAAACAAGCTCAGACGAGGAATTCAAGAGTTAATTTGACTGTTATTGGTAAGTGTATATTTTTCATGTCATTGCAAATTGCAAAAAATTGCGTGTTATTATTGTCATGCTAGTATAAAGTGGTCGATGCTATTTGTATTCTTGTCCAAAATAAGCAGAAGCAACACTTACCTGGTTGCATACACGTCATCATCGTCCTAGCGTTATCCCAGTTGCATCCGGGAGCTTTTGTCTAGGAGCCCGGGGCCCGCTTACTATTCCAACCAGGTTTAACAGAATATTAGCTGAGACAAATTGAGTATCGGTATATTTAAGGCTGGTGACATCCCATAACGACTATCAAAGCTGATGATAGCCGGGGACGATGATTGAGAAATTAATACGTGCATAGCTACGAAAAGTCGGCGAGGCGCGCCATGGATAAGATCCTGACACCCTCTGTATAGTAGTATATTGGTGTCTTAACTAGGCTATCGGCTAGTCCCCTTGACAATTCTACTTAATGGTGTCGTTTATCAATCATTGCTGTAATCTAGGATCTAGTTGTCTCTATGATATTAGTTTTGGTGACTTAAACCTTCGAGCCTAAGGTTCGGTTTCTACTCTTACCAGATTTCACAGATATTAGATTTATTTGCATCATTATATAAAAAAAACCGGTTGCATATTTTCTTTGTGGTACACAAAATCTGTATATATAAAATCCTTGCGTTACTGACTGACTGACAGACAAGCTACAGCCAAAACTATAAGGCGTAGGAAGCTGAAATTTGGCATGTATATTCCTTGGGGAACGTAGGGGTGCACTAAGACTGGATTTCCCGAAATGCCCACGGGAACGGACAGAAACGGTAAAATTTAAAAATGTGCGGGCGTAGCTGCGGGCGTCATCTAGTATTTTAATAAAAGCCTTGTGAAATAAAACTAGATATAGTGAAATAAATATTAGCATATTCTGAAAGCATATTTAATTATATGTATATGAAACTATTCATTACTAGCTTATTAAGCTAACAAGTTTCTTAGAAGAAACAATGTAGAGCTAAATTTTAGGCCATTTTGTAGGTCGTGTTTACATAAAAACGTCTAGACTTATAACTAGAAATAACTTTCTTTAGGTACTTTATATTACATAAATATACAAGACTTTGCCCACACCTCCGCTCGCGTGGGACTGGTTTACCCCCTAGGGTGTTTCCGAATATCCTCTCTTAGTGTTCCCTTACACTCCCCAAGGAACATACATGCCAAATTTCAACTTCTTGCGTCCAGTAGTTTTATTTGTGCTACGCATGCGCGACGCACATTTTACGCTTTTTTGTAGTTTAGTTATTTAAAGTCTTTGCTCTCGCTGAAGGTATCAGATACAGAAGATAATAAGCCACTAATTTCTACATTAGCAATAGTAATAATGGGTTCAGTATTAAGATTTGTAGTTTTCTTGGACAGTTCTTAGTATTAATTTTAAGAGTCTTTTGATTTAATTTGCTGTTACAATGTCTATGTTTCCTTTTATAATAAAATTTATCTTTCAAATCTTTAGTCGGTATAATTTTTTGTATCTTAAATGGCACTTTATTTTCTTTAGGGCAAATCCATATTATGAGTATGAGCAAAAATATATGTTAATATAAGTGGTAGTGATACTATGTTCCGCGCCCCATATTAGGATGCAGTAAAGCAGAATGGATTGTAGCAGAGCATGATATATTTCGTTCAGTAAATTTCTGGGTTAATTACTACTTTGCAGTATTTTTGTTGGCTGCCAGGTCAGAAACTGATCGACCATAATGCCCAAATACTTTGTCTGATTGACTCTCTCAAAAAAGTGGGCAGTCGCACGATACGGTGTTAGCATCTTCACCCCGGTGCACTTTTAATAGCTATGTCGCCTGTGTATTAGAACACAGCCCGTTCTAATACTAACACTAAAACAAATGATTAAATTATATCCTGCATACAAAAGCATTCAATTCAATCTTTCATATAAAATTTAATTACTGAAGTGCAATGTCTGCCATTTTAACTTCTTAACACCACAAATCAACCAAGATCTCTTTCAAACTAAAATCAAGAGCACAAACTGAACAATTATACAAAAAATACGTGCTCATAATACCCAAGTTTGTTTCAATAGAAGCTTCCTCGAGTTGCTCTTTGACACCGAATAAGATTATTCGTAGGTAGTTGCACAAAGTATGGCTTGGACGGAACACAAAGGATCCTTCCTGCAATACACTCGGGGCCTTACACAGTATACAAATTGATAATATTAAAATGTCTCTTTGACTGCGTTTTGTGTATTTGGTTGCTCTGTTTGTATTTTATTTTGTGTATGTTTCACAATAAACATAGGTCATACATAGTTCTACATAAAGATATTATTGTAAAAAAATGGTTTTTTTCCACAGGATTTTGTATGAAAATAAATGTGAATTTAACGTTTCAGGCTATAGCTATCCCACTACCACGAATTTCGCATCGATATTTTCAACAACGATACAAAGTACCTATCTTTTACTGACTTTGGGCACAGCTGGTATTAAATAGAAGATGTAGTAATGATGCGATAAGCGATTAGGCGGACATATGTCTCATTTTGTTTTGGCAAAGAAAATTACTGCTTGAAACTTTCATGCTTCTAATTAGTGGGCACTACTTTGACGCATAAAATTGCTGTTTTAAATAGTGTTTCCGCGTAAACATGAGTTTTATTTTGCGAAGCAGAGTGAAGCATATTTATACATATTTTTTTATTTTACTCATTTTTAATAATTGTAAGTCTCACTCGTTTTACTATGAGACTCATTTTTAAATATCACTCATAACTTTTTCCTTTTGATGTTATTTCAATATTTCGTTATCAGTAGCTTGAGAGCGTATTTCGACTAGGTTCCTACTAGTTTTCTTCATTGAAAACATCTTATCTACATCGGTAAAAGTCTTTGAAACGTAGGCAGTAGGCACGTTGGCAGTACTAAATATACAAACAAAATAGGTACGCTTACCTTTCCGTGTATAAAGAAATATTTACGGCAATGTTGCTTACATTCTTTATATAGCGCGGTTTACTTTCAAGTCGTAATACTGGAACAACTTTACTTCAAGCTGTAAACCAGTATAAGATGGTCCCTTTCTGAATGGTGAAGAGTACATTGATAGGGCAGACTAACAGGTTATCTTACCAATATTGACAGAATATTAGCTTTTTTTCAATGATTGCTGCCTGACCTCCGTGCACGTATCGTGCTCCGTCCAAGATATCTAGATATTGCAGTATGCTATTGCTCCGTCCGACTTCTCGCGTAATATCGATGGCTTATCGTTACATCTAAAAATCGCCCTCCGTCTAAGAGGAGTGACGATAAATGCAAAGTGGCTGGCAACGAATGGACACGAAGAGCTGAAAATCGAGCTCAGTAGCGTGCTATCGGAAAGGCCTATATCCAGCTGTGCACTATGGCAGGCTGATGATGATAATACCATAGTTAATTCAGTATCGCAAGTCGTGTATTCGGCCTTGTGACCCGCCAAATTACGGTCTATTAGTATTTCCACTAGGTTGCCTCTACTTAGAAATGTATGTATGACTGCCTCCGTGGTCCAGTGGATAGCGTATGTGACTGCTGCTCGGAGGTCCCGGGTTCGATTCCCGGGTCGGGTAAGAGTGTTACTGGGTTTTTCCGAATTCTCAGTAACAGCTCGGAGTCTGGTGATGTGCCCGGTAACGGCAATAGGCTCGCCCCCTATTACGTGGGACCTAAAAATTCATGGCGAAATGTGGGTGTAATATCACACGTCTGCTTACCCCTTCGGGGATACAGACGTGAGACTATAAAAAAAGAAATGTATGTTTTCTATGTTCTGTTATCATCATCATCGACCTAGCGTCATGGCAGTTGCCCTCAAAATTTTAGACCCAAGGTCCGTTTTTTAGTCTAGACAGATTTGACAAAATAATAGCTTTTTTCTTTCTGCTGTATGTTAAAATACCGCAGTGTAGTCGTATCGTTCCAGTCTCGGCACTCCGTTGTAAATATCAACGTGAATCTTTTATAATTCGAGTTACTACAGTGTTCTTAGTGGGTATAAATAATTCAAAGTGGTTTGAAGATATTATGATATTGTGAGTAGGGTGTGGCTGCCTCACAAACTTTGAATCTGAATTATTTCTTGAATGAAATATGTTGCGTGCCATGTTTGATACGCCCACGTAAATATCAAATAATTTATCACACAATAGCATTTTTTCTCTTTTTTATGTTATTGTCATAATAAATTTGGTAATAAATCTGAAAGTATTTTATTTTATTTTCAGCCTGTAGAGTCCCTCTCCCCTTTCCACATTTCTCTACTTTGTGCAAGCACAGGCAAGTTGTACCTTTATCCAGTAATAAAGCAAAAAGAAATAACTGATTGGTTCATGATAAGAATATTCTGTTTCTGATAACTGTAGATTGAACTCACCGTATATTTTGATTAAACTACAGTTTAAGGATTTTATTGCGATATATTGGTTTTACTCATATTACATTTAAACCGAATGATTTATTACTTTACAGGAACCGTGACCACCGTTGTTGGACGTAATCTCAGTGAAACCATTATAATTATCACGATAAAATACGTAAACTATGGATTAATTACAATTCATAGCATTCTCGTAAACCCAAGACACAAATAATATTTGCGAAAAGGTTTTTTTTCTGGAAAATATTAAATATTGAAATAAGCTTTTCATTAGACTCAAGCTAATAAGAGCGCAGAATTAATAAACATACATTTTGAATTACCCTTATTCAGCTAAATATATCAGAAAACTTATGGTAGTAACTTCAGTTTTTATTCCATCCTCTTGAATATAAACGAATATCTAGTGGGCTCACTTTGATCTTGAGATATTTCTTTGATGTCCTGATTTTCCCGTACCCTTTACAAAGAACCTATATAACATCTATATAACATCTTCACTGAATTATAAATATAGGGAGTATCTGGAGCAAAATCTTCGCTTATCTTTATTTAAATCTGTGAATATTTCGCTGTGAATATCGTTTGTTATGATTACAGTCCTTTAATTAACGTTTATTTAACAAGTTTGGTTTATTAACGTAATTTATTTGTGTGTTTTGTTTGAATGTTATTTTGGGTATAACAGTTGTTTCGATGATGTATATTTATTGCGAACGTGCAATTTAATTATTGTAGTTTTAGGTTATGAATTTTGGGGAATAAACTGCTATAATTATGTAAATGAGACTGCAGATGTGACTGCATGGATGGCATGGTGAAATATGCCGTCAACTTACTGCTTTGTACTGCACCAGTTGTTGTGGGTTCGATCCTCGTGTGACACAATACCTGTTGTTTTGACCTGATATTGATAGACCGTTTATAAGATACCTTCGTGGATTTGAACCCGAGACCCCTTGCATAGTAGCCCGTTGCTCTCTCCACTAGGTTATCCTTTTTGGTTTCTTTTCAAAGTTAAGACAAGAGAATAACATAAGTATGTCCAAAAATCATTCGATGTTTGCTTTCCTATCTGAAAATAATATTATACTGATGATAAACCGCCAGTTAAGTCCAATAAAAAGGTCAGCATTCAAATCGTAGCTAGTATTTCTTAAGTCAAACGGCAACTTTCACTTTGAGGGACTTAACATTTTTAAGGGTTCTTTAAGCTGGGCGTGAATAAGGATCTACTTTTTCTCACCCCGCTTGAAAACTTGGGGTTGGAAATGGAAGACGTTTGGTACTTTTACCCTTTTTGTGTTGGGTTAAGTTGGGTTGTAACTTGAAATTCTTAGGCTATTTATAGTTCTTGGCTCCCGTGTTGCTGTGTTTATAGTTTTAGTAATAGTAAGGTGCAAAAATATTTTTATTATGAATTAACACCCGCCAGACGACCACTTTTAAGTAGCGGTGATGGTCGCTATAACCGTGGTTGTTATATAAATTGATATTTCCTTTATAATGTACTGCTAATGGTCCCTTGGACAACTCGTCACAAAGCCATGTACGTTCTCAAAGTACTCAGACTCATATTACACGACGACTTCTTTTATTTGCTGCTTTTGTTGAGATATTTCGTTTATATCACGCGAAGAGAGATCAGCAATATAAAAAAAAGGATTTTGACTTAAAAGGAGAAGAGAGAAGTAATCAGAATGTATAACATAGGTACCAAGAATTTCTCAAGTTTAGCAAATTAGCTTGAAACTTTGATGCTTTTAATCAGTGGGCTCTACTTTGACGCATAAAATTGCTGTCTTTAATAGTGTTTCCGCATAACCATAAGTTTAATTTTGCGAAGCAGAGTGAATAATATTTATACATATATTTTTTATTTTACTCATTTTTAATGTTTGGATGTCTCACTCATTTTACTATGAGACTCATTTTTCAATATTATAATTTATAACGTTTCCTTTTGATGTTATTTCAATATTTCGTTCCCAGTAACTTGAGTGCATACTTCGACTAGGTATCTACTAATTTTTCTTCATTGAAAACATCTTATCTACATCGATAAAGATCTTTGAAACGTGGCAGTAGGCATGTAGGTATACTGTCTAAGTTTAAATACGCACGCTAAATAGGTACGCTTACCTTTCCGTGTACAAAGAAATATTTACGGCAATGTCGCTTATATTCTTTATATAGCGCGGTTTACTTTCTAGTCATAATACTGGAACAACTTTACTTCCAGCTGTAAACCAGTACGAGATGGTCTCTTTCTGAATGGTGAAGAGTACATTGATAGGGCAGACTAACAGGTTATCTTACCAATGTTGACAGAATATTACCTTTTTCAGTGATTGCTGCCTGACCTCCGTATACTTATCAGATAACTGAAGTTCAAGGTATCTAAATAGGTATTGCAGTATACTGTTGCTCCATCGACTCCACGTGGAGTGACGATATATGCAAAATGGCTGGCACCAACTGGACACGAAGAGCTGAAAATCGAGCTCAGTGGCGTGCCATTAGAGAGGCCTATATCCAGAGGTGGACTGCGAGAAGCTGATGATGATAATATCATCGAAAATTCAGTGTCGCGTGTCGTGTGTTCGGCCTTATGACCCACCACATGAAGGTCTATTGGTATTTAGACCACTAGGCTGCCTGCGCTTAGAAATATATGTTTTCTTTTTCTGTTATCATCATCATCGACCTAGCGTCATGGCGGTTGCCCTCAAAATTTGAGACCCAACGTCCGTTTTTTAGTCTAGACAGATTTGATAAAATATTAGCTTTTTTCTTTACCGCAGTGTAGTCGTATCGTTCCTGACTCGGCACTCCATTGTAAATATCAACGTGAATCTTTTATAATTCGAGTTACTACAGTATTCTTAGTGGGTATAAATATTTCAAAGTTGTTTGAAGATATTATGATATTGTGAGTAGGGTGTGGCTGCCTCACACACTTTGAATCTGAATTATTTTTTTAATGAAATATGTTGCGTGCCGTGTTTGATACGCCCACGTAAATATAAAATAATTTATTACACAATAGTAATTTTTTCTCTTTTTTGTGTTATTGTCAGGATAAATTTGGTAATAAATCTGAAATTATTTTATTTTATTTTCAGCCTGTAGAGTCCCTCTCCCCATTCCACATTTCTTTACTTTGTACTAGCACAGGCCAGTTGTACCTTTACGCGTCCAGTTATCCAGTAATAAAGCAAAAAGAAATAACTGATTGGTTCATGATAAGAATATTCTGTTTCTGATTACAGTAGATTGAACTTACCGTATGTTTTGATTAAACTACAGTTAAAGGATTTTATCGCGATATATTGGTTTTACTCGGATTACATTTAAACCGAATGATTTATTACTTTACAGGAACCGTGACCACCCTTCTCGGACGTAATCTCAGTGAAACCAATATAATTATCGCGATAAAATACGTAAACAATGGTTTGATAACAATTCGTAGTATTCGCGTAAACCCAAGAAACAAATAATATTCGCATAAAGTTATTTTTTGTAGATATTAAATATTGAAATAAGCTCTTCATTGAACTCAGACTAATAAGAGCGCAGAATTAATTAACATTCATTTTGAATTACCCGTATTTAGCTAAATATATCAGACAACTTATGGTAGTAACTTCAGTTTTTATTCCATCCCCTTGAATATAAACGAAGATCTAGTGGGCTCACTTTGATCTTGAGATATTTCCTTGATGTCCTGATTTTCCCTACCCTTACAAAGAACATGCCTATCAAACATCTTCACTGAATTATATATATAGGGAATATCTGGAGCAAAATCTTCGCTTATCTTTATTTTAATCTGTGAATATTTCGCTGTGAATATCGTTTGTTATGATTACAGTCCTTTAATTAACGTTTATTTAACAAGTTTGGTTTATTAACGTTATTTATTTGTGTGTTTTGTTTGAATATTATTTTGGGTATAACATTAGTTTCGTTAGCAAGGATAATTTACATTTATTGCGAACGTGCAATTTAATTATTGTAGTTTTAGGATATGAAACTCGGATAATAAACTGCTATTATTATGTAAATGAGACTGCAAATATGACTGCATGGATGGCGTGGTGAAATATGCCGTCAACTCACTTTTTTGTACTGCACCAGATGTTGTGGGTTCGATCCTCGTATGACACAATAACTGTTGTTTTGACCTGATATTGACAGACCGTTCATAAGATACCTTCGTGGATTTGAACCTGAGACCCCTTGCATATTAGCCTGTTGCTCTATCCACTTGGCTATCCTTTTTGGTTTCTTTTCAAAAGTAAGACATAGGTCAGTCCAAACATTTTCAATGTTTGAATGTCTCACTCATTTTACTATGAGACTATTTTTTTAAATATCATTCATAACTTTTTCCTTTTGATGTTATTTCAATATTTCGTTCTCAGTAACATGTGTGTATTTCGACTAGGTTCTAGTTTTTCTTCAGTGAAAACATCTTATCTACATCGCTAAAAATCTTTGAAACGCAGGCAGTAGGCACGTAGGCGTACTGCCTACGTTTAAATATACAAACTAAATAGGTACGCTTACCTTTCCGTGAACAAAGAAATATTTACGGCAATGTCGCTTACATTCTTTATATACCGCGGTTTACTTTCAAGTCGTAATACTGGAACTACTTTATTTCCAGCAGTAAACCAGTATAAGATGGTCTCTTTCTGAATGGTGAAGAGTACATTGATAGGGCAGACCAACAGTATCTTACCAATGTTGACAGAAAATTACCTTTTTTCAATTATTGCTGCCTGACCTCCGTACACTAATCAGATAACTGAAGTTCAAGGTATCTAAATAGGTATTGCAGTATACTGTTGCTCCGTCGACTTCTCGCGTAATATCGATGGCTTATCGTTATATCTAAAAATCTCCCCCCGACTAGGTGGAGTGACGATATACGCAAAGTGGCTGGCACCAACTGGACACGAAGAGCTAAACATCGAGCTCAGTGGCGTGCCATTAGAGAGGTCTATATCCAGAGGTGGACTGCGAGAGGCTGATGATGATAATGTCATCGAAAATTCAGTGTCGCGTGTCGTGTGTTCGGCCTTATGACCCACCAAATGAAGGTCTATTGGTATTTAGGCCACTAGATTGCCTCCTCTTAGAAAAATATGTTTTCTTTTTTCTGTTACCATCATCATCAACCTAGCGTCATGGCAGTTGCCCTCAAAATTTTAGACCCAAGTCCGTTTTTAGTCTAGACAGACTTGACAAAATATTAGCTTTTTGCTTTCTTCAGTATGTAAGAATATAACAACGTGAATCTTTTATAATTCGAGTTACTACAATATTCTTAGTGGGTATTAATATTTCAAAGTTGTTTGATATTGTGAGTAGGGTGTGGCTGCCTCACAAACTTTGAATCTGAATTATTTTTTTAATGAAATATGTTGCGTGCCGTGTTTGATACGCCCACGTAAATATAAAATAATTTATTACACAATAGTAATTTTTTCTCTTTTTTGTGTTATTGTCATTATAAATTTGGTAATAAATCTGAAAGTATTTTATTTTATTTTCAGCCTGTAGAGTCTCTCTCCCCTTTCCACATTTTTCTACTTTGTGCACAGGTCAGTTGTACCTTTACGCGCCCAGTTATCCAGTAATAAAGCAAAAAGAAATCACTGATTGGTTCATGATAAGAATATTCTGTTTCTGATTACTGTAGATTGAACTTACCTATACGGTAAAAATTTTTGATTAAACTACAGTTTAAGGATTTTATCGCGTTATATTGCTTTTACTTTACATTTAATCCGAATTAATATAGATTAAATTTAAACCGAATGATTTATTACTTTACAGGAACCGTGACCGCGGTTCTCGGACGTAATCTCAGTGAAACTAATATAATTCATCATCGTCCTAGCGTTATCCCAGTTTCAACCTGGGATCCACTTTCTAGTCTAACCGGATTTGGCGGAATATAGCTTTTTCACGGAGCGACTGCCTGTCTGATCTCCGCAACCCGAAGGGATAGCGATATTCCATGGTTTAGACTAGTCAGTTTATTTTAGAGTTACTGACGCCCTATAACGACTGTCAAAGATCTTCATGACAGCCGGGACCGACGGCTTAACGTGCTCTCCGAGGCACGAGACAAGCAATAATTAACAATTCAATACGCACATAACTCCGAAAAGTCAGTGGTGCGCGCCGTGGATTCGAACATGCAAGGATAATTTATATTTATTGCGAACGTGCAATTTAATTATTGTAGTTTTAGGATATGAAACGTGGGGAATAAACTGCTATTATTATGTAAATGAGACTGTAAATTTGAATGCACGTATGGCGCAGTGAGTGATGTTGATCACTGCACCGAGTGTTGTAGATTCGATTAATGTGATGTTTTGATCTGACGGTGATGGAATTTTTGTGAGAAACGACCATGGATTTGAACCTGTAAACCTCTGCATAGTAGTCTGTCGGTCTCTCCACTAGGTTATTAATTCTTAGTTTATTTTCAAAAGTAAGACAAGATAAGTAGTAAGTACCGTAGTCTTGTTTGTAAATAAAATTATACCGATGATAAACCGCCAGTTAAGTCCAATAAAAAGGTCAGCATTCAAATCGTAGCTAGTATTTCTTGAGTCAAACGGCAACTTTCACTTTGAGGGACTTAACATTTTTAAGGGTTCTTTAAGCTGGGCGTGAATAAGGATCTACTTTTTCTCACCCCGCTTTAAAACTTGGGGTTGGAAATGGAAGACGTTTGGTGCTTTTACCCTTTTTGTGTTGGGTTAAGTTGGGTTGTAACTTGAAAATTCTTAGGCTATTTATAGTTCTATGCTCTCGTGTTGGTGTGTGTATAGTTGTGGTCGTTTTAAGGTGCAACAATGTTGTGTATAAGAATTAACACATGCCAAACTATTGCTCAATTTTCAGCAGCGGTGATGGTCGCCATAACCAAAGTTGTTATTTATATCGATATTTCCTTTATAGTGTACTGCTAATGGTCCTTTGGACAACTTTTACAAAGAGTTCGTTCCGTTCCCAAAGTATTCAGACTCAAATTTCACAATGACTTTCTTTATTTCCTGTTTTTATGAGATCTTTCGTTTACATTACGCGAAGAGAGATCAACAATATAAAGAAAAAAAAACGGAGTTTGACTTAAGTGAAAGGAGAACAGAAAGTAATCAGAATGTACTGCAAACAAAGAATATCTCAAGTTTATCAAATTATAAAACAAATATTGTCTTAGTATTTTCTTAAGTTTACGCAAATTTAGGGATGGAAATTAAACTACAGTATACGGACCACGATGCCTGTAAAATTATCGAAACGTCAGATTATATTAAATCATGTCTTTTCTAGGTCATTCAGTTTAAAGGTAATCCCAGTCAAACCCATATATATATCGCTATAAAACCCTTAAACTACTTTAACTTTCATACTATTTACTTAGTGCATAAAATGATATTTCATTCAATTCATAATTCACACCGAAAAATTAACACGATCTGTTCTCGCCAAGTCAACTGAAAGCCATTATAAAATAATTGGACATAAAAGTTGTTCAATAAAAGTGGAATTAATGCTAAATGAATAATAAAAAGTAAAGAAAGTGTGCTATGAAAATTATATTAAGGCTATTATCAATATCCTTAGCCGAGATTTTATGCCTTCGATTAGTATAACGGCAGCTAAAATAAACAGTCTTGGTACATTTATTTTTTTATTTATTGTGTAGCAGATTGCTTTTAAGGGCTTGCAGACCATGCGGGGTGCGAAAATTGTTTGATTTTTAATTTCTACGTGTGACTTGTTTTGAAAATTTGGTAGCAGTATCGTTTGCTACTACATAGTTAAATGACCTGATATGCAGAGTATTCATTATGTTTGTTAATATCGTTATATATACGATAGCACATAATAGTTTATATTTATCAGCACCGAAGTGAACACTTGTTGTATGCCTGACAGCATTTATTGATTTATTTGTTTAACCATAAATTAACCAAAAACCAAGCAAATGACTAGCAAGATCTATGCGAAGTTGCAGTACAAAAATCTGTAAGGTTATTGTGAGGATTGCTAATTAGTATGACTGTTTGTACTCCATTAGTTGTGGCGCTATTTTTCCCCTAACCCTGCTGTCAAGTGGAAGTACTGCCCAAAATGCACACCAACGTAATCTTTGTTGAGCAGAATATAATTGTTTTATATATTCAAAATAATTCAAACTTTTTGTGTTCGCCCTACAATTATCATTTTTTGGTTGGCGGTGGACACCCTAACAATGAGTCTTCTCCTTCGGTTCTTGAGGCAGGCGGAGGGAGAGCGTCATGTAATTTTTCCAACAGAAATTCGGCTTCTACCCACTAAAACCACCGCGGTTCCCTCAACATCCCGTGGCTGCGAATACGCGCGAATCGCGGCAAGCATACTTTACCGCAACGCTGTAAAACCTTCACAGCTACGCATTAATTTGAAAATATGTTTATAAACAGGAACAACAATCCTTTATTGTTTTCCTTTACAATTTTATAATAATTTATTTAAATTAATTACCGGGGTTGCCTTTATTCATGAGGTATACGGGGCCTTAATTCACGTCTCTGCTACATATGAATGTAATTTACATGGTAATGAGACTGCAAATAAATGTGGAACAAATGGTAGATAATCTTACTTGATATTTAAATACTAGAGCATACATTTTGGATGCATACATGCATATATTTATAATGCCATTTTTATGCAAACATTTATTACAAAAACAAATTTATTTCTTTAAATTCTAATTGCAAAACTTTTACAACAAAGCGATACATTGGAATAATAATGGAGGATTTTTTTAATTTTGAGAGTAAAAGTTACTTAAACTACAAACCTAGAATGGTGTATCACACACCCACTGCTGGACATAGGCCTCCCCCAAGGCTTTCCACATGGACTTACCATCCGCTGCCCGCGATCCCAACATGATCGTCAGTCCACCTTGCATGTGGCCTACCATTACTAAGACGTCCAGAGCGTGGCCGCCACTTCAGAACCTTTCTGCTCCAACAGCAAGCCGTCCTTCTGGTTAGGTGCCAAGCGCACTGCACTTCAGCTTGACTATTCATTCAGAATGTGGGATACTTATTCAGAATCAGGTATATTCATAATAATATTTACAATTTATCGCTAGCTAATGTGCTATAATTACATCGATATAGTCTTAACTGTAATAAATATAGCTTCCCTTTTTGGGGAGTCCGTAAAGCAGTGGTCGGGAGTAGGGCTGTCCTAATCCTATTCCCACTCGTGCCGCAATAAGCTGTAAGTGAAAGCTATTGTGACTCTTGCGCATATGCGAAGTCGGTAAGCCCCCACACGTTATTCCGCGACGTTGTTGGTTGGCGAATCATACGGCATGGTGCCGTCAGTGTACAAACAGGGAATAAGTCCCTTAAGCGTAGCAAAGGTCCCTTTGGGCTGTGGAGATCAGATGCAGTCACTCAAAAGAAACGCTTACATTCTGTCTAATCTGCTAAGGTTACAAATCGAACCCCAGGCTACAAGCCAAAATTTTACATGCAACTGGGATAACGCTAGAATGACGATTAAAACTTTTTACTAAAATCATTAACCCAACGCCTTAAGTAAAAAATAACATCAATAAAGTAATTTAATTAAAATCTGTATGACATTTTTACCATAAAATAAAGGTAAATTTATACGATATAACCCTGCCAAGTTCAGAAGGTACTCAGGTCGTTGTGTGATGCCAATTTCACACTGACTACTGCATTCGGTCGAACGTAAAGTAACAATGAAAACCAATTAGTCGGTTTCACTTGACAAATAAAATCCATTGTAATTATAATTAAAGTTGAAAAATACAGCCGACGGCGATGCCTTATTTATATTTAATTTTATTGTTTTTTGGAGATTGGTTTTTCTCTTTGGACGTTAATATGACACATGATAAGTTAATATTGATAATAATTATGGTTTTACGAGCGGTCAGAGCGGTTTTTACTTCGGTTTTAATAATTAAAACTGTTTGTTTTGCGTTGCTGAAGTGATAGAACTCGAAAATGGTTCTACAATTATATCAAAAATATAACGATGAAAATATGCCACAATCTACTCTTCCTACTGTACCAGCTTTTAAATTTGATGAAGCCTGGACCCCGATAAAGATCATAGGTCTTACCTACCTTAAGTATTTTAATATACGGTACCGTTCTATACTATGAAGATAAGGAATAAGTTGGTACACTGATCAATGCAAATTATTGACCTCCCCGCTAAACATTAGCAGGAGGCAGAAGACATACTCAAGTGATATATCAGTGTATCTCTCAGGCTCTCTAGCCATTACGAATTAAATGAAGAGTAACTATGATCTAGCGCAAGTGTGACTTACAGTCTAGAGAGTTCTTATAGCCTTAAAACAATGGGCACTGATCATGTAAGACGGTACCAATACATACCATGAAAACTTCTATTGCTGAGATCCTCTGTAAAGAGTCGACCAAGGATAATATGATGTGTCTTGTCATAAATAATAAAACATCAAGCCCGAAAAACAGCCAGATATACAACGCCAAAGGAGACAAAATCCTGTTGAGAGCTGGCCTGAAAATACGTTTTTTTTAGTTATGGTGTTGATCCATTAGTGAATACAGAACATCGATGTAGCACACAGGTTTCTGGTACCTACGCCCGCACATTTTATTAATTTAACGTTTCTTCTCGATCCCGTGAGACTTTCGACTACTTTCGACAACCGGTTGCTAAACGAAAAGCTCAACCACTGACTGGATAGATATGTATAAAACTGGATTAATTGACAAGCACTTAAAGCCTTTTAGTGATAATATACGACAAAATATGTCTGCTATAAACAGATCTATTGCATTATTCGGTATCAAATTTTAGCTTGACAAACGTTACGCTGACTTTTTCTATTTTACTCAATTTTTAAGTAGACAAAGAAATAATAATAAATAAAGGAAAAAAGAATAGACAAAACTTAAAACATTTCTCTCCTTTGATTGTGAATTTATCCTTTTTATTTACGTCCTCTTTAAAATATCAACTGACAACATAATTTAAATGTGTGTTTAAACTTTCGTGGTCAGGAAAATAAATTTTAAGTAGCGTTCGGAATGTGTACAATAAAATTGTACAACTTTTGTATTAAATAGCCGATATTTCGGCATAATTGCAAGTACTTATGGCAATTTTTCACAGAGATGTTAGAACTAGCCACTTTGAAGGACAGTGACTCTCTTTATGCGTAATAACAATAAAGCTTCCAATGATTCACGTTTAGGCCTCCCTCATATTAGGCGTGCGCGTTCAACAAGCGGGCGCCCGGCGTGTGACCGGCGTTACGCTGTAGTACAAAGTGAACGCTGAGCGCACGCTCGAGGCAAATTGGCCTAAGTGTTCTGGATAGAACATCAAAGTCAAAGCCAACGTCAAAATCATTTATTCATCTAGGCCACAAAGTGATGCTTATGAACGTCAAAATTTAAGTAAAATACTTACTTAATGATTCTACATTTAAATTTACTGCCACGTTCGTAATGCAATAGGTAGCACCACGAGAAAGAACGGGCAATAAAACTCATGGCCACACTTCCACCGAAATTGACATTGCATTTGAAAATATTTTTTCTAAATGTAAATATGTATGTTTTGTCCAACAGTACCGCCCAACAAGATGGTGATAACTGACGACAATGGCGACGTGAAGCAAGCCATCGTCGGCCCCTACATCGAAGGTGACACCTTCACGCTCAAATGTGACGTCAGTGGGGGTAAGTTGAGTTGCATCACATCACCTTTTAGTCTTCCACAGCTGGACATAGGCCTCCCCTAAAAAGCTCTGCCCTTATATAACACATACATACATATACTCACGCTTTTTTCCCGTCGGGGTAGGCAGATACAACAGAACGCCACTTTCATCTATCCTTACAAACCTCACGCGCTTCCTCTACATTTATTACCCTGTTCATACATGCTCGCCGGTTCCGGATGCTTCGAACCTTGCCATTTTTTAAGATGTCCCTAATCTGATCGACGAATGTCCGACGAGGTCTGCCGCGTCCGACTTGCCCACACACGTAAGCCTCATAAATTTGATGCGTTACTCTCTCCTTATATAAGTTTGCATCATATCAGCAGGCAGATGACACCTGAATATATGCCTCCCCCAAGGCTCTCCACATAGGCGGATCTTGAGTCTATCGTCCATCCTCTGTCTGCAATACCATTAAAATCGTCGGTCCATCTTGTGGGAGGCCTACCTTCTTGAATTGAGTTTACCACTAAGAAATATTTTTTTATCTCGACATACAACCGATGTAATCTATCGTACAATGGTGAAGGCTCAATATGTTATCGTATAATATCAGATGATCGTATATATTGATATCAGGGTACATGCTATATTTATTTACCTAGGACTATAACGTAATATCACTTTACTTTCCCCATCAAAAGTAAACATTATTGATTAATACTACTACTAAAGCTTTAACGACATTTTAATGTATTTTATGGGCAATTTTGGATTGCCGGTCGTAACAGGGCGGCAAAATTTAAACAGCCCACGCACAGGATGACCTGTGTGTGGGCCAAATGTAAATGCCTGACGCGATTACCCATCTAAGGTATGACACTTGGATACCCATCCATGCCGTCGGCATAATGGCAGGCCGCGTCTGCCATTTACATCAGAGTCCTACCGTGCTTCAGAGGCCGCATAAAGCTCTCGGTAACGGTTCTTTTTTTACAACTAGAATCGTTAGGCCATGCCAGAGGCCTTCGAGCAGTCTGAAAACGACGACATGATAGTAACACAGTGACTACAAAAAAGAAACAAGATAGCTATACAAATACTTTTATATAAATTTTATCAGCAGCTTTGAATAAATTGGAGCCTGAACAGTGAGGTCATTGACCGCCGCGCTAATCCAGCGAACGGTGCCGGTAATCCCGCGTCATAGCTATATAATCCAATTTATCTAGTATACTTCCAGTGTACCGTTAAAATGTTCAGTGAATTGGTTTTAATTAACTAAATCAAGTCAATATTAGAATTCGTTACAGCTTTTGTATTTAACTATATTCAATTTACTTTCAAGTTTTAGTTTGTTATGTATCCAGATTGAAATAACAGAACTTTTGAGTTGTAAATTTATAGTTTTGACACTGCTTCAAAAGAACCAGTATCCTTTTAAAATTCTTTCGAATTTTGTCTCTATGGGCAGCACCATAGCAGGATTTAATGTAACATCTCAAAGACAGGTACTAATACTTATAGGCCCTGTTACATATGTACTTAGCTTAAATAGATCATCAACATTCTCCAAGCACCATCTCAGTTATAACGATGAGCTTAAAGCTTCACATGGAAAATGTATAACAAAGAATATGATGAGCGACTTCTCAGTACTACTTTAACAGACTACCATATATGTATACTATTATAACATATAAACGTACTAAAGTGTGTAATGAATTTTCTCTAGCTAGAATATAGTAACGTCATAGTTTAAATAGATTGACGTTAGCCTAATCTAACTACGTTTGGCGGATTACAACACATTTCAGGCCTCTTTGTAAGGCTTTTATGATAAATGCCAGTACGACTAGATATTTAAGAACAATAGAAATTTGTGTCTAGAAAATATTCGAATCTACAAAAAAATAAAGATTTTTATGAGTGTTAGTCATGTCAGCCCCTCATATGTGAGAAGTCCTGTTTCAGTGTGAATTATGTTGCTTAACCCTATTCGTCGTTACAGGTCGGCCAAGGCCATGGGTAAAATGGTTTAGAGACGAAGTAGAAACTGATACACCGGCTACGCCGCTGACTGGGAACGGCGTTCGCGGCGTTTTGCGAGTGGGGCCACTCACCAGACTCGATGTACGGGCGGCATTCACTTGCAGAGCGTCGAACCACGCCAGAGCACATCCCATCGAGACAACGCTTACCTTAGATATGAATTGTGAGTATAAATATTTCCTGCACAATAAGTTTTACAAGTATTGGCAAAGCAATATATTAACATAGATTTTATCGTTTTCGATAATTACAAGCTAAATTCGTCGCCTCAGGCGTTTCATTATTGTCATTCTAAGTCTATAATGCTTTACTTGGATTCAGATATGAAATATTTCTGATTTTCGAATGTTTTGAAACAATATTTACATTTTCTTTGATATATTTCCGTATAACAATAGGAGTGTTTTAGTAATTTATGATCAACGGTCTGTTGCAGTTTTCTGCTAGAATACAATAGCGTTGGGTCATACAGGGATATTTCTGAAATTGTTCGCCTAAAATTTATATTGATTTGAATACATTTACAAATCAGTAATAATTTAATTAAAAGTTTCATGTTGCTACAAAAACATAGTTTTGTAAGCTAAGCTTAGCATCTTAAAAAAAAAGCACAGAAACTTAAATGCAACAAGGGAATCGAAGAAAATGCAGTTAATGGAAAAACAAAGTTAATCTCCTCTTGCGTTCTTACCGTGTCTAATTCTAATAGGTTTTAACTGCTAAGTAACGGCAATTCTACGTGCAATTCGACTACTAGACTAGCTCTTACTAAGTCCAATTACAATAATACTACCGTAATTGTAGCAATATATCCATTAGCTCCAACAAAAATTGTAGATAGAAATCTTTCTGTGACACACGAAGGACAAAACAGGCTTTCTTTTATTACATTTTCTGATAAAGCTAAAACAAATTCTTGGTTTTTCTTATATTTATTAGTGTTAGTGGTCGCCGTCAACCGCACTTGACACGATTGCCTTACACACGAGATATTGCGTGAGAACTCTAATACTGGAAGTCATATTATTATGAAACGATCTACGTATTATATAGCTACACTTTAACCCCAAAAATAAAGATGTTTAGTTAGTGAAAATGCAATAAAACATCGTTGACGATCAAATTGACGTGTGTATAGATAGATAGATGAGTCTTTATTGTTTATATGTATTGTCTATTAATGAATATTTTTGTGATGCATTGAAAAAGGAAAGTATAAACCATGAGTTAATTTTGCCTAAATAAAATAAGGGTAATTTATTACCATAATATAATCTTTAAAATAGCTATCTACGTAGAAAATGAAGTCCGATCTTGATACTAATTTAGATACCGCAGCACAACCGTAATTTTCTTGTCTGTGACAGATCACCGTTATGGGTTTACGTGCTTTAGAATATTACTGAGACCGTCGTAGCTAATACAAAATTCGACAATGACCACGTTAATTAAAGATATTTTAGTAAAGACTTTACCTTAAACTGAGTTTCTTTTCAGTTCCGCCTCTCACAGTCCATATCCTCGGATCAAATCAGCCATTGTCAGCGAGTAGAAGATATGACCTTCTATGCCAAAGCTCAGGGTCACGACCTCCAGCATCTATCACCTGGTGGAAGAACGGACACAGAATAAACAATGCTAAAGAAACGGTAAGAACAACATCATGAATACAAATATAATTATTTCTAATTTGAATAGATTTCGCATAAAGATCTTCGTTTATGAAAACTCAAGTAATTTATTAATTTTTCTTGATATTTAGGATTAGTAACAACTTTCATTATTGGTTTTATTAATTTCTTATCTTAGAGTTTGTACGAATAAAATACTTTATTTTATTCTTGCACGTGTAATGTAGGTAGAGATTTAAATTATCATTGCTCGTCCGTTTTTGACCTTTGGTATTAATTCTAAAATTAGAGTCTGAAATTCAACCGCTTCAAAAGTGTCAGCTTACGTTTTGTTTCGACGTTTTGAATTAATATTCATTCAGCTCACTTGTTGAATCGAAATTTTACCTTTATCTGTCTTGTCTGTTATATGTTATATTTCTGTAATATTATTTAAATATATATTGACTATCATGATTTTAGCTATTCACTTTATAGTATCGGCGAAAATTCTATCATGTCCTGTGGTTATCGAGATTGACAACAAACTAATTCAAAAACAGATAAGCGGCTACCTCATCAATTCCCAAACTTTTCGAGAGAAAAGCTAATTTTGCATAGAAATTTAATCAAAGTGGCCAATCTTATACGGCGTCAGTGTAGCAACTTGAAATAGGGGCACGTAAAAGTAATAAATGTAGATTGAATGGGACAGAGGATGCTTACGGAGTGCACAAATCGCTCGTAAGGGACCCTACAGTGTTCCTGTTGTGAATGTTTGCAAAGTGAAAGTTACGCTAAGTTCCATTGAGGCAAATTTGTCAGTGGGTCGTCTGGCTCCATAATTAGCTATACGCTGAAAAATAGGACCTAGCCTTAAAAGGTTTGCTTATTTTTGGGTTTGTAGATAAACTTTTGGGACTGAAAGTTTGCTCCAGCGATTTTATTGGGCAAATAAAACTTAGATTACTTGGTAAATTTACCAATTTAGGATTATCATTGGTTAGGGTCTTATCTTAAATATTTTGGTAAAATCGTTTAGATTATTTTCTTATATTAAGCTGTGACTTTCAACAAAGGGATGTCAAAATGTCACACGATGTTCAAAATATATTCAATGTTATGTTATCTGCTATATATTTTTATTAACTATAGATAGTGTGTTTTGTAACTTGTTTATCTTTTTTATTTATCAAAATGTGTAGCCTGTTATATAAAAAATTGGTTCCATTTTATATTCTTAAATAGGTTCCGAATTATTACCGTAATGCATTATCTTATCTTAAAATGTAAAATTATATTTGCTCAATTATATTATACATCAATAACTGGAAATAATTCTGCTTTTCTTATCACGAAATGACATTATTTCCTTTTCTAATAATCAAAATGTATTTTAAATCCAGCAAAACTTGTTCATACAGTTCTATGTCTTTTTTCAACAGAACTTGCCCAATCTCTAACGAACCCAACGAAAAGACACGTTCTAACAAAAACGGTTTTGACTGAGTTTTTACACTCGTTTGCGTCTGGTCCATTTTGTTAGACCGTGACGTAGATTGGAGGGAAACAATTTTTATATGATTATGGGTAGAATACGGATGATTGGCTTTTTCGTGAAGATATATTAGACGCTTTTTCTGATGAAAATTTCTTGATGATTATTAATTATTATTCTCACGATTTATTCTAAAAATGAAGGGTTTATATTGAAATTTAAAGAAAAACTAAAATTTATCAACAGCTTATGCTCGATATGCAACTGATATCAACTTCTTGGGTACATTGAGATTTGGATACTGTACCTCGTCCTAAAAATGTTTGACTTTATAGAGAGTGGTAGAGTTCCTAGACTTTTTTATGTCATGAGCGGCAAACGAGCAGACGGAACACCTGATGGGAAGCGATTACCGTCGCCCATGAACACAAGCAACACCAGGGGAGTCACAAGTGCGTTGCCGCCCTTAAAGTTAGGAAAAGGGATTGGAAGAGGAGTGGGATGAGGGAGAAATAACAGGGGATGGGGCCTCCAGCACTCTCACTTACCGAACGAAACGCAACAGTAAAAGTACTATTACTTTACGTATACTATGCTAGAGGATTCTGTATTCGCCACATCAGTTTAACATTGTTCATATAGTTGGCAATAAACAACAAAAATTTTAAGATACGCTAATTTAAATAATTATTTATTTCATTTGAACTATAGTTAATTTAAACCTGTGATAGTAAAATTACTATCGCAGGTGTAAAATAACTTTGATAATCAACCTATAAGGTCAACTTTTGTTTGGCAAGTATTGATAGTTGAAAATACTACTACGAAAATATGTTACATTGTATTTCTCTTCTACAAAGAATTCAAAATAATCAGTCATCCATTGCTGAACTATGACGTGTAATATCAATAACAATGATTACTAAAGACCTGATCATACCAAGCCTATCAAGTCATCAATTATTTCTAGACTTCTATTAACCTGTATTGTAATTCAATATTTTACAAAAAATATTTATTCGATATTTTTGACACATTATTTATCAAAGCTTATGTTGTATCATTAACCTTTTAAGCCTTTGTTCTCCCTCCCATAATATAAAAAGAGCATAATCATGCTCTGTGACAGTTTTCCATTACTTTCATCAATTTTCCATTAGCGTAATGTGTGAAGTTATGCTGACATGCATATAAATCGGCATGGCGGTCTGACCTCAATTATGTAATTACTTGAATACCTGATCTTCATTGAAACAGTATTATCTTCTTAACAATATAGTAAATAACGAGATAAGATCGTTCTTGATTCATTATGTTAAAACACAAACTACATATTCCATACAAAATTAAATTCCGCTTGCATTTACGCTTCTCTACACAAAAGTGACGATCTAACTAGATTACATCGTCTGAAAGCCGAAATATCAGTCTTAGAACCTTGATTACAACACAATATGGAACGTCAATCAACCCACACTAGCACAATATTCGACTGGGTTTGACTGTCGTACGTAATTTAATTAAAGCATACAGCCAACATGCCAACTAGAAATTAATATTAACAACACTTAATTAAAATCAATTCTGAATACAGAATCGAGACAGGGTCCGTGATTGGTTGGATTTGCCAACCGTTTTCACATTTCAACATTCGCGATTGGTGTATACGAATTTCGAATTTTATGACCAGGTTTTCTAACCAGTACGTGATATATTTTTAAATTCTTTTTTTTTACAGCCACTTGAGATTAATATCTTGAATCTAAAGTGCCTAGTAATTCCATTGAAAACACGAACTCTATTGTAGATTCAAAGATTAAAGCTCTAATGGAAACTTAAAAAAATGTTTGTACTTTCAGTAAATGGAAAATATACGACGGGTAGACGAAAATAAAAAGAAGTTAATGAAATGGTTTTGTTCTTATCCGGAAACTACACAGTGAAACGATAATTACAGTTATTTTTAAAACCACCGAGCGCTTTATATTTGTAGTAATTTGGTTTAGGGCTGGGTAGTTTTAATTTTTATAAAGATCGATGGATTAAATCTGATGAAAAGTACATTTTTAATTTTCTGGTGGTCTTGGTATGACCTGTGTAGGTACTTTGTTAGAATGCTTGTAAATTCCCATGCGACATAGAATTTACTGTACTGCAGCAGGTGCCTTTTAAATAAACAGGTCAAGAGCGAATTTAACTTGCACATGAAGGATTTTGTATCATCATCATACAAGTATTAACACTTAGGTATTACATAATGTTTGTAAAATAAACAAGATGAATTCACTCTACCAATAATTTGCAAAATAGTCATTTGCATGGAAGCCATTTTAAAAATAAAAATACACACTAAGAAAAAAATTTGATGATTTAATCGCAAAGGTTATGTTACTCTGTGTTCTGATGCACTTGTATTCTCAACTCTAAGAATAACTCCTGTGTACCGTTTTAGACTTTACAAACATGTAACCTAAGGACTTAATAAAACCTAGACTCGAAACAACAAGTAATGGATCACACAAAATGTTGCCTCGTGTGAGAATCAAACCCACTTCAAGCAATGTCAAACGGCGATGCTACCAATTTAAACCACCGTGCAGTCATAATATGTATATTTTTCTCAACAGCTATCAACGGATGGAAATACAACGACTTCAACAGTATCACTGCAGCTGACTAAATCGGACGCCGGAGCGAAGCTGGCATGTAGAGCTTCAAATCCCCAAATGCCTTCCGTTCCGGCTTTAGAAGATGATTGGACGTTAGACATACAGTGTAAGTAATCTTATACATTGGTAATTATACTCGTATTTCATGGAACACCCGTTTGCTATTAAAGATTGTGTATTCGAGGCAATAAGTGGGACAAATAAAAGAAAACCCTGTACATTTGAGATTATTGTGGGTGTAATATTACACCTCTGCCTATCCCTTCGGGGATACAGGCGTGAGTCTATAAACAAAAAGAAATTGATTAGAAAATGATTTTAAAAGGTAAAATATAGTTTTAAAGTTTTACTCAAACGAAATTGTGACTTAATCCTATACCACACGGATTTATAAATTCATATTGAAATTAAATAGAAAGTCATATACTTAATATGAATAGTTACCTCAAAAGTCAAGTATATTAAAATGATTAAATTACTTTAGCAATTTGTGTCTGTATATTATAAATAGGCCTATTGGATCTACATCAAATCAGGGCTGTATATCTTAATAGATTTTTTCAATACGTAACAGAAATAGAGTACCTTTACAAGTAACTCACTCATCAATTTGCCGCCTACGCGTAAACAGCGTCTACAACAATTTTATTTTTAATTTGTTCTATACACTGCTCGAATTCTTCAAGTGAACATCATTCGTTCAAATTTTGAGTGCTCAGCGTAATTTCACAAATTCTATAATGTTCTAAGAAGAAATGTTCAGTGACCCGTAGAATTAACCGAAACCTACTCTCGTTTAAAGTAAAAATTCGTCAGCAAATTGTTTTTAAGTTTCGCCCATGAAATAAAACGCGTAGCTTCCAAGAAGTTTAATATACATATATATATAGAGATTCCTCAACAACATTCAAAGAATAAATTATATGAAGTCTGTATCCGTGAATTCTGCTAATAAAGAATGATAATTAAATCAGGATTTACTTGATACACACGTTCAGCTAAATAAAATTAAAGTGCCTGTCTGGGATATGGAAATGAATATGTGTTTTCGATTATTTATTGTTATTAACATGATAACAGGACCTAAAGAAGTAAACAACCCTTTTTTAATCTTTGTCTTCAAGTTTTGCCAGAGTAATCTTTGGACTGATTAAACTGTTTTTAATTATTATTTTTATTTGACCTTGAGGTCCCAGACATATTATTTTGTAGTAAAAAATATTAAAAATTTTACCGTAATTTGAAAATCATCCAATATTCTAAAGTTTTAAAATCTTAATCCCATAATTCCACCATGGGCCGGTAAAAATGCTAAAGAAAAATTTAAGTTTATCTAAAATTTTCTCTTCCGAATTTTATTACGACCGAACCTTGAAAGTTTTGACTTAACTTTATTTTCTCTGAATTTCTATATTTTATCGCTGATAATGAAATTTTGTACGTCTACCTAAAAGTTGTTGATATTGAAGGCTAAAATAATAGATTACTTATAATAAGAGACACTGTTGATTTTATCATTGAGATAGAAGTTTGAAATAAAGATTATCTTAGTTTATTGTTAATTTATTTGGATTAAGCAAAGTCTTTTGCAGGATTTCTGACTTTTATTGATTACTAGATGACGCCCGCAGCTGCGCACGCACATATTTTAAAATTAACCGTTTCTGCTCGTTCCCGTGGGAATTTTTGGAAATCCCGTCTTAGTGCACCCCTACGGTCCCCAATGAACATACATGCCAAATTTCAGCTTCCTATGCCTAATAGTTTTGGCTGTAGCTTGTCTGTCAGTCAGCGTTTTGACTCCCCAAGGGTGGACTACCACGGACCTCGGCTTGGGGCGCTGCCGGCAATGCGGGACTAAGGTGTCCCGCGGTATTAACGTTAGCAGTCAGTCAGTAACGCAAGGATTTTATATATACAGATGGAAGTGAATTTATTTTAATGAACTCACCATTTTCTTCATGTGGCAATTTTACGCTACACTAGATGAGATATTGTAACATAACTGACCCGATTTAACAATATGACCATAGTTATCATATTACTTAGTAGGTATGAAGATTTTTTCAATCAAAGTGGAACGATTATGGAAAAACGAAATAATCTATAATAATGTTCATTGTGACTTTGACATGTTGGCGCTGAAAAATAAGTTTATAATGTGCAAATTTGACTTTCATAATAGTCAAATGACCTAAGTGAATAAATTTTGATATATTTTTTTTTACTTGAAGCGAAACCCACAGCAATAATACCGTCTAGTCATCGTTTACTGAAAATAAAAGAGAAAATCTATGATTACTTTCCAACTTTATATTACGAATATTATGCTTATTGATATCGCTTTTCCAATATCCCGAAATTCATTGTTTCCCGAATAACAACTATGAAATCACTTGTGGAACAACATAATGACTTCCTTAAATAGCTGTATGGTTTCTGATATGAATTGCTAGCAATTGAGAACTACGGTAAAATTAATTTAGAGTTATTTGTTTGTCGATTTCACCGTTATATTTTAATGTATACCTACCCGACGTGGCGACGCTTGCGTTCTGCTATTGTATTGCGAATGTGGTACTAAGTATAGATGCAAAATCATTAAGTAATTAATTTGTTTTGACATTACTTAATAAGTGATTCAAAGTTGCCTTATTGAATAAATGATTTATATGTTGAGTTTACCACTTCCTATTAAGACTTTAGATTAAGTGATAATAAAATATAAAATCTGTCGGGATCAAAACAGCCGACATCCATTTCTTAGGTTTTGTCCAGAGTTAAAGTGCGCATCGCTTTTAAATTGTTTTCACAGTAACCACTACAAAAATAATACACGCGCAGTCCGTTTGCGAGCAGCATGACAGGGTATTCACGGCGCATTCGTTAGTAATGGACACTGAACACGTCCTCACTTTTCAAACTTATTAGGTTAAAAATCGGTAACTTTTAAATCAGAATGTTTTCTTTCATAGATGTGCCAGAAACAGTGGTGCGATTGGGAACGAACCTGGATCCTTCCAACATCAGGGAAGGCACTGACGTCTACTTCGACTGTATCATCAGAGCGCATCCGTACGTTTATAAAGTCGAGTGGAGACATAATGTAAGTATCATTAAGTACTTTCATTTATTACTTGACTATCAAACATTTTTTAATTTAGGACGGCAAACTTAGAAATGGCAATATCCCAGATGATCTCCCTTGGGCTATCACTGCCTCTAATTACGTATGAGTCCTTTGATATCTATCAACGCTTATAGCAATAATACGCTGATTACCTACTTTTAAGGAGAGGGGTGCGATTGGTTGTGGTGATTTGAATCCCATCTCTCTACATGGCAGTTTGATGGTTACTCCACGTTGCAATCGCTAAAAACCATGGGCAGAAACTACTATCTATATAAAAACACAAACAAAAACAACCTTCCCGCTAAAGTCATACAATAAATAAAAAATATCTAACCCGGTCACTCTTTTAAACGCATCCCAGGGGAACAGTGTCCAAATCATGTATGTTATGAATAGGAGACGTAGTACTAAGTTTTACGCCCTCGGGACACGAAGGGTTAGAGCCAGTATTAACCCTAAACTTTCTCTATAACATATACGTACTTGTATGTCGTGTATACCCCAAAAGACCCTTTAGATTTCGGATCCCTTCGATGGACTTATCCTGTTACGCCTTGTTCGTATGTTTTTCCTTAAGATAAAATGTTATATAAATAATTGTTTAGCGTTATAATAGAAGGCCTTTTTTGAGATAAAAGGAATATACGTGAGGACATAAATTACTTAAACATTATTGGATTGCAATGGTGTTAAAATCTATTTATATAGAGGTTGTGAAATCTGCAATAAAAGTCATCAGTACCATCTACCAATCTTATTGGAAAGCGTAGTACACAAAAATGATAGCAAGAAAAAGGATCCGTTATGGTGCTATCAATTGGCAACACTGTCCAAAATTGAATAAGGCTTGTTATGATGTATAATCCTGCACTTGGCTAACGTGTTGGATAATGGTCGTACCCTTCTCATAGTGAGAAGAGGCCCCTGCCCAGCAGTGGGATAACATAACTATGTACAGGGCTGATAAAATAACGAAAGTAGAAGGTATGAATGTATTTTAAGCTTAGAAAGTCAACTTAGTATGAAACGGCATTCTAATAAACAGAAGTGTTCCACAGTTGCATAAATTATGACTTCACTTCAGCATTAACCAGGTCACAGGGATCAAGTGCTTTTTAGCAAAACCCAAAATTGAGGCGTACACGATCCAACGTATACGCGGTTCTATAACTTTAAATATAAAGTTAATGAGCTTATATTATTAAGATGTTATATTAGGTTTATAAATAAAAATGTAAGTTATGATAGGTATAGAGATTATTTAGGATATACCTCAACATTTAATTTGGTATCATGAACTAATTTTCAATACCTACACAAACCGCTGCAGCCCACCTTAAAACATATATACCTAAGTAGAAAATGTATGAAAAGCCAACTGCATTCAACGTTAAGGGCAATTTATACAGAACACACATGGTTCGTTACGTTTGATTCAGGAGGAAGATCGTTGCCTGATTGCGAAATTGCTACTAAATATTTTTATGTTATCCGCAAGCATTCTGCTGTGGATTTTTTGCAACGCAGCGGGTCGAATTTACAAACATATGTAATTATGATTATCTTGGCTTTGTAGAGTGTTAAAGGGCAAATAATGAATGGTTGCAATTTATTTTAAATGAAAATAAAATGCAGTTGCTTGGTTAAACAAGTGCATTCACTCTAAATTGGAAAAGAAGGTATTTTTTCTGGTATTAAACTGCTAACTATAGTTCTGAAACGTCATCAGTGATATCAGCATTAGAGAGAGCTCTATTCGTCCATACTAAAGATAAAGTGTAATTTGTGTTTGCGGCTCTTTCACTCACCAAACAAAAGGCATCAGTAGAAATGTTGCTGCAGCGATCTACTACTGCGCGATCTTTTACCATACGTTTAATACTGTCTCTACCGAAACGGCTCATTCGTGCTGTAACTAAAGTGGCTCTACCGCTTTAACTAATTTAGTAATCGTGGCTCATTGCACTAATAAAAGCGAGGCTGAAAGGACAAAAATCAACAAATATACTTAGCTGTACAATTTTATAATATTCTACCCTCCTGTTAGTAAAACAATGTTACCAAACGTACTTTTGCTAAAAATTTTGTATTTACCAATCCTGTTTAACAAATAAAAAAACCCTTTATCTGAGTTCTATGATTAGGTATTTTTATACTAAGGGTGCCTCTTTTTTTGCATAAATTAACCTAATTGCGTGTCAATTCCATACCCATAATTTTCTTCTACAGGGTAAAACCCTTCTACACAACGTTGGGCAAGGGGTTATCATCAGCAACCAGTCCTTAGTCCTACAAGGTGTGGGCAGAAGAACCGCCGGTAATTACACATGCGTCGGCTTCAACGCTGAAGGCGATGGAGAAAGCAAGCCATTCTCTTTGAATGTTCTATGTAAGTATGATATGTTAAGAAAATAATCTTCTTCTTCTTCTCGAGTCGTTGGTATAGGATTTAAATGGCACCAGCCCAGTATGTGGCCACAGCAACGGCATTGTCAGTGGCTTGACATAGATCAGCCCCCGAACATCTGTGTGGACACTTAGGACACTCTAGCAGGTTACTCATGGTCTGTTCGGGAGCGCCACAGTCGCACTGCGTGGAAGCCGAGTCAGTCATACCCCATTTCGCTTGGTTGTATCTGCAGCGGCCAACCTGGCTTCGTAAACGATTCAGGAATCTCCATATGGGCCACTGCAGATTACTTCCGGAGAGTAGATGTTCTTTGGCTTCCACATAGTTCGCAGGGGGTGGAACTGTCTCATGCCATATTTTTTTCCTTAAACTAGTCGGATGGTCTTGACTAGCCTCAGTATATCGCAAAAAGCTTTTGCGGCTTTTAAGTCTACCAAAAAAAAAAAAAACACAATTATACTATTATAATTATTCATGTCTGTAAATAATACTCATGTTATATTGATATAATTCATCTGTAAAAAGGTTTTGAAGTTATCAAGAAAATATTATTTGAATATCTCTAGAAAGAGTTCCTTTTATTTAAATTAAAATTTCACAATCCAATTGTTTCATGATATTTGGCAACCAATAAATATAAACCTTTTCTCTTTTATTTTATCAAAGGAATCAAACGAATTTCAGTAGACAAATAACATTAAAAGAACTAAGGCATTTATAGAGAAGGTTATTTTTAGCTTAGTACAAACCTCTTAGAGGTGATTGTACTCGCTATTACTAACAACTTTTATCATGAGACTTTGCCTAATTCGCGGAAAGAAATATCGGCTTCTCTAAACATTTGGTAGCGCTGATTTTTATCGCGATTTCTGCGAAATCTTTGAGCAAAATTTTTCCAACTCATAATAATGAGCACAACTGCCCATAAAGAGGTTTATACTGAGTAAAAATAACCTTGTATATAAAATTTGCGTTATAAATACTTTTGTAGTAATTTACACTGTAGGAACAATAGTTATTTATACGTATCGTCAATTTTGAGTATTTTGCATTATTGCAAGTTTCACCAAGGTACCGATTACAGTGCTGGCACATGTGGTATTTTCTTTGGGAAATTTTAAAATACCCTTTATTACGTGACTTACTTTCTGAAGTGCAAAATCATTTTTCAAAAGAACAAAAGCTATATCATCAAAGATCAAAGTACAAGACTTTCACCTTTCATATCATACTTCTAGTATATCAACAGTACAAAACTAGCATCTATTTGTAAGCCGCCTTTCAGTTAGGGAACGCTGCATTCTGCGCCGCATGCATTGTACTGTAACTCTATCTTGCATACTATTGTAAGGATTGTTCAAAGTTGTAAGTGAACAGCGGTTGATATAATCTTAGCGAGTTGCTGTCCTGTAAGGGTTTAAGACTAGTGGGTCTTAACTTTGATAGTAAAATTAACAGTGCGGGTTCAGTGTTTGTAGATTACCAGACATTTCATGCAATTCTATTTAAACTGTAAGTTCACTTGTGAGTAATATAATAATTATAAGTGTTTTCTTCAAAATGCATCTTAATCTTATTTAAAAAGCCATTAATACAAGCTCCATTACACTTGCTTTTACAAAATTATTCTTTAAAGCTTCTAAAAATCTTATTTAAATAAGGCAAACCATTAAGATATCTATAATATATTAGACACTTAAACAAACATAAATGTCAACTCAACTTTTTGATTATACATCTATATTAAATACACTGACGTCATCTGTACAGGGAAAGCTGTCAAAACTTGAAAAGGCAAGTCAGTTCGTAGAAAATCTCAAGGGTACATCTAGCGCATTCGTAAAATACTCTTTGACCTTTACAAGCAATTCAAATGATTGCTACAGTCTATCACGGACTTCATATGAAATTCGAGACGTATTCAATAGACGAAAATATTATTTGAACTAGTAATGAAGTTGAACTTGAAATTTATACGTTTATTTTCTCACAATTCTGTGTAGATGTCGTTAATTATATTCATCACTCAGAATAATAGATACAAATATGAAGGATATTAGCGTACATATCTTGAGCTCTGAGAAGAAAAGTCTTGGTTACAACCTGGATAACGCTAGGACGATGATGATGATGAATAGTTAGAAATATGGTGATTTGACTGCACACAGCGTAGTTGTATAAGGGATCTTCTTGCTCTTTATATCTGCACCGAGCATCCTGGGTTCAATTCTCGAACACTTTGTGTGATCCCCAAATTAATTATTTATTCGAGTCTGATTATACTTTTGTCAAGTCGTAATGATTGAATGTTTGTATTGTCCCCCTCCCCAACACAGAATTAATTCTTAGAGCGGGTGTTCCCTTTAAAAATAGCAAAGAAGAAGCAAAAGACTAAACATTATAGAATGTTAAATAGTTCTGTATCGCGTTGCGCTTCATATAATTATCGTTATTCACTAATATTTTTGTCAACAGATGCACCAACTTGCCGGAGTTCTCAACAGAGGGTCCATGGCGTTGCAAAACAAGAGCGCGCACACATCACCTGCCATGTGGACGCCAATCCACCTGAAGTCACTGTGAGTGTAAAATACTTGCGTATACTTATTATAACAACGATTGAAATGGTTGCTACGGTAACGCTATATATACGGTAACGGTTTATGCTCGTCTTGGCCGTATAGACAAAGAGCTGAGATATTTACATAGAGGTGCATTTCCTATAGACGCTCTGAAAACAAACTTTCTGTGACCCAAATTGCCGCTTGGCAGCGTGGCAGTCGCGCTGTGACAGCTGTCTCTACGAGAGCAAGAGAGACGAACGTTCCTCTTGTGTATCTTAACTACGAGAGCAAGAGAGACGGAGAACGTCGCCAGCGCCGCCAACGGCGCCAACTACGAACTAAACTGGAGACAGTCCCGACTTGGAATCGGCACACGAAATCCTTATGAACTGCGCTTCTATGTAAATCTGTGTTGATTGGTATAGAATCCTGCCTTACTTTTGGATTCTTGTACTCTTAAATCTAATCTGTACTTATATATAAAATCCTTGCGTTACTGACTGACTGACAGACAAGCTACAGCCGAAACGACTCGGCGCAAGAAGGTGAAATTTAGCATGTATGTTCCTTGGGGACCGTAGGGGTGCACTAAGACGGGATTTCCCAAAATTCCCACGGATCGGGAAAAACGGGAAATTCGAAAATATGTGCGTGCGAAGCCGCTGGCGTCGACTAGTCTTTATATATAAAATCTTTGCGTTACTTACTGACTGACAGACACGCTACAGCCGAAACTATTGGGCGCAGGAAGCTGAAATTTGGCATGTATGTTCCTTGGGACCATAGGAGCGCACTAAGAAGGGATTTCCGGAAATTCCCACGAGATCGGCCAAAACGGGTAAATTTAAAAAAAAATGCAGGCTGCTGGCTTCCTCTAGTCAAACAATACAATGCTTCATTAGGTACTATTTCATGAAAATATTATTACTTTCTTAAAAATTTACTAATGAAGTAAATAAACATATAATTAGATTAGTGGTAAAATAGTGAAACCTATGAAATTTTTCAACTACACCTGGTATTTAGCTGGCTAGCCAGGCTCGTACTATATTTGTGCTATAATTGTTCTATATTGCTATATTGTAAGAATTAATACACAGTAGTTAGTAGACTGCCTCGTTGGTCTTGCGGCATAAATGTGCGCATGGATTGGGAGGTCTCGGGTTCGATTGCCGGGTCGGGCAAAGTGTTATTGGATTTTTCCGTTAGGAAATTCTCAGTAGCAGCATTCTGGTAATGTGCCTGGTACGGCAATAGGCTCGCCTCCTATTACGTGGGACCTAAAAATTCATGGCGAAATGTGGTTGTAATATTACACCTCTGCCTACCCCTTCAGGGAAACAGGCGTGAGTCTATAATAATAATAAAAAATACACAGTGAAATATTAACTTCGGAAAATTTTTACGGAGGCTAAATATATTTTTTTAAGTGTATTTAAATTCAAAACGGTACAAAGCACTTCAAAATGTAACAGAAAAGAGCTGTGAATTGTCTTATCTTGCCGTTACTTGCTTATATTAAAGACTTTTGACTTTTTGTTCTGGTGATATATAGCGTACAAATCTCAAAAAGTGATAAACCTTGAAATAAATAACTCAATAATCTTCGAAATAGAAATATGAAACATTTCCGTAATACTGTGCAAGAAAACATTACGCGCGAAACCATAAAGATCTCAGAGCCCTTGAATTTTCAATGTTGAAGAACATTTATAGAAAAATATCTCGGTAGAAAGGTAAATTCGCCAGTCAGGAGCGAATTATAATAGCGATTCTGTTTTCCTTGTAACCCTCACTGGCCTTCGGTATACCAAAGATATTACTGAATTAATTATAACAAGTTAATTTGGGATATTTCTTTTGCCTTTGACTCCGAAATTGATGGATACGAAATGTTCTTTGGTTGATACAACAGTAAGATAAATAACCTTTTCTGAATGTATACAGTTCATTAAATAAATAGTAGTATATATTATGTGGGTGCATAGGGTTCCCACCGAGAACTTAGGGTCCCAAGCCAACCTCACCTGCAAGTGGTGCACCTGCCGATCAACGAACGAGGCTCTGGCAAACAAAATATCCCGATAAGCGGCAATAGGCTCGCCACCTATTACGTGGGATCAAAACACTGGCGAAAAGTGGGCGTTTAATATGCCTCTGCCTACCCCTTCGGGGAAACAGGCGTGAGTCTATGTATGTATGTATGTATGTATATTATGTGTTATGCATATTTTCAAAAATGTCTAGAGATGATTTAATACATAGTGCAACTATTACTGCTTAATGTTTCACTTTGCGTTTTAAAAATAAGAAGGAATGGTGATAGCAAAATGGGAATCGCTGTTCACGAAAGTGATTTTTTATAGTGAAACAGACCTGAAACTCGTAAATAAAATAAACCTATTAAAATCCGTCGATCCAATTCTTTGAAAATGCCATTTCTATTATTCTTATTGCTATAGCTTTGCGCGATAGCTGATTGATCGGGAATGAAAACTGGAGAAATCCTCAAATAACTTTTTCAAGATTATTTTTGTCTGTTTTAGGATTTGTAAATCTCTCTGGCTTTAACATAGAATTGTTTAAAAATATACATATTTCATCAAAACCTTTATAATATTTTTATCTATATTAATGTTTATGTTAAGGTGAAATGCCAAATGTCCAATCTGCCCATGAATACGGCTGGTGAAAATCAAACCGAAAAGTCTGGGAAAATATTTCATCTTTATTTTCAAATAATTACGTGATATACACCTGGTTCCATGAATAATGATAAATGAAATATATGTATGGAACGGGTAGTCAATTAATTTTGAAAACATTAATTATTAATATATAATTATACTTCATTCATGGCGGTCCAAGGAAAAGGCCTTTGCCCAGCAGTGGGTCATATAAAAAGAAAAATTTTATATTGTAATAATCATGTTTCTTCAATAGTCCTTCAATATACATGGCTTCTTTTACTTCTAGCACGTGTAATTAATTTCTCTAACTCAAACATCTTGAACTTTAGATTTATATAATTTATTCACTCATCGTAGTTTCTGAATTATTCCAGAATTTTCCGCTAAATATTAATTTCAAATTCAAGGCACCATCCGTCTGGCTACTAAAGATATCCTCGACAACAGTGCCAACTGTTGTGCTAAAGTATTTCACTTCAGCAGTTAGTTTCACTTGAAAACCCAACTAAGTTGCTTTGAAGTATTCTAAACAAACTTATCACCATTGATTTGCATTTAGTTAAATGTACTGGTGCCGCATTATTTGACGCTGCTGAGTAAAATGTTGTACAATTTTAGGCATTCCTAGCATGTTTGCTCTGACGCCTAGTTTCTAGCTCCGTCGTTGAAGCAGTTCTTACGTGATGCTTGACTCAATTATTACTGTTCGGCTTTTCGAAACTGTGATAAGAGGCTTTATATTTAAGTAAAATACATGATGACTTCATTACGACGACATTTAAACTTCATAATATAAATGATCCAACAAAATGCCAGAAAGTATTTTGAACAGCCAACAACAATCAAACCAACTTGATTTAAATTCTGCAACTGAAGTTCGCCAGAAATTGCGAAATATAAACTTAAAAGTGAGCCAGTCATGGACTTCCTAATTACCCTGCATTCGAAAGAAAGACTGATTGAACCAGTAAGGAAAAAATAACTAAACTAGAGTGAGCTATGACAGTGAAATAAAAAAAAAGCCTTCAAGTGAAATCGAAATAATAGCGTGCTATGAATCAAGAGAAATGTTTGCAACAAAACCACTGTTATATTCCCTCAAAGATTGCTTGGAAACTTGAATTGGAGTTTCAATTTACTTTTTATTTAACTCTCTGTCGGTTTAGAGGGAAAAATCAAGTAACAGCGTAATACCACGCTTAGCATTATTTACCAAAATTTACTCAAAAGGAAGGAGCTAAATATATTTTAAATGAAAATAACACAAAAGTTTGGAGTGAGAAGTTTATCAAAATCAACGCTGTGGAACTTCTGGTTGTAACGGAATCTTGAATAAGTAATGCGAGCTCATTATTACGATGGAATTAGTTTTGGAAAACGGATAAAGATTTTGTTAGTCGATATCTCAAGAGAGATTGTGTTTCTGACGGCTTAAAGTTTCATCGTGGATTTTACTTGGAAACTGAGAAGAATACTGAACGGTTTCACCAATTGCTTTTAGACGACAATGGCGCCGATTCTGTTGTTCATTCACTAAAGTAATTAGAGGACTTTTGTCTGATTATTTTTAACATACATAGGTATTATACCTATTTTTCAACGTCTTGTTTGCGCCCTCTCACTACGCTTATTTATTATCTAACTAACTAAGCATCTCAAAAAATATTGTTTAATCACTAAACGTCTGTTTTCTGTTCTCATAAACTATTACTTTTAATCTCACTTATAGTTTGGACCTCGTTAGCGCATATTTGATAGTTCTCTTTTGGAATGTCTTTTCTTGAGAAAACAGAATCGACTCTGCTTTATATTCACGCCTAAAGCAGGCAAGTATATTCTTTGTCCGTATTGTATTACTCATAAAGTTCAATTTTATGGACTTTTTTGTGCTTGTCTCTTTATGATTTATTAAAGAAGTAAAGACAGAAATACACCTTATTTTAGACCAGAGCGTGAACGCCAGAATCAGGGAAAATGACTTTTAAAAGTTGCTGTAATGGTAATGAGTTGTTTAATGTTATTTGGTTTTTTCCCATACTGTTTCTGGTTTGACCTTGACGTGACCTTTAATAAAAGTTCACCTTTCACAAACTATGCACACATTTGATGTTTTGTCTCTAAATACTTTCCAACCTTTTTAGGACTCTGCGTTGCGAAATATTATTATCTTCTGTTGTCATGTTTTAAAGCCTTTTATTATTAACATTTGTTAGTTTTGCAATTTTCGTTCCTTTATTTTATGAGAACTTAATAGAGACTTAATTATTAGATAGCTCAAAAAACATTATTAGTGGGCTTAAACAATATATTGTGCTTATTGTACCAAACGTATAAATTCACAACAGCGCACAAGGCTAATAATCCAGCTGCAACAAAGTTCAAAGTCCGATTTAAATTACAAACTTCCACATCTCTATTTTATTTGGCCTACATTATAACCGACTTATATTCCTGACGGTCGTAATATTTTCTTATTGGCAAAGCTCCAGAATATTCCGTTGTACTGTAGTGCTCGAATAGAAGAATTAATATTTTATAATCCTTTTCTCGCTATTATGTTACGTATCTCTTGTTTTGTTCTGAGTTTAATCAAATTTTATACTATTGTGAATTTGTGTGGCTCGTATGTCTGCGCCGGAAGGATGTTCGTAGAATGTACGAGAATCGTTGTACTGTGCTATAGCTAGATGTTTGTTTAAACTTATGTACACATTATTTATATTGTCTATATACCTCGTGATAAAATTACTATGTCGGGTTGCAGCTAGTACTGTACCGGCTTTGCAGTAACAAGATTATCTTGTTCAAATGTTAATACTTTGTTTGTTTTTCGTAATTTGTGTTTTTCAGTAATCGAACTTTGATCAGATTATTCCATACTACTAATCTGCGGTTTTGTCGTCCTACTCTCAGTTTATTGATGCATATTATAAAATATTTGAGAGAGCTAACTGCAAATTCAATGATTTCAGTGCTTTAAATATCATGGTTTTCACTGTTCTAAATATTAAATTAATTGCAAACATAAACATAGTACACATCAAAATAAGAACATTTTGAGATAAATGTACAATATAATTACGAAATTGAATGACATTCAATTAATAGCTTTTTATCGAATAACATACATTTTATATTATAATCATGCATACGATATTAAGAGTCACAGGTAATATGTACATATTACCTGTGACTCATACGCTACTGAATTTTCACAATATTTATTTGGAAAGCACAGTCAATCAATCAGTGAATTGAAAGTGCATGCAGAAATCATATTATATTAATCCAAATGAAAGCTCAATGATGCGTTTCAATCATTTTTGAGATATTTCACGTCATTTTACTGCCCGAAGCCGACAGATAATTATATTGCAATAAATATTACACAATGAAGAAGTTACTTTAAAAAATCAACTTTAATATAACATTGTTAGCTATTTATATTGCGTTTGTATTATAGGTTATTTGTGAAGTTGTGTTTAATATTTCTTTTTTTCATTCCCGATATGTAAAAATAAATGAAAATGATAATAATAAATAATTACCAGTAGTCGTATAGTTATAATTAAATAAGGCTATTGAGGAGTGTAACAGGATAATTTAACTACACAAACGAAATCTGATCAAAAATGGTACAAAATGAAAATTACATTAACAACATTTTTCAAGCTTTATCGCGGGTTATTTTGTTTTAAACTTTTATCTACCCTCATCTCGCTTCGGGTACTTTTCAGTAGCTATAGTCACGGAGTGTGAGTGACGGAGGGTAACGCCGTAGTATTTTAAATAAAAGCACAATATTTTAACGGCAATGATGTCGTGTGTTTCTATGAGTAATATTATATAAAATAGGACAACATTTTGTTTGAGTTACAAATGGTTGTTTCTTATCTGATTGTTGCTTGTGTCTCTTGTTTGCATGTTTGTAAAGTTTCCTCCCTGGATTTTATTTAAGAGAAAGCCTGTCTTTTTCTGAAAAAGGAGAAGGATGTTGGTCCTTTATGTGCGTTGTCTGAATCCCACATTCAGACAACGCACATAAATTGCATGCCATAAAGAAATGTCTCTACGTGCAAAAGTAGTCTTTAAAAGTCAACACAATACAAAAAGACAACCGTTATACTAGGAGCAATCCTGTATAGTGGAGGAATTTACAGACAATCAAGCAACGAACACAAATTAAACCCAGACTGAACTCAACACAAAATACATAGACTCACGCCTGTTTCCCGAAGGGGTTGGCAGATACTACGGAAGGCCATTTCTGAAAAAAACAGTTTGTGGATTACACAAAATGTTGTCTCATGTGAACCTCAACACTTGCAAACGGCGGCAATAGGTGACAAGGCTGACGCTTAAACCAATAAACCAGTCAAACTTCTCCCCTAGTTTCGTTGGACCTTCAACAACACAGCCAACAGCAACGAGGTGAGCGACGCGTACGTCTCCCGCGCTGGCACCAGTTCCACCGTGACGTATACTCCTCACACTGAGATGGACTACGGCACGCTACTCTGCTGGGCTCACAACAGGATTGGGAAGCAACGCGTCCCTTGCGTGTATCATATCATCGCTGCTGGTGAGTGTGGTTTCACTTTCCTGTCTCAGTCAATGGTAGAAGTTTTCCACTTTGCTTTCATAGAATTTTAGGGAAAAAGGATATTACTTATTACCTACTTATCTAAAAAAATATTGTGGTTAAGGTGATTCTAGTTTTTTCATTTTAGTTTAGCTATGTGTACCATACATGTAGCTTAACGTGACGTTAGGGATACGAATGGAAAATCCTAAATGTATCCTTAGGTTGATATTATGTGTGATTTAGTGACTTAAATACGTTTTTGGAAGTCCGTGCCATATTCATGGATCCTTGTGCCATTCAATTCGTTGCTGCATTGTCAATCGCAGGGCATATTATGGATCTGTCAAAATCGAAGAGAGCTTGTTGTTGAGCTGCCTTGAGCTGCTCTGCTTTTACAGTGGCGAGTATTGAGCGTAATGTCAATTTGATTGGTTGATCCCCTAACATTTTACCCATATTGCGACCGAATAGCTATATCGTAGGTAGCATAGTTATTCTACTGTCAATTTAACTGATTCATTCTAATACTAGCTGAATGTTACTCCATTCGGTCTTAATACTAGATGATAGTAATCCGAATAGGCAATTTGTATCGTAAATACAAACATGAAGCTTTATAGGCAATTCCCGTTAGTACAACAAGAAGATATATGTAGATAAACATTAGTTAATAGATGCCTTGCAACTTGCCTCTAGAGTATTACTTAACTGATAGTTACATACCTACAACACGGACTTATACCGTAACATGGAAATTCATCTCGCAATAATCAAACTTCACATCAATTAAAGGAAATACATCATAGCGGAAGATATTCCTTATACACAAGGCCGGGTCATCGAACGAAGCTAAGTTTTGAAATTGTTTCATGATTGAAAAGTAAACTTTATGCAAATTAGAATAAAGTTGTTTTTAATAAAGCAAAAAGTGATAAATCAAGATAATTTGCAAGGGCAACTTACCAAGTAGTTTCCTAAGTTAAGTTTAGTACCGCAATACAAAAATACGTGATAGATTTGGATGGTTCAAGCATACACGTTTTGTATTCTTTGATATCTTCCCTTGTCCCTGATTAAGGAAAAGTGATTTAATGTTTTTCTTTGATTTTCTAAGAAATTATACGGGCTGCCTTGTGCTCTCAAGAATGCACTCAGCAAATGATTGTTTCATTACAAAATAGTAAAAGACCTAATAATAGGTAATTATAAAAGCCAATTTTCTTTTCAGAGAGCGCATCTATTGTAATCCACCTTACATTACACTATTTAATTCCTTAACTTCATATCAAACAGACTTCAGCTTATAAATATGTAAACACATCATTATACAACATACAATAGTTTATATAATACACAGCACCTCCACGAAATATGTAGGTATTTGTCTATTTAAACGCAAACGCCTTACCCGCCCGAGGGCAGTTCAAAATTTGCTCTGAAGCCCTCGTATGTTGGGATAGATGAGCGTGCGTTGTATAAAGTAAAACAATCTAATTTTAGACTCGTGTATTTTGAATTACGAGATGTTTTTCGCATAACATGAGATATTATTATTTGTTAATACAAATAATAATATCTCATGTTTTGCGAGTGTCATCTATGTTTTACTGAGTTTGTTATTAAACAAACTCAGTACAAAACAAAACATAGATGACACCATGAACAAAATAAGGTGATTGTGAGTAGTTTGTAGTCAAATGATAAACTTCGAAACCAGCAGATTTTCAAATAAACTTTCTAACCCCGTTTTACCAACTAAGGAGTGGAATATAAAATCAATCTTAGGTTATAAAAGGAACGAATTATCTTCTAATCATTTGAAGACGTGTATCATTTCGTCGACCAGATTCTACACTGCCATCCCCACATGATTTAAAGTTTGAAAAAGTTTAAGCACTTTATGGATGTTATTAATTAAATCTGAAACTTTACAATTGGCTCCAAATATAAAATAACGCTACCTAACCGTAACAATAATTTCTTGAGATATAAATTCTACCACATACGCAGAACACTATTTAGTCCCAAACCAAGCAGAGCCTGTAGTAGATAATCGATAAACATACTTTATTTTTTGTAAACACGTTTACATTTTATATAGAAACACCCAGACCAATACGTCATCCATGTTCACGCACACAAATGTTTGACTTGAGAGAATCTTACCCACGACCGTTGGCGTAGCAGTCGATTACACTCGCGCTACGCCACCGGGTTGTCTAATTATAAATCCTTATTTTCTTTCGCCCAGGTCGTCCAGATCAAGTTCATAACTGCACAGTAGTAAACGCGTCACTCACATCGTTCGGGGTTCGGTGCTCCGAAGGGTTCAACGGTGGCATGCCTCAGTCTTTCCTTCTAGAAGTACGAGAAATTGTAACACAGGTAAGTATCTAAATATTTGAACATAAATGAAATCGGCAAGATGACAGAAAAAGTATACAACACTATTTTATATTATCTGCAACCATTATTGCCGGAAAACAAATGTATGATCCATTTGTTCCATTAAATTTGATATTTATTTTTTTATTTTATTTTATTATTTTCGGAATACCAACAGCTTGAAATACAAGTGATAAAAACGAATTTAAACAAATGCATAGCTATTAATAGGTATTCGCTTATATAAGAATTCCAAGAATGAACTGGCTTTTTGAATTCAGTTTTCAAGCAGAACCATATTTTACGGTTTTAGTCGAATAGAGCAAAGTTCTTATGCTATACACTAGAGATTTCGTGATATCGATTCAAATATATTCTTCAGAGGCTTCAGAGGCATAAATACAATTAACAAAGAAAACAATTTTGTATGACACTTGATTTGCTTAGAGATCTTTGTCAACACTTTTTTATCTGAGGACAAAACGTTGAAATGTCAACGTGACTGTGACCCCTATCAAGTTCAAAGCTTATTCTAGCTTCTATAGGTCCCTGACCGACCGTTATCTCAGTAAGCGGAAAATTATTAGTCTTATAAAAGGTTCCTGAGTAAAACACTGGTGCATTTGCTTTTCTTTCTTGTAAAATACAATGTGTAGAAGTTTTTGATAAAAATATAAGACTCAGAGGACTTGCAACTTAGCCATCGTCTTTTTAAGCTCTACGTTCGGTCACATTAAACGATGTTAGATGAGAAAGTTTGTAATTATTTTAGATACCTATACCTATCTAAAACAGCATTCGTTGTGAGTCTAGCTCGCTAACTAACGTAAACAAAATAAAAGCGGATTATATAATCCGCTTTTATTTTCTTTATTCGTAAAGTGGATTTTTTGCATCTTTGAAATTATTAGTATTCTTGAGTTTTTCTTTGATATTACCACTAACTGGTTTTGTAATTTAGAAAGACGATAAGCAAAAAATGGTCTCGAAGAAGTTGGTAGTCGACATTTACCATCTAGCATTTATGAAGGTCTTAATATACTATGAAGCACGCTCGTCATTTTTCAAAAAAAAATATTGCAAACCCTCGTCTAGCAGTGAACTGATACGAGCTATTGATGATGATGATGATGTTATTAACTTAATTTTTTACGTTCATATGCGTCACTTTGTGCCCTAGAAGAATAAATGATTTTGACTTTTGACTTTCTGTTATTACAAACACTATGTTCTGCATCCCACCAGGAAATAGTAGCCAACGTATCAAGCGCGGTGCCTCGCTTCACTGCCGTTGGTTTAGCTCCTGGTCGGACGTATGCTGCTGCTGTGCTGGCATATAATGCCAAAGGTAGAGGAGATCCCTATCCATTACGAGCCAGCACTTTGAGACCACCAGAGAAGCACCATGTTCATGATAAAAGTTTAGGTAAGTTATTCACTTCGATTCCGTAATTAGACATAAATATTTGTTACTTTTAAAATTGCAGTTAGAAATATACTTACATTATATGCTTGCTATAATTATTATTTGTGTCAAAAGCAAGACGAGAGAGACGAATTGCAGATGTCAATTAAAACAGAACTACCTAAAAAGGACTATTTTGTTTGGCAGATCTTCCACGAACCGCTTTCCAAATGTCAGGCGCGATGTCGGTAGCTGTTGGTGGTGGTATCATCGTGATGGTAGTGCTAATTCTCTTCATGATAGCTATGAGGCAGCGCTGTGCCAAACGGAAGCCAAGATCCGCACCACCGCCGTCCTCACAACCAGCCTCGCCAGATAAACTAAGAGAAAAAGAAGACAGTGAAAGTGATGACAGGAACCCTGATATTATTCCGTCAGATACTGATCAAATGCAGGTAAGTGGCGAAAATAAATTAAATAATCCTTGAAATTAAGAATAAGGCAGCGATAGCCGAGTGGATATACCAACAGACTGCCATGCAGAGGGTATCGGGTTCGAATCCACGGCGCGCACCAATGACTTTTCGGAGTTATGTGCGTATTGAATTGTTAATTATCGCTTGTCCCGTGCCTCGGAGAGCACGTTAAGCCGTCGGTCCCGGTTGTCATGAAGATCTTTGGCAGTCGTTACAGGGCGTCAGTACCTTCTAAATAAACTGACACTAGTCTAAACCATGGAATATCGCTATCCCTTCGGGTTGCGGAGGTCAGACAGGCAGTCGCTCCGTGGAAAAGCTAATATTCAGCCAAATCCGGTTAGACTAGAAAGCGGACCCCAGATTGAAAACTGGGATAACGCTAAGAGAAAAGAATCCTTGAAATTAAGAATCAAATGCAAAATAGAACCTTAGCCCTCAGCTTTTTAAATATAATCGTCGTATTATGTCTAGGTGAAGAAATAGGTAAAGTACCTCTTCAACTTCTGTTTTTAATTATCTTTTTGATTTTGTCCGTTGAATGAGTCATATTATTATATAGCCCCCTGAGCTGTTAGGGATTAGTACCGCAATCTTTTTTTACGACTAAAGATATTGTCAGATTTAGAAACAGAAACGTGTTAAGAGGAGTTTTTATTGTACATAACATTTCGAACTTAGTGGTGTCCGTAAGAAGCAAAGCCGACTTTTTACGGTTATGAACGTTGATTGTAAAAACTCAGTTAGTTAAATAAAGTCTATAAATTTAATAACTTCCTCTAGAGGATCATTAAATTGAATAAATTAAAATTTTATTTCGTCTCGAATGCCCCAGTTATGATTTATTGTCTTCTTAGATGGACTACTACCGGCAACAGCAGGTATCTACGATATCCCCTCCCCTTGGTAGTAGGGGACCTCGAGGCAGCGTGGCCGGAGTACGGGGAGGTTTGCCAGCGTACTGCCCACTGAGAACCGCGCCACCACCGACACATGGCAATATGCATGAACCTACAGTAAGTCACCAAATATCTTAATGCCGTCGTAGGTATATGTACTCGTAGTTGACTAGTTCCAGGACAGGTTAATCGGTTTTGGCCTCTGGTGAGTTATATATAACTATATATACCTATATATAGGTATATATACCTGTCATCAATACATGTGTAAGTACTATAAATGTATAACATTTTTAGATGTTAGGTGATGAGTTTTTTGTTTCCAAATGAGAATGTATCAGTATTAAAATATCTTTCCACCAGATCGAGGAAGGCTATTCTTATGGTGTTCTGTTCGTCCAGAACGCAGGCATTCCTCCACCGGCGCGGTTCGCCTCGGGCTCGTGCACGCTGCCACGCGGCACTTCCCTCGGCGGTGCGGGGGGCACCGGGGCAGCTCCCACCGCGGAGGCACGCTGCGGCATCCCCCTCCAGCACTTACGCACGCTGCCGCGCCCCACACCTCTCGCCGCGCATGCGACGCATGCCCCGCCGGCGCAAGCTCCGCGCGTCCCACCCCGCGACACTCCGCTCTGACAGACCACGCAACTATAGGACGAACTGTAAATAGGACCGTGTGTCAAAGTGCTCAAAAACATTTTTTAAATCGAGTGATTAGTATGTTAGGTTTTTGTTGAGTGGAACTATTTATGTTTAACGTAAAGTCACGCTACCGTCTAAGAAAGTACGATAGTAATTTTTTTTTGTTAAAAGCAATCTTTGCTGGCTTTATGCTAAATTGAATAGTTCCGTAATATCAAGTACTTGCTGATTTTGATATTCTGTTGGTTTTATAATTGGTATTAAAAAGGCATCTGAGGACGACGCTGTGTAGTGTTCTTATTACGACAATCTCTTTAGCGAAAGACAAATGGTCTCTTGTCTACGTGTTGAAGACTACTACTCCTTCGTTTATTAAAGTGTTTTACCATAAATTGTACATGTTTTAAACTAATTTTATAGCGTGCTTTGCATTTATTACTTTAAAAATAGTGAATAAGAAATAACTTTTCAAATGTGAGTTTGTAAATAAGTTTTTAATCATATTATCGTGATAACCAATATTTTATTAAACAGTTGAGTTAGACATTAAGCTGTTATATTGAAATATGTTGTTAATTTCGTAAGCCTCCACCAAGTAAACGATTTCAATTCAACTAAACAATATCCTGGTTACACGAGACTCGATTCCTCTATAGTAAAGACTATAATATATCAAATAATTCAATTCAAAAGCAAATAGTAGATTTTACCACGCGTCTACACAGGTCAGGTCGTGACGGCTGTCAGTGAATCAACTTAACATATTGAGAGCAAATCTCGGGGCACTGACGGGTTAAAATCGAGCGGTAGTTGTTAAAACTCCTTTTCCTGAATTTTATCTGAAATGAATATTTTGGTGTTTTTTGTTGCAAGCATTTGTTGTTATTTTAATAACCAGTTTTGGCTTGTAATATTTGGCATGTACTTGATATTATTGTTAGTTGAATTCCGATTAGGTAGGATAAAATAATTGAAAATTCTGTTAAAATTTGTTTGTAAATCTAAAATGTAAATAGGACGTGTAAACTCTAGTTATACATTCAAAACAATATTTATACTCAAAAATGTTAAACAGTGTAAAATCGGAATACGGAAAATTGTTTTGGAAATTTATCATTTTATGTTTATAAATGGTTGTGAAAATAAAACAAAACCAAGTTTGTAACTAGTTATATGGATATCAATATACCGTTTAAACTTTGGGATTAAAATGTGTTGAAGATTGGACTAATATTTCCTACTGTATTATAGTTAGTATGAAACTGATATTCTAGTTAATAACATAATCACTGATGTGTGATAAGTTAAGTCTCGGCTCTTTTGTTTATTAGGTGTCTGCTGAAATTTTAAATTTCGAAGTCTAGATGGCGTTAAAATCAAACAATCATGGCGTCTTTTAAAATCTACCCACAATGTTAAACAATATTCATAGTTTTTATTTCAAGAGTCATGCATATTTTGATGTATAATGTTTCAAATACATCTAAAAGATCACTGCCAGTAAGTAAATTGACTAGTTTTAGGATTTTAATGAGCCTATATAATAATTAAGTTATAAAATAAAGCAAGCTTTATTTATGTTAAAAAAATGTTTAAGTAATTTGGATTACTTGATTTGGTTACCCTGAATATAATGTTTTGGAAGGTTGATAATTCCAAGATGCGTTGCAGGGGCAGTCCAGTAATGATAAACGATGAACAAAAATATATGTTAAAAATAATTAATATTTGTGTAAAGGTTACACCCAAGAAATTAATAGAATTCTATTTAATTTGTCAGTTACAAACTTTTTTATTTTGAGACATACCTAAAATAATTTTAAAGTAAGGTGTTTTAAAACTGGTGGTCCGAAATTTTCAAATGATCATAATTACTTAAACCTAGCTCATTGGTGTCTACCACATGTAATAATGCAACTAAAGAGATAATTGTACGTTTGGATTCGGTCAATTAGAAATCTGTGTTTTATTTTGCTCCAAAGAAACAGACGCAATTCAAAGGAGACAAAAGTTATTCCTTAATGTTTTTTGAAACCAAAACACCCAAGGACAGACCGTCGAGACATCAGAAAAATGTGAAAGTAACTTTTGTGACATGGTGTCAAAATTTGGATCTCTGCAAACTGGCAAATTGCAAAAAATATGGCATGCTATGAATCACCGACAGCTTGTTTTCATTATTTATCTTGATTATGTAGCCGCATTATTCGTTGTAACCCAACTCAGCAGACACCTACAAATAAACATGAGATTTGAGCCGCTAACAATAGAGTTCATAATAATTTGTCCATTAAGGGTTTTGTACATACAGTAACAATGTAAATATGTTTTGTATTATAATGGTTATAATCCTATTCGTGTCTTAAAGTGATGTAAATGCCGTGAGTAATGGGTACATGACTTTGTAAAACCTAGCTGAGGCGACCAGAGGAAGGCGAGACGTCTAATATACTGTATATATACATGTTTGGGCAATTGCTTGGAAATAACATGTGACAACGTCTGAGAAGTTTTGGGATAATTATATGTATGTTCGAAGTTTCTAAAGCATCGTCAGCCATATTGTGTTCGAAGATGAGTTTGGTCAACTTTTACTTGGATAATATCTAATTTCGGCCTGAATTAAAAAACTATGCTGATTTGAGTTTCGGTGAATAATCTCTTTATAATAGTATACAAGCTTTCATTTGATCTGTTTTTTTCATGGAAAACAATATTACTATAAATAATATGAATTGTTTTGTGTTGAATAAATTAGTAATAATATATTTTTAGAAATCTGCTCCTAAAATATATTGTTATTTATTCACCAAAAAAGCTATTCCATGTAATTTGCAGTAATATTGCTTTTCTACAAATAGTAACATAAAATATTTCTAGTTCTGTAATTGAACGGTTTCATTGAAAACAATATATTATTATCATGATATTTTGATGTTAGAATTTTATTAAATGAAATTCTATTATAAGTGGTTTCGTCGAAAGTTCACTTAGTTAGTAATTAATCATTAATGGAAGCATAGCACACATCGAATAATGATATCAAAAGAACTATCGTAGTTTAAGTGAAAGCAATAATTATTCATATTATATTAGGTAACGGACAAGGCTTTTGATTGTTGTAATACACTGAATTCAAATATTTTTATTGGTCAATTATTATAAAAGAAATTACAAAAGTCAAAAACAAAATGTATCGTTCAGTTTCGCGTATGAGCGCCTTGCCTTATATCACTGGACTAATCAGTAATACTCATCTTTATAACCAATACTATTTAACTAATATGAAAATAAAAAGAAAGATTTATATAATTACGTAAACACAAAGCTTTTTCAGAAGATGAAACTCGCTTACTTCTCTGTTAACATTTAATAGTCCCATTACTACTGCTTGTCCAAGTTTGTGTGATAGTGACCCCATTTAGGACAAAATATTATCATATGGGTAAAATTACTCCGTCTGTAAAGTTTCTTTGAATTTTATTGTTGTTGAGGACTAGTTAATTGCAATACCTAACATCCAGTGTGAGAGAAGTCTAAACAAAGAACGAAAATGGTAATTCAATGTTATAGGGTTATATAAAAATAAATTGACCATTTAATAAACCAAGTTTTGACGTTTGCGGTTACCTAGAGAAAATCTAACAGAACATAGAAAATATCAAATTGTTACGAATTCTCGACCACTTTTATAGTCAGAGGTACGTTGGAAAAGGCGAAAAACATTCTTGGGTTATGGCCCATTTGAAAAAGTTGTACCTAAAACACATGATATTACACAATATAATGTAACCATGATACCCATAGGCTTACCCTGGTTGCAATTACAAAGTCATGTCGTCATTCCTCAAGAAGGAAATCATCGAACGATTGGACAATGGGTACATACTCAATTAAATAATTTAAAACTATTAGTTAAATAATTATTTCTAATAATTGCAATTTAATTTTAGCGGATATAAAATATCCTATTCTGTTGCTAGTTAATAATTTTATAATTAATAATTAAGTTTGTACGTTAAATAATTGTAAATAGTTTAAAATGGAGTCTTTCTAACTGTCGGAATGTTTTCACTAAACTATTGGGAAACGAAAATAAATGGAAATATTCGCAAATGTTCGCTTTTGATGTTTCATTTTGGCCGAAGTTTTGACGAGCTTCCCTACTATAACTATTCCAATTTCAGCGGTGCCGGCGCGTAAGTATATTTGTGTTAGAAATAACTTATTTTTATTTGTTTCGCACAAAGTGAATAATGTATTCTTTACATAACTTGCAGAATATGTAACGTGTATGTATATTATACCCATTTGACCTTGCTACTCGTATGAGATGAGATAATGGTATTTGAATATGGGGCTACCTAAGATCGTGTAGAGTTGATATAAGTTACGATATTTCTTTAACAGGGTAATCAAATCGTGATATCCATAGTAGAACATAATGTTGCACATGGTATAACTATAGTTATTTTATATAGGTAGACCTCTATAAATTATTTGGATATCGAAACTACGATACTGTTAATAAGCCATTTTCATGAAGGAGAAAGCTAGAATATGTTATAATAATATGATTATTTTATTTACATTCTAGCTTACTAGAATTACTATGAACTTCTTTTTAACTATTAGTGTTTCAATTCTCAATCTCATCAAATATCAAGGCTTTATCAACATTCAAGCAACGGTCACCATATTATATACTCAGGCTCAAAACCACCATTTGTGGATAATGTTGTGTGTGGTTCGAACCCACACTCAAAAAAGTACCAAAATGTTCATCATATTGTAGAATATCTAATTCACTTGGTGTATTAGCATACTGGCACACCATAATACGAAAGCTGTATCACATCAAAGCGATTCAGTTGGTGCTGATTCGCTTTCGGGTTTGTTTCGTGAACATATTATTATATGTTCATTCTGATAAAGTGGTCATCTTTTACATTATCAGTTACGTGACTGACTAACGTATGTTATTATGAGTTTCTAACTCTGATCGATGAAATGATGTACCTATTCTGTACACGAATTCAAAGTATAAAAGGGAACATATTTAAAAGAAGAGCACCGCGCTCGAACGCTCTGAATATCGATTATTAAAGTTAAGGCAAATTTCCTGTATAATTTTATTCAAATTTATAACAAGTCCTACCCACGCTCCTATATTTAAATATTCTCAATCCAAACTTTCAACAGAAACTATATTCAAAATACTCGAACGACGAGTCAAACTTGAGTTAAAACTATTATAATCTTAATAAACTTAAGTTTGACTACATCGAGAAGCCAAAACAATCTGCATAAATTCATTATTATAATGCTCGTAGAATCAGAATTCCTTCCATCAAAGTGAATAGTTTGAGCAACAAAGACACTAAACACATTTAATTCCAAACAATTCGGGAAGGTATTCCCCAAAAAGGGGGGCACAGAAGAACTTTGGGAATAGCTGAACTTGACGCATACTCTATAAGTTTTAGAGTTCCTCAAACTATTATGTGGTTACCCCTTTATGGGAGCTATGCGACTTAAGCTGCTTAAGGCGAGTTTATAGTTTGTACACAAAAACTGGCCAAGGTCGCATAAATTAGTACCACATATCTGAAAGAAGTAATATTTACAGAATTAAATAATGTTGTAGAAAAAACTAGTGCAAAATATTCATTTTCGGTGTGAAAATAATTAATTTTGAGATTATAGTCTTACTGTTACAGAGGTGCATTTTAAAGTGCTACCACATGCATGGTTTCGGTATCAGTACCTAATGGATTGCCCATTACATACAATTTACCCTGAGTTGTCAAATTTATAATCCAAGATCTGGTTTATGCTAAATATGTCTACAAAATATGTGACGCGTTCTATATCTTCATCAAATTACATTGAGCCATAATAATATTTAAAGGCAAAGTAATACATAAAGTTTGTATTTAGAATAAATTAAGTTGCAATCGATACAAAAATTCAAACAAAATATTCCTTTTTCTGAAAAAAATCAATAAACCTTATTCACTCCCAGAAAACTTTAACCTTAACACCTATGCAAATAGCTGTTAAGCCCAGCTCGTCCTATGCAAACAAACTTACGATGCATTTCATCCGGAATGCAATTCGTTTTACATAAACAAAAACACTTTGCAGCCATTCCATCATCTGACTGGGGCAAAGTGGCGTAATGTTTAGCGACAAAACACCGATGTCCAAGATTTTTTGCGCTAAGCTTTTCAATACTTCCAACCATTGCGCTGGTCAGAATTTACGAGTTCGCTCGAACACCCTTTTAACCGCACTGGCGTTAATGCCATCGCATTAGGTCTGCCTATTTTCCTGATTACTCGACGTGCAAAAAACAACAGAACTGGCCAATCGTGCTAAGTGAGAGAGTCGTTTGCTAAAACGTGTGCGTGGATTAAGTTTGAAAAAGATGCTTTGTAGAAACTAAAGTATGTTTTCTATTGTTCCTGCTCGCCATTTTCCTAAATTGCATTGTTCTGTTTTTCGTAGCTTATTTTCTGTGTGATATGCTTAGTTAAAGTTATATCTCTGCATCTTCTATACATACATAAAAAAATTAAATGATCTTTTTCAAGTGCATATTATAGTCATATGCACGATATCAAGTCATCAACAAACTTATATTAAAAATATTGTCTGTCTCGTTGTTCGTTTGGAGTAATCTCTGAAATGGCTGTACTGATTTAAATAGAACTTGCACTGGGAAATAGACGACTTTGCAGCGTATATACAGTAGACAGTAATTTGATCCAAAAGATATTGTTGTTATCGAGATACCGAAATAACGTGGATGAAACCGCTGGCAACAGCTAGTCAATAATATAAATCAAAGTTGAATTAACATTTTTAACCAAAATTTGGAGATCGCTATCCTGAAGATTGGCCTTAAAACATAATTGTAACACCACGAACTGCTTGACTATTCAGTTTTATCCTATAATTTCTTAATAGAAAACCATAATACCATGTTGAAAACTAGCGTATTCCATGTTATCTTATTTCTCTCATTAGTAGTTTTTCAGCTGATTAATGATCTCTATAATTCTGGCACATTGCCAAGTTCATCTTTCATTAATCTGACTATCCACGGTCGCTAAGATTGGTAACAATATGCTGAAAATAAGAACAGCATTTTTAATGGACAAAATATCAGCTCAAATGTGGAGTATAGCTAGAAAATACATTTTGCTTCCAATATATTTTCCCAACTTCACCATTCACAGCCACCATCGAGTAATTGTGTGCCTTGTCCATTACCACTTCAGTTTGACTATTCGGAGAGGTATCTCGGTGACTGAATAACTTTGATTCTCCTGCTGACCTCGTAATTTCTAATGCAAGCTCTCTGGAAAACACCGGGCTCATTCCGTCGCCCTCTGAGTGGAGACTTCTGGAAATATCATCACACGGCATATAATAAACCATTATTAATTTTATAAACAATCGTACGTAGTACATAGGTAGGTACATAAGTTTACATACTTAAGTGTATAAACTATTATTAAGTGTATATTGTAGTTAAATAATGATAATGACTTCAATTATATCTCATTTTGAGTATTCTGTATTTATAGGTTTATGTGAATTGTCCACATTATAATAAGTCACAGAAATAATTGCTACTGTTTAAATTACGTAGACTCTACGCCGTAGAGTATGGCAATTACTGAACGTATTAATATACACGTTCTTTGCAATTCCGTTGTTGGGTCCTATTGAGATACAAATTAAATTCTGTACTACCGTTGTAATAGAACAGATAAAGGTAAATTCAAAATAGTTCCAAGAATTATACTATCATATACATTAATGTTATGAAATAGGTATGTAATATAACTTATGCACGTTCTATTTGGATGGTATTGGGCACAGCAAACATTTATGTGGCCGCTGGCTAGGCAATATATTTGATTGCTACCGCAGTAATATGAAAAAGTACTACATACGCAAAAAGTCAATCACAATCAATATCCAAATAGCAACAGCTACAGCCAATTAAATTAAAAGCAGTTCCACCAAATCGTAACAGCTAAAAACAAATATTTACTCCGTTCCTTCTAATCACTAATTTACACTTACAAATGTACCGTAGCGTCGAATGCTTAAACATTTACGGGAGCAATCGAACTGCCCTCAGTGGTCCGAGATAGCAAGGGTGTCAGCTGGGTGGACGCGCAAAGAGTAGGGAGAGGGGGTAAAGAGAGTGCTTCCAGCAATTTGCATTTATTTACTGCTTTTCACAGGTAAGGCACGAAACAAAAGAACTTTTGTGGAGTCAGTGCGGGCCTTGGCAATCGTAAATTTTATTTTGTTTATTTTTCTCGGCGTGATAACCGTGATAGGTGTATGCGTAAGGTTTCATTGCCCGAGGCTTTTTGTGAGAGTTTTATGATGCAAATATTTTTAGTAACGCAAATTGCTTGACGTATTAGTACGCAAAATCACTGCAGTATCCTCTTACGCGGCGTCCTACGGAGCGGCTCACCGAGAACGCGATTGTGGATCGGTCGGATGTGGTTTCTACGCGGTGCGGTTAGACGCGGCTGCTCTGTCCTACGTGCGCGCTAATCGTTTTATTCCATCCTACGGCGTTCATTTGACATAAACAATTAGATATGGACATGACAGCTCATTTATTGCATATTTATTGGAAAATTCATATCTTACGTATCAAGTACCTACTCAAGAATTACGGACGACAGAGAAGTGTAACTAATTATAGTGTTAATTAAAATTTAATTAAATGTGCCCGGTAGATAGCAATAGGCTCGCCCCCTATTAAATTGATACCGAAACATAAAATACACCTCTGCCTACCCCTTTGGGGATAAAAGGCGTGCAGTTATGTTATGAAGTTATGCTAAAATTTCTACTTCCGACATTCCGATATTTATTTGAAAAAAGAAATGCTGACACCGCGCCCAGTTCGCACGGAAATATCAAGCCAACTGATTGCGTTCGCGTCAACTCGAGCCGCACCGCATCGCACGTCACGTGCATTTGCTCACGTAGGAGTACACGTTAATAGGTACCGACTGTTTGTTGTTCCCGCGCCGCGTCGCATCGCGTTCGTATCCAGACCGCTCACGTAGGACGCCGCGTAAGGGCTTACGCGGCGTCCTACGTGAGCGGCCTGGATTCAGATTAGCGTATTTTTCTGCGCGTATACGGTCGTTTCAGCATACGCGTATACACGAGCGCTACATTACGCGCTTCAAAAAACCGGACTCGCGTAAACAGGCATATTTCGCCGTGTTTGCTCGAAACGGTAGTGTCATCTTGTCAGTGTTTTCATGGATTCTATTGGCTCGCGCTTATACGATCTAAGAAGCGCGTCAACGATGGTATGAGTTGCGCTTGTGCCAAAAAGCGCGCCTATAAGCGCCTACATGCGCTTCCAAAAACGAGCTTATATACGCGTATAAAACACTTATCTGAAACCGCCCTTACAGTAAAATACTCGAAATATAAGATACGATTTCTAGGCAAGTATTTTATAGTCTATAGTTGAACAAAAACTTTATACGGAACAGCTGCAAGTTGCGACGTGTAGTTAGAACATATTATTTTTAGAATCGTACTCCTTAAAATATTACTCGGTTATTTTCATCTCATCTCATCAGCCTATTGGAATCATGCAAAATATGGTTATAGTCAGTGGGTACAAGTCACTTTCCAGAATAAGTAAGATTAAACGCAAATACTACTAGATACTTAAATACCTGCTGAATATCTTTCTTAGTATTTTATCTACTCGCAGTATAAAAGCTTTGTAGAGACAAGCATCGAGAAAGGCATGTTAAGATGGTTTGGGCACGTGGAGAGGATGGATGAGGAAAGACTGACCAAGCAGATATATAAGGCAAGTGTGGAAGGGACAGGACGAAGAGGAAGACCTAGGCGGACGTTCTCTGACCAGATTGGAGACATCCTAAAAACAGGACAGGTTAGAAGCACCCTGAACAGCAGAGCATGCATGAGGAATCTGATGGGAGTGAATGAAGCAAGAGAGATATGTCAGGATCGTTGCAAATGGCGCTCCGTAGTCTCTGCCTACCCGTCCGGGAAACAGGCGTGAGTCTATGTATGTATGTATGTAAAATAGCTGACAAATAATTGAAATAACTTTGTTGCAATAGTGAGATATTCACATAGGTGCCAGTGTTCATAGTCGAATATTATTGCATGTGAGAATAAACGGGACATTTGGTGATACTAAATGGAGAAGAAGTAGCGTAATCTTCGAGCTTACAAAAATGATTCGTGGATCTAGCTAGGCAAAGAATCGTTCAGGCATCGAGCTCACGCAATGCGATAATTGAAACTAATACATCATTAACGTTTTAACTCAACAAGTTTCTGACCGTATACATTTTGACAGACAGTACGGTCGTGATAAAGAGTTGCTTTAATTCTAAGATTGAGTATATAATTGTCCATTACGTAAAAAACAAAATTGTGCCTAAATTGAACATGAACGGACACTCGAAACAACAATTTGTGCATCACACAAAATCCTCCTGCCTCCATGCCTCCGTGGTCAAGTGGATTGCGTAAGCGTCTGCTGATCGGAGGTCCCGGATTCGATTCCCGGTCGAGCAGTGTTACTCAGTTTTTCGAAATTCTCAGTAGCAGCTCGGAGTCTGGCAATGTGCCCGGTGACGGCAATAGGCTCGCCCCCTATTACGTGGGACCTTAAAAATCATGGCGAAATGTGGGTGTGTATTACACCTCTGCCTACTCCTTCCGGGATACGGGCGTGAGTCTATAAATAAATAACAAAATTGTCTCGTATGGATTATGAACCCACATCATTCGGCGTAGTGCCAATCAGCATTCGAATAAATATGAAACACCATCACCTATGTCAGTATTTTGTTAAACAATCAATAGAAACTTGTTACTGACTATGTGAGTAACAACTATACCATATTGGTCTTCTGTGAAAACTTTGCGCGGATGGGGTCGTGATTCAGTAGCTACTTGAATCACTACTCCATCTGTGCATAACTGCATTTTTATTAAATTCCTTAGAAGTTCGTAGCATTATGCATACAGTTGTAATTTGCGGAACTAACTGAACTAAAAAAGTTATCCAGCCTGGTTTTATTAGAGTAATTTTAACTTTGTGTAATTATGTAGTGTTCATTTATGTCCTAGTGCTCAGAGCTAACTAGAGTACTATTAAACTGAAACTATACAGCAGCTGTAACCTAGGAGAGACACTAATGGACTAATACGGAGAGAGTTTCTGACTTTTTAAAGTTATGTCCATATTAAATTGTTAATATCGCTTGCTAAACGGTTGAGAAAAACATCGTGAGGAATGCTGCATGGCTGTTATTTCTTCATAACGTTCTTGAAAAACATTTGAAGTCTGCCACGCTCCCTACCAGTTCCCAAGAAGGGTTACATAATGAGAAGAGGCTCTTGCCTAGAAGGGGGACAGGGCTGATATTTTTAATATGTCTAATCTTTTAATTAAATACCAGCCAGCCAAACGTGGTAAATAAAACATTTCTTATAGACAGAAGAAGCAGTTCTTAATCAGAGCTGACATGATGATGATATTTATAAAAAGTTGCATGCAGAGTACAAATTTTCCCCCTTTCTTGTTTGTCAAATAAATTCACAACTTTTTAGTGAATTCAAATGGCGACGTCCACCACCTAAAGCTCGTATTTTGCGATTGGTGTGGCCACTCAGCGGGTACCCCATACAGTTTTCAAGCTGTTTTAAACAAAGTTGTACAGAGTTTTTGTGAATAACCTCGATTTTATCACTGGTCTCGAGAGTAGCAACCTATCCAGGCAACTAATTTTTAAGTTCAACATTATTTTTTTATAATGCATGCTTTCTGCGCCATACATAAAATATTATACTACCTACTCGTCACTAGGAATCAAACAAGCCCACACTATTGAGGTTGTGTCGTTTTATTGTAGAGTTCCTATGGCTAGGTAGCCATAGGTGAGCTGATCTGATGATGATGCTTTATCATCAGATCAACTCCATGCATTATATTGCTTCATCAGGCAAATTTGAGCTCAATAGAAACCCGGGAAGTGGACTTAATTTGTCTGGCAAGATTTAATTACAGACACCGATACAGCTGAATTGGAGTATAATTAGAATTAATTAGGTACCTTAAAGTCTCTATCTGGCTTTACCAAATAGAAACCATGAATAGAAATCACAAATATGTAAGTATATTTTACTTAGGTACCTATAATGATATTATATTACATTTTGCCCCAATTTTGCTAATTAATCTTATTACTACTTACTCATTATAACGTACGAACATAATACCTTAATTAATAAGTAAAATTAATGACGTTATTTAAGTAGGAACCTTGTGAAATTTCTCTCTACTATAAAGATATGTAGGATATATATATATACTATAGATAGATATATTCTATATATATATATATATATATATATATATCAATAATTGTAGTCATGATGATAGATCAGTAACTTCACGTTTTAATCAAATATCTAAGCGATATATGCAGTTAAACCATACTATTCTGTCAAATCTGGTTAAGGTTGCTTCTCACGGTGCTTTGTTTTGTGGATGGACGCGGTGCCGCGCGCGTCCATCCACATTGACAAAAAAGTACCCATTTAGTTTTCGAAACTAAATGGGCACTTTTTTCAGGTAATAATGTCCTCCCTACCGATTCCGGTCATAAAGGAGACTTGCCAACTGCGCGGGACATATTACAGTGTACAAGTGTGTGCCCATACACGAGTGCACTCACTGTTTCCTAACTCTCGTAGTCCGATGAGATGCCTCAAGCGACACGACCGGAGAAAGATTGGGCGCAGGACCAACGACTTAACGTGCTTTTCAAGGCACGTAGGTGTGATACCGCTAACACTCTGACTCCGAACTTCTATTGGATAATTTCTAACAGAAAAACCCAATATCACTTTTTGTTCGACCGGGGAATCGAACCCGAGACCTCATGATCCGCAGTCTAGCGACTGACTCGACACTACCGCACGACCCACAGAGGCAATCAATAATCGCTTGCTAAACGCTGAAAGAAAACATCGTGAGGAAACCTTCATGTCAGGAAGTTCTCCATAATGTTCTCGAAAGACATGTAAAGTCTGCTACCCCGCACTTGGTTAACATTATGGACAATGGTCTAATCTCTTCTTATAGTGAGAAGGGCCCGTGCAGCAGTAGACCAGCTGATATTATCATATTGAATTTTCTATTCAAATTTCTAAAATGGTGTACCATCATTATATAATCCTATCTTCATAGTAATATTATTTTATTCATGACTATAATTTAGTACTCGTTTTGAATACAGTAATTACGACTAAGCTAATTAATTAGTCCGCTACCCGCCTTTATACTTACACAGTTACGTAATGGAAAGCCTAGAAGCTTGTTTAATGCAGCCCACAAAGCAGAATCAAATACAGTAGCCATTGTTAAATATCGCAGCTTATATTTCACATACCGTTACATGTAGGGATACCTTTTGTTATTAAAGAAATGAGTAGCAGAAATACAATCTTACTAATGATAAGCGATCATCTATAATAATATCTTGTTCAAACATCTACAAAATAGATATCTTAATATATATCTACAAAAAATAAATTAACCATTCGTTAGGCTCAACAGTGGTATGTCAGCTAAAGGGTTTTCTTAAAAATACACTGCCTGCCTTAAGAAAGTAAACCGACTCTAAGGCCCACTGGCAAACTATGGTAAGTCCAAATGGTAAATGAGGCCAAATGCAAGAGGATAAGAAGTTGTAGAATAAGCAGGCCCTAAACACGATATTATATCGATACAGTCACAAAATCGCTAATTATATTAGCCTTACAAATCAGGATAACAGCGATAACCTAGTGGAGATACAGACATACTGCTATGTAGTGGGTGTCGTAATCGAATCCACAGTACCAATTACTTCTTGCGATAAAAGTTTGATATTGTTAAATTATCTTTTGGTTTACATATCAATCTTTGAAAAATGCACTTTGCTGGCAATTGTGTGTATTTGAGAGGGTTTCTGATCGGCTTAGGTTTATAATTGGATCTCGTTGGTGAAGGCGTTATCGAAATAAGAAGGGCGCTTATATACGCTAAAAAATCCCACCGTGTTTGCTGTAGATACAGCTGCGTGGAATACTGCTCTCATCTCTGGAACGGCTCCGCTCAGTACCTGCTAGATGCCCTTGATAGGTTGCAGCGTCGTGCTGTCCGTATCATAGGTGACCTTGAGGCTACTAAGACCCTTGAATCTCTGCTATTACGCAGGGACGTAGCTTCAATGGATGTCTTTTACCGATTGTATCACGGTGAGTGCTCAGAAGAACTCTTTCAACTTATCCCACCCTCTCCTTTCCTATCCCGAACAACACGTGCCGGGTTAAGGTGCCACGCTTACACGGTAGAACAGATACCATCACGTACAAAAAGGTTCGGTACATCTTATCTTTGGCGTACCATAAAGATGTGAAACTCACTGCCAGCTCACGTGTTTCCTTCCTCCCTTGATCCTGGGTCCTTTAAGCGGGGCGTGAAAAAGCATCTCTCAAGGCTGTCAAAGTGACGGCCGCCATGTCACATTGCTTAACCAGCAATTGGGGATGGTGGCCTTCACAATAGGACTTCACTATCAGCTTACCATCAGGCTGCGTGAAGTCAATTTGACAGGTTTTTTAATAAAAAAAAAAGATAACACCGAATCATCATGTACACACAAGATATTTTTCGGATCTAGGCTCGAACAAAGAAAAATAATTTTCTTGATCAGCGAAGTAGTACAAAGTTCGTGTGTAAAAACGACACGAATTCTTTCATTACTCAACAACAAGCTCGTGTACAAGATTACAAGCTCCCTTAAGCTCTTGTAACCGCAAGTTACGTTCCTTATACATTTTAATATATTCTTTATTAGCAGTATTAAGCTGTAATGAGGCAGTAGTGTACAAAGCAACCCTTCATCTGCTGTCCGATATCAGGCGCACACGTAACGCGTTTACATCGCATTCATGAGCGTTGTTAGGCGATATCGCGCCACGATCGGTGCACACTCGCAGTAAAGTCACTGTATTGAACACTTCACTTAAAATATTATACTTGCTTAGCTCGCGTGCTAAAATATGATTTCCAGGATAGAGAAGCGGAAGTGAGGTAGTGAGAAGGGCATACTTTCTCACCTGAGTTTTGGCAACACTTGAGTATTTCCTATTTGGATTAGCTGCCTATCACCGATCGGGTCACTGCTTGGTTTAGTCCAAGGAGGAATGGTGATGAAAATGAAGAAGAAAGGAGCATGAGAAGAGAAATCGGATCTACGCTCTCACACACCAAATGAAACTGTTCTTGTAGGCCAGTTTTATTTCTTTCTTCATCTGTTCAATGTCATCAGTTGCTTTCATAGACATCAATAACTTGCGTCAACCGCTTTTTAGCGTTGCTTAAGAACTGAACATTTTGTGTCCTTATGAGATATTGGCAAGAGATAATCATATATAAAACTAGCGTATTGAAAGCATATTTTACAGGTGAGTATGGTTGTATTTCTTCAAAACACCATTTAAGTTTATTTAACTTGTCTAAATCACGTTAGTAAAGATGGTGTCTAATGTATAAATACTCCGGATTTCGTCGACATTTTGATCTGCTTATATTGGATACGGTCGCGGACAGACATCTTTCTGCACATAATAGTATAACTGCAAGAACTAGTCACCCATCCAAAAGCAATACAGCAGTATAACTTAGCTCAACCGATAAATCACTTCATGTCCCTCAATACCAAACAGCAGCGTGCATAAAGCACCAAATGCCAATAAATGTATGTATCTGTTGAACGTCGGTTTAACACGAAGCGTCAATACATTAGCGGAGCAGCCACTATGTCGGACACAGTCTGTTTGCGGGAGAGCCAACCGTGAATGGACGCTTTTACATTGTACGAATCTACCTACAATTTAGGGTTAAATTTCTTAACCGGTTTTTTATGGCATTGGTTCTTAGAAGTCTTGCTTGGGATTCTGGCTTTAAAGCTAAATAACGCTCTATCAATATATCTGCTTAAATCATGTGAATGCCATGGTAGTTTAACATGGTCACTGCTACTCAGCCATATAGATAATAGACTGCAAAGTCGTGCGAGAGTTTAAATATATGAAAAACTAGTCCCGAAAATTAGCTATTTATTTCTGAGGGCCATTTACAATATTCTTTTGATACAGGCATTTCACAATCACATACATATGAACAATACATTCGAATAATCTACGAAAACCCTTTAGTAAAAAACTTTATTGTTAACATATCAGCCTCGAAACTAACAACGACATATTTTGAATGAAGAAGGATTTTCACTGAAATGTAAAGAGCAACAAACCAGGGGTCAGGCATTTTTCACCACTTTTATTCCACGTTGACCCATATCAAGCGAGCCAAGAATGCATCTCATTGTGAGGTTTTCATATAACTTGCTGTGGGGGCCCGTCTAATCTTATTTATATTGCAACTGACATAAAGTTGGATTTTGAATAGGTTTTATATATTATTAGCTGTAGCGTCAGCTTTACTTGTGACTTTTGACTTTAAGTCGTTGTCAATTGAAATGATACAAAATATTATACATGACATACAATATTATCTACATGGCTACGCAATAACTTATTAACGCTAAATGTCGAAAAAACAAAATACATAATTATGTTTTCACAAGACAGCTGCTTCTTCTCCAAGTTCCTCACTTGATCTTAAGTTACATACTTGTAAAAACAATGTGTACTGTAACTGCAAAAGTATTAAGAAAACCGATCAAATTAAGTACCTTGGCGTGATTATTGATCAAAATCTGAGTTTTAAAGCTCACATTATAGCTCTATCTAGTCGAATACGAAAAACAGGTAATATTATGAAAATGCTTCGTTCGTCTGCCTGCCAACTCATTTTGAAAACTGTTTACTTTGCGCTTAGCCAATCTTTGATGACTTACTGTTTAAGCTGCTGGGGGAGTGCTGCTAAAACTGTCATCATACAAGCCGAAAGAGCTCAACGCTCGGTTCTTAAAGCAATGCTCCAAAAGCCCTTTCGATACCCCACTAAAGAACTATACAAAGAATGTAAAGTACTAAATGTTTGTCAGCTCTACATTCTAACTTTATCAGTAAAAATGCATACAGAAGTAGTTAACTCTCAAGAATACACGGAACTTTTAAATAGACGATTTAGTCCATTCATAGAACACTACTTATATAACAAAGTAACAAACTGTTGTGATATTAAACAGTGCTCAGTGAAAGAAGCAAAGGTAAAAATTACAGATTGGTTGCTGTCACTCTCGTACAATTCTACTGAAAGTCTTTTAATTCATCCGCTCTAAAATTTTCCTAAATATTTATTATTATTATATATATGTACACACTAGGCAGCGATAGCCTAGTGGATATACCAACAGACTGCCATGCAGAGGGTATCGAGTTCGAATCCACGGCGCGCACCAATGACTTTTCGGAGTTATGTGCGTATTGAATTGTTAATTATCGCTTGTCCCGTGCCTCGGAGAGCACGTTAAGCCGTCGGTCCCGGTTGTCATGAAGATCTTTGACAATCGTTACAGGGCGTCAGTACCTTCTAATTAAACTGACACTAGTCTAAACCATGGAATATCGCTATCCCTTCGGGTTGCGGAGGTCAGACAGGCAGTCGCTCTGTGGAAAAGCTAATATTCAGCCGAATCCGGTTAGACTAGTAAGCGGACCCCAGATTGAAACTGGGATAACGCTAAGAGAAAGAAGATATGTACACACTCATGCTCATACACACACTTACCTAATAATATAGTCAATTATAACATTGATGTCATTTTTATATGTAGGTATAGTAACATTCTAGTTTATACGTTCTTAAACAAAATAAAACAATGTTCCACAATCACCAGTAAAAATTGTTCTTAAATGTTTGTTTAACTCGTTAGATAAGTTTAAGGTTTAATGATGTCGACCGTTAATGTTAAATCACAATAGATACCCACAGGACAGGCTTGCCTAGTGTGGGGCCGCTGGTAACAACACAAAATGTAACACTTTTTGTAATAAATACTTTTTATTTATTTATTTATTTATTTTATTATAGTGTGTATAAATAGAACATGATATCTAAGTGAGGTGAAAGGTATTGGAAAGCTACAATAAACCATGTAGTACAAATTATTGTGTTACATGGTAAAATGTGGCCTTCCAATATTAGGCAGCGATAGAGACTAGTGGATATACCAACAAACTGTCATGCAGAGGGTTCGAATCCACGGCGCGCACCACTGACTTTTCGGAGTTATGTGCGTATTGCATAGTTAATTATCGCTTGTCCCGTGCCTCGGAGAGCACGTTAAGCAGTCGATCCCGGTTGTCATGAAGATCTTTGACAGTCGTTATAGGGCGCCGGTACATTCTCAGTAAATTGACACTAGTCTAAACTATGGAATATCACTATCCCTTCGGGTTGCGGAGGTCAGACAGGCAGTCACTCTGAGAAAAGCTTATATTCAGCCATATCTGGATAAACTAGTAAGCGGACCCAAGGTTAAAACTGGAATAACGCTAGGAGGATGATGGATGTGTACAAATTATAGTGTTACCTACAGTTTTATGCATTGGAAAAAAATTTATTTGCAACGCAATACTTCTTGCCTAAGATAAAATTAAAAAAATAAATGTGTTTTGTTATAAATTCTGCTTCAACAAATGTAACAGCAAAATCTGTGACCTGAAATGACCTTCAGCCTAAAATTCCAAATTCTGCGACCACAACAACAAAATTAATTAAACTAAACAAATTGACTGACACAATTAACCTGAAAACAGCAAACCCTTCCTTCACCCAATCAGAATTCACGGCCACAACCACGATAACCTTAATAAACCGAATCAAAATTAATTTTATTGAGACACGGTTTGAATGCAGTGGCATTAGCGGGACTGTCGCTTATTAGCTGTGATTAAAACGGCGTAGGCCGCGGGCGTGATGTCGACTAATGACTATTAGCAACCTTTGTTGCTGGGCCCACGAACCGGATTACTGTGCACGTGATCGCGATTACCGGTTATAGACGTTTCTTCGAATGAGAATTAGGTTGATTTCGGTTAGCTTTTTTGATAACGGTTATGAGCGTTAATCCAACAATATTTTTTTATTTGCGTTTTGATTTATTGTGTATATATCTTTATTTTATTGACCAAACATTTTTGGATATGGTTGTATAAATCGTAGATGACCTTACAAGATTAGCTGTCCTTACAATTTGAGAAATAAAGATAACATGTCTTCTGAATGTAGCGCCTTCTTCAAATTTCTTAGAAAAAAATAGAAATCGTGCCTGTCTAAAAAATGTTTATACCCTAGAAGGTTTATACAACCTTCAAACAACACATAATGCCTGTCGTATAATCCCATGAAATGTTTGTGAAGTTTCCAGTGGGTTCGATGCGGTCGCATGAGCTGCAACCCACCATTAGCGTTGTTAGGCGCACTGTGGCAATTTAGACGTAATTTTGCATGAGTACGACAAGGGGCAATGTGCAGTGGCTTTGGTACCATTCCAGTTTTAAAAATGCTTTTTTGAAACAGAATAAATAATTATGAAAAATGAGGGCTTTTAGGGCGTTAAAACATTTTATTATTATTGTGGAAAGTGTTTATAACGTTATAAGTACATAATTGCGGTATTAAATTGGATTAAACCGTGGACGGTTTTAATTTGTAATGTTTCAGTATATTTTAAATTTGTCATGGAATATGCGCATAGATATAAAATTAATAGTTATGCTACCTGCAGATTACAAGAAATCATTATACCTCAACTAACTCACTAACTGTTAAAATGATTATCAACTCGGCAGATTATTATAAGTACGTAAAATAAAAATTATTTGTATGTGTAATTGTGTACTACATACTATTTATAGATTTTTACAAACCTTTGCCAATTCTTGTTTAATTTCAAACGTACGATTTTCAGTTTTATGAAGGTTATATTTCTGAAATCGAACAAAATTCTGTGACAAGTGGAAATTCTGTCCATCTAAGTGGGGCGTTTACTTTGTATCTAGCAATAGACCTTTAGATTACAGAGAGATAAATTCTTAAATAACACTTAATGGCAATTTGTTCACACGCTCCAAAAATATTAATAAGACCGATGATACCGTATAAAATCTGGCAATGTACCTATCTCTAAAATTGAAAGTGATTTCTCCGAATGAAGCTTAAAATATCCAAAAATCTACTCAATTCCCTCCATATTTTATAAACAGTAATAGAATACATCCAATCAACCAATAGCCAAGTTAATAGTGTTCTCAAAAATTCAGTTCTACAGAGGCAAAACTCGTTCCAGTACCTAAAACTTTTACGTTGAATCGAGAGCTGGCCAATTTGCATTTATTACAGTGACGTATCTAGTTTGGGACCTTCCTATTTACATGAGCGAATGTGGCAACGTATTTTAGAACGTTCAAAATGTTAAGTGAAATGAGGATGTTGGAATGCGTTTACTGGACTAGACTCGAGTTGGTGGACGGAAATTGACAGTGTGATGTGTCAACCTGTTGGTGATAATGTGAAATGTAGGAGCAAAAGGCTTATTGTTTGGAATGTAGGTAATTAGAGCATTTGGACGGTACCCTGTACAGTCAAAAACATTATTTGCTGTCTTTTGGTGTTTTGCTTTAACCCTCGGCTTGGGTGTTACAGGCAACAGGTATTGTAAAAGAAAATTCTCCGCGGTCAATTTTGCCCTGGTATTTTGGCTCTCTGGTCTACCGCTTTGATATAATGCTTTTTGATTCAGTACTCACAGTTAGTATATATTTTTGGTTTTTGTAGGTATCTCAACCAATATTATTATACTCAGGGAAATATGAAATGACAGGCTAAATGTGACTGTAGTATTCTTCCACTTAGGTGTTAATTTGTAATGCACTATACATTTACTATGGCTATGAATTATTTTTCTACTATACACAATTACACAAGTAAGATTTAACATCACTGATACAACATATAAATGTTGTGGATATATTGATAAAAAAATATTGAACGAAAAAGATTCAAAATATTTTTAATGTTCTTTCTTAATTGCTACGCATCTCTTCGTCCTATTTAAAGCCTCATAAGGTATGTTCATTCAAAACAGCAACATGCACCAAAACACAGCTACACACTTCCATAAAACACTTTTTTTATCATTTAATAATTATCCGCTTATCTGCCCAATAATAAAAGCAATAACGAACACAAACTTCGAAATATTAATATAAAGACAATATTTTTTTACGTTGTTTGCCTAGCTGCCCTTACAAAATGTTTTATTCTCCGTATTTTACAAATGGCGGCACAAAGGTTGGACGCGTACATTTCTCAACGTTGCTTTTATTAAACGTCTGATGTAGTTTGTCACTAGCACAATGAAGGTTCGTGGTCGGTGCAGGTATGGCGAGCGGTGTGGTAGCTTACTGTTTGTGTAATATTTTCTTTGAGAATTTCTGGCAGATCTTGAGTTTTGTATTAAAACGGCTCATCATTTGCTGTTTTAGTGGCCAAGACACGAGGACGACATCACTTGTGGAAATTGGCAAGTGATGCTTTTAGTGACGCAAGCATCCAATATTGGGATATCGGTTCGGTTGGTTAAAAATATGAAAATTCATTTTCGTGTATATTATTATTATAGTAACAAAGTATTCTGTATAAAATGTGTCATGTATTTCAAGATTTATCTTCTAAGTGGATGAAATACTTATAGCAGCAATTTCCATATATTTTTCCGTAAGAAGATTAATATTCAGATACCGTAATGGTACTGCCCCAAAGCAACAATGAACATAATTATGATTTAAATTGGACCACTTATAAATGGTATGACGTAATAATATTTATTAACGTCAATATACAACCCCAACAGTGGGTTATCAGCGTGCTTGCTGGGACCTAATTACTTCGAGACAATGCCATGCTGCAGCTGTGCCGTTACGCTGCAGGTAGTGTACCATGGCCTTTATGGTTCAAAAGTATATTTTAAATATGGATACATATATCTCAAGCAATACCGCGAGCAACTGCTAGTACATAATATCGCAATAAAAATAAGTACTTTGGGCCATTCCATTGAAATATAGTAATATTATTCTAAGAATTTAATTCAGCCGGCTACATACCTCATCGCTGGAGGTCAGGAAAAGATAGAGCGGTTTTCAGCTGGCTCGTATCTACCGAGTTAGTCTTAAGAGCTATTATTGTATCTATCTTGTTTTAATACAAAACATCATATTAGTCACCGTTATAAATGGTGCAACTGTTGTTTAGTGTTAGACGTTTATGGAAGGTTTTATGCTGTGGCTTTTAAAACGGGGAAATATAACTTTGGGTAAATGATACTCGTAGTATTTACAGAAAACACGTCTATATTCTAAGACTGTTGTAGTCAGGTTATGCTACGTATAATTTATGCTACGCCGTAGTGCTACGGTACGTAAGTATCACTTCGTAGCTGATAGCTAAATACGAACATAATAATATTACTAGAGGACCCATGCTGCTCCACAGCATATTTTAATATTATGAAAAAGCTCTAACATATAGCTATGATGAGTACATTGTACATTGTAGACTTATTTAATAAGTAAAACGATGATATTCTTACCAAAAATATATATATCACAAAACTTCTTTTCTCACAACATTGGCTTTACGTTGCACCTCATGGCATTACTGAATGAATTGCCGCGCAATAGGGGTATATACTTATAATATGTATAACTGAAATAAAGCTCTTATTAACGACTTCAAAAAAGGAGGATATTAATTCGATATGTATGTATTCTTTTTTTGTGAATCATGCGGTGGGTTTAGTTTTGGTAGGAATGGTAACTTTGGTAGAAATGGTACTTTTGAAAGAGATGGTAGTTTTAGTAGAAATGTTCGTTTTGGTAGCAATCGAAAATACTATTCCTATCAAAACTTCTATTTGTACCAAAACTACTATTCGTACTAACACTAAAATAATAATCTACCATTTTTTTAAAACTACCATTTCTACCAAAATCGCCGGTGCTGTCAAAAGTACCCTTTCTCTCAAAACTACTATTCTTACCAAAGCTACAATTTCTACCATAACTACTACTTGTAATAATATAATTATATAACAATAGTACTATGAACCGCTGTAATATGTTCCACATAAAAAAAAATTAAGATGCCCGAAGAAAGTCCGTAATTTAAAAACACAAAAATTTTCCAAACATAAAACGTAATTTACCCGTGTATAGGGGTTGATTTTCCGAACATTAGGCGGAAATTTCACTACATTTGGGGAAAATTCCTCGGGTCGCGGGTATACTGACTTCGTTACCGCTACCCCGTCATGAGGGTCGATAGAGGAACACCAGTGTTTTCCCCCTGAACATCTAGGGGGGAGAGCCAAGCCACACACCTCCCCCCCACCCCTCCACCTGCCCCAAACTCGGTACCGAATTGGCGGAGAGGTCCCTTTGAGGGACAGTCGGTAACTGGATTTCATCGCGATACAAAAAAGGGGTAAATTCCTCAATATCAGAGATCAGTTAACCCAACATTCGGGGAATATTACCCGCCATCATCGATAATTCACTATAGTGATAATTTGACCAACATGGGGTATAATTTTACACACCACCACAGTCACACCCGTATGAAAGTAAGGCAAGGTCACCTTAAGGAGGCATAACGTTTTTTCCTGGTATTTACCGCAAGGAACTTATTAGATGCCATAAAAATATTTTTGAATTAAGAACCGTCCATGTAGAGAGAAAGCAATGGAATCTTAAGAAATTTATAGGAAAATATTGAAAAATAAGTTCAATGTCCACACCTATCTTCCTTCAAACTTACCCAATTTAAATGAACATAACAACCATCAAATGAAAGAGCTCTTTTCAGCGCGTGTTTTAGGCCTATAACGAAACGCCTACCTCAATGAGAACCAGATATATAGAAGCAGAAAGTCATTGACTACGGCTACGAAAATGTAAAAAATGTATGGGAGAAAACTGTTTTTGCATATAACTTGATGAATGTGCAAGTTAGGTAATTTCTAATGCTTGATGACAAATCTATGCAGCGAGAGCTTTCATTTTAAAAAAAAATCATGCGAATCGGTTGGGTAGAACGGGCTGGCCGACTCGTATTATAAAACACAAATTCTTTTAATATATAGAAGATGGTATAATGGATTTCGTCAGGAACCACTGTTTCTCTCTACATTAAAAATAAGACTGTAAGGCCTATTAGCCCTATGTTCCTGTGGGTTGTTACTCGATTGCTCATCGATCAAAAATCATTTAGATAAAATAGACTATAAGACTTTTATAAAACTGCTTTTGGTACAATTTTAATGATTCAGAGGTAAAAAAAGCAGCGATAGCCTAGTGGAGAGACCGACGGACTACTACGCAGAGGGTAACATTATAAACGCTGGTGTTCCTCTTATCGCTTTAAAGCTGCATGATATTTCTGGGTCAATGTAGGTACTAGAAACATTGTTGCAATCTTTCACACCCCTCAGAACATTAGTGCCATGGAAATAAAGTGGCAAGCGGCTGGTTACTTAATATGTAAGCATGGTACTAGATTTATAGCGTGACTTGACTTGCTGTAGGTAGCAGAGATGGAAAGCACCGTTTGTAGAGTTCACTTCTTGGATGGGTGACCGCTTGTTGTGACATTTTTCTTGTGAAGAATACTTTGGCAGGACCGTAAAGTCGTCCGTGAGGCCATCTAACAATTATTGTATTGTAGTATATATAACTCACGACTGGCAGACCCAAGGCTGGCAAGGTGTTCGAGGTCCGTCAGTGCTGGATGAATCAGTCCGTGTCATAGTTATTGTAATCCGAGATGCTCGAAACCCTATAGATAGATTAAATCATCATCATCATGATCAGGCTGCCGTAGTCCACTGCTGGATATAGGCCTCTCCAAAGGCACGCCACGCATCTGTCGCAGAACCGATAACCGTTGGAGTACTCATGTTCTAGAGTGGAGACCGCGTCTTGGCAAACATAGTGTAGGACGCCCTCCGGCTAGGTGGAGTGACGATATACGCAAAGTGGCCGGCAGCGGCTGGACACGAAGAGATAGATTAGATGCTTTACAAAAATATTGCAAAAGTCGACGTATCCAAATATAAAACTATGATTAACGTGCGAACAAAATTAAATTTAGTCCAATTTTTATAATAATGTATTCATATTATATTAATTCAATGTATGTTTATACATACGGACTTAAACGTAAGTAATTTACTTAGGTGAAATTCTTTTCATATACGAAGCAAATTCAACTTCAGGCGGCAATAAGGAACACAAGTTTAATTAAGTCTTACAAGGAAAGCTCATAATAACTCGACCGTATTTGATGCTTGCATACTCGAATTATGTAATACAACGTGGGCCGAGAAATTGAGTGCCTCGAGAAATATTATTAAAAATGTAAATAGAATTTATTAAAAACATACATTGAAGGCAATGCTAGGTATTTTGTTTGATGCTAAGTATTTCCTATGAAAAAAATGTTTTAGTGTTTTTTGGGCAGAAGGGTTTATTTTGCTCTGTAGTAACTGTAAATATACTAAATAGCAGCTGTAAATAAAAAAAACATACAAGTTCTCACGAATATATCAAATAAACTAATTGGATTCGTTACTGTGAGAAAATATATCATCATCGCCCTAGCGTTATCCCGGTTGCATCCAAGACTTGCACGCCTTGGAGCCCGAAGTTCGCTTACTGGTCTTACCAGATATGACAGAATATCAACTGTGAGAAAATACTGGAGGCTTAAGTAGGCAAGCTAGTAGAGATGTCTCGTAAGATATATGCCAAAAAATTTGTATTTCAGGATATACAAACGATATACTTGATTTCATCCGTAAAAAAGGTACACTGTACTTTCCCGAAAACAATTAGAAACTGATGTAACTATCACGATATTTTAAATTCATATTGAATTCGTAAAAAAAGTAATGGCCCTATTTGGTTCAGCTACAAATTCGTTTGTAAATTAGAAAACTAGAATTAGTTATTTAAATATATATATTTGTGCCATGAAGTTTAGTTGCATTATGATTTAAATATGGTATCTATTAAATGTTGACCTCCAGACTTTAAGGCACATTTGAGCCTTATTTATGATACTTCCTGCGATATGTTTCTTATTTCTTGGTGTATGTTTTCTTTTAAAGTGAGCGAGAGTCTGTCGTTTGTTCATGTACACCCGAGTTTCAAATAATCCCAAATTCATTAATTTGACGGAAAATTATCCTCTTCAACGTTGAGGTTTATGACGCGCTGGCTGTACTCTAGACGATCTCGGTGATCAGTAGGCAGCAGTTGATGAGTCATCTGAGTTTTACACGGAAACATCTTCAATTCTTTGACTAAAATACGCTGCAGAGTCAAATTCACGTTGTGTTTTTATCACTGATGACACGATTATTCCACTTTCTTGGGGAGTAAAGCGATCCATGATTATTTTTTGTGAATTTTACATTTGATTACTACAAAATTTTCACTATCAGAATGACAGGAGATGTCATAGAAAAATAATATAAGGCATTTCTATGGGATCATTATTTTTGCGTCACCCTGTACAAGATATCAATTTTGTGACCTATTTTACTGGATAGTTACTTTTATCACAGTTGTTACGGTAACAGTTTACCATCTGTCTGGTGGGCTGTAAAACGTTTTAGTAAATTATTATTTATATAATATAAAATGTTGTGCCACTTATTTTGTCCTGTATTATACACTGAAGTGCAGCTGAATGAGGATGATGGTGCACAGTAAACAAGCTGCAACAGGATATTGTAGTCTACACTTACTGCCACGAAACTACTACAATATGGTGCACTAAAATATTTCTCGTGATTTCGGAAATAATTTCGGCCATTTCTAAGTTTGGAAGAGTAACGAGGCGGTGTGGTCTATTAGCAACAACACCATGTACAATAAAAAGAGTTACAGTTCTGCTAGTTTTAACACGAAATAGCTCTGCTATGTTTATACTTTTCTTTGATCACTCGTCTGACACTTTCTTTTTTTAACGAAGTATTTTTTGCTTTATGGGGGACTTTATAAACAACGAACACGGACTTGAAACAACAATTTGTGGATCACATATGTTGTTTCTTGTGTAGGTTGAACCCACTATACTTAGTGCAATGTAAAACGGCAAGGCAACAACTAAAACTATATCAAACGGAGTGACTCCGTGACGGACTGTAATGAGACGAGACCATTGTATTTCATTAATAATGTTTTATGTTACTTTTTAAAACTGATAAAAGTTCTTTTGCACAATATAATAAAATATTAGGAAGCCAAATACGTATGTACTTAAATATAATATTTCTAAAACAAACCAGTTTACTTAACACCGGTTGCCAACAAAATATTTTGCCTTATTACCAAAATTAATTCCTGACCACCGTTTTTGGCGACCGAAACCTACCGACACCTTCGCTTTCATTTCTTTGGGTAGATTAAAAATAATTTTGTAAATCAAAAAACTTCTTAACGAACAATTTATCTAAAAATTCTTCACTGGGAAGGCTTTGGAAAACTAATTAATTTATACCTACACCGTATGATAAGGGATGAAGGGCAATTCAGTACCTTTGCGGGTGATATACACCTTATTTCTTTGAAGATAAGGTTTATTTTTTGTCTTTTCGTGTCGTATGTTGATGTTGTTTTATATATTCGTTCGAGTAGGATACATATGTAGGTGTTAATTAGAGTCAGTGAGATAAGGCTTCGTTAGTTTGGGTTCCCGCCTAAATTTATTAAATGCTAGAGATTTGTTTATTGTTTATGTCATTAGAAACGATTGGTAAAAGAGGCCTCCATTTAAAAAGTGGCATTAATAATTTATCTTGTATTTTTTGTAGGTGTGAAATTCTAGGAAAAGTAAAAGTTTTTAAGCTTACACAATTTATACTGGGTGTCACAAGACCCATCACCTAGCCGAAGTCTACTCGTTATGGACATCATGCCAAGTCATACTAACCAAAAATAATATCTGGGAAACGATTTGGTTTTTAGTTTTATCATTTTTTAAACCACAATTAAAAGCTCGCGCGTTCAATACTCGAAATACATACTTATCCATGGGGTCGATTGCAATACCTACTTATAAATGCATCGATTTTGTACCTAATTAGAAAAATTTCATACTAACTTTGAGAGTCAATATCTCCTGAACCAGTAATTTCCCAGGTATGATGCCGAAGTAAAAAATGATCGTAGTGATTGGTACAACACGGGATTTCAGTTTTTGTAAAGGGTCTTTTTACACCCTGTATATACATCATACAAAGCTATTTAAAGGGTCTTAATCGCTTTGAATCGTTGGCAATACAAAGGTACATATTTATACCTTAAATAAGTTATTGATTTTACATGATTAACACCCGTTGAATAAATTTTGTATAAAATAATTTGTTTTAGTATCATTGGTGAATACAAAGAGACTGCCATGCAGAGGGTATCGGGTTCGATCCCACGGTGCGCACCACTGACGTTTCGAAGTGAGCACGTTAAGCAGTCAGTCCCGGCTGTCATCAAGATCTTTGACAGTCGTTATAGGGCGTCAGTATCTTCTAAATAAGTTTAATTAGAAGATACTGACGCCCTATAACACTACGACACTAGTCTTAACCGTAGAATATCGCTTTCCCTTCGGATTACGGAGATCAGACAGGCAGTCGCTCTGTAGAAAAGCTAATATACAGCAAAATCCGGTTAGACAAGACGGACCCCAGGTTAAAACTGCGATAACGCTAGGAGGATGAGGATGAGAAAATACTAAGTCACAATTTTGACACTCTCATAATATATTTGTTAATAATGATCTCTAATGCATTTTAAATCTGACTATTCCCCGTGGGATGGTGGGATCTATGGAGATTTAAACGTACTTATTCGACTTCAGTAAAAGTGAACATTGTTTGGTCCGTTATTAACAGTGTCCACTTTGGATACTGAGCAAAACAAGAAACATAGTTGATACTAAATACCAATGACCAAGTTCTACATATTTTTTATCAAACCGCTTACCCAATCAGTCCCATCTACGTCAACATTTTACTAAGAACCACCTATCTTTCTCATCTCAAAATAAAAGTTAGCGAGCACCTTTATCCAAGACTCGACCATTTTTCTTAACGTTCATCTGGGTGACTTGCTAAAACCCGGTTATTAGGAGAAAAGGCAGTCGTTTACTCATCGTTACGGGGTGAGAAAAGTGCCTGTCGACGATGCCTTAAGTCCGGCATTCACAAAGCTACACTGGAGGTATTGATTACGGAGGCACTATTTGTAATAAGTTTCAGTTTCTTATATAATAAAAACTAAAAAAAAGTATTGAGGATCTCGGAAAATGTAAATAATAATTGTGCTAAACTCACACTTATTATTTTTAATGCTGCAATGAGGGTATTAGAATAATATTAATTATCATTGTGGCATTAATCTATAACCAACCTGAATTCAATTATGAATGGTGCATGCGTAGCAAGATGAAAATATTTTAATCAATTGTTTTATTTTAATTTATTTCTATCTGTAGCATAGCCTGTTTCTCTTTAAAGATCCGTAGAAGAGCGTCTTTCACCCATCTGCTTAATGGATCATGATATAGAGTTGTCCGCAAAAAAGCTACCAGGAAAAGTGGTTAGCAAGGCTTTATAGCCTTGACAGAACTTTTTTTCAACCCATTCGCGATATACTTATTTTTTAACATGCAACATTAGATATAAAATACTTTTAATCTATTAAGCAGAAGGGTAAAGGTCTTTCTTCTACAAATCTAAGACAATTACGTCGACGCACTAGCGAAGCATCTTTTGTCTGTTACTAGCTATAAAGCAACATTTATGTCTCCAAAGTTACCGTCACATGAAACCTTATAAGTGAAACTGATTTATTAACTGACTATTAGAATAGCTTTTTAATCATATGACAGTCCTATTCTACAAACAACGGACACAAAGAGAAATACTTTAGGTATTAGCTCTTTACATACCTATTACAAACTGTCACAAGTTATAAGTATTTAAAGTAGCAGTACCTGCAAATATTATACCCATCATAAGAAAAGTCCTAAAGAGCTCTAGATCCAATTATATGACACACTCAAAGAAGTCCGGACAATATCTTCGTGCGTCGCAAAAAGCAAAATAAAAAAATAAACAACCACTCCACAGATACTTTTGAAGTAGAAAAAAAATTTCTATAGAACTTCCCTACAGAGAAAACTGCACCCTAAATGATACAGTTTATTTTTTATAGCCACCAAGTGAATAAGAGGGGAGAGGCTATGATAGATAGGACTGAGTGAGAAATTTTAAAAGACAAAGATTTTGGTATATTATATTTTTGTAGATTTGTATAATATTGTAATCAACTTTTTGGGGTGAGGGTGAAATATGTATTTCTGTGTAAGGTTAGGGTCGTGAAAATGTTGATTGCGAGTTTAAATATGTCGTTTAGTTAAACAATACGATAATAGGTATAATTGGGAGGTATGACATCTACATTGGATTACAGTACACGCACAACAGGTTAAAGATTACACTCAACAAAAACAATAAGCCTTAAATAATGCACTTGATTTGGGCATCTCCTTTTCAATGATTTTCGGTAAGCACACACACACACAATAAATGTTGGTGGAAACAATATTTAAATAATTATACCACATGAGTAAAATTATACTTTGCCAGGCACTTTATAAGTCATCTATAAAAAAAACATTTTTGCTTTCGTTAAAGGCCTTAGCGAGATATCATAAACATAATACGCTTATGTTTGCAATAAAAAACGTCAGTAACTAAACTATAAAGCGTACCAGGCACATTAATAAGCGAGCGATAATTAACATTCTTAATACACACATAACTTCGAAAAGTCAGAGGTGTGTGCCCGGGGTACCTGGGCATCGAACCCGAGACTATGTCTCGGCAGTCCGTTACTTACATCACTGAGTTGAGAATTATGTAGATAATTTATTAGTATAGTCCTTGTCATGTTGGTGAAACACACATAGCATTCATTCAATATTTTGTTATTAAACATTTTCCGCACTAAACATAAATCCTGTGCCGCGGAGGACGTTTCAAACATATAATCAATCAACAGAAAGTACGCCCGGACGCCCGACAACAATTCGTGGATCACACACAGTGTTGTCTCGTGTGGGGACAACCCCACAACACTCCACGCAATTCAACTGTAGACCGCTTAAACCACTATGACATGCGACATATGTACGTGAAGGCAATATTTTTTTTAATTAGCTCTTCAGAGTTTTGGCCTGCCTTCTTTCCTTCGAGTTCATTTCGTAGTCATAACGTCATTCAGTTCGTTCGGTAATTTTTGTGTTTAACACGTTCATACAGACCGAAAAAATGTATTCCCGGAGTCCTTCGGGAATAAAAGGTGTAAAGGTGCCTCCGTGGTTCAGACTGCCTCCGTGGAGTGTAGCATATGCGACTGCTGATCGGAGGTCCTGGGTTCGATTCCCGGGTCGGGCAAAAGTGTTACTGTGTTTCTCCGAATACTCAGTAGTAGCCCGGAGTCTGGTAATGTGCCTGGTAACGAGAATAGACTCGCCCCCGATTACGTGGGACCTAAACATTCATGGCGCAATGTGTGCGTAATATTTACAACTTTGCCTACCCCTTCGGGGTTCCAGGCGAGAGACTATAAATAAATAAAAAATATTCCCAAAGGTAGAGGTGTATTACACCCACATTTCGCCAGTTATGTTATGGTCCCAATGGCCTATTGCCATCTACCGGGCACATTTATAAGCGAGCGATAATTAACATTTTTAATACACACATAACTTCGACAAGTCAGAGGTGTGTGCCCGGTACCTAGGGATCGAACCCGATACCATCGTCTCGGCAGTCTGTTACGTGCACCACTGGGCTATCGCCGTTATTATATTTTATTGATTGTATACAAAATACGCGGTATGTGCGCCAAAAGGCAATACGATAATAATGTTAATATCCATCCACGATTGTGTGTTTTTTTAAACATTGTAACCATAGATTTATATCTCTATGATTGTAACGTTAACAGGTTTATCTACTTTTCATTTTCATATGAAATATTTAATAAAGTTGTTTGACTGTGACCATTTTCACACTCTTGTGTACATATTATTCCACAAAGATATGTTGTTTCAATAATATTTATATGTTTGAAAAGTAAAGCTCGAAGCAAAAAATTCTTTAAATTATAACTTCAACACAACTTCTGTTTCTCAAACAAATCCAAAAACTTGGACGCTAATAACGATTCAAATATTTTTCTAATGAAACACACAAACACAAGTATTTAATAATTAAAGCCCTTTTAATATAAAACCTTAAGTTATTTCATTTTGTACGTAAAGGTATGACAATATTTATTGGTATTCCAACGTCTTTACAACAAAATTTAAATATTTCAAATGAATCGGCTACTGAAATCCCCTAAAACTGTTATAAGTATCGAGTCCCACCCTTTATATCCGTTACGGAATTAATTGCCGAATAAATCATGATATCTAGCAACCTGTGAGTTACTATGGAACCAAAAGTCACTGCTCTCTCACGTTTTGTAAGTGATAGAAACGCGAGTATAATTCTGAACTACACGCTATCTTCAGATAAGCAAATCAAACGAAAATGAAAACGACGACCGGTTGGCGCAGCGGGAGTGTAAGCTACAGCTACATCGTAGGTCGCGGATTCGATTTCCACTCAAGTCAAATATTTGTGTGCATGAAAATGGATGTTTGTCTTAGTCTGGGTGTTTCTATGTATAATATGTAGGTATGTATTCACAAAAGAAAGTACATAATTATGTATGTTTATTCATTATCTAGTATTCTTAGTACAAGCTTTGCTTAGCTTGGAACTAGATGATGTTGTGTGAATGTGGTAGAATATAAAAAAAGACAGAAAATGTGTTAAAAGTTGAATAGATATGGTATTAAGAATTAACATTGTTCAATGTTTAAAAAAGTCATATAAAATTCTTGCGTTACTGACTGCAAGTTAACGCAGAGCCAAAACTGTTGGGCGCAAGAAGCTGAAATTTAGCACGTATGTTTCTTGAAGACCGTATGGGCACACTACTAAGGGTTTGCCCAATATTCAGACGAGACCAGGCAGAAACGGCTAAACAAAAAATATATTTTGCGGACGTAGCTACTCATGGCATTGAGTACACATACAGGCGTAAAATATCACCTACTGAAGTTATTAGTTATTACGAAAATAAATCACCTTACACTACATGGTATTTACGAAAATATATCAAAAGCGTTTTTACGAACAACTTACACGTGCTCTATGAAATGTCTATACTCATCATCATCATCAGCCTTTAACAGTCCATTGCTGGACTAGGCCTCTCCTTTGAAAGGAGGAATGAAAAGTCTAAAGTGAAAAGTCAAAACTATGAAAAGTCTATAATAATAATATAATATTCTACCACATACACACATCACCATCTAGACCCAAGCTAAGCAGAGCTTGTGTTATGGGTACTGGATAATGGATAAACATTCATTTATACTTTTTGCTTTGAATAAAATTAATTATAATATAGCTAAACACAACAAAAATCTCGATTCCCATTATTCAATCTGTAGAATATTTTATTATAGCACGAGGGAAGATATGGGAGCGAGGAGAAATATATCCAAAATAAAATTAAGAACGCAAAATGCCAAAACCGTATTCTCTTTGGAGGCAGGGGTATTTAATCGTCTGTTAAGCATGTGATGGATGGCCGAACTGTACACTTCATGCCTGTTATAATTGCAGTAATTAATTTTATTTCTTAATCTGTATTCTGCTCACCCTACCCTAAAATATAAACCTTGCTTTTACTGAAGCCCTTAAGAAGGCCCTAGGCGCTCAAGCCTACGTAATTCAAAGGACTGCTGACTACACCAGGCTACTCATGGGATTTTTGCTTAAAAAATCACCAACTATCCAAAACTACATACATTTATACCATGATCCAACAAACATTCAAACGTAATAAAATTCTTAAGACTGATCTAAATTTCAACACCAGGAAACCATAAAACACAGTCAATTATTATTCGTACTCCAAGGCGTGAGATTCAAAGATCACAAATTGAAGCCTAAAAGTATAAGAATAATTATAATAATTAATATGCTACTTCACAACCACAATAAATGCATTTTACTTGTACACACTCCTATTTAATTTTAATCAACATAAATTACTAAATTAGAAAAGTATTGTGATGTAATCCCAAACTTGTTACTCTTTTGAATGTTATTAAGAAACGCATTTGAAACTAATAAAGATTTATAAGTACACAAACTGCATCTTACTATTTTAATGATATTTATGAGTACGACAAAAAATAAATTTTTCCGCTTACTTTTTGCAATTTGGTTCGGCGATACACCGAAACCGTAGGGTTCTAGGCGATTTGGAAAGGAAAATGGACTGTATTAGGGCGAGTTTTAGTCGCCTAAAATTGGATAAGGGAAGAGGAAGTAGGGATTGGAATGGGAGAGATGATTGTGAGTGGGTATAGGATATTCCAAGGATGGAGGGCACTTACCTTATACGGCAATCTTCTTCGTCTCAGAAGGGCAGTCTCCTGGTGGTTTCGGGATGAAGCTGCTTGATTCACTTCACTACACAAATCACTTCCACTTGCGAGCGGTTTTTTATAAGCGGTAATAATTATAGCGGGAGCGGCGCGGTGCGGTACGGTATGGCGGACGCGTATTTAGCGAATCGAATGTTCTCGAAAGTTCTGGACTGTCACTCGCGTCGACGATCGCCACGACCAATCCGCGAAAGGCGTGCCCCTCCTTAGGGAATGGGAGACAGGGACGGAAATATGGTATCGCTCGCACTAGACCAGCATGGAACGATTGACGTTGATGCGATTAGTTATAGATAGGAAGGTAGATGGCGCTACCATATCCCCCCGGCCCTAAAGGGTTGCCTTTAAAAAAATAGAATTGAACTTAGCTATGTTGGGTGTACTACCGCATAACCCATCAATAGGCTAAGACAGCGATATGACAATAAAATTAATCTAAATTAACTTTAGCGAAAACTACAAACGCAATAATAGCGAAAACTACTAACTAAATACTTAAACTAAGAGGTAGGTCCAACTTCAGGCTAGATCTCACTGAGTTGGAAGCGGACAGAGACGTACAACAGGGCGCACGTAACTCCCTTTAGCGGTTTTCACGGTAACAACGCGAATTGTACCGTCCTTGGAAGTATGCAATTTCTCTACGATGGCTAACGGCCATGAAAGCGGCGGAGCATTATCATGTATTATGACGACCAACGTACCCTCCTGTATAGGGGATGCAGGACTATTCCACTTGGATCTAGCCTGAAGCTGGTGTAGATATTCCGGACGCCAGCGCCGCCAGAACGACTGCACGAGTTTATCCAGCAGAGTATGTCTCTGGAGCAAGCTTGAAGAGTCTGCTTCAGGAGCCGGAAATGACGATAATGGCACTGTGTTCAGAAAATGTGCAGGGCTTAACGCGGATGGTTCTGCAGGGTCACTACTCAATGCCGTGAGCGGACGCGAGTTGATCAGTGCCTCGACTTGTGCAAGGACAGTTAAAAGCTCTTCGTAAGAGAGGATCTGTTGACCTATAACCTTGAAGAGATGCGTTTTTATTACTTTGACCATGCTTTCCCAACATCCACCGAAATGTGGTGATGCTGGTGGAATAAACTTCCAGTCAATATGATTTATGGAAAGTTCTTCCTGAAGACGAGTACGATATTCTTCCCTGAGAAACTTATAAAGGTCGCGTAAATGAGAGCTTGCGCCCACAAAACAAGTGCCGTTATCCATGTACAAACACTGTATAGGGCCGCGCCGTGAGAGAAATCGATTAAGAGCTGCCAGGAATGACACCGTGCTTAAATCTGTCGCAACTTCAATATGCGTAGCGTGCGCCGTTTAGCATGTAAAAATACAAAGCCAGGCTTTACGGCTTTTAACACCTCGACCACGCACTGGCGTATACTGCAGTGGTCCTGCGTAATCATAACCGGTGTGTGTAAACGCTTTAGCAACCTGGTTGACGCGCTGGCTAGGGAGATCGGCCATGGGAGGGAAAGTCGGACGCGGACGAAATTTGAAACAGACGTTACATTTATGTATTCTGTGACGAATTATTCGTCGAGCGGCTAAAATCCAATATTTATGCCTAAGTAAGGACATAAGCAACTCTGGACCGGCATGGAGGTGCTTCTTGTGATAAAAATCAACAAGAATGTCGACAACATGATCATGTCGCGGCAGAATATAAGGATGTTTGTAGTTATAAGGTTCATCCGAATTTAACAGACGACCCCTAACGCGTATGATGCCGTGTTCATCGAGAAACGGCTTGAGTCTAAGGATAGCGGGAGAACAAGACAATGTACCTCACATTGTCTTTTAAATTTTGAATGTCGTTACTAAAATGAACAGCTTGTACAGCTCGTAGTAACTTACATTCTGCGAATTTGATATCAGTACTTGATACAAAAGTCTCATTAGGTAGCTGCCTAAGAAACCTATAGACATAAACGATGGCGCGGAGTAACTAAGACCACGATGACATGCGTAGTGCGAGTGCATAGATGGGAGACTCCGCAACCTCAGCAATCACGGGATAAGAAACAGACTTCCGTTCGGGTACATCTTCGTCTTCTGCACTGTGGTCAAAGGGTTGCATGGGCCATTCTGACGGATCATGGGAGATACAAGAAGGTCCACGACGCCACAATGGATGATGCAGAAGATTAAGTGGAGTGACACCACGAGACAGGCAATCTGCGGGGTTCTCAATACCCGCGACGTGATTGAAACAAGAAGCAGGAACCAGTTCAATCAATTTGCTAACGCGGTTGGCGAAAAAAGTCTGCCAGCGATGAGAAGAAGAATGAATCCAAGCGAGCACTACTTTGGAGTCGGAAAATGCGTATATTTTATTAATGGGGTAGTGGGGCAAAACTGTGTCTTGAACCTTGCGGAGCAACTGAGACAGCAGAAGGGCCGCGCACAACTCCAGTCTCGCAACTGAAATGGTTTTAACGGGCGAGACCTTAGACTTGGCACAAACTAACTGCACCGAGTAGTTAGAACCAATGCGGACTTGCAGATATACGACTCCGCCGTAAGCACGCTCGCTGGCGTCAGCGAAACCTATTAAGTTGATGGTACATCCATCTACCAACCCAAGATGACGCGGAATAGTAACTTGATTGAGCGCGGTAAGCTCAATACAAACCAAGTGGCGACAATATGGTCAGGGGGTGTTTCATCCCACTCACACTTTGATAGCCAAAGTTCTTTGATCAAGAGCTTGGCGTACAAAATTGTGGGAGCCACAAAACCCATTATGTCCCATAGTCGAGCCACTGTGGACAGCATAGTGCGTTTGGTGCACTTATCATCTGGTGGTGAGACGTTAAACCGAAAACTATCGCAGGATTTGTCCCAGCGTAAACCGAGAACCTTATGCGGTACAGACTTCTCAAACTCAATGTCTGGAGAAGCCTTATGAGAATCTGTTACGCGTGCGAGAACCTCCTTAGAGTTGCTTGTCCATTTGACAAGATCAAACTGGCCTCACTTGAAAAGCTGAATAAGCTCTTCACAAAGCGAAATTGCTAGCGGAGCGGATATGACACTACAGGCAATGTCATCCATGTACAAAGCGGAAGTGGCAACAGCCACTGCGGCGGGAAAGTGATCGCCTTCATCAGCGATCAACTGGTGAACAACTCGTAACGCGTGATATGGGCTAGACTTGAGTCCAAAACAAACACGATTGAACTGATACCCAGATAAAGGTTCTTTCTTGTCAAAACGATAAAAGATCCGTTGAAATCTACGGTAAGATTCGCGAACGCCGATATTGGGGCCGGCATGCAAAATGTCATTAATCGACTGACCCGATGTAGTCCCACAACTAGCGTCTAAAACTACACGGAGTTTAGTAGAGGTTTTATCTTCGCGAACTACGCCGTGATGCGGGATATAATATGAGCGCAGAGAGTTGCCCTCGTTGTTTACAACTACACTCAAAAAACCTTTATCTATGTAGTCACGAATGACGTCATTATAGGCGCTACGTAACTTAAGTGATGCATCAAGTTTACGTTCCAAACAATGGAAACGTCTGAGCGCAGCAGCGTACGAGTCGACTAACGAATAAGGGTCACCACAGAATGGCAACGCCACAACGTATCTGCCACTGTCGTCACGAACAGTGGTAGCGCGGAAATGTTCTTCACACTCGAGATCTTTACGGCTCATCGAGGGCGGTGCGGTAACCTCTTCCAGCTCCCAAAATCGCTTGAGAAGAGAATCAACATTGTTTTCTTGAAGAACAGAACAACAGCAAGACGTAACGTATTGAGAAGTATGTAATGTAGGTACGGTACCCATAATCACATACCCAAATACCGTCTCAATAGCGGGCGGTAAGTTATTTTGCTCACTACGTACCACTTTAGTTAGTAGCAAGTGCGGGAATATTGCGGCTCCGATCAAAACATCAATGTCTGCCGGATTCGCAAACTCCGAGTCCGCCAGCGGCAATGACTCGAGGTGTGTGAGAAGCGATACGTCCACATTAGCGTTTGGCAATGTGTCCGTAATACGCTCCACGATAAGCGAAGAAATGTTAAAATTAATGTCCCTATCAAAACGTGAATGTATTTTAATATCTACGGAACCCTTGTAATGTTTTTCTGATCCGCCTATCCCTCGGATTATTGAGTTCGTATTTTTAAAGTAATTCCATAATCCGAGGCGTTTGAACAATTCTAACGTTATTAAATTGGTCTGAGATGCGCTATCTAGCAGACAACGTACCATGTGCGGCGACCCATTAACATCATATATGATAACTTGCACTGTCGCTAACAGAACAGTCTTAGACGCCATACATTGCGGCCTAGCGCTGCTCTGATCACTACAAGCGCGCGAAGGCCGTCCGCGCGTGCGTGCCGCCCGCGCAATGGATGTCGTACACAATGATATCTCATTCTGAATCGTCAGGGACGCAGTTATCGTAGTCTGCACCTGCGACGTAAGTGTGTCAAGGTTAGCGGCTTGGCTTGACAACGTGTTACCTTTATCGAAGTGAAGCAGAGAATGATGTTTTTTATTGCATAAGCGACATTTTGTCTTACTAAAACAATTACTTGTTTTATGTTTTATGCTTAAGCAATTAATGCAAGCTTTGTTATCTTTTACGCATTTAAAACGAGCGGTTGCATTCAAATTATCGAAGGCGGGACACTTGTATAAATGGTCGTGCACTATATTACTGCACAGACACTTCTGTGAATTATTACTATTGGATTCCAAACATGTTACGTAAGATTGTGGATTAGGGACCGAGTTATTATTACTATTTCGCGATTTATTCAACCTTTGTTTGTTGCTGTTAGTGTTAGACGGGCCAGGTGAACCAGACTGCGTATTATGAAATATTCAACACTGATCTTTGATGAACGAAATAAAACTATCTAGTGTAGGTATTTTATTATTGCGTTCCGTCATCTCGAATGCGCGAATTGTATCAGTGTCAAACTTTTAAAGCGAGTTGAAGCAACATAAAGTCGGAAAGATCTTCAAATTTTAAGTTCCTAAGAGAATTAACCGCATTTACGAAGTTATTAATAAACAGCTGGAAATTCGAGACAGATGCGGCACCGAACAGTTTAAGATTTAAAGCTTGGTCAAAGTAGGTAGACGCTAGGACGCACGGGTCCTGATATCTATCAAGTAGTGACTGAAATATGACCTGATAATTCTCAGCACTGGGTGTGACACCTGCAAATACGGACTGGGCCTTCGGTGACAGTTTATCTATTAAAAAGTACAACCTGTCAGCATCTGTCAGAGAACCATTATCGTGCACTGTAGACTTAAAACTCGCATAGAATAACGGCCAATTTCGTATATCTCCGTCAAACGACATAATCTCGATTGGCGGTAATCTCGGTTTGCGGGCGAAGGGCTCTGCTGAACATTTACCCTCCAATTGCGATTGTATACGCTTAATAATACAATAAAGATTTTCGAATGAGGTGTACGCCTGATAGTTCGGTTTTTCATCAGGATTGATAGAAAGTAATCTTGCGTTATAATCGTCTAACAACTTATGAAAATCTGTTCGAGTACTATCTACTGTCATACAATAACTGAGAAATGCTTCGCTATAACTGTCGGAAATATATGTGGTTTTTGAGCGTTCATAGATGTTTTGAATACGCTCAAATAAAATATTGCGTTTTGCTTCTAAGATTGTCATCTCTTTGTCTTCTGACACGCGTGACTTCTTTTGTTGTGACATGCTTACGTAAGTATAAGCTAATGAGACCGAAACAAAATAAGAATATCTAATGTACCTATTATTTTACCTAAGTAGGCTAAGTAGGCAACACTTTAGAGCTGTGGAATTAAAAGTTGCTCGAAATATGAGATTTACAAGACAACTATGATAGTTCCAGAAATAATAATTGAGTAAGTAGGTAGCTACATAAAAGTTTAACTACTAATGCGGGCGGAAACAACCATGTGACGGTTATGTGAATATATTAGGAGTATAGCTAGGTGCTATAACTGCCTAGGTAAAGCGATATAACGTATAAAAACGTAAATGAATCCAACTCGTATACTCGTATGGAGTAGGGATTGGAATGGGAGAGATGATTGTGAGTGGGTATAGGATATTCCAAGGATGGAGGGCACTTATCTTATACGGCAATCTTCTTCGTCTCAGAAGGGCAGTCTCCTGGTGGTTTCGGGATAAAGCTGCTTGATTCACTTCACTACACAAATCACTTCCACTTGCGAGCGGTTTTTTATAAGCGGTAATAATTATAGCGGGAGCGGCGCGGTGCGGTACGGTATGGCGGACGCGTATTTAGCGAATCGAATGTTCTCGAAAGTTCTGGACTGTCACTCGCGTCGACGATCGCCGCGACCAATCCGCGGAAGGCGTGCCCCTCCTTAGGGAATGGGAGACAGGGACGGAAATATGGTATCGCTCGCACTAGACCAGCATGGAACGATTGACGTTGATGCGATTAGTTATAGATAGGAAGGTAGATGGCGCTACCACAATTATTAAACTCTAGTTGAGTTTTAGTTAAATTCGTCTTTTAGTTTGGAACAGAATTCACTTTATGAATCTTAATTAAAACAAACACGATATATTATTGCAATTCCAGATTAAATTTAAACCCAATGGTAGGGGCCACAGCTACTATACTGTCCCCCGGATGGGGTTCAATTCCGCACGTACCGTCCGAATCTTTGTCTCAATTCATACTCGAATGTCCGCCAACAATTATTTGCGTTGTAAACATGATTAATGTTCCTTAGAAGATAGCTGATAACCATTTTCAGTTTGATAATTCGTAGTATTACTATTTAATATTAAATTACTACTCGTATTTCATAACAGTTACATTTCTATTGTTCAAATGGCTATTATAATTGAGGCTATATATACAGCTATTCAAAAGACTTTTCAAGGGTTAGCTCAGCTTAACGTGGTGCGTATTCAAGTGGCATAATTAAAATAATTATACCCTTAACATGGTCTCGGTCAGTCGTTATAAAAAATTCAGTTCAAATATTTCTTATTTCGAATGTCAAATGCGTGAACTAGTTTGACAGTTGACATCAGTTAAAATTGTCAAACGTCACAATTGAAATAGCTAGTGAAGTTTGGAACGCCATTTGTAAAGTGTCATATCGTTTTTTTTTAATTGCTGTGAGCTGCCAGTCGTCCGTAACTGACTTAGCAGATTTTACAAACGCAACTTAACAGCTGAATATTGATGGGCTAATGGATTTTACAATTTCGATTGTGATTATTATTCTGTCTCTAATAATTTATTTAAAAATTTGAAACTTGTTGCCGCATGTGTTAGAATCACGTTGTTTTTTTTTTAATATCTTTATTTATATTCGTTTTTAACTAACAAACTTGGCATCTAGAAAGAAACCAGATAATCACGAATGATTTCGTTGATAGCTCTAATAAATGTAGGGGGAGTGCATTGTTGTTTAGCCACGTCACGTCACTAAGATCCTTTCAATGTGCTGTTAATATTCTCTTTATTTATTTTCTTACTAGAGGACGCCAGCAGCTACGCCTGCATTTTTTTTAAATTAACCTGTTTTGGCCGATCCCGTGGGAATGTCGGGAAATCCTTTCTTAGTGCACCCCCACGGTCCCCAAGGAACATACATGCCAAATTTCAGCTTCCTGCGCCCAATAGTTTCAGCTGTAGCGTGTCTGTCAATCAGTCAGTAACGCAAGGATTTTATATATTAAGATTTGCCACATAATGTCTAAATATGTTGCTATATGTACACTATAATTTTTTTATTTGTACAAAACCCTTAAGGACATATCAGCAAAGACATTATTATCATATATGTGACATAAGAATTTCATAATATCTATAATTAGCCAAGTTATAACCATTTGTTTTTTGTAGAAAATCTCACCAAAATCATAGACATATTTTACAATCCATTCACTACTTCATTGATAGTATTTACTTTCCGTCCTACTCTTACGCATTCTTTCCGTCGCACTTATAATGTGGGTAGCCTTAGACAATAAAATGAAGCAAAATAATCAGTGTAGGTAGATACTTTTTAATTTTCTTAATTCTACCCTCTTATTCATAGTTTATCCGGGCTTAGGACCGGCAAAATTTACCGTTTTACAAGCAATTAAATACAAAGGTATGTAATTAGAAAGCAAACACATATCAAAATAAAAGAAGGTATTCTGTAATTAAAGAAAACGGTAATTTTCGCGTATTTATGAAGTTAGCAACATCTGCTATTTACAAATTATTTTATCATCATCATGTCAGCCTAGAGACGACCACTGCTGGACATAGGCCTCCCTCAAGGTTCTCCACACAGACCGATTTTGAGCCGCCCGCCTCAAATTACTATTTACTTAAGTAGGTATTACTTACTAAACTTACAAGTATTTCCATTGTCCTTCAAAATGTACACCACCATTGTCAATACACAGATCACAGTCTTTTCACTTCGTCAAAAGCGTCCAATATGCGCTGTTTTAATTTTTCGACACTAGCCGGCTTACTTTTGTACACTCACAAAATGCTCAGCTGCACTCGCGATTCCTCCACTCAAAAAGTACGCACGAAGAATAGCTACATACTCCCGTGATATTATAAACTGATAAGCCATCGCGTCGGGAAAACGTAGACAAACAAATTGCAGCGACAAAATCGATAGGTACGCTCTCGTCCGCTAGCAATTTAGCACTGTTTGTAGCATCCGAGCGCGGCGCGCGCGCAGTGGGACAGGGGGGAATTTATCAATGGAATATTTTACTACTACTAGTACGCGAGTCGGTGATAGTCTTAGTTATGCATTAACCAATTATTACGTTTTTTTGTGGACAGTTTTGAGACAGTTTTGACGCAGTTTTGGAACTTAGTGTTTTTTTTTAAGTACATAAATATGATCAGTTAAAGATACTTAGTGCCCCATAAAAATTTTTGTACTAATTAAAAAATAGTGGTGTATAAACTGTACCACTGAAGAATTATGGCACAGTCCACAACGCTAAGCGGCTAAGTGCTGGTTACAGAATGTGCAAGTCTTTAGAAGATACGTGGGTAAACACACACACATGCAGGTTTGATCGCGAAGTCTTCGTTCATCGTTTAGCAAGCGATATTCAGAATTTATTTTCGACTCCAAAAAGTAAATGGTGCACGACATAGGTTTAAACTGTTTGCATCTTCATTATGCTATCGCTATATTTTTACACATATTTCTATATATGAACACAAGAGTAATTTTAACATAACAATACTTATTACTCATCCTCACTTAATTAATTCAAACCTCAAAGAAAAAGGTGGTGTCTATTAAAGATATGATCTCAAAGAGACTGGCCAGCTAGTCTAGAAATAAAACACGAACAAGAGCCTAATCTCAGTAAATGAACCACCCGCATACCGTAAAGGAGCTCTCTATTTAAAAAAAAACATTACAGGACACAAAGGCAGGTTCAGACGTGCATAGCCTTTAAAAGGCTTTTCAGACGACGTATTATGCGCAGGTTTTCGAGGGAAAAATTCCGTTGATTTTTTTTTCACCAGTTTTAATTTCCCGACTGTGGTGCGTCTTAAATTACACGGTGAGTGTGCAATCTACAAATAAATTGAATGTTACTTGTAATAAACTGCGTACTTGCGCATATCAGTTTTAGTCTCCCACTGAGAATATCGGAGAGCACGTTAAACCGTCGGTCCCGGCTTTCATGAAGATCTTTGACAGTCGTCACGGAGAGTCAGTACCCTTAAATAAACTGATACTGGTCTAAACCATGGAATATCGCTATGCCTTTGGGTTGCGAAGGTCAGACAGCAGTTGCTCTGGTAAAGTCGATATTCTATCATATCTGGTTAGACTAGTAAGCAGACCCTGGGCTCCAAGGCGTGTAAGTCTTGGATGCAACCGGGATAGCGCTAGGTCGATGATGATGATGTAGTATGTAGAGAAACCACTATAGCCTATAACATAACCTGACTACAATAGTCTTAAAATATTCTAATACTCCTGTGATCAGGTTATGCTACGAATAATATATGCTACGCCGTAGCACTACGGGATTCAGGATTCACATCGTAGCCGATACCTAAATACTACGTTTGTAATAATATTATGGTAAAGTAGTTTTCAATATGCATTATCTGTTTCTCTGTTTATAAAATTAGAATGTAAGGCACAGGTCTTACAACTAGCAACCAGCCCAAGGGTACATAGGGCTAACAGTAGCCCTATGTACCCCTGGGCTGATTCACGATCGCTGACAAAAATAAATCAGTCCATATTAGCCCAAAATATTCATTTAGATTAAATAGTCTTCAAGACTTTATATTACTACTTTTGGTAAAATTTTAATGATTTAGAGGCAATAAATAATTTTAAAAGGTAACAATCTAAACACTGCTGTTTGTTTCTGTTATCGCTGTAAAGCTGCACGATATTTCTGGGTCAAAGGAGGTACTAGAAACATTGTTGTAATCTTTCATACCCCTCTGAACATTAGTGCCATGGAAATAAAGTAGCGAACGGCTGGTTACTTAATATGTAAGCATGGTACTAGATTTATAGCGTGACTTGAGTTTCCGTTCGTAATAGAGATGGAAAGCACCGTTTGTAGAGTTCACTTCTTGGATGGGTGATCGCTTGTTGTGACCTTTTTCTTGTGAAGAATACTTTGGCAGGTTCGTAAAGTCGTCCGTGAGACCATCTAACAATTATTGTATTGTAGTATATATAAGTACCTTTATAACACACGACTGACAGACCTCGGGCTGGCAAGGTGCTCGAGGTCCGTCAGTGCTGGATGAATCAGTCCGTGTCATACTTATTGTAATCCGAGATGCTCACAACTATATAGATAGATTAAATCATCATCATCATCATGATCAGCCTGCCGTAGTCCACTACTGGATATAGGCCTCTCCAATGGCACGCCACGCATCTGTCGCAAAACCGATAACCGTTGGAGTAGTCATGTTCTAGAGTGGAGACCGCGCCTTGGCAAAAGAAGTGTAGGACGCCCTCCGGCTAGGTGGAGTGACGATAAAAGCTAAGTGGCTGGCAGTGGCTGGACACGAAGAGATAGATTAGATGCTTTACAAAAATATTGCAAAAGTCTACGTATCCAAATATAAAACCATGATTAAACTGCGAACAAAATTAAATTTAGTCCAAGTTTTATAGTAAAGTGCCATACTATGTATGTTTATACATACGGTCTTAAACACAAGTAATTTACTTAGGTGAAATTCTTTTCATGTACGAAGTAAATTCAACTTCAGACATAATGGTATAAAGGAAAGCTCATAATAAGTCAGCAGTATTTGATGCTTGCATACTCGAATTATGTAATACAACGTGGGCCGAGAAATTGTGTACCTCGAGCAATATTATAAAAATGTAAATAGAATTTATTAAAAACATATAATGAAGGCAATGCTAGGTATTTTGTTTGATGCTAAGTATTTCCTTTGAAAAAAATGTTTTAGTGTTTATTAGGCAGGAGGGTTCGTAATTTACACGATTATACAAGAAATCAATTTGGTGGCCTATTTTACTGGATAGTTACATTTTATCACAATTGTTACGGTAACAGTTTATCATCAGTGTGTTGGGCAGTGCAATGTAAAACGACAAGGCAACAGCTAAAACTACATCAAACGTACTGTAATGAGACGACACCATTGTATTTCATGTTACTTTTAAAAACTGATAAAACTTCTTTTGCACAATATAATAAAATATTAGAAAGCCAAATACGTATGTTCGCGTGGTGACGTATTAAGAATACAGAATGTCGCCACCCCATATCATCCCGTGGGTGTCGTAAGAGCCGACAGAGGGATCATATTATGCTGCTATTTAGTATATCTAGAACAGCACTGTAGGAGAAGGAAAACTTGATACAAACCATATACCAACCCGTTTGGCCAGCGTGGTATAGTAGGCCAATTCCTCCTTTCAAAGGAGAGGCCTATTCCAGCAGTGGACTGTTAAAGGCTGATGGTGAAACACGTATGTAGTTAAATATTATATTTCTAAAACAAACCATTTTACTTAACACCGGTTGCCAAGAAAATATTTTGCTTAATTACCAAAATTAATTCCTGACCACCGTTTTAGACGACCGAAACCTTCGCTTTCATTTCCTTGGGTAGATTAAAAAACAATTTTGTAAATCAAAAAACTTCTTAACGAACAATTTATCTAAAAATCCTTCACCTGGAAGGCTTTGGAAAACTAATTAATTTATACCTACACCGTGTGACGGGATGAAGGGCGACTCAGTACCTTTGCGGATGTTATAAACCTTATTTCTTTGCTCGTAAGGTTTATTTTTATCTTTTCGTGTCGTATGTTGATTTTGTTTTACATATTCGTTCGAGTAGGATACATAGGTGTTAATTAGAGTCAGTGAGATAAGGCTTCGTTAGTTTGGGTTCTCGCCTAAATTAATTAAATGTTAGAGATTTGTTTATTGTTTATGTCATTAGAAACGATTGGTAAATGAGGCCTCCATTTAAAAAGTGGTAATATTTCTTGTCCTTTTTGGACAGGCGTGTGATTCTAGGATAAGTATGTATTTTTATAATTGGTAGATATTATGACACAATTTTTGTCTTTCGTCTGTTCTCATAATTTATCTATTTGTTAATGATGATTTCAAATTTATCCGAAAATTGACTACTCCTCGTGGGAATCATCGGTACAGGTCTGCTTACCAGTCCAACCAGAAATGGCAGAGTATCAACTTATACACAGGGCAATTGCCGTCTGACTTCTGCTACCCAAAAGGATAGCGTTATTACATGGCTTAGACCAGTATCTGTTTATTTGAGGGTACTCACTCCCCGTAATGACTATCAAAGATCTTAAAGACAGACGAGACCGACGGTTTAAAGTGCTCTCCGAGACACAGGGCTGCCAATAATTGACAATTTAATACGCACATCATTCACAAACACAGTAGTGTGCGCCGTGGATTCGACCCGATACCCTTTGTATGGCAGTCTGTTCGTCCCTCAACTAGGCAAACGCTTTCCCCATGGGAATACCTTAGTCATGAAGACTTAAATATTCTCTAGTTCAGTAGAAGTGTATAATTTAGGTACTTAATTAACAGTTTCTACCATGGACACTATGAAAAACAAGATAAATTAGTGATTTGGTATCACAAATAATCCAATTACTAAGTTCTAAACATTTTTTATCAAAACGAGTGCCCAATCAGTCCCATCTACGTCAACATTTTGCTATGAACCACCTATCTCTCTCATCTCAAAATAAAAGTTAGCGAGCACCTTTATGCAAGACTCGACCATTTTTCTTAACGTTCATCTGGGTGACTTGCTAAAACCCGGTTATTAGGAGAAAAGGCAGTGGTTTACTCATCGTTACGGGGAGAGAAAAGTGCCTGTCGACGATGCCTTAAGTCCGGCATTCACAATGCTACACTGGAGGCATTGATTACGGAGGCACTATTTGTAATAAGTTTTACAAAGTATCTTTTATGAGAAAAACTGTTGTAGAAAGGTAGTAAGCATTAAAATAATAATTGTGCTAAACACACACTTAATATTTTTAATGCTACATTGAGGGTATTAGAATAATATTAATTAATCTTAGTGGCACTATCTATAACCAACCAGAATTCAATTATACATAGTGCACGCGTAGAACGATGCAAATATTTTAATCAATTGTTTTATTTTAATTTCTTTCTATCTGTTGCATAGCCCGTTTCTCTTCATAGATCCGTAAAAGAGCGTCTTTCACCCATCTGCTTAATGGATCATGATATAGAGTTGTCCGCGAAAAAGCTACCAGGAAAAGTGGTTGGCAAGATTTTGCAACCTTGACAGATTTTTTTTCCACCCATTCGCGATATATTTTTTAACATGCAACATTAGATATAAAATATTTTTAATCTATTAAGCAGAAGAGTGAAGGTCTTTCTTCTACGAATCTTAGACTATTACGTCGACGTACTAGCGAAGCATCTTTTGTCTGTTACTAGCCATAAAGCAACATTGATGTCTCCAAAGTTACAGTCACATGAAACATTATATGTGAAACTTATGATTATTAGAATAGCTTTTTAATCATACGACAGTCCTATTCTACAAACAACGGACACACAGAGATATACTTTAGGTATAAGCTCTATACATACCTATTACAAACTGTCACAAGTTATTAGTATTTAAAGTAGCAGTACCTACAAATATTATACCCATCATAAGAAACGTCCTAAAGAGCTCAAGACCCAATTTTATGACACACTCAAAGAAGTCCGGACATTATCTTCGTGCGTCGCAAAAAGCAAAACAAAAAAATAAACAAACACTCCACAGATACTTTTGAAGGAGAAAAAAAAATATTCTATAGAAATTCCCTACAGAGAAAACTGCACCCTAAATGATACAGTTTATTTTTTTATAGCCACCAAGTGAATAAGAGGGGAGGTTATGATAGATAGGACTGAGTGAGAAATTTTAAAAGACAAAGATTTTGGTATATTATATTTTTGTAGATATGTATAATATTGTAATCAACTTTTTTGGGCGAGGGTGAAATATGTATTTCTGTGTAAGGTTAGGGTCGTGAAAATGTTAATTGCGAGTTTTGATATGTCGTTAAGTTAAACAATACGATAATAGGTATAATTGTGGGAGGCATTTGTATAATGAAAAATCCAAATTGGGTTATAGTACACGCACAATAGGTAAAAGATTACACTCCACAAAAACATTAAGACTAAATAATGCACTTGATTTGGGCATCGCCTCTTTAAAGATGTTCAATAAACACACACACACACACACACACACACACACACACACACACACACACACACACACACACACACACACACACACACACACACACACACACACACACACACACATACATACACACACACTAAATGCTCGTAACTACGCCAGTAACTAAAGTACAAAGCGCACGGAGCGTGTGTAGGTTGTAATTTGTCTAACATTTACAGCCGCGGCGAGTGGTTGCATAAATTTGCACCAGCCGACATTTCTGCTACAGAATGAGCTGTTAATGTTCACTGATGCGGTGTACGCTTGTTTATTGCCACATATAGGTCTCATTTGCAATTGATCAGAGTATGTACAGTCACGGTTGTCCCAGTAGGTTAGGCAGAACTGTTTTATTCGATATGTCACGATAGGCGTGGCAGAAAGAATAAAACTATAATTATGTAACATAACCTAACTTCACTCCATTTATCCCCAAAGGGGTAGGCAGAGGTGTATTAAACACGCACACTTCGTCACATATGTTTCGGTCTCAATGTGATAAAGGGCGAGCCTATTGCCATCTACCGGGCACATTATTAAGCGGGCGATTATTAACATTTTTAATACACGCATAACTTCGAAAAGTCAGAGGTGTGTGTCCGTTACGTACATCAATGAGTTGAGAATTATGTAAATAAGGTATTAGTATGGTCCTTGTCATGTTGGTGAAACACACAAAGCATTTATTCAATGTACTTTTTTTAAATATTTACCGCAATAGATATAAATCCTGTGTCGCGGAGGACGTTTCAAACATATAATCAATCAACAGAAAGTACGCCCGGACGCTCAACAACAATTCTTGGATCACATACAGTGTTGTCTCGTGTGGGGACAAACCCACAACACTCCACACAATTCAACGGTAGACCGCATAAACCACCATGACACGTGACATATGTAAATGCAATTTTTTTTTATTTGCTTTTCAGAATATTTACCCTGCATTCTTTGCTTGCAGCTCATTTTATAATGATGACGCCGTACAAAAGTCCTTCGGTAGTTTTTGTGTTTAACGCATTCATACAAACATACAGGTCGGAAAGAGGACTAAATTTTATTGATTGCACACAAAATACGTGGTATAAAATAATGTTAATATCCACGAATATGTGTTTTTTCAAACATTGTGACGTCAGGTTTATCGATTTATAATATAGAATTACATTCCACCACATTCTAACAACAGCATCTAGTCCCAAACTAAGCATAAGCTTGTACTATGGGTACTAGACAATGGATAGTCATATATATATCCTTTTTTGTGTAAATACATGACACATATTTTCCTTTTCATATGAGATATTTAGTAAGGTTGTTTGACTGTGACCATTTTCACACTCTTATGTACATATCACTCAATTATATATGTTTGAAAAGTAATTCTCGAAGCAACAAATTCTTTAAATTGTAACTTTAACACAACTTCTGCTTCCCAAACAAATTCCAAAAACCTTGACTCAAATAACCATTAAAAAAAAATTCTAATGAAATCACACAAGTATTTTATATAATCCCTTTTAATATAAAACCTCAAGTTATTTTATTTCGTACGTAAAGGTATGACAACATTTATTGGTATTCCAACGTCTTTACAACAAAATTTAAATATTTCAAATGAATCGGCTACTGAAATCCCCTAAAACTGTTATAAGTATCGGGTCCCACCCTTTATAACCGTTACGGAATTAATTGCCGAATAAATCATGATATCTGGCTACCTGTGAGTTACTATGGAACCAAAAGTCACTGCTCTCTCACTTTTTGTTAGTGAAATAAACGCGAGTAAAATTCTGGACTACAGGTTATCTTCAGATAAGCAAATGACAGAAAATGTGTTAAAAGTTGAATGGATATGGTGTTAAGAATTAACATTGTTCAATCTTTGAAATCGTTAGATAAAATTCTTGCGTTACTGACGGAAAGGCAACGCACAGCCGAAACTGTTGGGCGCAAGAAGCTGAAATTTATCACGTATGTTTCTTGGACACCGTATGGGTACACTACTAAGGGTTTGCCCAATATTCAGACGAGATCGGGAAGAAACAACTAAACTAAAAAAATAATATTATGCGGACGTAGCTGCTCATGGCATTGAGTACACATACAGGCGTAAAAAATCACCTTCTGAAGTTATTAGTTTTTATGAAAATAAATCACATTACCCTATGAGCACTGAAAGGAAATAATAGGACACACAAAGAAATGGTATTTACTGAAATAATTCTATCAAAAGTATATCACGAACAACTTACACGTGCCTTATGAATGGGCTATGAATAAAATAAATGATAATATAGCATAACACAACAATAATCTTGATTCTCATTATTCAATCTGTACAATATTTTCTTATACCACGAGGGGAGCCGATGGGGACGAGGAAAAATAATATACACAAATTAAAATTAAAAACGCAAAATGCCAAAACCGTATTCTCTTTGGAAGCAGGGGTATTTAATCGTCTGTTAAACAGGTGATGAATCGTTGAACTATACATTTCTAGCCTGTGCAGTAATTAATTATATTTCTTAATATGTATTCTGCTTAACCTACACATCGCAAAAGCACAACTTGATATAAGCATTGCTTTTGAAGCCTTAAAGATTTGAGTACCTACCTAATGCAAAGGACTACTTACAACACCAGGCTATTAATGAGATCTTCCCTTAAAAAATCACTAACTATCCAAAACTACATACATTTATAGGTATACAATTTTAGATACGTACATACGTAATAGTATTCTTAAGGATGATCTAACCTAAATTTCGACACCAGGAAACCTAAAAAAAACTGTAAATTATTATTCGTACTTCAAGGCTTGAGATTCAAAGATCTCAAAGCATGCTACTTCACAACCACAATAAATGCATTTGGCTTGTACATACTCTTATTTGATTAACATAAATTACTAAATTAGAAAAGCTTTGTTTAAATAGGGATTATTATTATGCCTTAAGGATTACCAAGTATTGAATGCTTCTGTTTCGATTTCATTTCTTCCTCCTGTTTTTGACTCGTTTGATCTAGTCAATTAGATAGGATCGACCAGATCCGCAGTCTGTTATACTAGTACTTTTCGAAGAAGTAAGCGCATTTTTCATTTCATCAGGCGCAAATGGTGGAAATCAATCCCAAACTTATAACTGCGTCTGAATGTTATTAATACACGCACGAACGTTGGAACTAATAAAGATTTGTAAGTACACAAACTGCATCTTATTCTTTTAATGATACTTATGAGTACGACAAAAAATCATTTTTACCTTACTTTTGAACAGGATTCGCTTCATGAACCGCAATTGAAGCAAACATTTTATAGTGTAGTTCCGGCGATAATTTAAATCCAATGGTAGGGGCCATAGCTACTATAGTGTCCTCCGGATGGGGTTCAATTCCGCACGTACCGTCCGAATCTTTGTCTCAATTCATACTCAAATGTCCGCCAACAATTATTTGCGTTGTAAACATGATTAATGTTCCTTAAAAGATAGCTGATAACCATTTTCAGTTTGATAATTCGTAGTATTACTATTACATATTAAATTACTACTCGTATTTCATAACAGTTACATTTCTATTGTTCAAATGGCTATTATAATTGAGGCTATATATTATACAGCTATTCAAAAGACTTTTCAAGGGTTAGCTCAACTTAACGTGGTGCGTATTCAAGTGGCATAATTTAAATAATTATACCCTTAACATGGTCAGTCGTTTTGGTCAGTCGTTATAAAAAAATCAGTTCAAATTTTTCTTATTTCGAATGTCAAATGCGTGAACTAGTTTGACAGTTGACATCAGTTAAAATTGTCAAACGTCACAATTGAAATAGCTAGTGAAGTTTGGAACGCCATTTGTAAAGTGTCATATCGTTGTTTTTTTTAATTGCTGTGAGCTGACAGTCAGCCGTAATTGACTTGGCAGATTTTACAAATGCAACCGAACAGCTGAAAATGATGGCTTTTACAACTTCGATTGTGATTTCTATCCTATCTCTAATAGTTAATGAAAATTGTGAAGCTTGTCGTCGCATGTGTTAGAATTACGTTATTTTTTTAATATATTCATATTCGTTTTTAACTATCTATCTACACACATCTAACTTGGCAACTAGAGAGAAACCAGATAATCACGAATGATTTCGTAGATAGTCCTAATAAAGGTAGGGGTGGTGCATTGTTTTTTAGTCACGTCACGTCAAGAAAATCCTTCCAATGTGCTGTTAATACTCTCTTTATATATTTTCTTATTTGCCACATGATGTCTAGATATATTGCTATATAATCTGTCCAACTGCTGGGCACTGGCATAATTCTCTATGAGGAGAACTATGGCACAGTCCACAATGCTAAGTTGCTAAGTCCTGGTTACAGACTTTGCAAGTCTTTAGAAAATACTTGGGAAATTTCTCAGACATGCAGGTTTGATCACAAAGTTTTCGTTCATAGTTTAACAAGCGATACTCAGAATATATTTTTGACTTTAAAAAGTCAATGTCGCACGCCGTAGGTTAAAACTGTAGGCATCTCCACTATGCTATCGCTATCTTTTTATAAATTTTTGTATAAATGAACATAGGCAAAATTTAAACATTATTATACTTATTTCTCATCCTCACTTAATTAATTCAAACCTTAAAGAAAAAGGTGGTGTCTATTAAAAATATGATCTCAAAGAGACTGGCAAGCTAGTCTAGAAATAATACACGAACAAGAGCCTTATCTCAGTTAATGAACCACCCACATACCGTAAAGGAGCTCCATATAAAAAAAATCATTACAGGACACAAAGGCAGGTTCAGACGTGCATAGCCTTTGAAAGGCTTTTCAGACGACGTATTATGCGCAGGTTTTCGAGGGCAAAAATTCTGATGATTTTTTCTTTCACCAGTTTTAATTTCACGTCTGTGGTGCGTCTTAAATTACACGGTGAGTGTGGTAACGCAAACTACAAATAAATTGAATGTAACTTATAATAAACTGCTTACTTGCGCGTATCAGTTTTAGTCGCCTATTGAGAATATCTAGGATCCAAATTACCAGGTACCATACCTTTGTCTTTGATTCATCTTCACGTTGCAGTCAACAACATAACATTCAAATTATTTAACCAATACTATAAACAGCTTCTCTTTCCTCTTGTATGCTAAAAAGCAGTTCTGTGTATAGCGCATATGCAGCAAGTTAACACAAAAGTAATCTTACCGCTGAATTTAATATTCGTTTTTGACATAAGCTCCGTACAAAATATGTCAAACATAAATCTCGAATCTCAAAATTCCTGGATATAACGAACATTGAAACGAGTCATAAGTCTCCACACTGATGGTGTCATGCAAGTACTGTGTTTCGTCTTTGAAGCGTAGCAATCAAGCCAAGACTATTTTGATAACAAAGTCGAGGCGTCTAATACACAAATATTAGAGGCCTGGGCATGGACGTATACATATTTACACAAATACCTACTAAAGGCAAACTGTCTTCGTAAAAGACTCCACTATTTTCGACTTCACTAGACGACGACGACACGATTTTCTCTAGATTTTCGGTACTCGCTATAATATAAAATCTGCTAAGAGGCAAATTACTTGAAAATGCCGCTTTAACCTTATTTCAAGAGTATCTTTATTTTTATAGGCCTTCCCTATAAAATTAATTTACTCGTATTTTTATGTAAAATGTAACCTACAACTTTTCACCCCCAATTTATTTCATATACCTTAAAAACTTTCCGTATTACAATCACGAACTGTTAATTTTATTATTAATCTCAATAAAAGCTTTATTAATAACAAAATTCACATCAGATCATCCGAGGCTTAAACTGAAAATTTTCAAAACTCTTTTGAAACTTGAACTTTTTAATTAAAGTCGATCTACTTAATTAAGTAGCTTCTTGAATGGGAAGACTTTGGAAACGTTCTCTGAAAGTGCATGAAAGTTGTCTATCGTACAGTTTGTTGTTTCTATAGGTAAATAATTCTAGGAATTCGTATGCTTTACTTTTAGTGCTTCTGTGTAGGATACACGAAGTTATGAATGCAGGGTTCAATTTGATATGGTGCTGTACGGTCTTATTATGAACCTTAGCCTAATACAGTCCAAAGTTAAGTCTTTCCCTTAGTATCGCGACACATCTGCGTCATGTTCTGCGCGGAATATTCGTATGAATATGCTCGTAGTGTCTTCAAATCCTTTGACATCAGCGCAATGATCATCAATCAACCGAATGATAGCCGCCACTATTACATAATGCTGACTGTAGCTTGTCATGGTAAGATTGTTTTGTAATATCACATTACAAAACAAGAACGAAATATTCATCAATATAAGTCTTTACTTTAAAATTTTCACGAGACCTTTTGATGAATGAGTCTCGTCTAGTGACGTGAGGATTAATATTAGTGATAAAATCACATTGCTAATGAGTATATTACAATGTCTTCATATAATAAGTTAGAATTCACGCATAACAGCACGCAAAAAATCGGCATGTGTTTTATTAATAGAAATAATTAATTAACCAACCACCTAGCCTCGAAATGTATTGATAACCAGAATATTAAATTGAATGGAATAATCAGTTTAGTTCATTTTCACGATATTTTGGTTTCATAAACTGGCACTTACAATGTATCACAGCATCATTGAGTAGAACTCAATTGCTAAATAAACAATTAGCATGCCTAATTAAACAGTATAAAAGCCGCAGAGAGCATTATTGTACCACGATGGTCATTTGATCAACGTCCCGGGGAGAAATTCTAATTCAATACATATAAACTGTTTTGATTTTGTAGAGCATAATCATTTGTATGCAATATTGTACGATAGGTACGTAGCAATGTCCAATTTTCCATTATGTTCAAGTAAATTAGAATTTGTCACGCAAATTAATATGTAGTAAGCTGGCGTATACGTTTGCCATCTTACCATTAATGCAGAGGCATTAAAGTGTAGCAGTAACTACAGATAACCAGTGTCATCTATCGTATAATGTAGGCAGCGATAGCCTAGTGGATATACTAACAGACTGCCATGCAGAGGGTATCGGCTTCAAATCCACAGCGTGCACCAATGACTTATCGAAGTTAAGTGCATATTCAATTGTTAATTATCGCTTGCCCCATGCCTCGGAGAACGTTAAACTGTCGGTCCCGGCTTTCATGAAGATCTTTTAATTTTATGTAATTAATATTGTTGACATTTTTATTTAATTAATTTGATTTGACATTTATAACAATTTTTTATATAGAAATTCAAACACAATTGTATAATTGTTTGTGAATAAATGAATGAATAGAGCTGTGACAGTCATCACGGAGAGTCAGTACCCTTAAATAAACTGATACTGGTCTAAACCATGGAATATCGCTATCCCTTTGGGTTGCGGAGGTCAGGCAGCAGTTGTTCTGTGGAAAAGTCGATATTCTGTCATATCTGGTTAGACTAGTAAGCGGACCCTGGGCTGCAAGGCGTGTAAGTCTTGGATGCAACCGGCATAACGCTAGGGTGATGACGATGATGTAGTATTTAGAGAAACCACTATAGCCTATAACATAACCTGACTACAAAGTCTTAGAATATTCTAATACTCCTGTGGTCAGGTTATGCTACGAATAAAATATGCTACGCACGCAGAGCACTACGAGATTCAGGATTCAGATCGTAGCTTATACCTAAATACTACGTTTGTAAAAATATTATGGTAAAGTAGTTTTCAATATGCATTATCTGTTTCTCTCTGTTTACAAAATAAGACTGTAAGGCACAGGTCTTACAACAGTTACAACTAGCAACCAGCCCAAGGGTACATAGGGCTAACAGTACCCCTATGTACCCTTAGGCTGATTCACGATTACTGACAAAAATAAATCAGTCTAGATTAGCCCAAAAAAATCATTTAGATTAAATAGTCTTCAAGACTTTATATTACTACTTTTGGTAAAATTTTAATGATTTAGAGGCATTAAATAATTTTAAAAGGTAACAATCTAAACACTGTTGTTTGTTTCTGTTATCGCTGTAAAGCTGCACGATATTTCTGGGTCAAAGGAGGTACTAGAAACATTGTTGTAATCTTTCACATCCCTCTGAACATTAGTGGCATGGGAATAAAGTAACAAGCGGCTGCTGGTTACATATGTAAGCACAGTACTAGATTTATAGCGTGACTTGAGTTTCCGTTCGTAATAGAGATGGAAAGCACCGTTAGATAACAATCATTGTATTGTAGTATATATAAGTACCTATATAACACACGACTGACAGACCTCGGGCTGGCAAGGTGCTCGAGGTCCGACAGTGCTGGATGAATCAGTCCGTGTCATACTTTTTGTAATCCGAGAAGCTCTCAACCATTTAGATAGATTAAATCATCAGGATCATCATCATCATCATCAAAGACATAAAGACATATTTATTTCTGCATTATGGTTGTTTACAACACTTATACATGTCAAAACCCTATTCTAGATGATGCCGGCTTTCCTAGCTAAATGACTTCTTGAGAAGAAAGGCCGAAACAAACTCAGAGTCATTGTTTTTTTTTTGTCACTTCAATTTCTTTAGTCTTTTCTTCATCTTTTAAAGTCCAGACAAAAAAGGGTTTAGTATGCAAGTACAATGCAGGAAATTATCTGACGCTTTTGACTGACTCGGCCCACTGATGGCCCGCATTCAACAGCAATCGTACGGCTCAACCTTAATTGAGGGAGCCAACACGATCTGTATCACTATGCCTTCACGCCATCAGAAGGTGTATGCATAAGCATGTCAGCCTAAGCCATCAGACAGGTTGCCACAACTATCAGTCTGCCGTAGTCCACTACTGGATATAGGCCTCTCCAATGGCACGCCACGCATCTGTCGCAGAACCGGTAGTCATGTTCTAGAGTGGAGACCGCGCCTTGGCAAACGTAGTGTAAGACGCACTCCGGTAGGTGGAGTGACGACAACGCAAAGTGGCTGGCAGCGGCGGGACACGAATACCCACACCAGACTTTGACCCAGGAATATAAAACCATGATTACACTGCGAACAAAATTAAATTTAGTCCAATTTTTATAATAAAGTATTCATATTATATTAATACTATGTATGTTTATACATACGGTCTTAAACTTAAGTAATTTACTTAGGTGAAATTCATTTCATATACGAAGTAAATTCAGCTTCAGACATAATGGTATTATTTCCTCGGTGGCAATAAGGAACACAATTTTAATTAAGTCTTACAAGGAAAGGTCATAATAACTGGACCGTATTTGATGCTTGCATACTCGAATTATGTAATACAACGTGGGCCGAGAAATTGAGTGCCTAGAGAAATATTATAAAAATGTAAATATAATTAATAAATTATATTTACATTTTTATAATATTTCTTTCTTCGTTTTAATAAAAAACATACAATGAAGGCAATGCTAGGAATTTTGTTTGATGCTAAGTATTTCCAATGAAAAAAATGTTTTAGTAGAAACTTTTAAACACTCGCGTTGCATGTTTATAAGAATATATATTATTATATTCGGGAATTAACGCGAACATGCATTAGGTATTTACATACCTTATTTTGCTTGACGTTTCGAGACGGTTGCACGTCCCGTGGTCGCAAGCTGACTGGTGTAGCGATGTCACGTCTCCGAGTGCGAGGTAGAAGATTCTATTTCTACCCCCGGGTTGTTGATTTTCGAAGTACCGGCGCAAAACACACTAATCGTATCTGTATATTGAACATTCGCCGACTGCGCATTAAAGTGGGGTGTTGTTAGTCGAATCACTGGATTCCACGCCGATGACAATTTGAAGCCCTCTTCCCGATTGAAATTTTTATGTTTTCTGATTTCGATCGCTTCACGCACAACTCTTGGGTAAAAGTGGCGTTCCGTGGAGAGGACTTGTGGACGATGAAATTCAATCCAGTGATTGGTGCCCGATTGAAGTAAATGTTCCACAATCGCCGATTTGTTCGTTTGACGGTTCTTTACAGCTGCGATGTGCTCCTTTATACGTTCAGCGATAGTCCGCTTCGTTTGCCCTATGTAAGAGCTTCCGCAGCTGCAGTTGATTTTATAGACACCTGGGGTTTGTAGCGGCAGAACATCTTTTGGTGTGCCCACCATGTTGTATACGGCGGTTGACTGTTTTCATAGTTACCTGTTTGGTCGCCGGCAACGTATACGCATCGAAGACACTTATTCCACTTGGTCTGACACGAATGCCGGTGTACCACAGGGTGGCGTGCTATCTCCTTTACTCTTCGCGATATTTATAAATTCTATCTCAAGACATTTACTTTCATCCTACCACCTTTACGCAGATGATTTACAGATCTATACACAAGCACCCTTAAATAACTTGCCCGAAGCCTGTACTGCTATCAACACAGACTTGGCGCGGATTTGCGAGTGGAGTAAACAGTATGGACTCATAGTAAATCCTGACAAAACCCAACTAATTATTGTAGGCAGTCCCCGCATGGTGTCTAAAATTTGCTGGTCCGATTTACCTCAAATCAAGTTTGATGGCAAAAATATTCCTTTCAGTAAAACTGTAAAAAATCTAGGGGTCTACTTTGACGAAACCATATCTTGGAGTATTCAACTGCAAGAAACAAGTCGCAGACTGTTTGCTTCGGCGGGCTCATTGCGTAGGTTACGCAATTTCCTATCAACTGCCACTAAAATTGCACTTGCACAATCTTTGCTTCTGCCCGTAATTGACTACGCTGATGTCAGCTATCTTGACCTCACTGAGGAGCAGTTAGACAAACTCGAGCGTCTTCAAAACTTTTGTATACGATTCATATTTGGACTGCGCAAATATCATCATGTTTCAGAATTTCGCAACAGACTCAAGTGGCTCCCGATTCGTCTTCGCCGGAATACTCACATTCTTACATTGTTGTATAATATCCTGTTTAATCCCAGTACTCCCTTTTATCTCAAAGAACGTTTTAAGTTCCTTAATGACGCACATGTGAGGTCCTTGAGGTCGTCTGAAGATTTGACGCTGGAGATACCAACGCATTCCACAAATTTCTTTAGCAAATCATTTGCTGTACAGGCCGCGCGACTGTGGAATGCGTTACCACCAGAGATTCGCAAAGCAAATTCTTTGAACATTTTTAAAGGCATGTTAAAAAGGCACTACCTGTCCATTTAACATCATGCACTGTTCTCCTAGAATCCAGGTCTTACTTTAAGAGTAGTATTCACTGCAACTGTATTTTAGCATAGTTATTAGTATTATGATATTATTATTTTATATATGACATTCTATCTCGTATAGTTTATATGTATATATTTATATATAATAACGAATGTACATATGTGTACGTTCTTTATGTAGAATTTGTATGATATCAAATATGTATATATTTATGTATATTTAGTATGTATATTATTTTAAATTATTTAATTAATTAACTACACCATCGCCACACTTGATTGCTTACATCATTTCTGTCCATCCAAAGGTTGCCTGGAAGAGATCGCTTTTAGCGATAAGGCCGCCATTTGTACATGCTGTAGTATAAGCCAATTCACAAAATGTGTACTGTTAAATATTATTTGGTGTACAATAAAGAGTATATATATCTATCTATCTATATATCTATACTTTGGCCCCTGGTGTAAATACGGTCGGAATGGAGTAGTTTTTTAACTTGGCTCCTATTTTATCCGTAACACCTCTAATGTAGGGCATGTAGGTCGGTTGTCTATTTACCGCCGGATGTTTTTCTCGCGTGATAGGCCGCGTCATACGTCGTTGTACCTGGTATCCGTTCTTCATGAGTACCTCCTGAACATGGTCTAGCTCTAGCTTCAAATGCCAGGGTCACAGAGGTCATGTGCTCTGTTTTTTAGTGACGTCACAACGGATTGCAGGTGTCGAGGGTAGTGGTGCGACGTGGCGTGTAGGTATCTATCTGTGTGTGTAGGCTTCCGGTATACGCAGTGTGTTAAGGATCCATCTGGTCTCACAGTCACTTTGACATTCAAGAATGACAACGATCTGTCAGTTTCCATTTCGTATGTGAACCTCATTTTCGGGTGAATGGAGTTAAGGTGTTGCACATATCGATCTACTTCCTGCTTACTTCCTTTTATTGCAAATCGCTACGAATCGGAAATTGCAAAATAAGTGCGTCACCTAGAATTATTACGGAGGAAACGAGCGCGAGTGGAAACATCGTTGATATTTAGCTAGTGGTTAACCTACATGTGTGCGTATAAAACCACGTAGTGATATCGTATTTTCCCATAAAATTCTATATAACGCGAGTGTGCGTCTCCTGAGACAGTTAATACGCAACAAACATAGTGAGCTGAATAGTGTACAGTGTGAGTTATATGCTGTGCATACGAAGTGTAGTGAGTTCCTTTCTCGTGTTGATTATGATTTTAGTGATCGGATAACGTTCTTACAAGCAAGTCGGACATTCGAACTATGTAGTGCTACTCACGAGCGAAAGTTCTCGAAGTTATTAAACCGACGGTATGCGAATAAAACGTTACCTACGGAATCGGTACAAACCAGTAACACCGTAATTAATCTATCCAACGCGAGTTTAGATGAATCTACGATTAACATCTTGGCCAAAGGTTTAAACTTCGCATTAACACCTAAGCGAATACCGTACGAAAATATAATCAGCAGTGTTGAGGAGACGATTATCCGTAATAAAGTACCGCCCGGTGATGCCGATACCCTACGCCAGGACGTCGCGGTGATATTACGGAAGTCGAAGATACTCACCAGCAATGTCACTATGGAAGAGCGTCAAGCACTGAAAAGGATTCGAGACAACCAGGATATTTTAGTGCTTAAGGCCGACAAGGGAAACGCCACTGTAGTGATGAATACGGCTGATTATACGGACAAGGTAAGAGAGTTGTTATGTGATAACAAGGTGTATAAACCGGTCTCATATAACCCCACGGCCAGAGTAACGCGCAGAATACGAGCACTGATACAAGACCACCAGGACCTGTTCACGGAAGATGAGTACAGCAAGTTATATGGTCCCAAGCCATACCAACCACCTAGGCTATATGATCTGCCTAAGGTACATAAGCCCAACGTGCCACTGCGGCCTATCGTAAGTCAGATTTCGTCGCCTACTTACGACCTTGCAAAGCACGTTGCATCGGTATTGCAGGCATTAGTCGGTATGACACCGTGTTTCGTGAAGAACTCGCGTCATTTCGTCCAGATTGTACAAAGCATCCGATTGGAACCGGAAGATGTAATGGTAAGCTTTGACGTTGAGTCGCTCTTTACCAATGTTCCAATAAGGGAATGTCTGGACGTAGTGAGGGACAGACTGAGTGCTGGTGCCAATAGACTCACTTCTCTTACTTATTCACTTAGAGATACAGGGTCAGAGGACCCTGGACCTAGCCCCTTATACTCGCTACTTTTTTAGTAAGGGTGATTATGATTCAATCAACGATGAGTTGCTCAATATTGACTGGCAAAATGAATTATCAACTAGGTCACTAGGCGATGCTGTTGATTATTTTTACACAACGTTTTGTGACTTACGGGATAGATTTATACCTAATAAAAAAATTATAAATAATAATTTTCCCCGTTGGTTTACTCCGGCTCTTAAAAAAGCAATTAAAGAAAAATATAAATTCTTTAAAAAAATCAAAACATACGGTAACCGGTGTGATGAAGAAACCTATAAGATGCTCCGAGACGAAGTAAACAGTTACTAACAGCATGCTACCTCAAGTATGTAAATTCCGTTGAAACTTCTATTGAGAAAAGCCCCAAATATGTTTGGTCTTACGTAAAATCCAAATTTATTCAAAATTCTATGCCCAATAGTTTAACTTGGAAAAATTCAATTGTAGACGCTGGGCAATCAATTTGGAATGCATTTTCAGACCACTTTCACTCAATTTTTTTAAACTCTCCTAATAATCTCTCTATTAATCGCCCTGTATCCAATTTACTTGATTCTCATTATTACCCCGTAGCTAACATATCTTCAATTTACATTTCTACGGAATATGTTCAGCGCCTTATTTTTGAGTTAGACGTACACAAGTCTCCTGGACCAGGTGATATACCTGCTTTTTTTCTTGAAAAATGTTCAAAATCTATTGCTTTACCAATATCTCTGCTATTTAGGATGTCTCTTTCTGAGGATGAAGTGCCTGCTATTTGGAAACGGGCTTATATTACACCAATCTATAAAAAGGGCTCACGCACAGAAGTTGCCAACTACAGGCCAATATCTAAGCTCTGTACTGTTTCCAAACTGCTTGAAAAATTGTTTTTAATCAATTATATCGTGCCTTACTTCACACTTTCTCTCCATACCAGCATGGTTTCCTAAAGGGTCGTTCTACTGTTAGCAACTTAATACTCTTCAATGAATTTTTGACTCAGGCCATTGACAAAGGTCAGCAGGTCGATGTCGTTCACACAGACTACAGTAAAGCTTTTGATCGTATCAGTCATGATCTGCTCTTGATTAAGCAACAAAGTATCGGTATAAGTGGGGATCTGTTAAGATGGTTAGCTTCATATATAAGAAATCGCTCTCAGGCTGTTGCTATCAGCAACTACGTATCTAGCTGGATTGACATTCCCAGCGGCGTCCCGCAGGGATCTTTACTAGGGCCTATGCTGTTTGTGGTCTGTGTAAATGACATTGACAGGTATTTCCAATTCTGCACGTGTCTTGTGGTTTGCTGACGACATAAAAATCTTTTCTGTCGTCATCGATATGCAGGATGCTGTCGCCATGCAAATGGATCTCAAACGTCTCGAGGACTATTGTATTATCAATCTTATGGAACTTAATCCATCCAAATGTAACGTTATGACCTATGGGAGAAAACGCAATATGTTATTGTTCGATTACATACTGAACAGCCATGTTTTGCAGAGGGTATCATGTGTTCGTGATCTTGGCATCTTTCACGACTCCAAAATATTATTTGACACTCATGTTGACACTATAGTTGCAAGGGCATATAAATCTCTTGGGTTTATAATGCGAGCCTCCAAGAACTTCAAACACGCAAAAACGCATAAAATCTTGTATTGTACTTTTGTTCGGAGTCACTTGGAATACGCCTCGCAAGTATGGAACCCAAGGTACGAGACATACATCTCTCGCATTGAGAGAGTCCAGCGCATTATGCTTCAGGACTAATGTTGAATACCACTCCGACCGTTATATCGACATATGCAATAAACACCACCTCCTGTCACTGGTCAAACGTCGCAATATTGCAGATATATTGTTTTTAATGAAAGTTGCAAGCGGTTTATTGGATTGTCCAGAATTGCTGTCCCAAATATCTTTGAAGGTGCCGATGATGGGCTTGCGAAAGGGACCACTACTAAGCCTTCAGCATGCATCCACTAATTACAGGCAGAATGCATTTATTCGGCGGGCGAGTAATGGGTTCAATAAAATTCTTATTAATATCGATATAGATCTATTTAACACTAGCGTTGCGTCGGCAAGGCGGTTGCTTAGTCAGTAAGTATATAGATTGTCAAGTATTACTATTAAAGTACATATCATTATGTAGGCTTTGACATTATTTATGCGGTTTCTCTTTATTGCACCACTATTATCTTCTTCATTTTGTTGCTGAGGTATGCGTGTGCGAGAAATTAAGTAGATATGCATTGTTTTTCTTATGCTCATTACCTTTTTATATGTATATTGTAACCATTGGTGAAAACCTATTAATGACTATATTTTGAGGAATCACTGTCTATCATGTTTGTAAAGCTGTTGGTTTTCCTAAGATAATAAATAAATAATTTACGACACACTCAAAGAAGTCCGGACATTATCTTCGTGCGTCGCAAAAAGCAAAATAAAAAAATAAACAACCACTCCACAGATACTTTTGAAGTAGAAAATAAATATTCTATAGAACTTCCCTACAGAGAAAACTGAACCCTAAATGGTACAGTTTATTTTTTTATAGTCACCAAGTGAATACGAGGGGAGAGGCTATGATAGATAGGACTGAGTGAGAAATTTTAAAAGACAAAGATTTTGGTATATTATATTTTTGTAGATATGTATAATATTGTAATCAACTTTTTGGGGCGAAGGTGAAATATGTATTTCTGTGTAAGGTTAGGGTCGTGAAAATGTTAACAATACAAGAATAGGTATAATTATGGGAGGCATGAAATGTATAATAAAACATCCAAATTGGGTTATAGTACACGCACAACAGGTTAAAGATTACACTCCACAAAAACATTAAGTCTAAATAATGCACTTGATTTGGGCATCGTCTCTTTAAAGATGTTCAATAAACACACACACATACACACACACTAAATGCTAGTGGAAACAATAATTAAATAATTATACTTTGTTCCTCGTGCCTATACAAGCGTTCTGACGCTCAGCCAGGCACTTTACAAGTCATCTATAAAAATAAAAAATGTTTGCTTACGTCCAAGGCCTTACCGAGATATCATATACATAATACGCTTATGTTTGCAATCAAAAACGCCACTAACTAAACTATAAAGCGCACGGAGCGTGTGTAGGTTGTAATTTGTCTCACATTTACAGCCGCGGCGAGTGGTTGCATAAATTTGCACCAGCCGACATTTCTGCTACACAATGAGCTTTTAATGTTCACTGATGCGGTGTACGCTTGTTTATTAGCACATACAGGTCTCATTTGCAATTGATCAGAGTTTGTACAGTCACGGTTGTCCCAGTAGGTTAGGCAAAACTGTTTTATTCGATATGTCACGAAAGGCGTGGCAGAAAGAATAAAACTATAATTATGTAACAAAACCTAACTTCACTCCATTTATTCCCGAAAGGGTAGGCAGAGGTGTATTACACACCCACACTTCGCCACTTGTGTTCCGGTCCCAATGTAATAGAGGGCGAGCCTATTGCCGTCTACCGGGCACATTATAAAGCGAGCGATTAATAACATTTTTAATACACACATAACTTCGAAAAGTCAGAGGTTTGTGTCCGTTACGTACATCACTCAGTTGAGAATTATGTAAATAAGGTATTAGTATGGTCCTTGTCATGTTGGTGAAACACACATAGCATTTATTCAATCGATTATTTTTTTAAATATTTCCAGCACTAGACAAAAATCCTGTGCCGCGGAGGACATTTCAAACATACAATCAATCAACAGAAAGTACGCCCGGACGCCCGACAACAATTCGTGGATCACACACAGTGTTGTCTCATGTGGGGACAATCCCACAACACTCCACACAATTCAACGGTACACCGCTTAAACAACTATGACACGCGACATACGTGAAGGCAATATATTTTTTTAATTTGCTTTTGAATATTTACCAATTGTCGTGTATGGTCGACGCGGGAAAATGTAACAAAATTAAAAGTAATTTTATTTTGTTATAATTTTAAATCATTATAATTTCTACAATCAATAACAGTATGTTGATTTACGCATCGGGCTCATTAGTCGTGTGTACGGGTTGACACTAAACCGGTTAGCTATAAGAACTGCGACATTTGTAGGCGCCGCGCGCCGCCGTGCTTGGCCGGCGTGTTCTATGAGTGAAACCACAGGTGATATATTATGCAACAATGACTTTTTGAGGAAATTTTATGCAGCTAGTAGTACCCAGCAGCAGCAGTTAGAGGATTTAACCAATTCAGACATGGAGGAGGATGATACACAGTCGGAGAGAAGCGGTATAGAGAATGACCAAAATAGTAGCTTTAGAAAGAGGAGAAAGGACGATTCACCAGGTAGTTGGACAACAGTAAATAAACGCGAGAAGAGAAATCAAGAGCAGATTATAGATAAAAATAAAATTGACGTATGTGTAACGTGCAAAGATAAACTCCCGAAGCAACTCGCATTAGCGAATTTATTTAAAATTAATGACATCGGCGGCATAACACGCGTGCGATATATTAACCCTTTAAAGTTGATCATTTCTTTTGATACCGAAGCGGATGCCAATAAAATGATCAAATCTAAAGTATTCACTGAAATGGGCTGGCGATCGCAAATATCCTAGGAGGTTGGAGTATCTTACGGGATAATTAGGGATATGGAGGGGGACCTTACAATGGAGGAATTCGTCAGTAATGTCTCGAGTGACGTCAAAATTTTGTCAGCGATACGTCTTTATCGCAGATGCAAAGAAACAGATACAAACGAATCAGTTGATGAATCGAGCCAGTGGATCGCTAGCGAGTCTATACGTATCTGTTTTGAAGGGCCATCTTTACCTTCTCACGTTTATATATATGGCATGAAAGCGAAAGTCGAGAAATATGTGTACCCAGTAACGCAATGCACAAAATGCTGGCGATATGGCCATACAGTAAAAATGTGGTCCTATATGCGGTGGTAACTATGAACTGTGTGAATTCATGTATATCAAAACCGCGGGAAACGACAAAGAATGAATGGATTGACAGTTTAGTGTGACCATAGTAAGAAATTTTCAATAGACTAAACAAAATGTTATTTAATCGATATAATCGATTTGACTTATCATAAAAACTGCCCCGGACCGGCCTACCGGTCCGCTAATCGGTTGGTAGACGTAACAATGTTGCAACCGCTCTCCTCAGAATCGAACCGTCCACCAAGACCTCAGCAAATCGGGGAACTCCATCAGCCCCAGTTACCAAACGAAGAATGCGCCCCCTGCGCCATCTGAGTGGCGGAAGGTTAGCCTCCTTGATCAAAACGAGGTCACCAATCTTGGGTGGATCGGTCTTGTCGGTCCACTTAACGCGTTGCTGGAGTATGTGCAAATATTCCAAATTCCAGCGTTTCCAAAAGCTCTGAGTAATCTGGCGTACCAATTCAAAACGCGAGAGACGACCAGGTCTCGTATCAATATAGGGGTACTCAGGCAAGGCGACAAGTGGGCGACCAATCAAAAAATGGCCCGGTGTAAGGGCCTCCAAATCATTTGGATCTGAGGAGATCGGGCACAATGGCCGAGAGTTCAAAACGGCCTTAATCATACAAAACACAGTTGCGAGTTCCTCAAATGTAAGGACGGACTCACCGATTGTCCTGCGCAAGTGCAAAATCGCATGCACCTGTTTTTTGCAATCACTATCGATAGCTGATCACTTTCTGGTAGTCATTTGTTTTGTAGACGTTCATTTGTTTTGTAGACGTTCATTTGTTTTGTAGACGTTCATTTGTTTTGTTGACGTTCAATTGTTTTGTAGACGTTCATTCGTTTAACACATTTTTATACATACATATTTATTCGGATATGTGAGCGCGATGTTGTGACACTACCATTGTAAAACATACATAGAACTAGTGGGAAATTTCCTATAACTGTTTCACATTAGTTCTATTCTTCTCATCAAGTTGTGCTAATAGAACTAGTGGGAAAAAAAGTCTCACTAGTTCTATCATAGAACTGTTCAATAGAACTAATGGGAATGATACGACAGCGCTAGGATGATGATGATCGGGTCTTTAACGGTACCACAGATTATACCTATGATACACAAAGCATTATAACCATTAGCAGTAATACCTAAACGTTTTAATCTCTAATTTATCTCCTTGTTGCACTATATCATCGTATTAGCGCTTGTCTTCGCTTGTCTAAAAATACAAAAATAACTCGTCGTATTATATTAAGTAAGTCATTATCATACGAGAGATAACACTGTTCAATTTAATGTCCACGTAGCACGTTGGAACAACACTACGAGCATTTCAGCCAGGAGTACGGTTAAGCTTTAAAAGACCCACCATACCCCTAGGGATATTGCCAGGGGTACGGTGGGTCCGCAGCGCACAGTTTTATATTAACGTACTGTTTTAGGTTTCCATTGAATGAAATGAGAAGAATAAAATGTACTTTTTTTTAATAAATATTATAAATAAATCACATCGACTTTTATTTCCCTACCTTAAATCAATCAATTAAATTTACTTTGAGGCGAATTGAATTTACTCAAGACAGACAAAGTGATCATGTCGCATCTGAGTGAAATTAAATATTCTTTGTGAAACGGTCAGCATGATGTCACAATGCGCGTCGGTACAGAGAGTATATGTTTATCTCTTTTTCGCGCTTGCGATTAGATGTGCCATCTCTTTTTGCTATCGATTTTGACATATTTATATTAGTGTGCGTACGCTTTTCGCGATGCGTGCCACTCGTAAGCGCCGGTTACCTTGTCAGTAACCTGTCTACGGTTTCTTACTAGTATGTCTATGGTTTGAACAATTGAGTTTGGAATACGAATTACTTTGTACTTTTGCGAAAACGTAAATGCGGGGGTGGAGGGGGATTTTGCGGAGCAACGTCGTACGTCCGCCTTCAATCACGCCTAGGTGGGCACTGATGAACGGGCGGCGAGCGATATAATGCCAACATTTTGACTATTTTTTTTTTTTGGAGAAAAATGATAACGAAATTACGTAATCTGTTTTTACCATTTATTTTAAAATAAAGAGCTGTTTCTATTGATAATACTTTCATATAAATTCATTATGGAATCTCTAAGCAGTACACGTTTAAAATTGTGATTTAGTGCCATGTTTGACATTTCTTTTTATCGAGCCAATCATTCCAAATCGTGTTTCTATCTTTACGATTTACTAGAAGATATGTTCAACTTTTATACTTTAATTTTTATTTACTAAAGATATTATGGTTCATGGGACTTTCAGACGTTCAAAAATCTTAAAAAGTGCTGCATGCTCGCCTTAACGCATTCAGACAAACTTACAGGTCGGAAAGGGGACTATATTTTAATGACTGCAAACAAAATACGCGGTATGTGCGCCAAAAGGCAACACGAAAATAATGTTAATATCCACGAATGTGTGTGTTTTTTTAAACAATGTGACGTTAAAAGGTTTATAGATCGATTTATAATATAATATTCTAGCACTTTCACACAACAGCATCTAGTCCCAAACTAAGCAGAAGCTTGTACTATAGGTATTAGACAATGGATAGACATACATATTATATACTTTTTTTTAGTAAATACATTAATATTTTCCTTTTCATATGAGATATGCCTGACTGTGACCATTTTCACACTCTTATGTATATATTACTCAATAATATATGTTTGAAAAGTAAATCTCGAAGCAAAATATTCTTTAAATTGTAACTTCAACTCAACTTTAGCTTCCCAAACAAATTCCAAAAAACCTGGACGCAAATAACCATTCAAATATTTTTCTAATGAATTTACCCAAGTAAATTATAATATAAAATCCCCAGTCCCTAATCCCTTTTAATATAAAATCTCAAGTTATTTCATTTCGTACGTAAAGGTATGACAACATTTATTGGTATTCCAACGTCTTTACAACAAAATTCAAATATTTTAAATGAATCGGCTACTGAAACCCCCTAAAACTGTTATAAGTATCGGGTCCCACCCTTTGTTACCGTTACGGAATTAATTGCCGAATAAATCATGATATCTAGCTCCCTGTGAGCTACTACGGAACAAAAAGACACTGCTCTCTCACTTTTTGTAAGTGAGAGAAACGAGAGTATAACTCTGGACTACAGGTTATCTTCAGATAAGCAAATGACAGAAAATGTGTTAAAAGTTGAATGGATATGGTGTTAAGAATTAACATTGTTCAATGTTTAAAATCGTTAGATAAAATTCTTGCGTTACTGACTGACAGGCAATGCAGAGCCGAAACTGTTGGACGCAAGAAGCTATAATTTAGCACGTATGTTTCTTGAAGACCGTATGGGTACACAACTAAGGGATTGCCCAATATTCAGACGAGATCGGGAAGAAACAACTAAACAAAAAAAATAATATTATGCGGACGTAGCTGCTCATGGCATTGAGTACACATACAGGCGTAAAATATCACCTTCTGAAGTTATTAGTTATTATGAAAATAAATCACATTACATTATGAGCACTGAAAGGAAATAATAGGACACACAAAGAAATGGTATTTACTGAAATAATTCTATCAAAAGTATTTCACGAACAACTTACATGTGCCTTATGAAAGGGCTATGAATAAAATAAACGATAATATAGCTTAACACAACAAGAATCTTGATTCTCATTATTCAATCTGTACAATATTTTCTTATACCACGAGGGGAGCCGATGGGGACGAGGAAAAATATACACAAATTAAAATTAAAAACTCAAAATGCCAAAACCGTATTCTCTCTGGAAGCAGGGGTATTTAATCGTCTGTTAAACAGGTGATGAATCGTAAAACTATACATTTCTAGCCTGTTATAAGTGCAGTAATTAATTATATTTCTTAATATGTATTCTGCTTACCCTACACATCCAAAGCACAACTTGATATAAGCCTTGCTTTTGAAGCCTTAAAGATTTGAGTACCTACGTAATGCAAAGGACTACTTACAACACCAGGCTATTAATGAGATCTTCCCTTAAAAAGTCACCAACTATCCAAAACTACAAACATTTATAGGTATACAATTTTAGATACGTACATACGTAAAAGTATTTTTAAGGCTGACCTAACCTAAATTTCGACACTAGAAAAACACAAACAAACAGTAAATTATTACTTCAAGGCTTGAGATTCAAAGATCTCAAAGCCTGCTACTTCACAACCACAACAAATGCATTTGGCTTGTACATACTCTTATTTGATTAACATAAATTACTAAATTAGAAAAGCTTTGTTTAAGTAGGGATTATTATTATGCCCTAAGGATTACTAAGTATTGAATGCTTCTGTTTCGATTTCATCTCTTCCTCCTGTTTTTGACTCGGTTGACCTAGTCAATTAGATAGGATCGACCAGATCCGCAGTCAGTTGTACTAGTACTTCATCCATTATTATAAGTATTTATGTAAGTATATAGTATGTATGTATGTATATTTAGGTGTATATAGACTTATGTATAAGTATGTATATATAGAACTATACATTTTGTATGTTTTTATATATATGTTATACTATAATATATAATTATTAGTATGATGTTATACCTTGTAACTTTTCCATATTTAAATTTATATTGTTAAATGCACCTACCACTTTTATCTCTGCACCACCTTAAGGTTGACAGGTAGAGAATGCCACAAGGCATTATGTCCACCAATGTACACAATGTATGTGCATAAAGAATTAAATAAATAAATAAATACTTTTCGTAGAAGTAAGCGCATTTTTCATTTCATCAGGCGCAAATGGTGGAAATCAATCCCAAACTTATAACTGCGTCTGAATGTTATTAATACGCGCACGAACGTTGGAACTAATAAAGATTTGTAAGTACACAAGCTGCATCTTATTCTTTTAATGATACTTATGAGTACGACAAAAAATCATTTTTACCTTACTTTTGAACAGGATTCGCTTCATGAACCGCAATTGAAGCAAACATTTTATAGTGTAGTTCCGGCGATAATTTAAATCCAATGGTAGGGGCCATAGCTACTATAGTGTCCTCCGGATGGGGTTCAACTCCGCATGTACCGTCCGAATCTTTGTCTCAATTCATACTCGAATGTCCGCCAACAATTATTTGCGTTGTAAACATGATTAATGTTCCTTAGAAGATAGCTGATAACCATTTTCAGTTTGATAATTCGTAGTATTACTATTACATATTAAATTACTACTCGTATTTCATAACAGTTACATTTCTATTGTTCAAATGGCTATTATAATTGAGGCTATATATTATACAGCTATTCAAAAGACTTTTCAAGGGTTAGCTCAACTTAACGTGGTGCGTATTCAAGTGGCTTAATTTAAATAATTATACCCTTAACATGGTCAGTCGTTTTGGTCCGTCGTTATAAAAAAATCAGTTCAAATTTTTCTTATTTCGAATGTCAAATGCGTGAACTAGTTTGACATCAGTTAAAATTGTCAAACGTCACAATTGAAATAGCTAGTGAAGTTTGGAACGCCATTTGTAAAGTGTCATATCGTTGTTTTTTTTAATTGCTGTGAGCTGACAGTCAGCCGTAATTGACTTGGCAAATTTTACAAATGCAACCGAACAGCTGAAAATGATGGCTTTTACAACTTCGATTGTGATTTCTATCCTGTCTCTAATACTTAATGAAAAATTGTGAAGCTTGTCGTCGCATGTGTTAGAATTACGTTTTTTTTTAATATATTCATATTCGTTTTTAACTATCTATCTACACACATCTAACTTGGCAACTAGAAAGAAACCAGATAATCACGAATGATTTCGTAGATAGTCCTAATAAAGGTAGGGGCGGTGCATTGTTTTTATAGTCACGTCGCGTCAAGAAAATCCTTCCAATGTGCTGTTAATACTCTCTTTATTTATTTTCTTATTTGCCACATGATGTCTAGATATATTGCTATATAAACTGTCCACCTGCTGGGCACTGGCAATATTCTCTATGAGGGGAATTATGGCACAGTCCACAACGCTAAGTTGCTAAGTGCTGGTTACATAATTTGCAAGTCTTTAAAAAATACTTGAGAAATCTCTCAGACATGCAGGTTTGATCACAAAGTTTTCGTTCATCCGTTTAACAAGCGATACTCAGAATATATTTTTGAGTTTAAAAAGTCAACGTCGCACGCCGTAGTAGGTTTAAACTGTTGGCATCTCCACTATGCTATCGCTATCTTTTTATCAATTTTTTTATAAATGAACATAGGCATTATTTAAACATAATTATACTTATTTCTCATCCTCACCTAATTAATTCAAACCTTAAAGAAAAAGGTGGTGTCTATTATAAATATGATCTCAAAGAGACTGGCCAGCTAGTCTAGAAATAATACACGAACAAGAGCCTTATCTCAGTTAATGAACCACCCGCACACCGTAAAGGAGCTCCCTATAAAAAAATCATTACAGGACACAAAGGCAGGTTCAGACGTGCATAGCCTTTGAAAGGCTTTTCAGACGACGTATATTTATGCGCAGGTTTTCGAGGGCAAAAATTCCGATGATTTTTTCTTTCACCAGTTTTAATTTCACGTCTGTGGTGCGTCTTAAATTACACGGTGAGTGTGGTAACGCAAACTACAAATAAAGTGAATGTAACTTATAATAAACTGCTTACTTGCGCGTATCAGTTTTAGTCGCCTATTGAGAATATCTAGGATCCAAATTACCAGGTACCATACCTTTGTCTTTGATTCATCTTCACGTTGCAGTCAACAACATAACATTCAAATTATTTAACCAATACTATAAACAGCTTCTCTTTCCTCTTGTATGCTAAAAAGCAGTTCTGTGTATAGCGCATATGCAGCAAAGCAACATGAAAGTAATCTTACCGCTGAATTTAATATTCGTTTTTGACATAAGCTCCTTACAAAATATGTCAAACATAAATCTCGAATCTCTAAATTCCTGGATATAACGAACATTGAAACCGGTCATTAGTCTCCACACTGATGGTGTCATGCAAGTACTGTGTTTCGTCTTTGTAGCGTAGCAATCAAGCCAAGACTATTTTGATAACAAAGCCGAGGCGTCTAATACACAAATATTAGAGGCCTGGGCATGGAGGTATACATATTAACACAAATACCTACTAAAGGCAAACTGTCTTCGTAAAAGACTCCACTAGATTTTCACCTGATTTTCGGTACTCGCTATAATATAAAATCTGCCAAGAGGCAAATTACTTGAAAATACCGCTCCTACTCTTGAAACTTTAACCTTATTTCAAGAGTATCTTTATTTTTATAGGCCTTCCATATAAAATTAATTTACTCGTATTTTTATGTAAAATGTAACCTACAACTTTTCACCCCCAATTTATTTCATATACCTTAAAAACTTTTCCTATTACAATCACGAACAGTTAATTTTATTATTAATCTCAATAAAATCTTTATTAATAACAAAATTCACATCAGATCATCCGAGGTTTAAAATGAACATTTTCAAAACTCTTTTTAAACTTGAACTTTTTAATTAAAGTCGATCTAATTAAGTAGCTTCTTGAATGGGAAGACTTTGGATACGTTCTCTGAAAGTGCATGAAAGTTGTACATCGTACAGTTTGATGTTTCTATAGGTAAATAATTTTAGGAATTCGTAAGCTTTACTTTTAGTGCTTCTGTGTAGGACACACGAAGTTATGAACGCAGGGTTCAATTTGATATGGTGCTGAACGGTCTTATTATAAACCTTAGCCTAATATAGTCCAAAGTTAAGTCTTTCCGTTAGTATCGCGACACATCTGCGTCATGTTCTGCGTGGAATATTCGTATGAATATGCTCGTAGTGTCTTCAAATCCTTTGACATCAGCGCAATGATCATCAATCAACCGAATGATAGCCGCCACTATTACATAATGCTGACTGTAGCTTGTCATATTAAGATTTTTTTGTAATATCATATTACAAAACAAGAACGAAATTATTGTTCGCGACAGACATTAAAACTATGACAGTGAATAGTGTATTCGAAACCGCGAGTGAAAATCATATAAAATCAGTGTTATCTAATCGTGCGGTACACCGGGTTCGGTTCCCGGACGTGTCAAAACGTTAAAAGATAGCTAAAATAGTGTAAATGGTTAGATTGTCAATATAAAACAACTATGTAATACATGAACATTAGTCTTAAACTTGTGCTAACTGTAGGGACCTTAGATATCGAATCATAAATAGCGTTATCAGTAGTGACAGATAAGAGTTAATACTTGATAAAACAGCTGTTTGTTTACATAGTCGTTTTATAGTTTTATAAGTGTTTTTTGGCTTCATATAGACTTGAAATCATGTCTAGATACCTTTTTATTGCTAGTTATTACCTTATATAGTTAAAATAATCATAATAACAAACATTCGTATGTTTATCATACATTTTGTTTACTTACGATAGTATTTACTTAAGAAATTCTGTAATTTTCTTATGATTCATAAGTAATCATGTAATAGGTTCGAATTGAATAAAGATATTTTCATGGTGTTTGTTTTAATAGATGCCCCATATAGTTGCACACAACGGCCTACCAAAATTATATATATAAATTTAGTATACAATAGTTTTTCAATAGAAAATATAGTGGGCGGGCCCTTGTGTGACAGCATTTTTTGGGAGTTTTTATGGAATAACTTAGTGACGTTAGTAGTTAGGTTTAGGTATTGTATACCGATAGATAGAACTTAATGAGACCTATCTAACGATGTATAGAACATGTATGTATATATAATAGGAACGAATCATACGTAACATTTGTACTGTATTTGAAATAAAATTAAACGAAAGATTTTCTGTGCACGTGTTCGGTGCGATGGTCGTCGATAAGGTAAAGTTTCGAGGTACTTAAGCGACCATGTATTCGGCCAGTTGTTGGCGTCTCAACCACCATCTTGTAACCATCAAGCATCGCACACCTGAACAGCATCGCTCTCAACGTATGAAGATGTTTCCTTTCTGAAGCCCTTGTAATGTAAAGCGACGAGCGTTTGTACAGCGCAACATAGTATAATAGAAAATAGAGATAGAAAGAAGCCAACGAGGGAACGCGACCAACGCTCAGCAGCTACGGGACGCTCCAATAAAAATGTGATGTTGGCTAGAGAAGAAGTTTTGAAGATAAAACTACAGTTATCACAGTTAGCACTACAGAAGGCTGAAGAGGAGGCGGACTCCGATGACTACGACGAGGATGGACAGTCGAAACAAGACTTGAAGAGGCTCCGGAACCCCAGCCCGGCCCTGAAGATATAGATATAGTGATATCGGCGTCCACTAAGAAGAGGGACGACGACGGGGCACAGAAGATTGAAGATGGACCTCCCTCACAGAAGATGGACGTTCATCAACAGGGAGGTGATTCGCTGAAGCCGTTCATCACGGATCTCACCTCCGCGATCGCCGCGCTCGCCGACAGGAAGCCACCGGACACATCGATAGTTGCACCACACCCGGCGGTTTCGAAAGTCATCATGACGCTATTGACGTTCGGCGGCGCGCACACCGAGTGGCTGTCGTTCAAGGCGATATACGACTCCACCAAGAATTTCTTCAACGACGTGGAGAATACAGCGAGACTGAGAAGAAGTCTCGAGGGAAGAGCGTTAGAAACAGTTAGCTCTGAACTGATTGGGCATGCGCAACCAGATGAAATTATGAAGGAGTTGGAGCTGCAGTTCGGACGACCAGACTCGATCGCACAGGCGGAGACGGACAAGCTGAGGACCCTGCCACGCTGTAGCGAAGCATCTAAGAACATATGCACGTTTGCGAGCAAGATTAGAAGCGGCATCGTCACACTTCGTGCGTTGAAAAAGGAACACTACCTCATCAATGCGGAGCTAGTGCGTGTGTTGACCGAGAAGCTACCGAACTCGCTACGTGTGCAGTGGTACAGGACGTACACCGAGAAGTGCCATTCGAAGCCAGACCTCAGCCGATTCAGTGACTTCGTGACAGAGTACGCGCGTTACTGTAGCGCGTTCGCGCCGGCTGAGAACATCACCGATGGGCCGCCAAGCAGACGTACCGTGTAGAGGACGTACACGGCGACGGCGACGGAGAAGCGAACGCATACGGACACGTCTAACGCGAAGTGCAGGATATGTGAACGCGAAGGACACTACTCGTCGGCCTGCAGCACGTTTCGTAACGCCAACGCAGAGAAGAGATGGCAGCTAGCTAAGCAGCATGGATTGTGTTTTCGCTGCTTACGCATACGCCGAATAGAACACTCGTGCAAGCCCAAGAAGTGCGGTGTAGAGGGATGCCGCGCTACACACAACCAGTTGCTTCACTACGATAGAGGAACCCATAGGACCGAAGACGTGAACATAGAAAAGCAAGAAACGGTCGCCAGTTCGTGCATATGTGCAAAGGCTCAAGCATACTTAAAGATAGTGCCCGTGCAGATAGTCGGACCGGCGGGAGAGGCGTCTACGTTCGCCCTACTCGACGACGGAAGCACCGTATTGCTCATAGACGAAGACATAGCCAATGAAGTCGGCGCGGAAGGGAACCTGGACCCGTTTACGATCCGTGCCATAGGCGATACGTCGATCGACATGCCAACGTCGCGACGCGTAGACATACACATACGAGGAACCGGCGCCGACAGCAAACAAGTGCCTTTGTGTGCGCGCACCGTAGCCAGCCTGCACCTATCGCCGCAGAAGATTGCCGAAGAGGACCTGATAGACTGCAAACACCTCGAAGGCATCAAGAAGAAGCTGATGTACGACATAGGCGTGCCGAAGGTGCTAATAGGACAAGACAACTGGCACCTGCTCATAGCGAACGCAGTACGAAGAGGACCCAACGATCAACCGGTGGCGTCGCTTACGTCGCTGGGATGGGTGCTGCACGGCGCGCGCTCACGCACCTTGGGAAACACCGTACACTTCGTCAAAGGTCTCTCTGCTGTAGATGAAAACATAGAAGCGCAACTGAAAGAATATTTCGCACTAGAATCGCTCATAGTGAACCCACGTCGACCGAACTCGGACCCCGAGAAGCGGGCTACAGATATGTTAGAAAAACATACGAAACAATTAGAAGATAGACATATAGAGACGGCTCTTCTGTGGAAACAAGAAGACATCGTCATGCCAGATAGTAACGAGAACGCGGCAAGGAGGCTCGCACACATAGAGAAAAAATTAGATAGAAACATAGAGTTGAAAACAAGATATACAGAACAGATGAACTCGCTGATAGAAAAGGGATACGCAGAAGAAGCTCCCATGAATAGTACGCCAGGGAAGACTTGGTACTTGCCTCACTTCGATGTACACAACCCCATGAAGCCTGAGAAGATTCGTATAGTTCACGACGCCGCCGTGAAAACCAGAGGTATGTCACTCAACGATTACCTGCTCACGGGACCGGACTTGCTACAATCGTTGCCGGGGGTGTTGATGAGGTTCCGTCGACACCGCGTTGCCGTCTCAGCTGATATAACGGAGATATTTATGCAGGTGAGAGTACGCCCAGAAGACCGAGACGCGCTGCGCTACCTGTGGAGAGGTGACCGGCGGGAGGGACCGCCCCAGGAATACCGTATGAAGTCCATTATCTTCGGCGCGGCAAGCTCATCGTGTACAGCTATATTCGCGAAGAATTGGAACGCTCGCAAGCACGCAGAAGAGTACCCAGAAGCAGCAGAAGCCATCATAGATAACCATTACATGGATGACTATCTGGACAGCTTCAGGGACGAACAGGAAGCGACGAGCATAGCGTCACGGGTGCGAGACGTACACAGACAAGCGCACTTTCACCTCACGAAATGGGTGTCGAACTCTAGAAACGTCATCGAAGCAATAGAACCAAGTCAACATCGCCAGGAGACAGTCGGCCTCGCCAGCAAGGGGCAAGAAGAGAAAATTCTCGGCTTGATGTGGAAAACGAGCGCGGACGAGCTGAGCTTCAACCTTACACTCGCACGGCTTCCAGACGGCCTCATCGGCACTGAAGCGCCTACCAAACGAGAAGCGTTGAAAATAGTTATGTCGCTATACGACCCACTCGGCCTCGCATCGCCCGTGACTGTTCGAGCCAAACAGATACTACAGGAAGCCTGGCGACTCGGTACAAATTGGGACGAGAAATTTGACGAAAGCCTCAGAGTGCAATGGGCATCGTGGATACAGCATTTAGAACAGTTGAAGTCGATACGCATCCCGCGGTGTTACCCCGGGTACAGTGACGCCTATACACTCCAAGTACATGTCTTTACGGACGCCAGTGAAGCGGACTACGCAACAGCGGTGTACTGGCGAGCGACTACACCAGACGGACGTGTGCACGTGACGCTCGTTATGGCGAAGGCGAGAGTGGCATCACTTAAGGTGGTGTCAATCCCGAGACTCGAACTGCAAGCCGCCGTCATGGGTACGCGAGTCGCTCAAGCGGTAATAGAAGAACATCGCGTCAAACCCGAGGCCGTCGTGTACTGGACGGACAGCAAGACCGTACTGACGTGGATCAGAAAAGGAGCACGGGCGTACAAACCATTCGTCGCGCACCGCCTAGCCGCCATAGAAGAGCATAGTAAAGTTGAAGATTGGCGCTGGGTACCTACGAAGATGAACGCGGCCGATGCGGCTACACGCGACGTGCCAAACAGCTTTAACTCCGAACACGAGTGGTACACTGGACCGTCGTTCCTGTACGAAGACCCGTCACTATGGCCCGTAGAGAAGCACATCGCCCCTGACGCGACAGGCGAAGAGCGCACAATGACAGCTGTAGAGAAACGTCAAACATATAGAATTATAGAAGCCGTACCGGACCCGTATAGATTTTCCAAATGGGAAAGGCTCTTACGAGCAACAGCAAGAGTTCTATAATTTATAGCATTATGTAAGAAAACCGCAGAGAAGGTTCTATATAAAAGAACGCAGAAAAATAGACAGAAGGATCCAGATTGGCGTCACGTGACGAAGACGAAGCACAACATCAAGTCGGGCAGAGCGGCACCTCGTCCAGCCGCCGACTATCGAAACTTCGTGCTTCTCTCCGCAGAACACACCCGCGGCGCCGAGGACCTTCCTGTGAAGGCGGTACAAGAGGACTCCTTCGGCGCCGACCTTCGGGAGCTGCGGCGCGGAGGAGGTGTCGCCAGAGACAGCCGCTTGTATTCGTTACCCGTAGAGATGAACAACGGAATGATCACTCTACGCAGTCGTATATATACATAGATTGGACGCATGGAAAATTACATCACAGCGGTACAGAGTTGGTGTTCAAGACCAATAGCTCAAAAACGTAATAGAATAAAATGTATTGCAAAGTTGTCTTTTTTGTAACTAGACGGCGTTTGGATCGAGATAGATCGCGCTATAATCGATTTTAAACTTTCGCGATTTGTATACATCATACAATATTATTTAGCGGGTCTTAGTCGCGATAATTTATTTATTTCAAGACATAAATACCTCTGTTATTCTACTACGTTTCTACCGGCTTGCAACGGTTGTGGTCGCGGAGGGACTGATGTCAGCTCAGCGCCGTCCTTGTGAAGCGCGGGTTTCGGCAGCTACCCTCACTTGTTCTGTATTTTTGATATTTTGAGTTCTATCCGCACTGTCGGTACTTCGACACACTACACTTATGACGTCTACACACTGATGAGTTGTGTTACTGCGGCGTTGTTTGCATTTGTTGATAACCGGGTTCCAAGTGGTCGATAGTCTGTATCCGTCCTCCCGGTAGAAACGTAGGAGAATAACAGAGGTATTTATGCCTTGAAATAAATAAATTATCGCGACTAAGACCCGCTAAATAATATTGTATGAGATCGCGCTATGATTTGGTTACTGGGCATACTATATAAGGTCAAGCAACATTGGATTTTTTTGTCCTCCGACACCGATACAATAAAACCAGTGGTCGAACCATTAGATCAGTACACAGTGGTTTCATTTAGTGCATTCCTACTAGTGGTACACAATCGGTGTAATACCAACCTCGGTATTATACATGGTCCATCGAACCGGGTCGAGACCACACTTTTTAGGTCAATCGGTGTTACCGTTGGCCCGCTCCCCGTGTAACCCGCAGTAGGTCGCTGCACAAGGGTACACGTCCGCCGCGAGAGCGCGTAACTTCAGTGCGCGAACTCCGCATCCGGAATAGTTCGAGTTGCCGCCACAGAGGGCGTGCGAGCTACAGATCAACGCAGGCGCAGACGCAGTCACAGGGCGAAACGTCACAAGGTGTTCGTCTGGCCGCCTGAGGAGGCGCCTGTTGCAGTTCAACCAGCCGCCACGAGAGGGCGCCACTTGGATGTCAACAAAGTGTTTGTGTCAAGTGCAATATTGTGAGTACAATCCATTTTATCAGTTCGTCAACAATAATAAAAACAAAACATTTTAGTGAAGCAATTTTGAACTTTATTTTCATCAACTATTTGACTTTGAAGATTTGGAAATAAATTATGGACTTGTAAAATATTACGATACTTTTTAGACTTAGAATATTTTAGTTTGTTATTGTAGTCTCTTGTGCATGCTAGTACTTAAAGACTTAGTATAATTTATAGAAAACGGGGGAACGTGGACTCTGTGCCCGATTTCTACCAGATTTTTATGTTTCCAAAATTTTACGCATCAATTAGGACTTAGAAAATTTTCGAGTGATTTTATCACACTTGTGTTTTTTTTTTAACTTTGATAAATTTTAACTTAATATTGGAACCTGTAGCTTATTTGTTTACATTATTTACTATCATTTTACACATTTTAACTTGTTTTATACAATATAACATAAACTTTTATACAATCAAATAAAATGGATAGGTCAGTTAATGTGTTAAAGGGCCTACAGAATACTATAAATAAAGGTTTAACTAACTTTAAAAAGAGTGGTAAAGATAGATTAACTGTAGAGTACATAGAAACAAGACAAGAATTATTGGAAAAAGATTGGGCTTCGTTTAAGGAGACTAATACTAAACTGTATGAGAATTTTAATATAGAGGATTTAGAAAAGCAGAACGTTGTTAATATTTACGATGCAACCGAAGACACTTACAAAACTTATAAAAGTTTAATGAAAAAAATGCTAAGTAAAGTTAAAGGCAATGAACAGCAAAGTAGCGACACCTCATGTGCATCTAAATCCAATAGTTTATTAGTAAAATTGCCCAAAATAGGCATTCCTACATTTTCTGGCAAATATGGAGAGTGGACAACTTTTTATGATCTTTTTACATCATTAGTACATAAAAATGAGGCTCTTGATAATGTGCAAAAACTTCACTATTTAAAAAGTCACCTTTCTGGCGAAGCTGAGCAACTGATACGGCATACGCCTATAACTGGCTCTAATTATATTCACTGTTGGGCTCAGCTAGAGAAACGTTATAGCAATAAAAAATATTCAACCAATTGTATTATGAAAAGGTTGTTCAGTCAAAAACGAATACTTGTCGAGTCGGCTACTTCTTTAAAAGAGCTGCTTGATACCACATGTGATTGTTTAAATGCGCTAACAAATTTAGGTATAGATGTGACTACATGGGATGTCATCATAATTCACATAGTTACCTTCAAATTGGATAGCGAAACACGAAAACAGTGGGAACTTAGTGTGTCCAACGATTCCAATGACTTACCGACATTTGATCAATTTAAGGTTTTCCTCGAAAATCGTTTCCGCGCGTTAGAGTGCCTAGAGCCGAGTTCTAAAAAAGGTACAGTTCATCAGGGCAATAACAATAGTTTACATGCTCATAAGCCGAAAGCAATGCTAGCAACTAGTTCAACAAGTTTACGATGTGAGTACTGTTCGGAATCCCACAAATTATGCCTCTGCAAGCAATTTGCCAAACAGCCCATCGATACTAGACGTAGGTTTGTATTACAAAATAAAATCTGCTTTAATTGCCTAGGCAGCAATCACACAGTACCAGACTGCAAAAAATCGACCAACTATAAAACTTGACAGAAGCGTCATCATTCACTGCTGCATCTAAATGTAGAGCTAGAGAATAAAGGTCAATCCAGTTCAGCAAAACCTACTATCGATAGTATCGGTTCATCAACTGATTCTACTCCGATAGTGACATGTTTGTCTACTGGTAAGATCCCTAAGCCCAGACAGATTTTATTAGCCACAGCGCTAATAAAAGCCGAGTCAAAGACGGGTGAATACCAGACAGTCCGCGCCTTGCTCGATCAGGGTTCGCAGGCTTGCTTCATAACCGAAGCTACAGTTCAATTTCTCAAGCTGAAAAAGATTCCTATTCACGGACTTATTTCAGGATTGGGCGATATTAGTTCAACCATAGCAAAGTATATGGTACATTTGCCTATACAATAGCGAGTAAACCCCGACTTTAAACTTATAATAAAGGCATATGTTCTAGGTAAAATAACGTCATATTTACCTGAACGTTGTTTGAACACAAACTTGGATTGGATAAGTACTTCAGGTCTATGTCTAGCAGATCCAGGATACAACACGCCAAATAAAATAGATGTATTACTAGGTGCCGATGTGTATAGCTGCATTATATTGGCAGACATAATTAAGAGTCCTTCTGATACTATGATTGCGCAGAACACGAACTTAGGATGGGTTCTCTCAGGTGCAGTTAGTACGGAAGATGAAAGATCAAATAGAATAAATGTTATGCATGCAGCTGTGACAGAGGATGAAATGTTAAGAAAGTTCTGGAAAATAGAAGAGGTTAACAGTTCAAAGAAAATGCTTACACTAGAAGAGGAGAAATGTGAGGAATTTTACAATAGGACAACCAAACGAGATACCGATGGCAGGTATATTGTCAAACTACCCTTCAAAGACGAAGATCCTCCCTGCAAAGCGGGCAATTCACGTACTATCGCTGAGAAAAGGTTCAAGGCGTTAGAGAAAAGATTCGGGAAAAACACAGAGTTAAAAGAGGGGTACAAAAAAGTAATAGATGAGTATTTAGCTTTGGGTCATATGAGAGAAGTAAGAAAGGACGATGTTAATAAAGAAATAGCCGTATACTTACCACATCACGCAGTCGTAAGACCCGACAAAACCACTACCAAGGTTCGTGTTGTTTTTAATGCCTCTGAGAAGAATAGCAACGGCATCTCATTAAATGACACGTTGATGGTAGGACCTACTTTGCAGTCAGATTTGAGACACACTGTTTTAAGATGGAGAATTCATTCCATAGCCCTTGTAGCCGACATAATCAAAATGTACCGCCAAGTCAGAATTGCTGAATAAGACGCAATGTTCCAGCGTATACTTTGGCGAGACACTACTGAAAAGGAAATTGTGGATTATGAGCTTGTGACCGTAACATTCAGTACAGCTTCTGCACCATACCAGGCTGTAAGAACCCTACATCAAGTGGCCTATGACGAAGGTGAAAATTACCCATTAGCCAGAGACAGGGTCCTCAATAACTATTACATGGATGACTTGATGACAACTTGTCAAAGCGTAGAAGAAGGAATTGAAATTTACAAACAAATGACAGGATTATTAGGCAAGGGCGGCTTCAAATTACAAAAATGGAACAGTAATAATCAGGAAATAGTAGAAAGGATAAGAGCAATAGAAAGGAACGAAGGTGAACGACAAACAGATCAAACAAGTACAAAGGAATATACAAACAAGGATAATATAAATGAAAACAAATTTATACAGTACACAAAACAAAACAAGAACGCAAATAAGCTAAAGAACAAAGAAGAAAAACAAATTAAAATCAAAATAGACAAGACAATTAAGATATTAGGTCTCACCTGGAACCGCAGTTGTGACACTTTCCAGTACTCGGTGAATCCCCCATCCTCGACGTCAGCGCCTGTAACTAAAAGATCAGTCGTTTCAGATATAGCCCGACTCTTCGACCCACTAGGATGGCTCGCTCCTAGTGTAGTTCTCGCAAAGGTCTTTATCCAAAAATTATGGCTTGCAGGCATTGGCTGGGATGAGGAGTTAAGCATGGCATTAAAACTGAGTGGAGTACTTACAGCGATGAACTGTCATTACTTACCAGTATTAGGATACCTCGTTGGCTGGGTACAACATCGAACGATGATCTGGAACTACACGGTTTTAGTGATGCCTCCAAGACAGCTTACTCAGCTGCAGTTTATTTGCGCATTGTCGATGCATAAGGCAAAATACATGTGTCATTAGTAGTTGCAAAAACCAGAGTAGCACCTGTTAAACAGATTAGTATTCCTCGTTTGGAACTATGTGGAGCACTTCTACTGTCACAACTTCTGTCAGAGACTTCGCAAGTCTTAAACATATCTGCAACCAAGATCAAAGCATGGACCGATTCTACTGTTGTGTTGGCTTGGATTAACAGCCATCCCAGTAGATGGAAGACATTTGTGGCCAATCGAACGTCTGAAATCTTGACCACAATGAAAGCGTCACAATGGTGGAACCATTGTGACGCTTTCATTTGTTGCAGATATGTTTAAGACTTCGCAAGTCTTAAACATATCTGCAACCAAGATCAAAGCATGGACCGATTCTACTGTTGTGTTGGCTTGGATTAACAGCCATCCCAGTAGATGGAAGACATTTGTGGCCAATCGAACGTCTGAAATCTTGACCACAATGAAAGCGTCACAATGGTTCCATGTCACCACACAAAACAACCCAGCAGATTGCGCTTCTAGGGGAGTGCTACCAAGTTCACTCGTAAACAACCATTTATGGTTTTATGGGCCATCATTTCTCAAGGAAAGATCTATTAAATACAAACCTTCAAACGAGTATCACGTTAATTTAGAACAGTCTGTAAAGACTCATGTGGCAGTTGTGCCAGACTCTTCAATTTTTGAAAAGTATTCTACACTGACTAGATTGGTTAGGGTTGTGGCATACTTAAGAAGGTTTCTAAAACAGAACAAACAATTTCATAATAAGTATTTACAGAAGAGTGAATTAGACGCCGCACTTGAATGTTGTATAAAAATGACACAAATAGAACTATTTACAACAGAGTATACACAATTGAAAGAAAAAGGCTATCTACAATTAAAATCATCAAACCTAAGATCACTCTGCCCTTATCTTGATGACAAGGGCGTAATGAAAGTTAGAGGTAGACTCGAAAAGGCACAATTAAGTGAACAGACAAAGCATCCAATAATTCTGCCTCACTCAGGACATCTGACTCAACTTATCATAGCTGAAGCGCATTTTAAAACTTTACACGGAGGTCCTCAGCTAATGATAAATTATTTGAGAAGTGCCTATTGGATTATTGGCATCAGAAGTCTCGTGAAGCAGTGTGTTCGTAAGTGTGTCACTTGTGCCAAGCAAAGAGCTTGTGTTAGAAATCAAATGATGGGTTCACTGCCTGCTGTCAGGTGCACTCCAGCACGACCATTTTTACACATTGGAGTGGATTATGCAGGTCCTATTAATATAAGAACCACGAAGGGCCGTGGACACCGCTTGTACAAAGGCTATATATGTCTTTTTGTATGTATGGCCACTCGCGCACTGCATTTAGAAGTGGTTAGTGATATGAGCACTCAGTCGTTTTTAGCTGCTTTTAAACGATTTATGTCTAGGCGAGGGCACTGTGCCAGACTATACAGCGATAACGGTACCACATTCGTAGGTGCCTCCAGGGAATTACGACAGCTAACGCTAATTCAGTCGTCAATAGCTGAACACCTGGAAGCTACTGGCACAGAGTGGCACTTTATCCCTCCTCACAGCCCAAACTTTGGCGGCTTGTGGGAGGCAGGGGTTAAATCCACAAAATTTCACCTCAAGAGGGTTATTGGTGATTCACATATGAGGAAATGACCACACTCCTCAATAAAGTTGAGGCTTGTTTAAATTTACGACCTATGGGTATAATTAGTGTTGTTGACCCTGGCGAACCGTTACCACTAACTCCTGGACATTTTATAATCGGAGAACCTCTAGTCAATGTACCAGATCATAATTATGAGAGCGTAAATGTAAATCTTTTGACCCGTTGGCAACACGTTCAAAAAATGGTTCAGTCATTTTGGAAACGGTGGTCACACGAATATCTGTCCAATTTGATGAATCGCTACAAATGGTCTTCTCAAGTTCTAGAACCAAAAATTGGCGACGTTGTTCTAATCAAAGAAGACGATCTGCCACCCAGTCGTTGGTTACTAGGTCGCGTATTGGAGAAGCACCCGGGTGATGATGGCATCACACGCGTAGTCACAGTGCGCACGCAAAATTCAACTTTTAAGAGGCCAACATCCAAGATATGCATTTTACCCGTATTTGAATAAGGATTTTTATTGTTTTACTGAGGTTTTAAGGTTTTTATATACAACAAATGAATCTTGCTTTTATCATGTTTATATTAATGCTATTTTATTTTTTAAGTTTTAATTTAAGATTTTTATTGTCAGTTTGTCAAATATTTTATGTTTGCAACTGTATTGCTTTTACTGGTGTTTTTGCATTATTTTTATTTTTATTTTAGATCAACTTGTGTATGTAGTACAAGTTATTCATTATTAATAAGATCAACTTATTTATTACAATGTATAAATTTCATTACGAAGGACATTCCGTCAGTAACGTCCTTGGTGGGCGGTATGTTCAAGACCAATAGCTCAAAAAAGTAATAGAATAAAATGTATTGCAAAGTTGTCTTTTTTGTAACTAGATGATTTTTTTGTCCTCCGACACCGATACAATAAAACCAGTGGTCGAACCATTAGATCAGTACACAGTGGTTTCATTTAGTGCATTCCTACTAGTGGTACACAATCGGTGTAATACCAACCTTGGTATTGTACAGTTGGTAATAAATGAAATACGCCAACACTATTGGATTCTTCGTCTGCGGCCGACTACAAAGAAAATAGTACATAGATGTCTACCGCAAACGCAGCCGCCTGAGCAAGCCACAGGGGACCATCCGAAGACGCGCCTTGCTCACCATCAGAGGCCCTTCACCTACACGGGTCTTGATTATTTCGGGCCGCTCTCCGTAACCGTCGGTAGACAGCGTCACAAACGTTATGTGGCACTGTTTACATGTCTCGCTTCCAGGGCAGTACATCTGGAGGTCGACGCCAGCTTGAGCGCCGACTCCGCAATCTTGGCGCTGCGCAGGTTCGCAGCGCGCCGAGGTTGCCCCGCAGAGATCTACTCGGACAACGGCACCAACATGCACGGTGCCGACCGAGAGATGAGAGACGCCGTCGCCGAAGAAGCGAGTCGCCGTGGCATCATATGGCGCTTCATCACCCCCTCAGCGCCATTCATGGTGGGCGCATGGGAGCGCCTCGTCAGGTGCGTGAAGACCGCCCTCTATACGGTCCTTCACGAGCGCCATCCGCACGAAGAAGTCCTAGCTACACTACTGTGTGAGGTCGAGTACACAGTAAACAGTCGACCCCTCACACACGTCTCCGTCAACGCAGCAGACAGCGAGGCCATCACCCCGAACCACATCCTGTTCGGTGGTTCTGCTCGCCTCCCTCCACTGGGCGAGTTCAGCGAGGCTGACCTCAACAGCAGCAAGCACTGGCGGCGCGCCCAAATCCTCGCCGACATGTTCTGGCGCCGTTGGGTGCGCGATTACCTACCCGAGCTGCAACACCGGCGGGAGCCCCATGGGTCTGGGCTCAACTTCGAGGTCGGCGACCCAGTCCTGATCGCCGACGGCCAACTCCCGCGCAATACCTGGCCGCGCGGTCGAGTTGTGGCTGTCTACCCGGGCGCCGACGGCGTCATACGCACTGTCGAGGTGCGCACAGCAGCAGGCGTCCTCAAACGGCCGGCTAAGAAGCTGGTCCCCCTGCCCAAGTGACGAGGCGTCGCTCACCGGGTGCTCTGCAGCACCGCCACACGACGGGTCACGCGCGTTGCTGCACGGCGGGAGAGATGTTCGCGACAGACATTAAAACTATGACAGTGAATAGTGTATTCGAAACCGTGAGTGAAAATCGTATAAAATCAGTGTTATCTAATCGTGCGGTACACCGGGTTCGGTTCCCGGACGTGTCAAAACGTTAAAAAATAGCTAAAATAGTGTAAATGGTTAGATTGTCAATATAAAACAACTATGTAATACATGAACATTAGTCTTAAACTTGTGCTAACTGTAGGGACCTTAGATATCGAATCATAAATAGCGGTATCAGTAGTGACAGATAAGAGTTAATACTTGATAAAACAGCTGTTTGTTTACATAGTCGTTTTATAGTTTTATAAGTGTTTTTTGGCTTCATATAGACTTGAAATCATGTCTAAATACCTTTTTATTGCTAGTTATTACCTTATATAGTTAAAATAAGCATAATAACAAACATTCGTATGTTTATCATAAATTTTGTTTACTTACGATAGATTTACTTAAGAAATTCTTATGATTCATAATTAATCATGTAATAGGTTCGAATTGAATAAAGATATTTTCATGGTGTTTGTTTTAATAGATGCCCCATATAGTTGCACACAACGGCCTACCAAAATTATATATATAAATTTAGTATACAATAGTTTTTCAATAGAAAATATAGTGGGCGGGCCCTTGTGTGACAGCATTTTTTGGGGGTTTTTATGGAATAACTTAGTGACGCTAGTGGTTAGGTTTAGGTATTGTATACCGATAGATAGAACTTAATGAGACCTATCTAACGATGTATAGAACATGTATGTATGTATAATAGGAATGAATCATACGTAAAATTTGTACTGTATTTGAAATAAAAATAAACGAAAGATTTTCTGTGCACGTGTTCGATGCGATGGTCGTCGATAAGGTAAAGTTTCGAGGTACGTAAGCGGCCATGTATTCGGCCAGTTGTTGGCGTCTCAACCACCATCTTGTAACCATCAAGCACCGCACACCTGAACAGCATCGCTCTCAACGTATGAAGATGTTTCATTTCTGAAGCCCTTACACATCGAAGCCATACAGTCCACACACATAGAAGAACACGCATCGTCGTAGGCACACTACCAGCACACTGTAGCGGACTAGCAAAGGTTCGATTCCTGGCATCCGTTACAATTATCATCAATCATCTTTACTTTAAATTTTTCACAAGACCTTTTGATGAATGAGTCTCGTCTAGTGACTTAAGTATTAATATTAGTGATAACATCACTTTGCTAATGAGTATATTACAATGTCTTCATATTATAAGTTAGAATTCACGCATAACAACACGCAAAAAATCGGCATGTGTTTTATTATTAGTAATCATTAATTAACCAACCACCTAGCCTCGAAATGCATTAATAAACAGAATATTAAATTGAATGGAATAATGAGATTAGTTCATTTTCACGATCTTTCGGTTTCATAAACTGTCACTTACAATGTACCACAGCAACACTGAGTAGAACTCAATGGCTAAATAAATAATTAGCATGCCTAATTATCACGTTAAATGCGAGACTTTAAAACTACAAATTACGTACAGTGTACAGTTTTATTCTGTATTTAATAAAAAATAATACTCAATAAACTAATAATATAAAATATCAAAATTGTACGATAAGTTAGCAATGTCCAATTTTCCATTATGTTCAAGTAAATTAGAATTCGCCGCGCAAATTAATATGAACATTATTAATACCTGGCGTAAACGTTTGCCATTTTACCACCAATGCAGAGGCATTAAAATGTAGCAGTAACTATAGATAATCATCTATCTTATAATGTAGGCAGCGATAGCCTAGTGGATATACTAATAGACTGCCGTGCAGAGGGTATCGGGTTCGAATCCACGGCGTGCACCAATGACTTATTGAAGTTAAGTGCATATTCAATTGTTAATTATCGCTTGCCCCATGCCTCGGAGAGCACGTTAAACCGTCGTTCCGGCTTTCATGAAGATCTTTGACATTCGTCACGGAGAGTCAGAACTCTTAAATAAGCTGATACTGGTCTAAACCATGGATTATCGCTATCCTTTTGGGTTGCGGAGGTCAGAAAGCAGTTGCTCTGTGGTAAAGTCGATATTCTATCATATCTGGTTAGATTAGTAAGCGGACCCTGCGCACCAAGGCGTGTAAGTCTTGGATGCAATCGGGATAACGCTAGGGTGATGATGATGATGTAGTATGTAGAGAAACCACTATAGCCCATAACATAACCTGACTACAATAGTCTTAGAATATTCTACTACTCGTGTGGTCAAGTTATGCTATGAATAATATATGCTACGCCGTAGCACTCCGAGATTCGGCATTCACATCGTAGCTGATACCTAAATACTACGTTTGTAATAATATTATGGTAAAGTAGTTTTCAATATGCATTATCCGTTTCTTTCTGTTCACAAAATTAGACTGTAAGGCACAGGTCTTACAACTAGCAACCAGCCCAAGGGTACATAGGGCTAACAGTAGCCCTAAGTACCCTTGGGCTGATTCACGATTGCTAGACTGCTGCTAGATAAATCAGCCTATATTAGCCCAGAAAAATCATTTAGATTAAATAGTCTTCAAGACTTTTATATTACTACTTTTGATAAAAATTTAATGATTTAGGTCGGTGTTCACGGACACTTTATCTTGGTTATCTTTCCGTTAAATTAATCTGACAATGCGCGCGCAGTACTACGTACGCATCCCATCCCATATGACAATGCACGCGCAGAACTAAATAAGCAAGTTAACAGTTGGTTTTGCGATCGCCGGTTAAATCATTGTCGGTGAACTTGGGTCTTAGAGGCAGTAAATAATTTTAAAGTGTAACAATCTAAACAATGCTGTTTGTTTCTGTTATCGCTGTAAAGCTGCACGATATTTCAGGGTCAAAGGAGGTACTAGTAACATTGTTGCAATTTTTCACACCCCTCTGAACATTAGTGCCATGGAAATAAAGTAGCAAGCAGCTGGCTACTTAATATGTTAGCATGGTACTAGATTTATAGCGTGACTTGAGTTTCCGTTCGAAATAGAGATGGAAAGCACCGTTTGTAGAGTTCACTTCTTGGATGGGTGACCGCTTGTTGTGACATTTTTCTTGTGAAGAATACTTTGGCAGGTCCGTAAAGTTGTCCGTGTGACCATAAAACAATAATTGTATTGTAGTATATATAATTACCTATATAACACACGACTGACAGACCTCGGGCTGGCAAGGTGCTCGAGGTCCGTCAGTGCCGGATGAATCAGTCCGTGTCATACTTATTGTAATCCGAGATGCCCGCAATCATATAGATAGATTAAATCATCATCATCATCATCATGATCAGGCTGCCGTAGTCCACTACTGGATATAGGCCTCTCTAATGGCACGCCACGCATCTGTCGCAGAACCGATAACCGTTGGAGTAAGAATGGAGACCGCGCCTTGGCAAGCGTAGTGTAGGTCGCCCTCCGGCTAGGTGGTGTGACGATATACGCAAAGTGGCAGGCAGCGGCTGGACATGAAGCGAGATTAGATGCTTTACAAAAATATTGTAAAAGTCTACGTATCCAAATATAAAACCATAATTAAACTGCAAACAAAATTAAATTTAGTCCAATTTTTATAATAAAGTGCCATACTATGTATGTTTATACATACGGTCTTAAACACTAAGTAATTTACTTACGTGAAATTCTTTTTATGTACGAAGTAATTTCAACTTCAGACATAATAGTATAATTTCCTCGGCGGCAATAAGGAACACAATTTTAATTAAGTCTTACAAGGAAAGCTCATAATAAGTCGGCCGTATTTGATGCTTGCATACTCGAATTATGTTATACAACGTGAGCCGAAAAATTGTGTACCTCGAGAAATATTATAAAGATGTAAATAGAATTTATTAAAAACATACAATGAAGGCAATGTTAGGTATTTTGTTTGATGCTAAGTATTTCCTATAAAAAAAATGTTTTAGTGTTCGGCAGGAAGGTTTACTTTGCTCTGTAGTAACTGTAGATATACTAAATAGCAGCTGTAAACAAATAACGTACAATACTTGGATTCGATACTGTGAGAAAATATATCATCATCGTCCTAGCGTAACCGGTTGCATCCAAGACTTTCTCGCCTTGGAGCCCGAAGTCCGCTTACTGGTCTAACCAGATATGACAGAATATCAACTGTGAGAAAATAATGGAGATTTATGTAGGCAGGCTGGTAGAGATGTCTCGTATGATATATGCCAAAAAATTGTATTTCAGGATATATAAACGATATACTTGATTTCATCTATAATACACTAAGGTTCATGGTACTTTCCCGAAAACAAATAGAAACTGATGTAACTGTCACGACGTTTGAAATTCATATTGAATTCGTAATTTACTCGATTGTACAAGAAATAAATTTTGTGACCTATTTTACTGGATAGTTACTGGTAGCGCCATCTACCTTTCCATTGAGAACTAATCACATCAACGTCAATCGTTCCACGCTTGCTTGTCTAATGCGAGCGATACCATGTTTCCGTCTCTGTCTATCCCATTCCCTGGAAGGGGCACGCCTTTCGCGGATTGGTCGCCGCGATCGTCGACGCGAGAGACAGTCCAGAACTTTCGAGTCGCTGACAACGTGTCCGCTATACCGTACTGCACCGCGCCGCTTCCGCTATAATTATTACCGCTTATACAAAACCGCTCGCGAGTGAAAGTGATTTGTGTAGTGGAGTGAATCAAGCAGCTTCATCTCGAAGAAACCAGGAGGCTGCCATTTGCAAGGAAAGAGGACTGACGTACAAGGTAGGTGCCCCTCATCCTTCAACATCCTTAGAATATCCTATACCCACTCACAATCCTCTTCCATTATCCAATCCTAGGCGACCAAAACTCGCTGTCCCTTAGATACAGTCCATTAATCCTTCTCCAAGTCGCCTAGAACCTACGGTTTCGGTGTAACGCCGAACCATATTTTTGATCCATACGAGTCGGATTCATTTACATTTTATACGTTATATCGCTATACCTAGGCAGTTATAGCACCTAGCTATACTCCTAGTCTATGCACATAACCGTCACATGGTTGTTTCCGCCCGCTACAGTAGGTAATATACTTTTATGTAGCTACCTACTTACTCAATTATTATTTCTGGAACTATCATAGTTGTCTTGTAAATGTCATATTTCGAGCAACTTTTAATTCCACAGCTCTAAAGTGTTGCCTACTTAGCCTACTTAGGTAAAATAAAAGGTACATTAGATATTCTTATTTTGTTTCGGTCTCATTAGCTTATACTTACGTAAGCATGTCACAACAAAAGAAGTCACGCGTGTCGGAAGACAAAGAGATAACAATCTTAGAAGCAAAACGCAATATTTTATTTGAGCGCATTCCAAACATTTACGAGCGGTCAAAGACTGCAGCCGCGTCTGACAGTAATAGGGAATCATTCCTTAGCTATTGTATGACAGTGGATAATATTCGAACAGATTTTCATAAGTTGTTAGACGATTATAACGCAAGATTACTTTCTATCAATCCTGATGAAAAACCGAACTATCAGGCGTACACCTCATTCGAAGATCTTTATTGTATTATTAAGCGTATACAATCGCAATTGGAGGGTAAATGTTCAGCAGAGCCCGTTGCCGCGGCCCGCAAGCCGAAATTACCGCCAATCGAGATTATGTCGTTTGACGGATATATACGAAATTGGCCGTTATTCTATGCGAGTTTTAAGTCTACAGTGCACGATAATGGTTCTCTGACAGATGCTGACAGGTTGTACTATTTAATAGGTAAACTGTCACCGAAGGCCCAGTCCGTATTTGCAGGTGTCACACCCAGTGCTGAGAATTATCAGGTCATATTTCAGTCACTACTTGACAGATATCAAGACATTCGCGTCCTGGCGTCTACTTACTTTGAACAAGCTTTAAATCTCAAACTGTCCGGCAACGCGTCTGTCGCGAATTTCCAGCTGTTTATTGATAACTTCGTAACCGCGGTTAATTCTCTTAGAAACTTAAAATTAGAAGATCTTTCCGACTTTATGTTGCTTCAACTCGCTTTAAAAAAGTTTGACACTGATACAATTCGTGCTTTCGAGATGTCGGAACGCAATAATAAAATACCTACACTAGATAGTTTTATTCCGTTCATCAAAGATCAATGTCGAATATTTCATAATACGCAGTCTGGTTCACCTAGCCCGTCTAACACTAACAGCAACAAACAAAGGTTGAATAAATCGCGAAATAGTAATAATAACTCGGTCCCTAATCCACAATCTTACGTAACATGCTCAGAATCTAATAGTAATAATTCACAGAAGTGTCTGTGCAGTAATATAGTGCACAACCATTTCTATAAGTGTCCCACCTTTAATAATTTAAATCCAACCGCTCGTTTTAAATGCGTAAAAGATAACAAAGCTTGCATTAATTGCTTAAGCATAAAACAAGTAATTGTTCTAGTAAGACAAAGTGTCGCTTATGCAATCAAAAACATCATTCATTGCTCCATTTCGATAAAAGTAACCCGTTGTCAAGCCAAGCCGCTAACCTTGACACACTTACGTCGCAGGTGCAGGCTACGATAACTGCGCCTGCCGCGATTCAGAATGAAATATCGTTGTGTACGACATCCATTGCGCGGGCGGCACGCACGCGCGGACGGCCTTCGCACGCTTGTAGCGATCAGAGCAGTGCTAAGCCGCGATGTATGGCGTCTAAGACTGTTCTGTTAGCGACAACGCAAGTTAACGTGTATGATGTTAATGGGTCGCCGCACATGGTACGTTGTCTACTGGATAGCGCGTCTCAGACCAATTTAATAACGTTTGAGTTGTTCAAACGCCTCGGATTGTGGAATAAATTTAAAAATACGAACTCAATAGTCAGAGGGATCGGCGGTTCAGAAAAACATTGCAAGGGTTCCGTAGATATTAAAGTACATTTGCGTTTTGATGGAGACATTAATTTTAACATTTCTTCGCTTATCATGGAGCGTATTACGGACACAATGCCAAACGCTAATGTGGACGTATCGCTTCTCACACACCTTGAGTCATTGCCGCTGGCAGACTCGGAGTTTGCGAATCCGGCAGACATTGATGTTTTGATCGGAGCCGCAATATTCCCGCACTTGCTTCTAACTAAAGTGGTACGTAGTGGGCAAAATAACTTACCGCCCGCTATTGAGACGGTATTTGGGTATGTGATTATGGGTACCGTACCTACATTACATACTTCTCAATACGTTACGTCTTGCTGTTGTTCTGTTCTTCAAGAAAATAATATTGATTCTCTTCTCAAGCGATTCTGGGAGCTTGAAGAGGTTACCGCACCGCCCTCGATGAGCCGTAAAGATCTCGAGTGTGAAGAACATTTCCGCACTACCACTGTTCGTGACGACAGTGGCAGATACGTTGTGGCGTTGCCATTCTGTGGTGACCCTTATTCGTTAGGTGACTCGTACGCTGCTGCGCTCAGACGTTTCCATTGTTTGGAACGTAAACTTGATGCATCACTTAAGTTACGTAGCGCCTATAATGACGTCATTCGTGACTACATAGATAAAGGTTTTTTGAGTGTAGTTGTAAACAACGTGGGCAACTCTCTACCCTCATATTATATCCCGCATCACGGCGTAGTTCGCGAAGATAAAACCTCTACTAAACTTCGCGTGGTTTTAGATGCTAGTTGTACGACTACCTCGGGTCAGTCGATTAATGACATTTTGCATGCTGGCCCCAATCTACAGGGTGATTTATTTAACATCATAATAAAGTTTCGTCTTTTCCAAATCGCTCTGTCAGCTGATTGCCGCCAAATGTTTCTCAATATCGGCGTTCGCGAATCTGACCGTAGGTTTCAACTGATCTTTTATCGTTTTGACAAGAAAGAACCTTTATCTGTGTATCAGTTCAATCGTGTTTGTTTTGGACTCAAGTCTAGCCCATATCACGCGTTACGAGTTGTTCGCCAGTTGATCGCTGATGAAGGCGATCACTTTCCCGCCGCAGCAGCTGTTGCCACTTCCGCTTTGTACATGGATGACATTGCCTGTAGTGTCATATCCGCTCCGCTAGCAATTTCGCTTTGTGAAGAGCTTATTCAGCTTTTCAAGCGAGGCCAGTTTGATCTTGTCAAATGTACAAGCAACTCTAAGGAGGTTCTCGCACGCATACCAGATTCTCATAAGGCTTCTCCAGACATTGAGTTTGAGAAGTCTGTACCGCATAAGGTTCTGGGTTTACGCTGGGACAAATCCTGCGATAGTTTTCGGTTTGACGTCTCAACACCAGATGATAAGTGCACCAAACGCACTATGCTGTCCACAGTGGCTCGACTATGGGAAATAATGGGTTTTGTGGCTCCCTCAATTTTGTACGCCAAGCTCTTGATCAAAGAGCTTTGGCTATCAAAGTGTGAGTGGGATGAAACACCCACTGACCATATTGTCGCCGCTTGGGGCCAGTTTTGTATTGAGCTTACCGCGCTCAATCAAGTTAGTATTCCGCGTCATCTTGGGTTGGTAGATGGATGTACCATCAACTTAATAGGTTTCGCTGACGCCAGCGAGCGTGCTTACGGCGGAGTTGTATATCTGCAAGTCCGCATTGGTTCTAACTACTCGGTGCTGTTAGTTTGTGCCAAGCTTAGACTTGGCACAAACTCTTGTTAAAACCATTTTGGTTGCGAGACTGGAGTTGTGCGCGGCCCTTCTGCTGTCTCAGTTGCTCCGCAAGGTTCAAGACACAGTTTTGCCCCACCACCCCATTAATAAAATATACGCATTTTCCGACTCCAAAGTAGTGCTAGCTTGGATTCATTCTTCTCCTCATCGCTGGGAGACTTTTGTCGCCAACCGCGTTGGCAAATTGATTGAACTGGTTCCTGCTACTTGTTTCAATCACGTCGCGGGTATTGAGAACCCCGCAGATTGCTTGTCTCGTGGTGTCACTCCACTTAATCTTCTGCATCATCCATTGTGGGATCGTGGACCTTCTTGGATTTCCCATGATCCGTCAGAATGGCCCATGCAACCCTTTGACCACAGGGCAGACGACGAAGATGTACCCGAACGAAAGTCTGTTTCTTATCCCGTGATTGCTGAGGTTGCGGAGTCTCCCATCTATGCACTCGCACTACGCATGTCATCGTGGTCTAAGTTACTTCGCGCCATCGTTTATGTCTATAGGTTTCTTAGGCACCTACCTAATGAGACTTTTGTATCAAGTACTGATATCAAATTCGCAGTATGTAAGTTACTACGAGCTGTACAGGCTGTTCATTTTAGTAACGACATTCAAAATTTGAATGACAATGTACCTTGTTCTCCCGCTATCCTTAGACTCAAGCCGTTTCTCGATGAACACGGCGTCATACGCGTTGGGGGTCGTCTGTCAAATTCGGATGAACCTTATAACTACAAACATCCTTGTATTCTGCCACGACATGATCATGTTGTCGACCTTCTTGTTGATTTTTATCACAAGAAACACCTCCATGCCGGTCCAGAGTTGCTTATGTCCTTACTTAGGCATAATTATTGGATTTTAGCCGCTCGACGAATAATTCGTCACAGAATACATAAATGTAACGTCTGTTTCAAATTTCGTCCGCGTCCGACTTTCCCTCCCATGGCCGATCTCCCTAGCCAGCGCGTCAACCAGGTTGCTAAAGCGTTTACACACACCGGTTGTGATTACGCAGGACCACTGCAGTATACGCCAGTGCGTGGTCGAGGTGTTAAAAGCCGTAAAGCCTGGCTATGTATTTTACATGCTTAACGACGCGCGCTACGCATATTGAAGTTGCGACAGATTTAAGCACGGTGTCATTCCTGGCAGCCCTTAAACGATTTCTGTCACGGCTCGGCCCTATACAGTGTTTGTACACGGATAACGGCACTTGTTTCGTGGGCGCAAGCTCTTATTTACGCGACTCGTCTTCAGGAAGAACTTTCCATAAATCATATTGACTGGAAGTTTATTCCACCAGCATCAACACATTTCGGTGGATGTTGGGAAAGCATGGTCTTTGACCATAATTAAAACGCATCTCTTCAAGGTTATAGGTCAACAGATCCTTTCTTACGAAGAGCTTTTAACTGTCCTTGCACAAGTCGAGGCACTGATCAACTCGCGTCCGCTCACGGCATTGAATAGTGACCCTGCAGGACCATCCGCGTTAAGCCCTGCACATTTTCAGAACACAGTGACATTATAGTCATTTCCGACTCCTGAAGCAGACTCTTCAAGCTTGCTCCAGAGACATACTCTGTTGGATAAACTCGTGCAGTCGTTCTGGCGGCGCTGGCGTGCGGAATATCTACACCAGCTTCAGGCTAGATCCAAGTGGAATAGTCCTGCATTCCCTATACAGGAAGGTACGGTAGTCGTCATAATACATGATAATGCTCCGCCGCTTTCATGGCCGTTAGCCATCGTAGAGAAATTGCATACTTCCAAGGACGGTACAACCCGCGTTGTTACCGTGAAAACCGCTAAGGGGAGCTACGTGCGCCCCATTGTACGTATCTGTCCGCTTCCAACTCAGTGAGATCTAGCCTGAAGTTGGATCTACCTCTTAGTTTAAGTATTTAGTTAGTAGTTTTCGCTGTTATTGCGTTTGTAGTTTTTGCTAAAGTTAATTTAGATTAATTTTATTATCATATCGCTGTCTTAGCCTATTGATGGGTTATGCGGTAGTACACACAACATAGCTAAGTTCAATTCTATTTCTTTTAAAGGAAACCCTTTAGGGCCGGGGGGATTCGGTAGCGCCATCTACCTTTCCATTGAGAACTAATCAATACCATGTTTCCGTCTCTGTCTATCCCATTCCCTGGAAGGGGCACGCCTTTCGCGGATTGGTCGCCGCGATCGTCGACGCGAGAGACAGTCCAGAATTTTCGAGTCGCTGACAACGTGTCCGCTATACCGTACTGCACCGCGCCGCTTCCGCTATAATTATTACCGCTTATACAAAACCGCTCGCGAGTGAAAGTGATTTGTGTAGTGGAGTGAATCAAGCAGCTTCATCTCGAAGACACCAGGAGGCTGCCATTTGCAAGGAAAGAGGACTGACGTACAAGGTAGGTGCCCCTCATCCTTCAACATCCTTAGAATATCCTATACCCACTCACAATCCTCTTCCCTTATCCAATCCTAGGCGACCAAAACTCGCTGTCCCTTAGATACAGTCCATTAATCCTTCTCCAAGTCGCCTAGAACCTACGGTTTCGGTGCAACGCCGAACCAGTTACATTATATGACAGTTATTACGGTAACAGTTTACCATAAGTCTGGTGGGCCGTAAAATGTTTTAGTAAATTATTATTTATACACCACTATTTTTTAATTAGTACAAAAACTTTAAGGACATATTAGCGAAGACATTATTGTCATTTATGTGACGTAAAGATTTCATAATATCTATAAATATGTAGCAAAGTTATAATCATTTGTTTTTTGTAGAAAATCTCACCTAAATCATAGACATATTTTACAATCCATTCACTACTTCATTGATAGTACTTACTTTCCGTCCTACTCTTACGCATTCTTTCCGTCGCACTTATAATGTAGGTAGCCTTAGACAATAAAATGAAGCAAAATATTAAGTGTAGGTAGTTACTTTTTAATCGTCAATATTCTACCCTCTCCTTCATACTTCATCCGGGCTTAGGACCGGCAAAATTTACCAAGTAATTTTATACTTATATGTAATTAGAAAGCAAACACATATCAAAATAAAAGAAGGTATTCTGTAATAAAGGAAAATAGTAATTTTGGCGTATTTATGAAGTTTGAATCATCTGCTATTTACAAATATTAATTTATCATCATCATGTCAGCCTAGAGACGTGCACTGCTGGACGTAGGCCTCCCTCAAGGTTCTCCACACAGACTGATTCTGAGCCGCCCGCATCAAATTATTATTAACTTAAGTAGATATTATTCATTAAACTTACAAGTATTTCCATTGTCCTTTGAAATGTCCACCATTGTCAATACACAGACGGGAACGTTTTATAAAATTGTTTTTTAACTAGAGAAGTACGCTTCTGTCTGTTTACTTCGTTAAAAGCGTCCAGTTTGCGCTGTTTTAATTGTTCGACACTAACCGGCTCACTTTTGTACACTCACAAAATGATGTCCATGGGAACACAGCTGCACTCGCAATTTCTCCACTCAAAACGTACGCACGAAGCAAAGCTACATACTCCCGTGATGTGAGCTGATAACCCATCGCGTCGGGCAAACGTAGACAAACAATGGTTCCTACAATATATAAAAAACTACCTATATATACTATCCTACAAAATATAAAGGGCTATTATAATTTTTGGCTACGGTACCCTAAAAACCACAATACTGCCCTACTAAGCGCAAAAGCCGTATCTCAACTAAAGCGAATTACGAAATAATTGAAGTTTAGTAAAAGTTGATTCATTTTATTTATTTATGGATGTGTAATTGTTATTATAGGTATAATTATTATGGTAATGCTTTCGAAATACGTCGCCGTTTTTAGGGGTTGTGAGTGATTGAGGGGGAGAAAGGGAGGTCTCGGAACCTGCCCTCACCATTTTCACTTGCCGGAAATACTTGGTTTCCTCTGAAAATAAAATATCTCCAAACATCGGTGTGTATAGCACTGCCGACTTCCACATTCTTCACACTAGTTAAATAAACTAAAGTTGACGGAGCCCTGCTTCGCAGGGTTCCTTTTTGCGAATTAAGAGTCAAAAGAGAACCTATTTAGTTACTTACTACAGTCGCACCTAACCCTAGGCACTCGAAAGCAATGACGCACAAATTTGACATTAGCTGTCAATATGATCATTCCAAGATAGCGGGTTTGCGATTCGTTTCACGTTTTTCATATAAAACCTAAAAATGACATTTGTTAAACTGTACTAAAGTATAAAAACTACCACTAAGAATTTTTGGAAATTGTTTAAAAATATTTAGACGCAACTCCGGCAGCCAAAATTACTTTTAGGGGATTAAAACTAAGTCCCTTAACACGCTCACTGCGGTACAGGCCGATTTCGGCCTGCCGCTGTACGTACAGCTGGTGCGGACGAAGAAAACTATGTCCCTCTCGCTGGTGCGGAACGATTACTTTAGGTGTTTTTAAGGTTTTGACAGAGACAAATATATACGACGACCGGTTGGTGTCGCGGAAGTGCAAGCGACTACGCCGAAGGTCGCGGGTTCGATTCCCGCTCAAGACAAACATTTGTGTGCATGAACATGGATTTTTGTCTTGGTCTGGGTGTTTCTATGTATAATATGTGTATGTATTTACAAAAAAAAAGTATATATGTATGTTTCTCCATTATCTGGTACCCATAGATCAAGCTCTGCTTAGTTTCGGACTAGATGATGTCATGTGAATGTGGTAGAATATTATTATTATTATTATTTCGGCTTGTAGTCAAAATTGTAGGTATTCCCCATAAAAACATCACGGTAGGCCTTTTTCGACCTACCACGCACTAGCGGTGAAATATATCCGCTCAGTGCGGCAGTGGGTCTATTTCAGCCCGCCAACCCAACAGGCCGCCGGCGACCTGATACCGCACAGAGTGCACGCACCGCCAGTTAGTGTTGTGTTCTGTCGATAAAATCGACGATGGCAAACAATAAAATAATAATACAAATTTTGGAAGATTTTTATTCGCCCTGCAATTATAACTGATAGTGACAGTAGTGATAAAATATACCCAATTATGAAAAATAAAAAGCACTGTCACAGATCCCAGAAGAAAGAAAAACCAGCCACAGTAGAAAGACAACCTGCTGTCCCATACATCAAGGGCGTGACCGACAAAATTGGCTACATCTTGAAGCGAGCTTCTATCAAAACTTACTACAAGCCGCCAACGAAGATCAGTCAATTATTACCATCTGTCAAGTGTCAGTTACCCTTGCAAGAGGCCGGTGTCTACAAAATTGACTGTGAATGTGGGCTCTTATACATTGGACAAACCAAGAGAAGCATAGGCATTCGACTCAAAGAACATATAGCTGACATACAACATAAACGCTCAACAAAGTCTGCTGTGTGTGAACATGTGGAACAAGGACCCAACCACTACCTGCGATTTGATGAACCACAGATACTCGCAAAAGAACATCGTTTTCTTCCAAGGATGATACGAGAGGCTATTGAAAATAAAAAACACCCTAATTTCTATAGGGAAGATGGTTGGAATGTTCCTCCAGCTTGGGACCCTGTCATAAGGCTAATGAAACCCAAGAAGGACAAAGTCACCAGAAGACCTAAGGACACTGTGAGCTCATTCTGCGTAAATAGTAACACCAGTAGTTGAAAAATGTTCGGGTACTTTGAGATAACTTATACATTCAAGAAAAAGACAAATATCACCTCAGTCTGCCGTGAACATGAATTCTGTAAAGAATTCGAAACGTCGGCTAGTAATAAATTAAAAATAAAAATATAGTTTCTAGATCTTTAGTTTCAAATGTAATAACTTAGTGAAACCAATACAACGCGATAAAATCCGTAAACTGTAGTTTAATTTCAATAAAAAGCATTTAGGAACCAAACATCATGGAAAACCAAGTAAAAGCGGTAAGTTTTACTTACTACCTACACGTATATTTATAGTAGTACTTATATTATTTGGAAATGTACGGTTACCTGCGAAAGTGCAGTGATATTCGCTTTTTAACCCCGGACGCAAACAGAGCGGTGCTAAAACGATTTCGATCTAGTTTTTTTTTGCTTGAAAGCTTCGATCAAATATATAATAGATGCACGATCGCGGCTCGAAAAACGGCACCAATCAAACTGTGCTTAGTTACAATTTTTAGCACAGCTTACCTACTCTCAGATGCTTCACGACCGCGCTAGCAGTGTGACGTACCCATATCAAATGTTCACGATGCTGATGAATTTAATAACATTTTTATGGCATTTACTATGTAATAAAAACATATCAATTAAGTATAAAGTACCGTTTTTTAATAATTTTGTTTCTTTTCAATCGTATGAAATTGTGCAGGGTGCTATGAGAGATTGCAGGGAACCTTCAGTAGTGACAAAGCAAAAAAAAAGAGTAAAAAAGAATTAAAAAATATTGCAGGCAATGCAACATGAATCTTTGCGTGTCATGTTGTCACAACAGCCACAATTAAATAAAAATCTTAATTTCTTTTATGTACGATAGTTTTGTTTTATTTTCGATATTCTTTTATTTTGGTATGTCCCATCACTGCTAAAAATACTTTCTAGTGCGGTTCAGGTCGATATCGACCTGCCACATTTCCTGGTTTATATCTCATTTCCTATTTGGTAGATTCCGGGGCGAATCAAGCCTAAGAAAGCTGGGTTCAAGATTATTCTAACAGAATAAAAAAAAATTGAATACACCATGTTTTCGCAAAGTTATAGCATTTTAAGCTACCCTAGTGCTGGTAGGTCGAAAAAGACCTGCCACGCACTGGCGGAAAAATCGTTGGGTGCACATTTCGACCTGCCGCCGCACCAGATGAAGGTTTATGATTTTACTTACCGCAGCCAAAGTGTTAGGCCCCCTACACCACCAATACCCTCAAATTCAGGCGACTCGCTTCGAAACCCAACCCAAATTATAGAATTAAAATTTGAGTTACTGCTTTTTCGTTGGCTCTCCCCATACATGTTTGTATGGAAAAATATAAAAAAATTATTTCGCTTAAAATATGTGTTGTTTCAAAGAAAATAAATATTAAAACATATTTATCTATCATTTACTAACGAAATACAGAGTTTACAGCTCATCAAAAATTAGCTGTCTGCTACAACCCGGCAGGTTTTCTTTATTCTCATCGAAAGTGAAAGGCAGTGTGTGAGGTGATGAGGCTTCAATACTTATTATTTACTGCTGTTCACGAGGCACATTTTCATTTACTTTCCTTTTAAGGTTTGGTATTGTAGACACTTCAAGCAATGATGAAACATTTTCCTCTCCGTGATTTTGCAGTGCCATCCCTTGAGTTCGACGAGAATCAACAATTTCAGGCAACTGCCAATTCATATAAAACGCCACAATAAGCTTTTCTTTAATTTTCGTCTCCCTGAAAACATCATCTCTTTCTATCATTTCTATTTTTATTGGTATACATTCACCACTCCACACAGCAAATAAACATTTTCGTTTGCGTGTAACGTGGCGTTGCCCCTGAATTTGGTAATAACAATTACAATATTTGTTTAGACTAATCAGTTCACTTTTTTATCATGTTTCCTTATTTGTATTTTATTTGCTCTTATACTATTCTCCAGGCCATTCTTATAGGCAACTATAGAAAATTAAATTTCCACAATCGTGTTTGGACCTATTAATCCATCTGGCGTGGCACCAATAAACGGATAATCCACAAGGCTCGATTGTTGGATTTTCTTGCTTGGCCAGTTTTTGCAAAGCCAGTAGTTCATTTTAGACTCCATGCGCAACTGCTTTTACATTGCAAATATTTTATTTATTTGTACAAAATAATTTTTACTAAGTTGGCTTTACTGCTGTTATTTCTTCTTCACTATACCAAAATTTGAATCTGTTAACATATTCTTACGCAATTCGAACCAGTCACTGCTATCCCTCGTGTATTTTTTGCTTATCACTCTTGAACAAATCGTGTTAGGAATTACTGCAGTCAAATGTGTGTAAGACGTTGCTAAACTGTAACTTTAACTTTACTGTAATTACAATAAAGATAATTAGTAAGGTACTTTATCAGTTACAAAAATACTATAACTTGTGTTATAGCAAACAGAGAAGTCACCTACTTACTTATAAATGATTGATTTTAGAAATTAAAAAGATATTAGATGTACATACCTAATAGTTTATGAATAATCAAAGTTTTACCCGATGTACCTAAATAGGTTTATATTCACAACACAATAATAATACAACATTCGTTACTGCTTGTGTGCGGACTGCGGAGCGCCATATTAGCGCTGTTTATTGTTCGCCGTGGCGGCATTTTAGCACTCCAGGCGCTCTGACAAGCTAATGAATTTGCAATATAGGTACATAAAATGATTCGATTTTATGTTATTACTTTTTCAAATATTGAAAACTGTGGCAGCTATGTATTGTGAGAATAATTTATATAATTATATTATGCATAATCGCTAATGTATAACATAGTCAGTCATAAAAGACTCGTCCTGACTCGTCAAAATAATTTGTGTAAAAATGTTTCATATTTCATAATCACTTGGCCATGGATGAATTTCTATTTTATACAATATAAATTAGCGGGTCTTAATCGCGTACAATTAATTTATTTAAGGTATAAATACCTATTTGTTTCCGACGTTTCGCTCGTCTTGCACCGAGCTTGGTCGCGGAGAGACTGATGAGAGCTCAGCGCCGTCTTTTGAAGTGCGGGTTACGGCACCTACCCTCACTTGGTCTTTATTTAAGTTCGCACTGTCGGTACTCCGACACACTACACTAATGAAGTCTACACACTGTTGAGATTTATCACTGCGGCGGTGTTTACATTTGCTGATGACTGGATTCGAAGTAGCCGATAATCTATATCCATCCTCCCGGTTGAAAAGCCGATAATCTATATCCATCCTCCCGGTTGAAAAGCCGATAATCTATATCCATCCTCCCGGTTGAAAAACCGATAATCTATATCCATCCTCCCGGTTGAAAAACCGATAATCTATATCCATCCTCCCGGTTGAAAAACCGGGAGGATGGATATAGATTATTGGCTACTTGGAATCCAGTCATCAGCAAATGTAAACACCGCCGCAGTGATAAATCCCAACAGTGTCAGGCCCCCGTCAGGCGTCAGGCGTTTGTAGGAAATGACCAGAGATTATGGGACACTCTCCTACCTAAGGTGCAGTTTGCATTAAATACTGCAGTTAATGAAGTCACGGGCTATACACCTAGTTTTTTAGTCTATGGACGTGAACTAGTTCCATGCGGCTCACACTATGTCGACACGGACGCTGATGATATAGTATACATACCTAGGGACGATTACGCAGAAAACATAGGTCACTTATCAGGCATATTTGACAAAGTTCAGGCACTCCTCATTCAAGCTCATGCTAGGAATTCCCAAACGTATAATTTACGCCGTAAACCAGCTGAGTTTAATGTAGGAGACACTGTGTGGAAAAGGACTTTTTATCACAGCGACAAGGATAAGTCCTTTTGTAAGAAACTAGCCCCTAAATTCGTGAAGTGCACAGTGATTAATAAAACGTCGCCTCTCGTTTACGAGTTGTCGGACGCGTCTGGAAATTCTATTGGGTTTTGGCACATTAAGGACCTAAAACTTATACACTATGGTGCCTAACTATTTGTTACAAACCGTAGAAGAATTTCCCTTCCTTCTCTCTATATGCCGTCTTAGCTTGGACAGTAGCGGACTCATAGACCTAACGCAGCTAGTCGGATTTTCCTTGTTAGCCACGTAAAATCCTCTCCTAAGGCGGGCGGTATTGTAGCGTATGACCGGTACCTACCGAGTGTACGTCATAATACCGTCCATACGCTCGGCCAATCAGGGAAGGCCATCGTCCGCGCTCGTAAGTTTTGCCATTATTTGGTAATGCGCCGACACCAACGCTGATGGAGGGCCGGTATATAAAGGGGCCGACAGAGAGGCCGGCACCGCTACTCTACACTAACCTACTACCGCTACTAAATTCTATACCGCTATATCTATAATTATACTACTTCATACGTGTATTCTGTTCCCAGCTGTGGGTAAGTTACTACATTAACTGCGTTAGCGTACTGCCCATCTCTCTACCTGCTAGCTGAGGCCGGCGGACGCCGCCTGCCTGACTCTATTGGTTGTGGCTCTCCTAATGCTGCTTTCCTTCTGGTTCCAGGTTTACCTTAAGCTCCGGGCTACACTACCTAGACCGCTACACCTGCTGCATCGCCTTCAGTGTCACCTCTGCCGGAGAGTCTGGCCTGCCCCGCTCATCGCACACACACCGCCGGCACCTGCCAGCTGAGCCAACGGCCTGCGAGGATCTGCCGCTACGCGCAGCCCTTCGAGCAACCTGCCCTGCACACTACCGGAGGGAACAGCGTGGGAGACTGCAGCCCTTAGTGTTCAGGCCAGTGTCGTGTTGTTGGTCGGTCATACTCGACATAGGAAGTGAGACAATACTCGGCAAATAAACGCATAGAACCTCGTACTGCGTTTTACTACCAGAACCCGCTACAACTACTTACTTTGAAAGAATTTTTCATGTATGTAAAATGGAATCACGGTAAAAAAATCACAAAAACGAGGCAGAAAATAATCTTTCGTCTCACTGTTTGCAATATTTTGATCGTAAGCTGTCATATTTTATTTAATAATTTTGTAGGAAACCTAATGAACTAAAGAATTACCCTATTTATTTTCATATTATACGTGTATATTGTGTAAAATTAAATAAAATCTGCCAAACGTCTATGATTTTGACGCTCGGTAGATCCCATCTATTGATGGGATCTATCAAACGCTTCGGCAATTTAAACCTTATTAGCATAAGCGGTGTACTGAGTGTCAGTTGCTAGTTTACGCCCCAACCAGACCTCATCATTCGGCTATGAGCCCTGTGAGAGATAGGTCTTGTCGCTTGCGTCTCCGCTGCACGAAATTTTACGTAAACCTGTTTGTTATTGTAATACACCGATTTGAGTTAGTAATTTCATGTTTTATGTTATTGACTGAATACTTTGAATCAAATAGGCTTTTCATGTGACTATGGGCACATATAATTAGGACCTAAGTTTATATTCTTGTTGCGTTTAATGTGTTATTGTTTCTGTGCTTATAAATAAATAATTAGACTAGCTGACCCAGCGAACTCCGTATCGCCTTTTTAAGAGTTTTTATTTAATTCCCTTTTTTCCAAGCCCCTTTTCCAAAGTTACTATTGACTTAGCGTTAATCTGTTATCATTTCAGAGTCTATAAATGATGAACAAACAAACATAGATTTTTATATAATATTGAATTCCCCATTCCCTAAAATATTGGAGACGATACCCATATCGACTTTAAAAAAAAATTCCGCCCGCCATATTTGATTTCCTATCCACCATCTTTGATCACGAAATAGATGTTGTATTTGGATTCACCATCCCTTAAATCATCAGAGACGATACCCATTTTGATTTTTTATCGATAAACGTCATAACGCAAAAAAATACAATATTGGTATCGCAGACGATACCAATATTGATTTTTTTTAATTTTCTCATCCGCCATCTTTGATTTCCCATCCGCCATCTTTGATCACGAAAAAGATGTTGTATTTCGATTCCCCACCCCTTAAAATATCGAAGGCGATACCCATATTGATTTTTAAAAGTTGTGGCGTAATTTTATATAGCTTATAAGCCTTTCGGAATAATTGGGCTATCATAGGCAATAACAATTTTTAAATTCCAACAGCTAATTCCTGAGATTAGCCGACATTATCTTTTAGCCTTTTTAGCCTTTTGCCCGGCCTCAAAGGGTCGAAGCGTTATGTTATATAGCCTATAGCCTTCCGGAATAACTGGGTTATCGTATACAAAAAGAATTTTACAGATCCGACCGGTAGTGCCTGAGATTAGCGCGTTCAAACAAACAAACAAACAAATAAACAAACAAACAAACTCTTCCGCTTTATTATATTAGTATAGATATGGATATGGACAATTAGAGAAATAAATTTCTACGAAGGATTTGTACAAGAAAGCGTCGTAATAAAATAGAAATTTATTTTAAACTTTCGCGATTTGTATACATCATACAAAATAAATTAGCGGGTCTTAATCGCGTACAATTAATTTATTTAAGGTATAAATACCTATTTGTTTCCGACGTTTCACTCGTCTTGCACCGAGCGTGGTCGCGGAGAGACTGATGAGAGCTCAGCGCCGTCTTGTGGAAGTGCGGGTTTCGGCACCTACCCTCACTTGGTCTTTATTTAAGTTCGCACTGTCGGTACTCCGACACACTACACTAATGACGTCTACACACTGTCACAGATTACTAAATAGTTACTTCGTAACAGATACATCACTGCCATACAAAATCGAAAATACCTACGCTATAATCACCTACAAAGTCTTAATAATATTGGCCGTTGTTCACAGTGAAGAGAAATGTACCCTAAGTACTCAAAGAGTTGCAGATTGTGTGACTGTACGTACAAGCGCGTCATCGAACAAAGGCGCTAGGGTTATTCTTATGATGATTTTGGTAATAAAACGAATGTTGCACAATAACCATATTTTTATTTGCTTAATACTTACCTATATATACACGAGTCAGTTAGTAAATACATGCGATAGCCGAGTGGATATACCAACAGATTGTCATGCAGAGGGTATCGGGTTCGAATCCACGGCACGCACCAATGACTTTTCGGAGTTATGTGCGTATTGAATTGTTAATTATCGCTTGTCCCGTGCCTCGGAGAGCACGTTAAGCCGTCTGTCCCGGTTGTCATGAATATCTTTGACAGTCGTTACAGGGCGTCAGTACCTTCTAAATTAACTGACACTAGTCTTAACCATGGAATATCGCTATCCCTTCGGGTTGCGGAGGTCAGACAGGCAGTCGCTCTGTGGAAAAGCTAATATTCAGCCAAATCCGGTTAGACTAGGAAGCGGACCCCAGATTGAAACTGGGATAACGCTAAGAGGATGATGATGAGTTAGTAAATACATATTGTTAACATATTTAATAAAATTACCAATAAGTATGCAATATGTTATAAAAATAAATAAAATGTATAATAATCGTACGCAGTAGGGGCCTATTGCCTATTTCCGTTTATCGGACACAATACCAGACAATACAGTAAATACGTACATAAGATTCTGACATTAATTAGATTTTATTTATTAAAACCAACATTTATATTTATTTCTAGTAATAACCTAAACGTATCAATTAACGAACATTTACATACCTAGTATTTCCTTTCTTACCTTTGCTCTAAATAAAATAAACGGACCGTTTATTTGATTTAGAGCAAAGGTAAAAAGGTAAAATTTCGTCTACAAATTGACACCGTTTAATGTGTCAATTTGTAGACAACATTTTATATAAGTACCCACTTATATCAAATCTTATATCATAACTTACGACATAAATCATCGTTTTTCCTTCGGCAATGAAAAAACAACAAGTTTTCGTTTATTTTGTGCGTTAAACACCCATCCACTGCACAATAACTTCGTAGTTTCGGTATTTCTAAAAGAAAGCGCGGGAAACGTGCCGTGCGTACACGCTGCCGGGCGTGCGGCGGCCCTCTGTCGTTTGTATCCATATGGATACACGAAATGGTAGGTATTTATCGCGTGAATTTGAGCCAGTGACGGGGGCCTGACACTGTTGAGATTGTGATATGTTGAGAGTTATCACTGCGGCGGTGTTTACATTTGCTGATGACTGGATTCCAAGTAGCCGATAATCTATATCCATCCTCCCGGTTGAAAAACCGCACGGCACGTTTCCCGCTCTTTCTTTTAGAAATACCGAAACTACGAAGTTATTGTGCAGTGGATGGGTGTTTAACGCACAAAATAAACGAAAACTTGTTGTTTTTTCATTGCCGAAGGAAAAACGATGATTTATGTCGTAAGTTATGATATAAGATTTGATATAAGTGGGTACTTATATAAAATGTTGTCTACAAATTGACACATTAAACGGTGTCAATTTGTAGACGAAATTTTACCTTTTTACCTTTGCTCTAAATAAAATAAACGGTCCGTTTATTTTATTTAGAGCAAAGGTAAGAAAGGAAATACTAGGTATGTAAATGTTCGTTAATTGATACGTTTAGGTTATTACTAGAAATAAATATAAATGTTGGTTTTAATAAATAAAATCTAATTAATGTCAGAATCTTATGTACGTATTTACTGTATTGTCTGGTATTGTGTCCGATAAACGGAAATAGGCAATAGGCCCCTACTGCGTACGATTATTATACATTTTATTTATTTTTATAACATATTGCATACTTATTGGTAATTTTATTAAATATGTTAACAGTATGTATTTACTAACTCATCATCATCCTCTTAGCGTTATCCCAGTTTCAATCTGGGGTCCGCTTCCTAGTCTAACCGGATTTGGCTGAATATTAGCTTTTCCACAGAGCGACTGCCTGTCTGACCTCCGCAACCCGAAGGGATAGCGATATTCCATGGTTAAGACTAGTGTCAGTTAATTTAGAAGGTACTGACGCCCTGTAACGACTGTCAAAGATCTTCATGACAACCGGGACCGACGGCTTAACGTGCTCTCCGAGGTACGGGACAAGCGATAATTAACAATTCAATACGCACATAACTCCGAAAAGTCATTGGTGCGTGCCGTGGATTCGAACCCGATACCCTCTGCATGACAATCTGTTGGTATATCCACTCGGCTATCGCATGTATTTACTAACTGACTCGTGTATATATAGGTAAGTATTAAGCAAATAAAAATATGGTTATTGTGCAACATTCGTTTTATTACCAAAATCATCATAAGAATAACCCTAGCGCCTTTGTTCGATGACGCGCTTGTACGTACAGTCACACAATCTGCAACTCTTTGAGTACTTAGGGTACATTTCTCTTCACTGTGAACAACGGCTATTATTATTAAGATTTTGTAGGTGATTATAGCGTAGGTATTTTCGATTTTGTATGGCAGTGATGTATCTGTTACGAAGTAACTATTTAGTAATCTGTGACAGTGTGTAGACGTCATTAGTGTAGTGTGTCGGAGTACCGACAGTGCGAACTTAAATAAAGACCAAGTGAGGGTAGGTGCCGAAACCCGCACTTCCACAAGACGGCGCTGAGCTCTCATCAGTCTCTCCGCGACCACGCTCGGTGCAAGACGAGTGAAACGTCGGAAACAAATAGGTATTTATACCTTAAATAAATTAATTGTACGCGATTAAGACCCGCTAATTTATTTTGTATGATGTATACAAATCGCGAAAGTTTAAAATAAATTTCTATTTTATTACGACGCTTTCTTGTACAAATCCTTCGTAGAAATTTATTTCTCTAATTGTCCATATCCATATCTATACTAATATAATAAAGCGGAAGAGTTTGTTTGTTTGTTTATTTGTTTGTTTGTTTGTTTGAACGCGCTAATCTCAGGCACTACCGGTCGGATCTGTAAAATTCTTTTTGTATACGATAACCCAGTTATTCCGGAAGGCTATAGGCTATATAACATAACGCTTCGACCCTTTGAGGCCGGGCAAAAGGCTAAAAAGGCTAAAAGATAATGTCGGCTAATCTCAGGAATTAGCTGTTGGAATTTAAAAATTGTTATTGCCTATGATAGCCCAATTATTCCGAAAGGCTTATAAGCTATATAAAATTACGCCACAACTTTTAAAAATCAATATGGGTATCGCCTTCGATATTTTAAGGGGTGGGGAATCGAAATACAACATCTTTTTCGTGATCAAAGATGGCGGATGGGAAATCAAAGATGGCGGATGAGAAAATTAAAAAAAATCAATATTGGTATCGTCTGCGATACCAATATTGTATTTTTTTGCGTTATGACGTTTATCGATAAAAAATCAAAATGGGTATCGTCTCTGATGATTTAAGGGATGGTGAATCCAAATACAACATCTATTTCGTGATCAAAGATGGTGGATAGGAAATCAAATATGGCGGGCGGGATTTTTTTTAAAAGTCGATATGGGTATCGTCTCCAATATTTTAGGGAATGGGGAATTCAATATTATATAAAAATCTATGTTTGTTTGTTCATCATTTATAGACTCTGAAATGATAACAGATTAACGCTAAGTCAATGGTAACGTTGGAAAAGGGGCTTGGAAAAAAGGGAATTAAATAAAAACTCTTAAAAAGGCGATACGGAGTTCGCTGGGTCAGCTAGTCTAATTATTTATTTATAAGCACAGAAACAATAACACATTAAACGCAACAAGAATATAAACTTAGGTCCTAATTATATGTGCCCATAGTCACATGAAAAGCCTATTTGATTCAAAGTATTCAGTCAATAACATAAAACATGGAATTACTAACTCAAATCGGTGTATTACAATAACAAACAGGTTTACGTAAAATTTCGTGCAGCGGAGACGCAAGCGACAAGACCTATCTCTCACAGGGCTCATAGCCGAATGATGAGGTCTGGTTGGGGCGTAAACTAGCAACTGACACTCAGTACACCGCTTATGCTAATAAGGTTTAAATCGCCGAAGCGTTTGATAGATCCCATCAATAGATGGGATCTACCGAGCGCCAAAATCATAGACGTTTGGCAGATTTTATTTAATTTTACACAATATACACGTATAATATGAAAATAAATAGGGTAATTCTTTAGTTCATTAGGTTTCCTACAAAATTATTAAATAAAATATGACAGCTTACGATCAAAATATTGCAAACAGTGAGACGAAAGATTATTTTCTGCCTCGTTTTTGTGATTTTTTTACCGTGATTCCATTTTACATACATGAAAAATTCTTTCAAAGTAAGTAGTTGTAGCGGGTTCTGGTAGTAAAACGCAGTACGAGGTTCTATGCGTTTATTTGCCGAGTATTGTCTCACTTCCTATGCCGAGTATGACCGACCAACAACACGACACTGGCCTGAACACTAAGGGCTGCAGTCTCCCACGCTGTTCCCTCCGGTAGTGTGCAGGGCAGGTTGCTCGAAGGGCTGCGCGTAGCGGCAGATCCTCGCAGGCCGTTGGCTCAGCTGGCAGGTGCCGGCGGTGTGTGTGCGATGAGCGGGGCAGGCCAGACTCTCCGGCAGAGGTGACACTGAAGGCGATGCAGCAGGTGTAGCGGTCTAGGTAGTGTAGCCCGGAGCTTAAGGTAAACCTGGAACCAGAAGGAAAGCAGCATTAGGAGAGCCACAACCAATAGAGTCAGGCAGGCGGCGTCCGCTGGCCTCAGCTAGCAGGTAGAGAGATGGGCAGTACGCTAACGCAGTTAATGTAGTAACTTACCCACAGCTGGGAACAGGATACACGTATGAAGTAGTATAATTATAGATATAGCGGTATAGAATTTAGTAGCGGTAGTAGGTTAGTGTAGAGTAGCGGTCCCGGCCTCTCTGTCGGCCCCTTTATATACCGGCCCTCCATCAGCGTTGGTGTCGGCGCATTACCAAATAAGGGCAAAACTTACGAGCGCGGACGATGGCCTTCCCTGATTGGCCGAGCGTATGGACGGTATTATGACGTACACTCGGTAGGTACCGGTCATACGCTACAATACCACCCGCCTTAGGAGAGGATTTTACGTGGCTAACAAGGAAAATCCGGCTAGCTGCGTTAGGTCTATGAGTCCGCTACTGTCCAAGCTAAGACGGCATATAGAGAGAAGGAAGGGAAATTCTTCTACGGTTTGTAACAAATAGTTAGGCACCATAGTGTATAAGTTTTAGGTCCTTAATGTGCCAAAACCCAATAGAATTTCCAGACGCGTCCGACAACTCGTAAACGAGAGGCGACGTTTTATTAATCACTGTGCACTTCACGAATTTAGGGGCTAGTTTCTTACAAAAGGACTTATCCTTGTCGCTCTGATAAAAAGTCCTTTTCCACACAGTGTCTCCCACATTAAACTCAGCTGGTTTACGGCGTAAATTATACGTTTGGGAATTCCTAGCATGAGCTTGAATGAGGAGTGCCTGAACTTTGTCAAATAGTCAATAAATCCCTAGGTATGTATACTATATCATCAGCGTCCGTGTCGACATAGTGTGAGCCGCATGGAACTAGTTCACGTCCATAGACTAAAAAACTAGGTGTATAGCCCGTGACTTCATTAACTGCAGTATTTAATGCAAACTGCACCGTAGGTAGGAGAGTGTCCCATAATCTCTGGTCATTTCCTACAAACGCCGCTAAGGTAGAACCAATGGTTTTATTATAGCGTTCGACCGTATTGACATGTGGGGAATATTTAGGAGTATAATGAAGATTAGGGATTTTGTACTTGCGCAACATAGCTTTTAAAGTAGCACTGACAAACTGTTTACCATTGTCCAATATAATTGTAGATGGTATACCATGAACTAAAAATATTTTTTCTTCCAAAATATTAGTTATTATTTCAGCAGTTGCGCGCCTGATAGGAAAAAGTAGACAGTATTTACTAAAACAGCAAGTTACTACAAAGATGTAGGCGCTTTGTTTTCTTGTGACGGGTAGTGGCCCCACCAAATCTACATTAATGGTTTGGAAGGGTCGTGAACACACTTTGAGTCGTCCCATGGTTCCCAATGGTGCATGGTTCTGATGTTTGTGCGCGATACAAGTGTCGCAAGAATTTATGAACTTAACTACGTCATCGCGCATTTTGGGCCAATAGTAACGCAGTGCTAAGCGCTTGTAAGTTTTAAATATACCGAAATGCCCGGAAGTGGCATAATATGGCATTATTTCGATCAGAAGAAGGTAGTACTTCTTTCCATTCGAACTCCTTACGTAGCATACACCTAGATTTAATCAAACGATACAATTTATTATTTTTAATAGAATAGTCTGGATAGTCATTAGGCGAAGATAAACAACCATTGTAGGTGGCTGAATACCATTGATCAGTGTCAACATTAGGGTCATTCACGTTATTATTATTCGCGTTAATTATATTTACAGGTAGGGATCGTGATAACGCATCGGCTATAATATTATCCGCGCCGCGCCGATGCTTTATTTCGAAGTTAAAGGCTGACAGGCGAACCGAACACCGAGCTAATCTACCAGTCGGGTTGCTCAAGTTTAGGAATCATTTCAGTGCGGAATGGTCAGTATATACAACAAACTTTAACCCGTTATCTAAATAACAGCGCCAATATTCGAGGGCTGTTAGAAATGCTAATGTCTCCCGTTCTGTTATACTGTAGTTTTGTTCCTGTGCATTTAGTGACCTACTCATGTAAGCGATAGGTAGTTCCACGCCATCTTTTTCTTGTGTAAATAACCCACCGATGCCGCTCGCACTCGCATCTGTGTGAACTTGAAAAGGTTTCTCGTAATCGGGACACGATAATATTGGTGCGGAGCTTAACAATTGTTTTAGTTTACAAAACGAGTCATCAGCTTCCACCGACCACTGAAATGGTGCGGCTTTCTTACCGGTAGAGGTAAGTTTGTTCAAAGGACCGGCAATAGTACTAAAATTAGGTATAAATCGCCGATACCATGATGCAATGCCTAAGAACCTTTTGACTTCTGTTTTATTCTTAGGCGTAGAATATTGAAGAATGGCTTCCACCTTACATGGGTCTACTTGTAATCCTTTAGAGTTTACTACGTAGCCCAAGTACTTCAATTCATCACGGAAGAATTTAGATTTTTCTTAGTTTATTGTAAGGTTGGCCGATTTTAATTTTTCGTATACTTTATTTAATAGTGACACATGAGCATTAAAAGATGGCGATATAAGCACGATATCATCTAAAAAAACGAATACAGAATTTTCGAACTCAGGACTGTTCGTAAACAAGTGATCCACCAAACGCTGTTGTGTCGCAGGCGCATTCGTTAAACCAAACGGCATAGTCACAAATCTAAATGTTCCTCTAGTAGGCACATAGAACGCAGTCTTATCACGATCACATTCGCGAAGAGGCGTCTGCCAAAAGGACTTAGATAAGTCTATACTACTTAGATATCTAGCGTTCCTAAGGTTGTCTAAAATTTCGGATACGTAAGGTAGTTTGTACGCGTCTTTTTTAGTAATAGAATTAAGTTTCCGACTATCTAAACAAAACCTTAGTTTACCGTCCTTCTTAGGCGTTAGTAAAATTGGTGACGACCACGGACTTTTGCATTTTTCTACCACTCCCAATGCAAGCATTTCGTCTAATTCGTCAATAATTATTTTTAATTTCGCCGGCGGTAACCTATAATATCTTTGGCGTATCGGCGCAGAATCGCCAGTGTCTATTGCATGTTCTATTAAGTGAGTTCGTCCTAACCCGGTTTTTTCAGTAGAAATCGACTCGTATTGCTTTATAATTAACTTAGCCATTCTTTGTTGTGACTCACTCAACTCACTAAAAGATTGCAATACGTTCGTGTTATTTAGCTTATTTTCACTTAACACACTACACGGCAATGTTTTAGACATGCATACGGATGCGATATGGTTAGGCAGTAATTTAAATAGTTTCCAGAAATCGATGCCTAAAATTAAATTACTTGTAACTTCTGGAATAATATAAGCTTTCAATAAGTGGGTTTGATTATTAAAAGTAGTGGGTAAGTTGATAAAACCGCGCGGCAACAATATATTTCCACCCGCGGACCGAATGGAATTAGTGTTGTGACACTGCTGTATTTCTAACCCGGTTTTAGTAATTATCTCCAGATGGGAGTTGTTACCTAGAATTGTAATGGCTGAACCGGAATCGAGCAATCCACAAATAGGTAAACTGTTAATCGTTACGTTAACATAGGGCCGTAGGTCATTTTTAGGTTTATTATCCAGGATCGAAGCGACGGAATAACTAGAGAAATACACTTTTAGAGTGTTTAGCCAATTTCTCCAATCATCTTTGTCAAAATTGGTTGAATAGGTTGTAGAACCTAATTTAGATTTTGACACGCCCCGACCCTGACCAACTAGTTTTTTGGTTTCGTCTTTATTTACAGTTCGGGCAGTTAGGGAATGTCACATCCCCAAACGCGATCGGTTCGCAATTTGCTTCAAGTGCGGCCGCACTTGAAGCAAATTGCGAACCGATCGCGTTTGCATTCATTCAAACTGTGATCATTGATACGGTAGCGCGGGCAGTACTTGGACGTGACTAGAGCGACAGAGCTAGGTTTAGACTTAGGTTTGCTAGGTTCGTTGTTCTCAGTGTGTTCGGACGTACCCTCTATAGTAGCAACGGGATAATTATTGTAGGAATTATTACGCGCTCGGTTATTAGGTTTGTGACTGTAAGCTAGGTCTGGTGCCAACGTGTCGTTGTTATAATACGGTTCGCGGAATTGAGAGTTCAAACATTTCATCCATTCGTAGTTTAAACATAACGTCTGCAGTGTTGCTATACTGTCTATTGAGGATATTGACGGAGCTAGCACTAGCGAGTAGCATGGACGTATGTTATGCAATAGAATGTCTAACTTTTCGCGTTCGGACAATCGCTTTGACGGTGACAGCCTAGCGAACAGCTGATTCATTATCGAGAGATAAATTATTATATTTTCGGTAGCACCTTGAGTACGTCGGCGGATTTCATTTAATAACCGGTAGTCATAATCGTACGGTGTGAAATCGTCTATTAATTTAGTGGTGAGTTCTTCCCATGTATTGAAATATTCTTTTAGGCCGCGGTACCAGTGAATTGCGTTACCGGTGAATATTTCGGAGGCATATGGTTAAAATTTTAGTGGAAGGTAGATTACGCGCGGTTTGGAATTCGGTTACGCGTTGTAGGAACGTTCGGACGCATCCCATACCGTCGTATTTTAGCTTAGACAGTTCGCTAACTCTCAAATGCTCGCAATGCAATACTGGGGCTAACCTTGCCTGCGTCGAGGTAGACGGCGCAGGTTGGACCTCCACAGCATCAGCTGAGCGAACAGCTGATTGCTCAATGGCGGAAAGCTCCGCCGAGAGCTTGTCGAACCGGCTGCACAATTCGGTAATTCGTTTTGAATACGCCGTAGGACGTTCCATCCTACGGAGTCTATGGAAAATGTGGTTGTGCAGTGCGGTAGACCTCCTAGCTAGGTTCGCGTCGTAAGAAACAGATAACGAATTTAGTCGCTTGGCCAGCTCAGAGACGGCCTCGCTAGCGCCCTCGAAGTCCACCGCTATGGCTAGACCCGACTCCAAAATGTCATCATTTGGAATGGCTTCCAGTAATTTAGGGAGCTGCTTCCGCAGACCTAGGACAGAGGTAGCCGGCTCCTCACCTCTAATCGCGACCTCGTAAGCTAACTCGTTCTTATTTAAAAGAAAGTATTTTATGGGGTGTGAGCCCATTGTGTATGAAGGAGTACCGCGTAAGTATAACACTACACACTACACTTAGTGCGCAAGCGTTCCGCCCTTACAAATGGCCTACTTTACGATTAGGCGTAAAAGTTCGACCGTTAGGACTAATTAGAAAAAACGTTAGAATTCAAAATTGCGAACTAGTACGTAGTAGGTAGTTACACTAAAAGGTAGACAATTAGTACATCAATACGTACCGGTTCACTGTAGCCGCACCTCCTCGCTTACAATAATGGAGACCTGCTAGAAGAGAACTCGAGCACGGAAAGCGAGACAATAACCCACGTAGGCGCCATTGTAGCGGGTTCTGGTAGTAAAACGCAGTACGAGGTTCTATGCGTTTATTTGCCGAGTATTGTCTCACTTCCTATGCCGAGTATGACCGACCAACAACACGACACTGGCCTGAACACTAAGGGCTGCAGTCTCCCACGCTGTTCCCTCCGGTAGTGTGCAGGGCAGGTTGCTCGAAGGGCTGCGCGTAGCGGCAGATCCTCGCAGGCCGTTGGCTCAGCTGGCAGGTGCCGGCGGTGTGTGTGCGATGAGCGGGGCAGGCCAGACTCTCTCAGACGCCGAAGGCGATGCAGCAGGTGTAGCGGTCTAGGTAGTGTAGCCCGGAGCTTAAGGTAAACCTGGAACCTGAAGGAAAGCAGCATTAGGAGAGCCACAACCAATAGAGTCAGGCAGGCGGCGTCCGCCGGCCTCAGCTAGCAGGTAGAGAGATGGGCAGTACGCTAACGCAGTTAATGTAGTAACTTACCCACAGCTGGGACCAGGATACACGTATGAAGTAGTATAATTATAGATATAGCGGTATAGAATTTAGTAGCGGTAGTAGGTTAGTGTAGAGTAGCGGTGCCGGCCTCTCTGTCGGCCCCTTTGTATACCGGCCCTCCATCAGCGTTGGTGTCGGCGCATTACCAAATAAGGGCAAAACTTACGAGCGCGGACGATGGCCTTCCCTGATTGGCCGAGCGTATGGACGGTATTATGACGTACACTCGGTAGGTACCGGTCATACGCTACAAGTCTTTAGTTCAAACTTTTGACTATAAGCTCTATTTTTTGCAAGTTTGTAGTATGTACTGTTATGGCTAGTTGCGCGACGAAAAATTAGGTGTTCCACGGCTTGTGAGGTATAACATCGCCTTAATATTACTGCCTCCGTGGTCCAGTGGATAGCTTTTGCGACTGCTGACCGGAGGTCCCGGGTTCTATTCCCGGGTCTGGTAATAGTGTTACTGGGTTTTTCCGAATTCTCAGTAGCAGCACGGAGTCTAGTGATGTGCCCGGTAACGAGAATAGGCTCGCCCCCTATTACGTGGGACCTAAAAACTCATGGCGAAATGTGGGTGCAGTATTACACCTTTGCCCACCCCTTTGGGCATACAGGCGTGAGTCTATAAATAAATAAAAAAATGTTACTTTTAAAAACCGATAAAACTTCTTTTGCACGATATAATAAATTATTAGAAAGTCAAATACGTATGTACTTAAATAATATATTTCTAAAACAAACCATTTTACTTAACACCGGTTGCCAACAAAATATTTTGCTGAATAAAATTCCCAAAATTAATTCCTGACCACCGTTTTAGGCGACCGAAACCTTCGCTTTCATTTCCTTGGATGGATTAAAAAACAATTTTGTAAATCAAAAAACTTCCTAACAAACAACTTATTTAAAAATCCTTCACCGGGAAGGCTTTGGAAAACTAATTAATTTATACCTACACCGTGTGACAAGGGATGAAGGGCGATTCAGTACCTTTGCGGATAATATGAACTTTATTTCTTTGCACATAAGGTTTATTTTTAATCTTTTCGTGTCGTATATTGATTTTGTTTTATATATTCGTTCGATTAGGATACATAGGTGTTAATTAGAGTCAGTGAGATAAGGCTTCGTTAGTTCGGGGTCTCGCCTAAATTTATTAAATGTTAGAGATTTGTTTATTGTGTATGTCATTAGAAACGATTGGTAAAAGAGGCCTCCATTTAAAAAGTGGCATTAATTTATCTTGTATTTTTTTATATAAGTGCGAAATTCTAGGAAAAGTAAAACTTTTTTAGCTTTCACGATTTATACTGGGTGTCACAAGACCCGTCACCTAGCCGAAGTCTTCTCGTTATGGACATCTTGCCAAGTCATACTAACTTAAAATAATACCTGGGAAACGATTTTGTTTTAAGTTTTCACATTTTTTAAACCACAATTTAAAGCTCGCGCGTTCAATGCTCTTAATACCTACTTATCCATGGGGTCCATTGAAACACCTACGTTTCAATGGACCCCATCGATTTTGTACCTAATTAGAAAAAATCTATACTAACTTTGAGCCTCAATATCTCCTGAACCAGTAATTTCCCAGGTATGATGCCGAAGTAAAAAATGTTCGTAGATTGGTACAACATGGGATTTCAGTTTTCGTAAGGGGGCTTTTCACTGTATATACATCATACAAAGTTATTTAAAGGGTCTTAATCGCTTTGGATCGTCGGCAACACAAAGCTACCTATTTATACCTTAAATAAGTTATTGATTTTACACGATTAACACCCGTTAAATAATTTTGTATAAAGTTATTTGTTTTATTATCATTACATTTATAAATACCAAGAGACTGCCATGCAGAGGGACGTTTCGGAGTAAGCACGTTAAGCCGTCAGTCCCGGCTGTCATGAAGATCTTTGACAGTCGTTATACGGCGTCAGTATCTTCTTAAGAAACTGACACTAGTCTAAACCGTGGAATATCGCTATCCCTTCGGATAACGGAGGTAAGACAGGCAGTCGCTCTGTAGAAAAGCTAATATACAGCCAAAACCGGTAAGACTAGACGGACCCCAGGTTAAAACTGGGATAACGCTAGGAGGATGAGGATGAAAAATACTAAGTCACAATTTTAACACTCTCATAATATATATGTTAATAATGTTCTCCAATGCATTTTTAATCTGACTATTCCTCGTGGGATGGTGTGGGATCTATGTAGATTTCGACTTCAGTAAAAGTGTATAATGTTTGGTCCTTTATTAACAGTATCTACTTTGGATACTAAGCAAAACAAGAAACATAGTTGATACTAAAATCCAATCACCAAGTTCTCTGTTTTTTATCAAACTGCTTACCCAGTCAGTCCAATCTACGTTTTGCTAAAGAACCACCTATCTCTCTCATCTCAAAGAAAAGTAAGCGAACACCTTTATGCAAGACTCGACCGTTTTTCTTAACGTTCATCTGGGTGACTTGCTAAAACCCGGTTATTAGGAGAAAAGTCAGTCGTTTACTCATCGTTACGGGGTGAGAAAAGTGCCTGTCGACGATTCCTTAAGTCCGGCATTCACAATACTACACTGAAGGCATTGATTACAGAGGCACTATTTGTTATAAGTTTTAGTAAGTTTCTTTTATCCACTTGCACGTCCGTGTATAGTGCATTATCCAAAAAAAACTACCAGCATACGTCCTGGATACTACACCGTCCAAAACGACACTTTGTAAATATTGCCATCTACCGTAAAATAGGGGCACTGCATGAACGCTGTGCCTGTCACAAATGATGGTTTATGAACTAGTTCACTAAACAAAATAGAAGAAGGCAGTGTAAAGTGTTTGGGTTCATAGAAATAAAATTGACAACTTCAGTCGACGCGTTACTGTGTTTGTTGTGTTTGTATTCTAACATAATTGTAAGACTATTATACATCAAAATGAACTTTAGGATCTGTACTGTGTGATATTATTTATGTGATAAAGTTTTGCGTACGAGTTACATACTAATTTGGACTTCAAAATATTGTCGTTACGAAAATAGTAACACCTTTGAAATTCACAGTCGCTTTTCGTCTTGTTTACGATTGATTTGCGTGCTATTCAGTGAAAATATAGTAATTAAGTTTCTTATAAACATACTCATACACTTTTATAGTTAAAATATATTAAAATGATAGAGGATTAATAAACAATATCAATGTGTCTTTCAGGCTTTTTCCTATGGATAGCGCGGTATCCACGGACGTTACAACAAAAGTTAAAAATAGGGGTCTGTACAAACACAGAAATGTGTTTGCAATATTTGACACTGCATGATGTTATCACGTGTTTTGTTGGTTTTAATGCACTGTTTCATTTTCACACTTTAAATATAACCGTGTTTTTAATTTCAGCTTACGAATCTTGTTAATTCTAATAATTATATACAGTAATGCTGCTTTAGGTGCACTAAAATTTAAATATAATAGGTGTTTGAGTCATACTAATAGAACTACCTAACTACCTTATATATACCTACTATATATACAGAAATGGAGAGTGCACCTGTGTTTGCGTAAACTGTAATATTAATTTATGTGTTGAAGGTTCTTGTATGGAGTACCATATTTAAACGAACATAGTATGCTTGTTATGTACAAATTAATGATTAAATTTCAAAATTTATATTTCTGTTTTATTAAAATTTTATTGTTATAAGCCAAAATAATAAATCATTAAACTATTTAATCACTGTAATTCGTATTTTATTATAAACTCAACCAATTTAAATATATACAATAAATCGGTTAATTATGTGCAGAAACCCTTAGGCGGGCGGCCATCTTGCTACAATTTCGACGGCGTGCGACGTCTCGATAACTGTCAAGAGGCCGCCGCAAAATTGCAGGGAGAATGTATTTTGATTCTATTTTTTTAGCTGCTTAGACTTAATTATATATCAGTATATTGGTATCATATTAAAGGGAAATAAATGTAGTTTGGTTTTTGAGTGTTTCATTTGTAAACAATATTATATTTTATGATTGCGAAACCAATTTACAGAAAGTTTTTGTTTATTTTTACTCAGTAGTTCATATTAAACGTCATTTTAACTATTTTACATTATCACTATTGAGTGTTAACAAAGATAAGTTTGATCTATAAATGTCTAGCTATTTTTAAGTATTTTTATCTTGGCTGTAGCTATTATATATTAGAAGTTACAAAGGTTTTTGTAGCGACAAAGCGTGCACAGTGCTGCGCGGGTCGAAGTGGCGAGTAGTCGGACGTATAATAATAATAATAATAAATAATAAAAATTTATTAATTCTCATACATCACAAAAATATACATACAGTTCTTAAAAAGTAATTTAGGTAAAATCATGAGGTGCCTGTACTAGGGTAAACCTGTGCCACAGGCGTTAAAGGCACTTACAGTAAGTGATTTTGATCTGAGTTATGAAGTCATCACAATATTTATCATAAACATATTAAACGTAATGTTACTAAATAAAAATATACCTACTTAGAATTATTTTAAAACTAATATGAAACCTATAATTATTTGACCACAGTCAGCAGTTCTTCGGTTTGATCATATTTCAATGTTTGTAAATACTGATAGACGCATTGTTTCGATCTTACATAACTTAGGTCATAAATAGATGTTTCTTTGTTTATTTTGTTATAAAGATAGGGACCCAGAAATGTGAAAAATCTATGAGTAAAGACAAACCTTGATTCAGAGCTTGAACTACAGACAATATCTTTCCGTCTCTTGGTGTTAGTAAGGTTGGCGTTGTACGTAAGCGCAGTGTGTTGTTTTAGTACAGTGTACAATATAAACAGTTGACGAACCGTTAGCACTTTGCATGATTCATACAGAAGGCTTGTAGAAAATCGGTAAGGTCGGCGGGTGGCCACTTTAAGAAGGGCTCTTTGCGCTCGCTCTATAGAGAGCATTAAAGATTTTCCTATACCTCCCCACGAGGTAATGCAGTATTGGATTATGGACTGACACAATGCCTTGTACATCTGTATAATGAGGTTATGGTCTAAAATAAAGCGAAGTTTTTTAAATACAAATAAAAGTTTTCGTAGCCTAGACGTTAAAGCGGCGATATGTTGTTTATAGGAAAGGGTTTCGTCCAATATAACCCCTAGATACTTAATACTAGTAGTGCTATTAATTTCCGGACAGGTGCAAATGTTGTTTGAGTTAAGATAACAGTTATGTGCATTTAAGTGAAAAGAATTATTATGTGCTTGGGGGTTCCGCATACAAAATTGAACGAATTTAGTCTTATCAGTATTTAAGGTTAGTAGATTATGTTTAAGCCAATTATTTACTACGTTAAACCCTTGTTGTGCATACTTCTGAGCTTCCGTAATAGTGTTTGCTGAGAAAATAAGCGCAGTGTCGTCAGCATACGTTACAATAGTGCCATGATGTAGGTTTAGGTTACAGAGATCATTTATATACACTAGAAAGAGTGTTCCTCCGAGCACACTTCCTTGGGGAATGCCGAATTGGGGTAATAGTAATTCGGAACTGATGACGTTGTCTATTTTGACACATTGATACCTATCCCGTAAGTAGTCTTTAAACAGTTTTAACTGTGTGCCTCTTATTCCTAAGGCCTCCAATTTGTTAAGAAGCAGTGGGATTGATACAGTGTCAAATGCTTTTGCCAGGTCTAGAAAGATGCCAATCACCTGTTGACTTTGCCCAAGTTCCTCGGAAATATAATTAGTCAAGGTGTGTACTGCGTCTGCTGCGGATAATTTTGATCTGAAGCCGAATTGCTTGTGGGAGAAGAGGGAGTTATTTTCAAGATATGAAACTAATCTATTGTTTATAATTTTCTCGAGTACTTTAGATATCGAAGGTAGTAGTGAGATTGGCCTGTAGTTAGTTACCAGATCCTTTTGCCCTGATTTGTGTATGGGAATTACTACTGCCTTTTTGAGGCATTTGGGGAAGATTCCTTCGGACAGGCAAATTCGAAAAATGTGAGTTAATGGAGGTATCAGTATGTGCCTAAAGGTTTTCAGTATTGCAGTGCTAATACCGTCCCACCCTGCTGCTGAGCTATGTCTTAGTGATAGGATAATTTGTTCTACTTCACATTCATCTGGTTCTAGTAAAACAAACGACTTACCACTACTATTATATGTCGGAACGATAGAAGTTGCATTTTTTTGGATTATTGTTAGATGTGCTTTGAATTTGTTCAGCCAAATTTACACCAATGTTAGCAAAAAAGCTATTGACTTTATCAGCGGAAGATAGTGGGGTACGATCTGTATATAATAAACTTGTTTCGCACTTATTTTGCTTCGACATATATGTAACAGACTTAACGTACTTCCACAATCGCTTAGTGTTATTTCCGGCTTCTGATATTTGAGATTTGTCATACTCGATTTTTGTTCTTCTTAGGATACTATTGCAGAAGTTTCTATATCGTTTATAGATTGTTTGTAGCGTTAAATTATTTGGGTTTTGCTTAGCTGTTTTATGTAGTTTATCACGGTGCCGGATGCACTTAATAAGGCCTGGTGTTATCCACGGTTTAATATTATAATTTTTATTACTCAAATTAATAAAATTGGTGTTTCTTAAAATAGCTGTTTGTATGTTGCTAATAACATAAGACATAGAAGTGGTAGCATCAGCAGAATTGTAAACTGGGCCAAAGTCAATATTGCATAAATCACGTTCTAGGTTAGTCATATTAAGTTTTGACCTTTGTCGCGGACGCGAATGATGCTTAGAATGCATTAATTCAAGCGTAAACAAAATCGCGCAATGGTCTGTTATTATGACGTAAATTTAGTCGCGCGGGCCGGACGTTAGAGTAGATATGAGAAAAAATGTTGTAGAAAGGTAGTAAATTTCATGAGTATTGGGGATCTTAGAAACTGTAGAAAGCATTAAAATTAATAATTGTGCTAAGCACATACTTAACATTTTTTATGCTGCATTGAGGGTCATCATCATCATCAGCCCTTTATACTGTCCCACTGTAGGGCACGTGCCTCTTTTCACTATGAGAAGGGTAAGGTCATAGTCCACTATGCTGGCCTAGTGCAGGTTGGCAGACTTAACGTCTTTCGAGAACATTATGGAGAACTCACAGACATGCAGGTTTCCTCACGATGATTCCTTCACCGAATAGCAAGCGATGATTAACAATTTAATACACACTTAACTTTGAAAAGTCATTGGTGCGTGCCGTGGATTCGAACACGAGACCCTCTGTGTAGCAGTCTGTAGGTCCCTCCACTCAGCTTTCGCTGCTCCTGAATACATTGAGGGTATTAGAATAATATTAATTAATCTTAGTGGCATTAATCTATAACCAACCAAAATTAAATTATACATGATGCATGCGTAGCACCATGAAAATATTTTAATCAATGGTTTTATTTTTATTTATTTAATTCTGTAGCATAGCCTGTTTCTCTTTATAGATCCGTAGAAGAGCGTCTTTCACCCATCTGCTTAAGGGATCATGATATAAAGTTGTCCGCGAAAAAGCTACCAGGAAAAGTGGTTGACAAGATTTTGTAACCTTGACAGAATTTTTTTTCCACCCATTCGCGATATATTTTTTAACATGCAACATCAGATGTAAAATATTTTAAATCCATTAAGCAGAAAGGTGAACGTCTTTCTTCTACAAATCTTAGACTATTACGTGGATGTACTAGCGAAGCATCTTTTGTCTATTACTAGCCATAAAGCAACATTGACAAAGTTACAGTCACGTGAAACCTTAACCGTGAAACTTTAATTTAAATAATACACATTTATTTAATTTCTGTATTGAATTCAAATTACTTCTGTCCAAAGTTACAATCATTGGCACTTAAGTACATTGATTGGCATATGAATAAAATATATACCTAGTCTTGCCATAAATATCGTAACAAGGAAAAAAAAATCTTTTTTAATTGCAAATAACATTTATTACTTTTACAGTGTGTTAGTTTAATACAAAAATATAAAAAAATGAAATATAAAAAGTTTATTCGAAGTGGTCTCCATTGGCTGCAATAGAGTCCTTTAAGCGATGAGGTCAGTTATCAATAGAAAAACGCACTCTTTCCATGGTAAATTTCTTCACTGCCAATCGTATGGATTGTTTTAGGGACTCCAAATTATCATGGCGTTTAGAACAAGCCGTACTCTCTTAAACTGACCATAAATCTTAATCCAGCGAATTAAGATCGGGACTAGACGACGGCCAGTCTTCAGCTCTGATGAAGTGCGAAACGTTTGCTTCCAACCAAGACTGCGTGTACCGAGCTTTATGGCCCGATGCCGAGTCTTGCTGGAAGGGCCTTACTTGGTTATTGAAAATGATGTTGTTGAGGGGCTTAACTACCTTCTCAAGAATGGTATTTTGATACACTTGTGCCGAAGTTTTGATATCTTTTTCACAAAAATATGGCTCAGTCACTCCTACATAGCTAATACCCCACCAAACCATCACTGAAGTCGGATAATGCCCACGTTGCAATCTGTCGACTAATAGGGAATGATGAACATGGTAATTTTGTTTGTTAAAATGTTGCTCAATTGTAATTTTTTTTTCATCCGTAAACAAAAATTTTCTGTGACCTCCCTTTGCGTACCGCTTCAGAAGTTGTTTCGATTTTACCACCCTATTCTTTTTTAAATTATATTATCAATTAAGAAATGACCAGCGTGTCTCTTATAGGCTGCAAGTCCTAAGGCATCTTTTAAAATACGCAACATGGTTCTAGGTGCTATCTTCATCTCCCGAAATTAAATCTTTTGCTTTCGGACAGGATTTCTTCGAATAATTTCCCTTACTGCTTTGACCACCTTTTTCATACGAACACTACGTGGACGGCTAGGTCTCTTTCTGTCACAAACAGAGGAGGTCTCATTGTACCTATTAATAGCCCGGTACACAAACATTTTATTAATACCAAGTGTATGGAGAGTTTTAAAAATTGCTTTTGGCTCCATACCTACTTTGTTTATTGCAGTCATAGCGATTTGGTTCTCTTTATCACCCCACTCCATTTTAATATCGCAAAATTTTAATAAAATTGAAATGAAATGAAATTGTTTATTTTGCGATACATGGGTAAATAGATGGATACAGGTAAGGTAGTGTGTCACCATGATCAACCGTGCTAGAGCGGCATGCAAAATGTATTACCTTATAAGGCATAAAATTTACTATATATTTAATACAATTATAAAAATTAACAATACAATTGAAAACATAATAAAAATTATAATGACCAAATAACATAATTTTAGTCAGATTAATATGTATGTCAGTATATAGTAATTACAGGATATTTATATCAAAAATTTAAATTAAATTAAGAAATTAAATGTCAATACAAAATAATAATCAATGAATAATTTACGACATTAATATTACTATTTACCAACATTGGCATTCTCATGATTCTCACATTATAATTATCACAATTCAATGTCTTCGAAGTAACTTGCAATGGTATAATATGATTTTTCAATTAAGAATGCAAATAGTTCCTTTTTAAATTTGCTAATGCTCTCTGCTGTTCGTATGTATTTTGGAAGATTATTATAAACTTTTGCGGCCATTACAAAAATGATATTATGAAAAAAGCTACATTTACTCGGTACCAAGCGTAGTTTGTCAGCCCTTCTTTGGCTAGTAACTTTTATGAGTTTAATCATATTGCGAACATGGCGGTTTCACATAAGTATAAGCAGGGCATAGTTAAAATTCTCAGCTTCTTGAAATATGGCTTACAAGTGTCATTCCTTTGTAGGTTGCATTTTGCCCTGATGCAGTGTTTCTGCGCAATAAAAACTCTTTCTTTACCCGTAGCATTACCCCAAAATATTATGCCATACCTAAGAGATGAGGAAACTAAGCTATGATATGCAGTCAATAATACCGACTGATCCACAGTTTTGCTTAACCTGTATAGGGCATATGACTGCTGATGTAATTTAGTACATACCTTGTCAATTTGCTCATGCCATTTTAATGTATTGTCAATATAAAGTCCTAGAAATTTCGTTATGTCAGTTTCATTAATTCTTGTACCCTTATAATTAATATTTAAATTAAAATTATTACTATTTAATTGATGTCCAAATTGCATAATATACGTCTTGTCAAAGTTTATTCTAAGATTATTCAATGTCAGCCAAGTTACGACAGAGTCAATACTTTGATTTATATCATTTTCTAGGGCTGGTACATCGTCACTATTAAATACCAATGTATTATCGTCAGCAAACATAATCATAGGATATTTTGTAGCTGATGGAAAGTCATTAATATAAGTAATGAATATTAAAGGCCCTAAGACACTGCCCTGTGGTACACCATATTTTACTTGTTTTTAGCTTGATGCATATGTAATATTTGTTTTTTTATGGTTGATTCTATTTATGACAGTTATTTGTTAATGCTTATTCAGATACGATTTTATTAATTTTGATATATTTCCCCTAATACCATATGAATAAATCTTTTTTATTAATAAATTGTGATCCACATGATCAAACTCTAGCAAAAATAAGATTCAAAAAATCATAAACCGCTACATCAATTGACTTATTCTATCTAAACCCTTTCTGATAGCCAACCAACAGATTCATTTTTTTCCAAATATCCATATAGACTACCGTATATTACCTTCTCAAATATTTTTCAAATGATAGGAACCAGTGCAATAGGCCTGTAACAGGCCATATTGTCCCGATCACCTTTTTTGAATAAGGACTTAATAATTAAGATTTTTAATCTGTCAGGGAAAATGCCCATAGTTATACATTGATTGATAACGTAGCTTAGGACTGGTGATATTAATTCGGATACAAATTTTAAGATTTTTGTGGCAATATCATCATAACCAGTGCTATTTGTATTTCTAAGTCCCATTATTATTCTAAAGATATCTTTTAGAGTGGTTGCAAGCATAAACATGGAATTAGTTGTACTAGCTATAGTGTTACTATACTTATATTCAGTATTGCATAGGGGTTGCACCTGATCTATGAAAAAAATGTTGAAAGCTTCTGCTATTTCACTCGGCTGGTGTATAAATTTCCCACCTACGTTTATTTGGAATATACTCTCATTTGGAAGAGAGCTTTTGCAATCATTTATTACTTTCCAAGTTGCCTTTGATTTGTTAATTTCTGTTCTAAATTTCTTGTTAAAATTCTTAAAGTTATTTTTATTGTCCTTACTAGGTACAGTCAACAGCAAAAGTAGATGATCAAAATCAGAAATTCAATACTAATGAACGGAGTTCGCGTCAGAACTATGTGGCGTCGAAGTGATTCAAAAGTATGTGATTGTAAATTATACCATTAATTTAGTACTCGTACAGCTGCCATATATTCGTGATCAGTAAAATTCATCAATATCGTATTCTAAATTCAAATTTATATATTGTACGTGACAGCCGTATTACAGATTGACATTAAAGAGTTTCGATACTTGGATTTTTGCACTATTCCAACAGAACTCTTGCTAACAGTGTGACAAAAGCGCAAAGTCAATATAAATTATGCCCTAAAGATAAAATTATCAATCGACATTCCGATTTTTATACATATAGAAAAACTAACCTATTTGTCACAGACACAGAAAAAGTACAACATAAAAAAAGAAACCAAACGCAAGGCATAGCATTAGTCTGTGACAGATAGGTACACTGTGTACTGTGACAGATAATATATTGTAGCCGACTAGGCAAAAGCAATCATTGAGTTTTATTTTTGTATCGCATCAGCTACTTTTGAACATTGACATAAATGCACAAACATGCAAAGATAATAATATTTATTGAAATATCGTTTTGTATCACATCAGTTACTTTTGAACATTTGACAGAAGTTACAAAAAACAAAATACATGAGAGATGAAATTTGGCATAATTATATTAAATATACAAAGGCTGCATCTGTGGTCCAGTGGTAAGCGCATGCGTCTGCTGATTGGAAGTCTCGGGTTCGATTCCCGGGTCGGACAAAAGTGTTACTGGGTTTTCCATATTCTGAGTAGCAGCACGGAGTCTGGTGATGTGCCCGGTAGCGGTAATAGGCTGAAATGTGGTGTAATATTACACCTATGCCTACCCCTTCGGGGATAAAGGCGTAAAGCTGATTTTCCACCAGAGTGGCGAGACGAGGCGAGGCGAGGAGAGAAATGAAATTTGTATGGAAAATTTTTAATTCTCTCCCAGCGCATCTTTGGTGGAAACAGTGTGGATTGGCGAGAATATGCGAGACGTGAATTGAAATATTTGTTTGTGTAAAAATGAATCGTATTGCTTCCGACATAGAGTATAAATTAACGTTGCAACAGAAACACGCTTCTCGCGATAGAAATTGTGTATGTATTGCAAGACAAACTCAAACAGAACTGTACCTATACCTTATCTAATGAAGCCTACGGGCGGCGCGGCGGTCACGCGCGACCTCGCGATGGCTATTTTTAGCGGAAAAGGGTCAGTGCGATTTCAATTCTCTTCTCACCTAGTCTCGTCTCGCCACTCTGGTGGAAAATCACCTTGAGTCTATAAAAAAAATGTATTAAATATGCATTTTTTTATCCAGTTCAGCTGTTTTTCCGTAAAACACAACAAATTAAATTACTGGGGTAATTAAAAAATAAGTATGGATAAATTATTTGCCTCATGATGACGTGGCCTCAGTTTCATCATTTATATTTGATTTTAACTGTTGACTGGTTTTGAAATTTTTTTTCACTTCTTAGTTCTGATGAGAATTGAGTTTATAACTTTTGGAGTCAAAACTGATCACGAATATATGGCAGCTGTACGAGTACTAAATTATTGGTATAATTTACAATCACATACTTTTGAATCACTTCGACGCCACATAGTTCTGACGCGAACTCCGTTCATTAGTATTGAATTTCTGATTTTTATCATCTACTTTTGCTGTTGACTGTACAAGCCTATACTGCCATGATAACATACGCTTTCTTTTGCTACAAATCCTTATACCACGACTTAACCACTTGGGTTTTGGTTTGGTATTTATTTTAACTCGAATATTCGGAAAACAGAGATTGTAAAGTAGTACAAAAGAGTCATAGAAACTATTAAAACAATTCAAAGCATCTTTCTCTTGGTATACTTCACTAAAACTGATACTTGATAAGTATTCTTTACATTTTTGTACATTTTCTGTTGAGTAGTCTTTTTTAGTGGTGTACCAGAAGCTAAGACAACATGTTTTCTTAACAGGACACTTTAATATTTGTGCCGTGTGATCTGATACCGCAAGCTCTAAAATATCACCTTTTGATCCGCGTATATTATGAATTATGTTGTCAATGCAAGTGCCACTACACAAACGAGTTGGTTGGTCTAATTGAAATTTAAGGTTAAAACCTCTGATTAAATGCTTAAAATTGTCTGAATACCTCGTCTTTTTAATTAAATCTATATTAAAATCGCCACATATGATAACTTTTTTAGCATGTTTATAACAGTATAAATAGAGAATGTCATATAATTTATTATAAAAAATTACAAATTTACTTTTAGCGTCAATACATTGTGGGCTCCTATAAATAGAAATAATGATAATATTATGGTCTGACAACTCGACAGCACAAGCTTCAAATACTGATGGCACGCAGTATTTTATTAAAGAATCAAGTAATTTGAATTTTTTACCAACCTTTACCATTATGCAAGTTCCTCCATGCCTTGTTTCTCTTGTAAAATATGCTGCTAAATTATAATTAGGAATATGTAACATGTGTATATCAGACGCCATCATATTGTGTTCTGCGAAGCATATAACATCCAGTCTTATATTTTTCGATAACATCATAGAAAGCAACAATAAAAACATCCAATTTATGTAACAACCCATTAACCCATACATTTGTTTTGATGTAAGATATTAAGACTATTATACACGAAAAAACTTCTTAGTTGTAGTACTAAGCATTTGAGTTGGTAGTATTTCTTAAGCAGATGGTAGTAGTATTATTTCCTCCTCAGTTTGAGTGGTCTTGTCAATAAATTTATTACAATGCTTATGTTTAATTTCCATGTCAAAGGCGTATTTAATTGATTTCTTTAGATAGTGTATTTTTAAAATATCTCTCAGAATATGTCGACATATGTAATTGGATCTATGTGTTTTATACGGCAAATACATACTATAGTTCATGTCAATAAAAGTTACATTGTCAAATTTACTACACATGAAACGCAATTCATAATTTCATGTTTTTTCATTGAGCGATTTATTATATGGTATTTCACTTACCAAAATATGAGGACAAGATACCGTATTAAAAAAGTGTTGAAATTGCCATTTGAATTCCCATGGATTTGTATCGTTTATACCACCTAGAACTATAATATAATCGCCTTTCGTTAAGGAAGACACTTCTGTTGAACGCAGCACTTCAGAAATGGTCGCATTGGGTTTCCAGAAACAGCTTACATTGTAAGTTGATCCAAGCAAATTTTTTAGTATCCTTTGAAGATATTTACCCTGTTGGTCAGCAAATATGGCTATTTTTATTTTAGTTGATGGACTTGTGTTCGTTACTATATTGTCAACGTTTTGTATCTGCTTTGGAGGACAGACTACTTCTTCAGTTCTGCATTCCTTATCGTCTTGTTTAGCATTTGTTAGTAGTTGCTGCGAGGCTTTTTTGACGCTGTTTGTTGTTGACAGGGTTGCAGATTTTGGACTTTTAGTCACTGCAACTTTAGAGGATTTCTTTATTGGCGTCGATGTTAGACTGCTTACTTTTTTCTGGACTTTGCGCTTGGTTCCTGGCGTAGTAATTCTTGGAGACCCTTGTTTAATTTTCTTATACAACTCGATTACCTTAATTGCTTTTTCTAATTCTGATCACAGATGGGTGTTCTCACTGTGTAGATTATCGACCTCACGATGGGCGCTTTGCAGCTCAGTAGATAATTTTTTAATTTGTTCTTTAAGAGCAGCAATTTTTTCCTTGTCATACATTGTTTCCATGTGTATAAAATTTTGTACAATGTATAGGCGCCAAAACGAGAAAACACAATAACCAATCTTATAAAAATGACAGATTCCAAATTCAAATGTAATATTTTTTTATTTTTAATTGTAACAGTATTTATGGCCAGACTAAGTAATAATTGTCACTTGGCAGTTTTGAAAAGTGACACATTATTTTATTCTTAGGTATGGATATTAAGTCCGTGTTGTACCTGTAACGTATTTTTAATATAAAGTGACTACCAGATTGCATTCCACGAGCAGCGTAAGAGGAGATAAAAAAAAATAAACAAAATCAACAGAATCGAAAGCAAACAGTATCGTTGCGAAGAGACAGAAAACTCGACATTGAATCCTAAGCCAAACCGTCCAATCAGTGTGGCATAGTAGGCCAAATTCTCTTATTGACTTACAATGATGTATGATTTTCGTTCAACTGTGAATTAGTTTGTCCATCAGTCTCTTTTCTTTTTTCTTGCTTTTTTGATATTCTGCGTAAGAAGACTCCTGTTTGACCTTTTTTCTAGCTTATCAATTTATCTACACATTTTTTGTACACAACGTGTAATCCACTAAGTAAATGGGCAAGTTGCAGTCCGTCGGTCTCTGCACTAAGCAGCAGCGATAGCCTGGTAGAGAAACCGACGGACTGCTACGCAAAGGGTCTCGGGTTCGAATCCACGGCGCGCACCAATGACTTTTCGAAGTTATGTGTGTATTAAATTATTAATTATCGCTTGCTTAACGATGAAGGAAAATATCGTAAGGAAACCTGCATGTCTGAGAGTTCTCCACAATGATCTCGAAAGACATGTAAAGTCTGGCAACCCGCTCTTGGCCAGCGTGATGGACTATGGCCTTATCTTCTCATAGTGAGAAGAGGCCCGTGCCCAGCAGTGGGACAGTTTATAAACAGGGCTGATGATGATGATATTGAAATGGGCATAATGTTTCTTCTTTTCCTTCTTGCTGGCCGAATGAAGGCTTCCTTCTAGTTGCGCCTTCAAACACAGTCCGACGCGACCTAAATCCATACTGTTCCTGCAGTTTTTTTATGTCCTTCGTTCACGGCATTTGTAGTCTTCCTCTAGGTCTCTTTTCCTTCTAAGGTCGCTATTCCAAACTCCATACCCCACGAACTATGTTTGCGAACTATGAGACCCACCCACTGCCACTTCAGACTTGCTATTTGTTTTAGTGCCAGGTGTTGGTTTTGCGGTCTCTCAGCATAACACCCACGACGTTTCTTTCTGCTTTCCTCTGTGTGACTTTAATTTTGTTAATGCTCTCTTTTGTGAGCACGCAGGTTTCTGCTCCGTGGTGAGCTCTAGAAAAATACAAAGGTCGAGCAACCGGGCTTTCTATTCAGCAGTAATAATAATTTTGAAAGCAGAGTTAAATTTTGCATGTGCGTATTGAATGGTCATTATCGCTTGCCCCGTAGCTAGGAGAGCACACGTTAAACCGTCGGTTCCGGCTGCATGTAAATCTTTAACAGTCATTAGTCAGAACCCTTGAGTAAACTGACGCTAGTCCAAGCCATGGAATATCGCTATGTCTTTGGGCTTTAAAGGTCAGACCTCAGTCACTTGGTGGAAAAGCTAATATTCTGTCAAATCTGCCTAGACCGGTAAGCGAATCCCGCGCTACAAAGCGACAGTCATTGAGGCAATCGGGTTTATGCTATCGGTCGACGATAAATCACTAGCAAGCAAGGTATAGTTATTGACACTACCCACAGGATATATACCATTATGTTATTGGTAGTGTCAGGAATTGATTTTGGATCAAAGCTGGAAATTATAATGATTGGCATATTATGCCAATGATTACAATATCAAACAAAATAAATTATAGTTATTGGCATCGCCGAAAAATTGGTTATATTTTGTTTTTAATGCTAAAATAATGCTAAATGTGCTTAAATTAAATAACTCGATAGAAATAGACAAAAAAATATATAAAAATTACTCCACAATCACTTTTGTGATCTTAAATCCTGCTTCGCCAGCAGGATTTAAGATCACAAAAGTGTTTGTGGCGTAATTTTTATATATATTTTTTACTTAAACTTTATGTTAACATTTTATAGATTTGTTCACACGCAAATTTATAACAGCTTTTACAGTAGGATTACTTGGCTTTGGACACATAAAATAGGTATTGGAAGTAAAAAGCATTGAGTATTTTCCTTATGATTTTTGTATAACTCTATCACACGAAAAAGAATATTATCCTACATACATACATACATAGACTCACGCCTGTTTCCCCGAAGGGGTAGGCAGAGGCATATTAAACGCCCACTTTTCGCCAGTGTTTTGATCCCACGTAATAGATGGCGAGCCTATTGCCGCTTATCGGGATATTGTGTATGCCAGAGCCTCTTCCGTTGATCGGCAGGTGCACCACTTGCAGGTGAGGTTGGCTTGGGACCCTAAGATCTTGGTGGGACCCCTATGCACCCCTAATATTATCCTAATAACCAGAAAAAAGCTGTGGAGTGCCCATCATTGAGGGAGTGCCAACAATAGTATGGTTTACCCTATAAGTTTTTCAAGAAGCACACCTACAAATATTATACCCACAGTGAGAAACGTCCTAAAGAGCCCAAGACCCAATTTTATGACACTTAAAGATGTCCAGACATTATCTTCGTGCGTCGCAAAAAGAAAAATAAAAAAATAATCAACCACTCCCCTGATACTTTTGAAGTAGAAAAAAAATATTCTATAGAACTTCCCTACAGAGAAAACTGCACCCTAAATGAAACAGTTTATTTTTTTATTGGCACCAAGGGAGGTTATGATAGATAGGACTGAGTGAGAAATTTTAAAAGACAAAGATTTTGGTATATTATATTTTTGTAGATATGTATTGTAATCAACGTTTTGGGGCGAGGGTAAAATGTGTATTTCTGTGTAAGGTTAGGGTCGTGAAAATGTTGATTGCGAATTTTAATGTGTCGTTTAGTTAAACAATACGATAATAGGTATAATTATGGGGGGGCATGAAATGTACAATAAAACATCTAAATTGGGTTATAGTACACGAACAACAGGTTAAAGATTACACTCCACAAAAACATTAAGCCTTAAATAATGCACTTGATTTGGGCATCGCCTTTTTAATGACATCCTTTTTAATGACAATTATACTTTGTTCCGTGTGCCAAGGAACAAAGTATAATTATTTAATTATTGTTTCAACCAGTATTTAGTGCGTGTGAATATGTGTGTGTGTTTATTGAACATCAATAAAAAGGCGATGCCCAAATCAAGTGCATTATTTAAGACTTAATGTTTTTGTGGACTGTGTCTTTTTTTAAATATTGTGATGTTAACAGTTTCATCGATTTATCCTTTTCATATAATACTAATATATAAAGCTGAGGAGTTCGTTTGTTTGATGAACGCGCTAATCTCAGCTACTACTGATCCGATTTGAAAATTCTTTCAGTTTTTCAGTATTAGATAGCCCATTTATATATATACTAGAGGACGCCAGCAGCTACGCCTGCATTTTTTTTAAACTTACCCGTTTTGGCCGATCCCGTGGGAATTTCGGGAAATCCCTTCTTAGTACACCCCTACGGTCCCCAAGGAACATACATGCCAAATTTCAGCTTCCTGCGCCCAATAGTTTCAGCTGTAGCGTGTCTGTCAGTCAGTCAGTAACGCAAGGATTTTATATATATATATATCGGAATGGTCATCAGTACAGGACGTCAATTGACTACGAAACGGAAGTGTGAAGATTGCGCGCTTCGACAGAATCTACGCGTCACGTTCGCTAGAGTTGAAGAGGGGGGATGACGGTTGACGTTCAACGGAGCAACGACAACTATCACTTCTCTTGGAGACTCCGGGCGGGCAACAAGTACCTAGAAACTGTCACTCGTTTCGTGTTCAGTAATACAAAATAGTTATAGTCAGTTTTGTTAGATTTGATTTGGTGTGAACTTATAACGAACTGTGATGTGAAGTGTTGATACCGGCCAAGAACCAAGCGATCCGCCGTCATCAGAAGTGGGATCATGGACCAGCGCGACCACAAGGCGCGAGCGAAGGCGACTGTTAACGCTGCTATGTTGGTGAATCAGCTGAGCTTGTAACTGCCACCGAGGTGAGCGTATTCTGTCTGATTTTTTTATTGGTACTGCCAATTTTGTTTAGTGGCAGTAGTAGTAAAACATTACGCATTTAACCTTGGAAATGTCATAATCGTTGTGGTGATATCGCCATCACATCGTACTGAGTGTTGTAGGTTCGATTCCTACACGAGACACTGAGTTGTAGAACCGTTTGACTTTTACGGTGTCGTGGTTCCCATGACATGATCTCATGAATAATCTTCTTTTTAATAGCTTAAAGAAGAAAGACAAAAAAAAATGTGGGTAGTAATGATTTAATTGTGACCTTTGCCGTATTTTAAGTTAGCATATGGTTGTCTGACTACCACAGTGATCTAGCTATAGCGTAGATTGTGAACGGAGGTTTTGAGTTTGATACGCCAGTTAAAAAGAAAGCAATTATTTTATTTCTTAATGCGAGGGTGGCTCGCACTCACGAACTTTGTGATCATATTATTATGCTTGCTTGCAAATAGATTATCTTGTCTCGGTCTTACTTTGTGGACTGTAATGGTAAAAAGCGTGAGCGTACAGGCTGACTTGCATTATTCCAAGCAAGTGCGTTTGAGTCAAACGTGCTAGTTATTGTTCTAGTGCAGTTGTAATATTGGTTTTAGAACCAACACCCAGCTGGTTGGTTTTCTGCTAAATCTAGAACAAAAGCACCGGTCTAGACTGTCCTACGCAGGGCAGCGGCGCTAAAGTTGGTAAACTAATCGAATCGTACATACTAAGTTCATAGTGTAAGACTGTGCGGGGCTATTGCTTCTGACTGTGCTGATTTTGTGTAGAACAGCTTGTAGCTTTTATTTCTTAAATAGACGTGTGAACTGCAGTGCTGTCTAGACGAGTGCGGTTGGTTGGTTAGTGTAACCTGACCATAGTCAAAAGATATTACTAGCGCCATTATTTTATCGACTCGTGGTGTTGATAATACGTAACGGTTTTCGTTTAAACGTGATCAGAGCCTAAGTAAAAAGTGACACTTCACACTATTACTCGTTGTAATTCTGAGTTGTACAGACGATCTCGATGTTGCAATTACACCTGCTTTTTTTTTGTGCATAAATTTTTAACATGGCACATTAAAATGTTTCGTACTCAGATTATTAGATGGCACCACTAGTAAAATTAAATTCAATTTTAAGATTTTACGCGTGAACATTACCTACTGTGTTTTCTTTAAATTCATGTGATACGCTGGGAATTTTTATGAAGTGCCCCGAGTTCTCAGGCCAATTCCATGTTATGCTTAGGACGTTTAAGAGTGATAGTGTTTCTAGTAGAAGCTGTTAAACTCGATTATCAGACGTAGAAGAAAATAATTGAGTCATCATCGTAGTGCGTTACGATAAACAGTTTCAGAGATTTTAATTTTCATCGTAGGTAGAACTAGGTTAGTGATCGTTAGTGATGATTGTATGCTTAACTTTATTCTCATTAAATGAGTACTTTGTTAGTCGTTGTTGTGATAATTTTGTGGTACTCACGTTACTGTCAGTGTAGATTTGCATAAACTGGATAAACCGTTTGTGCGGCTGCATGTTTAGCCATGCGTTGCCGTTGGTTGGACCGGTAAAGTGCCTTTCTGGTTAGCCTTATTTACCCTTGAGCTTTTGTATTGGTCATAGTGCAAACAACACAGCCGTTAGTGCATTGTCATAGTATCACAAACGTTGCCCATCGTCTCGAATGCGAAATGTCCGTTGCTGTATCGCTAATGATTAGGTTAGGTTATGCTTCGTATTTAGACTATCCATTACAGAATTATAACGCTGAAAAGACTGATTAGATACTTGGTAGTAAACTTAACATCTGGACTATCAGCCTAGTAAAATTTTTTTTTATAGTTTGCTATGTGATAAGGAAAACCAAAACAACATGTTGAACAAACCTAGTTTAAGATTACTTTGTTACGCTCGAAATGATTACCCAGGTGGTGTTGTGTAACCGGATGGAGGTTGCATAGCGTGATGTTGAAGACCTGATCGATGACAGAGTATGAGTAATGCAATATTTTAATGAGTTTCCTATTATTTTAACGAGTCTGCTTCGAGAGAGTTATTTGTGATTTTCATTAAAACCTGTGATGGTTTTGATCAAAGTAGCTTTATTCCCCACTGACTTGGGTCAGGAATAGCCGAACGACTAGATTGAGTGCTGTGCGATAATGTTCTTTTATTCCTAGAGCGAAGTGCATTAAGGTGTGGTCGTTGATCGCAATCACGGATACCCTGCTACTCAAGTAGCTCTCATTTGATTTTTGATCGCTAAAATTATCTACCACTGGTTTCTGTGTCGTATGACAAGAGCGTGTTGCGAGAATCTGAAAGTACTCATAGACTGCCGATTGGTTATCTCTGAACTGTAGTAGTTGCCTCTATAAAGCCAAAGGAAATCTGTTTGTCCGAAAGTAGCTTATTAGTTCACGCCATGTTCGCATTTGGTTTTAGTTTTTGTCAGTGGTCAAATCCAGTTCTGACATAGCTCATCGAGAGAATGGACGGGAGTTGCGTTCTGTGCAGTTGTGAAGTTGTAAATGAATTTGATAATCGCTTCAAATTTACGAAGTGCGGACGTTGAATTAGTCTGAAAGAACGGATACTCTAGTAAGTGCGTATAAAATGAGACGAATCTTTGAAATACTAATGGAAGATTTATTTCCTTTTTGGTTAATCCTGGTGGCTAGCACGGCCTAATGGCCGGTGCGGCCTGGTAGCTGGCGCGGCCTGATGGCCGGCGCGGCCTGGTAGCTGGCGCGGCCTGGAGGCCGGTGCGGCATGGTGGCCGGCGCGGTCTGGCGGCCGGCGCGGCCTGTTGGCGAGTGTGGGTTGGTGGCCAGCATAGCCCGTGTGTGGCGCGCGGCCCGTGTGTGGCGCGCGGCCCGTGTGTGGCGCGCGGCCCGTGTGTGGCGCGCGGCCCGTGTGTGGCGCGGGACCTGTGTGAGGCCTATATGTGGCTTTGAAGAATTGAAGAGCCTGGTAACTTGTATAGCTAAAACATATCTGCCCGAAACTGGCAATGAAAGTGAAGGTAGCTTATTAAAGGTTAGAAGATGTTGAGTCCAAAGACCTTGGCTTAAATGTTTTGGTTGACTTGGTTTGAAAAATCTTAAAGTGTAAAGGCCCATTTGAGGTCACAGAAGTTCTTTACGATGATCTTAATAATCGCAAGCCCTTAATTATAAGCGTTACTGTAAGTACGCCCTCGACAGGTTGCGAAAAAATGCCTGAAGGTCAAAGTACAACTGACGAAATTGAGGTAGAACAAAGTAGTTCTGATATTGAAGAAATTGTTTAAGTTTACATGATGATCGGATCGGACCGTACCAGAGGCTGACGTGTAGCCGTAGCTCGGTAGAAATCGGTGTCCACTAATTTAGTAGTCCGTGAGTAGGCGGTATTGCAGTCAGCTCTGGCGGGTCAGGTCGGGTTTCAGTGGAAACCATAGTCCTGGAGAGATCTGGCGTTCCCATGTAGGGTTCGCAGAAAGTAGAGTAACTGGAGGTTACTGGGATATGCGTATGATCACATGTAGAGCTTAAATGTTATGGTTTACTTGGTTTGAAATAATATTTTGAGAGATAGTGATAGTGAAATGTCAGTTTTACATTGAGTTTCCTGATTATTGATTTTGATACTGAAACTTTGTGCCAGAGGATAAGAGCATAACTGACAATCTTAAAGAGAAAAAAATGTGAACCTTAATACTGACGAGACAGTAGAAAACTAGGCTTACATGTTGATTGGTTGTGTGATTTAATGTCCGAGGTTGGTTTGTAGCCGTAATAGCCGTCAATCAGTACAAATCGGATTCAATACAACTGTGAAGGCAGTTGTCCGTGAGTACACAGTAGGTACGCAGACGACTCCGATGTTTGATTGGCGCAGACAAATGGGTGGCAACCGAGTGACTGGTGTAAGGCCTGGTTTAGTAACTGGAGGTTACTGAATGGGGGCAACCGAGTGGCTGGTTGAGTGCCTGGTTTAGTAACTGGAGGTTACTGAACGGTTATGAATCACATGTAGAGCTTTAGTTATTTGATTTGATTATAACGTGAGTCTATGCCCTATGGTAATTGACTGTATTGTCAGTGATGCTCTGAATCCAGCTCCTATAATAGTTAGGAATGTAATGTAGGAGGTAATTTTGTAGAAAATTTGATTGGAATCCTAACACTGTTTTGCTTCAACCCTTACCTGGGTTAAGTCAGGAGTGACCGAGCAATGTGATACTGTGCGTTTAAAATTTTGTTACAGATTAACACACAGGGACGTGTGTCTTGTAGGATGGCCGTATCGGAATGGTCATCAGTACAGGACGTCAATTGACTACGAAACGGAAGTGTGAAGATTGCGCGCTTCGACAGAGTCAACGCGTCACGTTCGCTAGAGTTGAAGAGGGGGGATGACGGTTGACGTTCAACGGAGCAACGACAACTATCACTTCTCTTGGAGACTCCGGGCGGGCAACAAGTACCTAGAAACTGTCACTCGTTTCGTGTTCAGTAATACAAAATAGTTATAGTCAGTTTTGTTAGATTTGATTTGGTGTGAACTTATAACGAACTGTGATGTGAAGTGTTGATACCGGCCAAGAACCAAGCGATCCGCCGTCATATATATATATATATATATATATATATATATATATATATATTATAACATCACGCTATGAGTCACGGAATCGGAGCAGTAGCCTTAAATATCGCGAGTATGACCGCGGGCTCATCTAGTCTGTTTGTTTGTATGTTTGTTTTTTGTGTGTGTATTACTTAACAAAGGTATATACGTTGTTTTAATAAAATTTATATGTTTGAAAAGCAAATCTCGAGGCAGCAAATTCTTTAAATTATAACTTCAACACAACTTCTGCTTCTAAAACAAATTCCAAAAACTTGGACGCAAATAACCATTCAAATATTTTTCTAATGAAATTACACAAGTATTTCATATATTTCTTTTTAATATAAAACCTCAGGTTATTTCTTTTGGTACGGAAAGGTATGACAACATTTATTGGTATTCTAACGTCTTTACAACAAAAATCAAATATTTCAAATGAATCGGCTACTGAAATCCCCTAAAACTGTTATACGTATCGGGTCCCACTCTTTATAACCGTTACGGAATTAATTACCGAATAAATCATGATATCTAGCAACCTGTGGGGTACTACGGAACCAAAGTCTCTGCTCTCTCACTTTTTGTAAGTGAGAGAAATGTGAGTATGTCACTGGACTACAGGTTATCTTCAAATAAGCAAAGGACATGAAATGTCTTGAAAGTTGAATGGAAAATGTGTTCAGAAGTACTTATGCTTGTTTATAATGACATATCTGCATATATAACATTTTTGTGTTACTTTTTTACGTTATTTCAACGCACAGCCAAAACTTTTGGACGCAAGAAGCTGAAATTTGGCATGCATATTCGGAATTGCCCGAAATTCCCTCGTGATCGGGCAGAAAAAGCTAAATTAAAAATAAGGTGCTGTCGTAGCTGTGGGTATCTTCTAGTCAGTCTTTATGAATTTATTATTGGCTGAGTGGGTGATTGTATCATATTATACCTCGTTGTGATTTTATGTACTATACATATTTGCACCTAAGTAGGTAAACATTTCCTTTGTTTTACACATGGCATGCAATTTTGTTTTCATTGCACTAGTTTCGCAGAGGGAAAGTTAATAATGTTTGTTAAGGTTCAGGTATTGTAAATGTTCAAATATTCATGTGTATGTATCACTGCGTGTGCGCGGTTCTCTCAGGTCAGGAAATAAAAGAGTGTTCATTTGTACTAATCCGAGATCTATGCAGGTCAATTTATACGTTGACATTGTACGCGCACCGGGAAACGACTGGCGAGCTTAGCCTATGTGCCGTGGCACTACAAAATACAAACATGCATTGTCATCACAATATGGGGGGCCGCTATAATGCTCATGGCATTCAGACAACATACAGGTATAAAAATCAGGTAATTAAGTTATTAGTAATTCTGAAAAGATATCAGATTATGATCACTGAAAAGCAATAATAGTACAAAGAAATTGTAGTTATTATAATATATCAAAAATTTCTTGATGAACAACATACACGTGCCCTATGAAGAAGCTATGAATATATTATAATAAAGCAAAACACAACAAGAATCTTATTTCCCATTATTCAATCTGCAGAATATTTTCTTATAGCACGAGAGGAAGCGATGGGGACGAGGAAAAATTTATAAAAAACAAAAATAAAAACGCAAAATGCCAAAACCCTATTCTCTTTGGAGGCAGGCGTATTCAATCGTCTGTTAAACATAGTGGTGAATGCCTGAACTGTAAATTTCTTGCCTGCTATAATTGCAGTAATCTTAATATATAAAATCCTTGCGTTACTGACTGACTGACAGACACGCTGCAGCCTAAACTATTGGGCGCAGGAAGCTGAAATTTGGCATGTATGTTCCTTGGGGACCGTAGAGGTGCACTAAAAAGGGATTTCCCGAAATTCCGACGAGATCGGCCAAAACGGGTAAATTTAAAAAAAATGCAGGCGTAGCTGCTGGCGTCCTCTAGTTAATTATATTTCTTTATATGTATTCTGCTTACCTTACCCTAAAATATAAACCTTGCTTTTACTGAAGCCCTAAAGTCTTGATTGCCTATGTAATTCAAAGGACTGCTGACTTCACCAGGCTACTAATGAGATTTTTGCCTAAAAAATCACCAACTATCCAAAACCATACATTTATAGGTATACATTTTTAGATCCTACATTCAAACGTAAAAAAATCTTAAGGCTGATCTAAATTTCAACACCAGGAAACCATAAAACACAGTAAATTATTATTCGTAGTCCAAGGCTTGACATTCAAAGATTTATTTATTTATTTAATATTTCTTAACAACTATCATTACAGAATTTAAACCTAATGCGATAATGTGGCATGTATATTATTTCACTAACTACTACACTAACATACAATTATAACTAACGATATTTAATAAAATCCTTGCGACTTCACTCACATTACTGACAAATACATCTGTTCTTTCGTGTAACTTATTAATAATGTGGATGGTATGCACAAGTGGTGTTTTAGCCATAAGATAAGTTCTGGCTCCCGGTATGGCTAACAGTTGCGGTCGTCGCCGCCTCGACACGTGTCTGCCTGAAACACAAGTTTGTAAATGTTCTAACACTCTCGGACTGTAAGTATCACCACGTAGTAATTTAATAGGATACACATCTGTGTATCCTATTAAATTACTACGTGGTGATAATTATTCTTATACTTTTAGTGGTCAATTTGAGATCGCTCTATCTAGATAGATCTCAAATTGACGCCTATAAGAATAATTATAATAATTAATATGCGACTTCACAACCACAATAAATGCATTTTACTTGTACACACTCCTCCACTATTTAATTATAATGAACATAAATTACTAAATAAGAAAAGTATTGTGTAATAAGGATTACCATTATGCCTCAAGGAATACCAAGTATTTAATGCTTCTGGTTCGATTTTATTTGTTGCTTCTGTTTTTGGTTCGGCTGACCCAGTCAAGAACATAGGGTCAACCGAATCCACAGTATATTATACTAGTACATTCTGCAGGAGTTAAGTAGATATTTATGCATTTCATCAGACGCAAGTGGTGGAAATTAATACCAAACTTGTTATTGCGTCTGAAAGTTATGAATAAACGCATTTGGAACTAATAAAGATTTATAAATACACGAACTGCATCTTACTCTTTTAATGATATTTATGAGTACTACCAAATAAATCTTTTTCCACCTTACTTTATGCAAATATTAAACTCAAGTTGAGTTTGAGTTTTAGTCGTCTTTTATGTTGAATAGAATTCACTTCATTAATCGTTATTAAAACAAACACATATATTATTGTAATTCCAGATTAAATTTAAAGCCAATGGTAGGGGCCACAGCTACTATAGTGTCCCCCGGATGGGGTTCAATTCCGCACGTACCGTCCGAATCTTTGTCTCAATTCAAACTCGAATGTCTGCCAACAATTATTTACGTTGTAAACATGATAAATGTTCCTTAGAAGATAGCTGATAAACATTTTAATTTAATTTCATAATAATTCGTAGTATTACTATTTCATATTAAATTACTACTCGTATTTCATAACAGTATAATTTCTATTGTCCAAATGGCTATCATAATTGAGGCAATATACACTATTCAGAAGACTTTTCAAGGGCTAGCTAAACTTAACGTGGTGCGTAATTAAGCGGCGTAATTAAAATAATTATACCCTTGACATGGTCTTGGTCTCATTATAAAAAATCAGTACAAATATTTCTAATTTCGAATGTCAAATGCGTGAACTAGTTTGACAGTTGACATCAGTTAAAATTGTCAAACGTCACAATTGAAATAGCTTGTGAAGTTTGGAACGCCATTTGTAAAGTGTCATATCGTTGTTTTTTTTTTTAATTGCTGTGAGCTGCCAGTCAGGCGTAACTGACTTGGCAGATTTTACAAATGCAACCGAACAGCTAAATATTGATGGGCTGATGGATTTTACAATTTCGATTGTGATTTCTATTCTGTCTATAATAATTTATTAAAAACTTTGAAGCTTGTCGCCGGATCTGTTAGAATTACGTTGATTTTTTTAAATATTTATGTTCGATTTAACTAACTAGTAAGAGTTTTGAAGCTGGTCGCCGCATGTGTTAGAAAATCTATTTTTTTAATATCTTTATTTATATTCGTTCTTAACTAACTTGGCAACTACAAAGTAACCAGATAATCACGTATGATTTCGTAGATAGTCCTAATAAAAGTAGGGGTGGTGCATTGTTTTTTTAGTCACGTCACGTCAATAAGATCCTTCTTATGTGCTGTTTAACTAATCATTTTCTTATTTGCCACATAATGTCTAGGTAAATTGATATATAAACTGTCCTACTGCTGGGCACTGGCATAATTCTCTATAAGGAGAATTATGGCACAGTCCACAACGCTAAGTGCTGGTTACAGAATTTGCAAGTCTTTAGAAAATACTTGGGTAAAATCTCAGACATGCAGGTTTGATCACGAAGTTTTCGTTCATCATTTAGCAAGCGATACACAGAATTTATATTCGACTTCAAAAGTAAATGTTGCACGCCGTAGGTTTAAACTGTTGGCATCTCCACTATGCTATCGCTATATTTTTACATATATTTCTATAAATGAACACAAGCGTAATTTGAACATTCATTTCATTTCATTTCACTTAATTAATTCAAACCTTAAAGAAAAAGGTGGTGTCTATTATAAAGATGATCTCAAAGAGACTGGCCAGCTAGTCTAGACATAATACACGAACAAGAGCCTTATCTCAGTTAATGAACTACCTACATACCGTAAAGGAGCTCTCTATAAAAAAATCATTACAGGACACAAAGGCAGGTTCAGACGTGCATAGCCTTTGAAAGGCTTTTCAGACGACATATTATGCGCTGGTTTTCTAGGGAAAACTCCGTTGATTTTTTTTTCAGCAGTTTTAATTTCACGACTGTGGTGCGTCTTAAATTACACGTTTAGTGTGCAAACTACAAATAAATTGAATGTAACTTATAATAAACTGCGTACTTGCGCGTATCAGTTTTAGTCGCCCACTGAGAATATCTATGTAGGACCCAAATTACCAGGTTCCATACCTTTGTCTTTGATTCATCTTCACGTTACAGACAGTAAAATAACATTCAAATTATTTAACCTTATACTATTACCAGCTCCTCTTTCCTCTTGCATGCTAAAAGTCAGTTCTGTGTACAGCAAGGAAACACAAAAGTAATCTTACCGCTGAATTCAATATTCGATCTATCAATTTTTTTGAGATTTTAGATTCGTTTTTGACATAAGCTCCATACAAAATATGTCAAACATAAATCTCGAATCTCAAAATTCATGGATATAATGAATATTAAAACCGGCCATTAGTCTCGACAATGATGGTGGATGGCAAGTATTGTGTTTTGTCTTTGAAGCGCAGCAAACAAGCCAAGACTATTTTGATAACAAAGTCCAGGCGTCTAATACACAAATATTAGAGGCCTGGGCATGGAGGTATATTTACACAAATACCTACTAAAGGCTCCTACTGTCTTCGTTAAAAACTCCACTAGATTTTCACTAGATTTTCGTTACTCGCTATAATATAAAATCTGCCAAGAGGTAAATTACTTGAAAATGCCGAATACTTTTGAAATTTTAACTTAATTTCAAGGGTATCTTTATCTTGATGGGCCTTACCTATAAAATAAATTTTCTCGTATTTTTATGTAAAATGGAGTCTACAACTTTTAACCCCAATTAATTTTATATACCTTAAAACTTTTCTTATTACAATCACGAACAGTTAATTTTATTATTAATCTCAACAAAATCTTTATTAATAACAAAATTCACATCAGATCATCCGAGGGAAAAATTTCAAAACTCTTTTAAACATGAACTTTTTAATTAAAGTCGAACTAATTGAGTAGCTTCTTGAATGGGAAGACTTTGGATACGTTCTCTGAAAGTGCATGAAAGTTGTACATCGTACAGTTTGGTGCTTCTAAAAATATTTCTAGGAATTCGTATGCTTTGCTTTTAGTGCTTCTGTGTAGGATACACGAAGTTATGAATGCAGGGTTCAGTTTGATATGGTGCTGTACGGTCTTATAATTAACCTTGGTCTAAATATAGTCCAAAATTAAGTCTTTCCCTTAGTATCGCGACACATCTGCGTCATGTTCTGCGCGGAATATTCGATTGAATATGCTCGTAGTGTCTTCAAATCCTTTGACACATAAGCGCAATGATCATCAATCAACCGAATGATAGCAGCCGCTATTACTTAATGCTGACTGTAGCTTGTCATATTAAGATTTTTTTGTAATAAGAGCACAACATCACTTTACAAAACAAGAATGAAATATTCATCAACATTAGTCTTTACTTTAGATTTTTCACAAGACCTTTTGATGAATGAGTCTCGTCTAGTGACTAAAGTATTAATATTAGTGATAACATCACATTGCTAATGAGTATATTACAATGTCTTCATATTATAAGTTAGAATTCACGCATAACAACACGCAAAAAATCGGCATGTGTTTGATTATTAGTAATCATTAATTAAACAACCACCTAGCCTCGGAATGTATAATAAAAAAAATATTAAATTGAATGGAATAATGAGATTAGTTCATTTTCACGATATTTCGGTTTCATAAACTGGCACTTACAATGTATCACAGCATCATTGAGTCGAACTTAATGGCTAAATAAACAATAAGCATGCCTAATTAAACAGTATCAAAGTCGCAGAAAGCATTATTGTACCACGATGGTCATTTGATCAACGTCCCGGGGAGAAATTCTAATTCAATACATATAAACTCTTTTGATTTTGTAGAACATAATTATTTGTATGCGACTTTGTACGATAGGTACGTAGCAATGTCCAATTTTGCATTATGTACAAGTAAATTGGAATTTGTCGCGCAAATTAATACGTAGTAAGCTGGCGTAGACGGTTGCTATCTTACCACCAATGCATTGAAGTGTAGCAGTAATTACAGATAACCAGTGTCATCTATGGTGTAATGTAGGCAGCGATAGCTTAGTGGATATACCAACAGACTGCCATGCAGAGGGTATCGGTTACGAATACACGGCGTGGCACCAATGAATTTTCGGAGTTATGTGCGTATTGAATTGTTAATTATCGCTTGTCCCGTGCCGGAGAGCATGATGACAGTCGTCATGGAGAATCAGTACCCTCAAATAAACTGACACTGACCTAAACCATGGAATATCGCTATCCCTTTGAGTTGCGGAGGTCAGACGGCAGTCGCTCTGTGGAAAAGTTGATATTTTGTCATATTTGGTTAGACCAGTAAGCGGACCCGTAGAGCGACACCGTTTAGCAAGTTATAATTAAATTGCTAATTATCGCTTCCTAAACGGTGAAAGAAAACATCGCGAGGTAACCTGCATGTCTGAGAGTTCTTCATTATGTTCTTGAAATACATCTGAAGTCTGCCAACCCGCATTTGGTCAGCGTGGTGCACTATGGCCTTACCCTTCTCATAGTGAGAAGAGGCCCGTGCCCAGCTGTAGGAAAGTACAATATATACAAGGCCGGTGATGAAATAATTTTATGAGGTAACAATCTAAACGCTGGTGGTCCTCTCATCGCTTTAAAGCTGCACGATATTTCCGGGTCAAAGGAGGTACTAGAAACACGTTGCAATCTTCCACACCCCTCTGAAAATTAGTGCCATGGAAATAAAGTGGCGAGTTACTTAATATGTGAGCACAGTACTAGATTTATAGCGTGACTTGACTTGCTGTTGGTAATAGAGATGGAAAGTACCTTTTGTAGAGTTCGCTTGTTGAATGGGTGAACGCTCGTTTTAAAATTTACCTCATGAAGAGTATTACCGTGCTTTGGCAGGTCTATAGATTCGCTAAGACCATCTAATATTTTTTGTATTGTAGTATACCACAAGACTGATAGACCTCGAGCCCCACGGTTCCTGATTTCCGTCAGTCTTGGATGCAGTCGGTCCATTTCATATTTACTGTAATCCGAGATGCTCGCAACCATAAAGAAAGATTAGATGCCTTACAAAAATTTTGCTAAGGTCTACGTAAGCTAAATATGAGATTAAACTTCGAACAAAATTATATTGAGTCCAAATTTTATAATAAAGTATTCATATTATATTCATACTGTATGTTTATGCATACGGTCTTAACCGTAAGTAATTTACTTAGGTGAAATTATTTTCATGTTCGAAATAAATTCAACTGCAGACATAATGGTATAATTTCCTTGGCGGCAATAAGGAACACAATTTTAATTAAGTCTTACAAGGAAAGCTCATAGTAAGTCGGCCGTATTTGATGCTTGCATACTCGAAATATGTAATACAACGTGGGCCAAGAAATTATGTACCTCGAAATATTATAAAAATGCAAATAGAATTTATTAAAAACATACAATGAAGGCAATGCTGGGTATTTTGTTTGGCTTGTGATGCTGCTAAGTTTTTCCGATAAAAAATATCTTATAGAGCCGGCGCACATTTAGCATAACGCAGCGGAGAACATTTTTCACTGCCTATCAAATTAATATCGACATTGATCTCATTTCAAATACGTTCAAAATCAATTATCACTTGCTTGGGTGAGTGTATGCGTGTATTAAATATTTTTGTTTATTCATTTTGGCTAAAATATCGATGAAAGTTTGACAGTGAAAAGTGAAAAATGCGCTATGCTAGTGAAGAGCACTTCACTATATGAGCGCTGGCTCTTAGAGTTAATCGGGCAGGCATTAGTATTTTGCTCTAGAGTCACTGTAGAGACACTAAATATCAGTTGACACAAAGAATACTAGTTCTCACGGGTCTACCCTTATATGAAAGACTGTAATTTGAAACCATGTCGTTGGTACCTCTCAGGTTCATAATAACCTATAATGTCGATGAAAAGGAAAGGCAGTGTATTCAGCACTACTAAGATTGATATTTGCTGATTTTAGAATGAATGGGCCTGCTCGATCGGGAAAGAGACCAATCAAACCTAAAGGGCGGCAACGCACTTGTAACTTTGGTGTTGCTTGTGTCCATGGGTGATATTCGCTTACCATCAGGCGATCCACTTGCTGGTTTGCCGCTTATTATATAAAAAACAATACAATTGTGTTTATTTAACATGTGCACGACCGCGAATAAGGGTTTTGCCTTGAACTTGCCTGCACGATTGAGCTTTTAGCAATCTTACATAGATAATTATACTATATCGATGAAAATATATTCACATAGATTTGCTACTGATACTGCATGATCTGGTAAATTTTGCAGGATTTTTTAATAACGTTGCGACTCTTCTTAAATTCATGTCACCACATGAGTACACATAATATAAGTTTGTGTTGTGCTACTTATTTTGTCCTGCATTATACACTAAAGTGCAGCTGAGTGAGGATGACGGAGCACAGTAAACAAGCTGCAACAGGATATAGTAGTCTACACTTACTGCCACGTAACTACTACAATATGGTGCACTAAAATATCTGTTATGCTTTTGGGAACAATTTCAGCCATTTCTAAGTTTGAAGAGAAATAAGGTGAAAGGCAGCGATGGCCTAGTGGACATACAAAGAGAATGCCATGCAGAGGGTATCGGGTTCGAATCCATGGCGCGCACCACTGACTTTTCGGAGTCATGTGAGTATTGAATTGTTAATTATTGCTTGTCCCGTGCATCAGAGAGCACGTTAAGCCGTCGGTCCTGGTTGTCATTGTTTCGGTGAACCGAATGTTCTAGGCGATTTGGAGAAGAATTAATATTGTGGACTGTATTAGGGCGAGTTCTGCTCGCCTAGAAAGGATAAGGGAAGAGGAGTGTGAGTGGGTATAGAATATTCTAAGGACACGCCTTACCTTGACAACATGGCGGCCCCCTGGTGTCTTCGTCCTGGTGTCTTCGAGGAGTCGGGCTGTATACTGATCACTCCGTCTGGATCCAACCCAGAACTACACAAATCACTCCACCACACTTCACTCGCGGGCGGTTTGTTGAGTTTTTGGTATAAAGCGGGAGCGGTAAAAAATATAGCGGTGTGGTACATGCGTTCGTCGCGACACGGATTATTCTCGACTGTCTCTCGCGTCAATGAACAAGGCGACCAATCAGCAAGGCGTGCCTTGGGAGGGAGGGAATCAAAGGATCGCTCGTATTGGACGAGCAAGCGTGGAACGATTGACGTTGATGTTGAGTGTTGGGTGTTGAGTTATCGGTAGGAAGGTAGATGGCGCTACCATATCCCCCCGGCCCTAAAGGGTTGCCTTTAAAAAAAAAGTAGAATTGTACTTAGCTATGTTGGGTGTACTACCGCATAACCTATCAATAGGCTAAGACAGCGATATAATAATAAAATTAATCTAAATTAACTTTAGCGAAAATTACAAACACAATAATAGCGAAAACTACAAACTAAATACTAAACTAAGAGGTAGATCCAACTTCAGGCTAGATCTCACTGAGTTGGAAGCGGACAGTAACGTACAACAGGGCGCACGTAGCTCCCATTCGCGGTTTTCACGGTAACAACGCGGGTTGTACCGTTCTTGGAAGTATGCAGTTTCTCTACGATGGCTAACGGCCATGAAAGCGGCGGAGCACTATCATGGTCGTCATAATACATGATAGTATCATGTATTATGACGACCAACGTACCCTCCTGTATAGGGGATGCAGGACTATTCCACTTGGATCTAGCCTGAAGCTGGTGTAGATATTCTGCACGCCAGCGCCGCCAGAACGACTGCACGAGTTTATCCAGCAGAGTATGTCTCTGGAGCAAGCTTGAAGAGTCTGCTTCAGGAGCCGGAAATGACGATACTGGCACTGTGTTCAGAAAATGTGCAGGGCTTAACGCGGATGGTTCTGCAGGGTCACTACTCAATGCCGTGAGCGGGCGCGAGTTGATCAGTGCCTCAACTTGTGCAAGCACAGTTAAAAGCTCTTCGTAAGAGAGGATCTGTTGACGTATAACTTTGAAGAGATGCGTTTTAATTACTTTGACCATGCTTTCCCAACATCCACCGAAATATGGTGATGCTGGCGGAATAAACTTCCAGTCAATATGATTTATGGAAAGTTCTTCCTGAAGACAAGTACAATATTCTTCCCTGAGGAACTTATAGATGTCGCGTGAATAAGAGCTTGCGCCCACGAAACAAGTGCCGTTATCCGTATACAAACACTGTATAGGGCCGCGCCGTGAGAGAAATCGTTTAAGGGCTGCAAGGAATGACACCGTGCTTAAATCTGTCGCAACTTCAATATGCGTAGCGCGCGTCGTTAAGGATGTAAAAATACATAGCCAAGCTTTACGGCTTTTAACACCTCAACCACACACTGGCGTATACTGCAGCGGTCCTGCGTAATCACAACCAGTATGTGTAAAAGGTTTATCAACTTGATTGACGCGTTGGCTAGGAAGATCTGCCATGGGAGGGAAAGTCGGACGCGGACGAAATTTGAAACAGACGTTGCATTTATGTATTCTGTGACAATTTTTCGTCGAGCGGCTAAAATCCAATACTTATGCCTAAGTAAGGACATAAGCAACTCGGGACCAGCATGGAGGTGCTTCTTGTGATAAAAATCAACAAGAAGGTCGACAACATGATCATGACATGATGATTGTAGTTATAAGGTTCGTCCGAATTTGACAGACGACCCCCAACGCGTATGACGCCGTGTTCATCGAGAAACGGCTTGAGTCTAAGGATAGCGATGGAACAAGGTACATTGTTTTTCAAATTTTGAATGTCGTTACTAAAATGAACAGCCTGTACAGCTCGAGATTCGAATTCGCAGAATGTAAGTAACTAACTTACATTCTGCGAATTTGATATCAGTACTTGATACAAAAGTCCCATTAGGTAGGTGCCTAAGAAACCTACAGACATAAACGATGGCGCGGAGTAACTTAGACCACGACGACATGCGTAGTGCGAGTGCATAGATCGGAGACTCCGCAACCTCAGCAATCACGGGATAAGAAACAGACTTCCGTTCGGGAACATCTTCGTCTTCTGCACTGTGGTCAAAAGGTTGCATGGGCCGCTCTGACGGATCATGGGAAATCCAAGAAGGTCCACGATGCCACAATGGATGATGCAGAAGATTAAGTGGAGTAACACCACGAGACAGGCAATCAGCGGGATTCTCAAGACCCGCGACGTGATTGAAACAAGTAGCGGGAACAAGTTCAATCAATTTACTAACACGGTTGGCGACAAAAGTCTGCCAGCGGTGAGGAGATGAATAAATCCAAGCGAGCACTACTTTGGAGTCAGAAAAGGCGTATATTTTATTAATAGGGTAGTGGGGCAAAACTGTGTCTTGAACCTTGCGGAGCAACTGAGACAGCAGAAGGGCCGCGCACAACTCCAGCCTCGCGACCGAAATGGTTTTAATAGGCGAGACCTTAGACTTGGCACAAACTAACTGCACCGAGTAGTTAGAACCAATGCGGACTTGCAGATATACGACTCCGCCGTAAGCACGCTCGCTGGCGTCAGCGAAACCTATTAAGTTGATGGTACATCCATCTACCAACCCAAGATAACGCGGAATAGTAATTTGGCCCCAAGCGGCGACAATATGGTCAGGGGGTGTTTCATCCCACTCACACTTTGATAGGCAAAGTTCTTTGATCAATAGCTTGGCGTACAAAATTGTGGGATCCACAAAACCCATTATGTCCCATAGTCGAGCCACTGTGGACAGCATAGTGCGTTTGGTGCACTTATCATCTGGCGGTGAGACGTCAAACCGAAAACTATCGCAGGATTTGTCCCAGCGTAAACTGAGAACTTTATGCGGTACAGACTTCTCAAACTCAATGTCTGCAGAAGCTTTATGGGAATCAGGTATGCGTGCGAGAACCTCCTTAGAGTTGCTTGTCCATTTGACAAGATCAAACTGGCCTCTCTTGAAAAGCTGAATAAGCTCTTCACAAAGCGAGATTGCTAGCGGAACGGATATGACACTACAGGCAATGTCATCCATATACAAAGCGGAAGTAGCAACAGCTGCTGGGGCGGGAAAGTGATCGCCTTCATCAGCGATCAACTGGCGAACAACTCGTAACGCGTGATATGGGCTAGACTTGAGTCCAAAACAAACACGATTGAACTGATACACAGATAAAGGTTCCTTATTGTTAAAACGATAAAAAATCCGTTGAAATCTACGGTCAGACTCGCAAACGCCGATATTGAGGAACATTTGGCGGCAATCAGCTGACAGAGCGATTTGGAAAAGACGAAACTTTATTATGATGTTAAATAAATCAACCTGTAGATTAGGGCCGGCATGTAAAATGTCATTAATCGACTGACCCGATGTAGTCTTACAACTAGCATCTAAAACCACACGAAGTTTGGTAGAGGTTTTATCTTCGCGAACTATGCCGTGATGCGGGATATAATATGAGGAAAGAGAATTGCCCTCGTCGTTTACAACTACACTCAAAAAACCTTTATCTTTGTAGTCACGAATGACGTTATTATAGGCGCTGCGTAACTTAAGTAATGCATCAAGTTTACGTTCCAAACAATGGAAACGTCTAAGCGCAGCAGCGTACCAGTCGCCTAACGAATAAGGGTCACCATAGAATGGCAACGCCACAACGTATCTGCCACTGTCGTCACGAACAGTGGTAACGCGGTTATGTTCTTAACACTCGAGATCCCTTGGAGACTTCAAGCTCCCAAAATCGCTTGAGAAGAGAATCAATATTATTTTCTTAAAGAACAGAACAACAGCAAGACGTAACATATTGAGAAGTATGTAACGTGGGTACGGTACCCATAATCATATACCCAAATACCGTCTCAATAGCGGGCGGTAAGTTATATTGCTCACTACGTACCATTTTAGTTAGTAGCAAATGCGGAAATATTGCAGCTCCGATCAAAACATCAATGTCTGCCGGATTCGCAAACTCCGAGTCTGCCAGCGGCAATGACTCGAGGTGAGTGAGTAATGCTACGTCTACATTAGCGTTCGGCAATGCGTCCGTGATACGCTCCACGATAAGCGAAGAAATGTTAAAATTAATATCCCTATCAAAACGCGAATGTATTTTAATATCTACGGAACCCTTGCAATGTTTTTCTGACCCGCCGATTCCTTTGACTACTAAGTCAGTATTTTTAAAGTTATTCCACAATCCGAGGCGTTTGAAACAATCAAAAGTTATGAAATTGCTCTGAGATGCGCTATCGAGTAGACAACGTACCACGTGCGGCGATCCATTAATATCATAAACGATAACTTGCGCTGTCGCTAACAGTACTGTCTTGGACGCCATACACTGCGGCTTGGCCCCGCGCGGATCATTATAGATGCGCGAGTGCCGTCCGCGCGTGCGCGTCGCCCGCGCGATGGATGTAGTACACAACGATATTTCATTCTGAGTCGTGGGAGGCGCAGTTATCGTGGCCTGCACTTGCCACCTAAGTGTGTCAAGGTTAGCGGCTTGGCTTGACAACGGACTACCTTTATCGAAGTGCAACAATGAGTGGTGTCGCTGATTACATGAACGACGTCTCGTCTTACTAGAACAAGCACTCGTTTTATGCTTTATACTTAAGCAATTAATGCATGCTTTGTTATCTTTTACGCACTTGAAATGAGCAGTCGGATTTAAACCATTAAAAGCGGGACACTTATAGAAATGGTCGTGCACTATATTACTGCACAGACACTTCTGTGAATTATTATTATTAGATTCCGAGCATGTTACGTAAGATTGCGGATTAGGGACCGAGTTATTATTACTATTTCGCGCTTTATTCGACCTTTGTTTGCTGTTGTTAGTATTAGACGGGCTAGATGAACTAGACTGCGTATTATAAAATATTCGATACTGATCTTTGATGAACGAAATAAAACTATCTAGTGTAGGTATTTTATTATTGCGTTCTGTATTTTCGAAAGCACGAATTGTTTCAGTGTCAAACGTTTTTAAAGAGAGTTGAAGCATCATAAAGTCGGAAAGATCTTCTAATTTTAAGTTCCTAAGAGAATTAACCGCGGTAACAAAGTTATCTATAAACAGCTGGAAATTCGCGACAGACGCGGCACCGGACAGTTTAAGATTTAAAGCTTGATCAAAGTAGGTAGACGCTAGGACGCGAGTGTCTTGATATCTATCAAGTAGTGACTGAAATATGACCTGATAATTCTCAGCACTGGGTGTGACACCTGCAAATACGGACTGGGCCTTCGGTGACAATTTACCTATTAAATAGTACAACCTGTCAGCATCTGTCAGAGAACCATTATCGTGCACTGTGGACTTAAAACTCGCATAGAATAACGGCCAATTTCGTATATCTCCGTCAAACGACATAATCTCGATTCGCGCTAATCTCGGCGTGCGAGCCGCTGAAACGGGCTGTGCCGAATATTTACCCTCTAATTGTGATTGTATTCGCTTAATGATACAATAAAGATCTTTGAATGAGGTGTACGCCTGATAATTCGGTTTTTCATCAGGATTAGTAGAAAGCAATCTTTCGTTATAATCGTCTAACAACTTATGAAAATCTGTTCGAATACTATCTACTGTCTTACAATAACTGAGAAATGACTCCAAATTACTATCAGAAGCGGAGGAGGTCTTTGAGCGCTCCTAAATGTTTTGAATACGCTCAAATAAAATATTGCGTTTTGCTTCTAAGATTGTCAGCTCTCTGTCTTCCGACACGCGTGGCTTCTTTTGTTGTGACATGCTTACGTAAGTATAAGCTAATGAGACCGAAACAAAATAAGAATACCTAAAGTACCTATTATTTTACCTAAGTAGGCAACACTTTAAGGCGGTGGAATTAAAAGGTGCTTGAAATATGAGATTTACAAGACAACTATGGTAGTTCCAAAAATAATAATTGGGTAAGTAGGTAGCTACATAAAAGTATATTACCTACTGATGCGTGTGGAAATAACCATGTGACGGTTATGTAAATGTACTAGAAGTATAGCTAGGTGCTATAACTGCCTAGGTATAGAGATATAACGAGAGGTTACGTATAAAACGTAAATGAATCCGACTCGTATGGATCAAAAAATGTTTCGGCGAACCGAATGTTCTAGGCGATTTGGAGAAGGATTAATATTGTGGACTGTATTAGGGCGAGTTCTGCTCGCCTAGAAAGGATAAGGGAAGAGGAGTGTGAGTGGGTATAGGATATTCTAAGGACACGCCTTACCTTGACAAAATGGCGGCCCCCTGGTGTCTTCGTCCTGGTGTCTTCGAGGAGTCGGGCTGTACGCTGATCACTCCGTCTGGATCCAACCCAGAACTACACAAATCACTCCACCACACTTCACTCACGGGCAGTTTGTTGAGTTTTTGGTATAAAGCGGGAGCGGTAAAAAATATAGCGGTGTGGTACATGCGTTCGTCGCGACAGACAATGAGATAAGGCTTCGTTAGAACCCGAACTAAGGAAGCCTTATCTCATTGTCTTTAATAAACACCTATGTATCCTACTCGAATGAATATATGAAACAAAATCAACAGACGACACGAAAAGATCAAAAATAAACCTTATGTATAGCTAGCTTTAAGGTTTATTTCACCCGCAAAGGTACTGAATCGCCCTTCATCCCTTGTCACACGGTGTAGGTATAAATTAATTAGTTTTCCAAAGCCTTCCCAGTGAAGGATTTTTAGATAAATTGTTCGTTAAGAAGTTTTTAGATTTACAAAATTGTTTTTTAATCTACCCAAGGAAATGAAAGAGAAGGTTTCGGTCACCTAAAACGGTGGTAGCAAGAAATATTGGTAATTAAGAAAAAAATTTTGTTGGTGACCGGTGTTTAGTAAAATGGTTTGATATATAAATACAATATTTAAGTATATTTGACCTTATAATATTTTATTATACTAAGCAAAAAGGGTGCTATCATCTTTTAAAAAGTGACATAAAACACTTTAAATATAACGTATCTATTATTGAGTATCATCCCATCACTGCACGTATGACGTAGGTATTAAGCTATTGCCTCACAGGTTGAAATTACGCCAAGTGTTTTGAGTTCAATCTCCAAAGAAACAACACTTGTCATTCACAAATTGTTGTTTTAAGTATGGGTTCGCTTTGTGTCTGTTGTTAGAATGTTTGCAAAGTCCCATAAAAGTAAAAAAAAAGTATGAGATGAGTCTGACCAATGGAAAAGCACAGGTGGAGATCTTTCGTACGCAATTCAAACACAGCAGAGGTCTGATCAAGCTATAACTAGCAACACTGGTGTTATTTTTATTCTTAATGGCTTTTTTGCTAAGCGCCCACTCCTTTACTCTTCATCATCATCCTCTTAGCGTTATCCCAGTTTTAATCTATGGAATGCTAAGTGGTGTAACTGGATTTGGCTGAATATTAAGCTTTTCCATAGAGCATAAGGAATAGCGATTTTCCATGGTTTAGATAAAATAAATAAACTGACACTAGTGTGTCCGTTTATTTAAAAGGTACTGACGCCCTATAACGACTGTCGAAGATCTTCATGACTGGTAGCGCCACCTACCTTCCTATCGATAACTAATTACATCAACGTCAATCGTTCCACGCTTGCTCGTCCAATACGAGCGATCCTTTGATTCCCTCTCTCCCAAGGCACGCCCTGCTGATTGGTCGCCGCGTTCATCGACGCGAATCCGTGTCGCGACGAACGCATGTACCACACCGCTATATTTTTTAACGCTCCCGCTTTATACCAAAAACTCAACAAACCGCCCGTGAGTGAAGTGTGGTGGAGTGATTTGTGTAGTTCTGGGTTGGATCCAGACGGAGTGATCAGCGTACAGCCCGACTCCTCGAAGACACCAGGACGAAGACACCAGGGGGCCGCCATTTTGTCAAGGTAAGGCGTGTCCTTAGAATATCCTATACCCACTCACACTCCTCTTCCCTTATCCTTTCTAGGCGAGCAGAACTCGCCCTAATACAGTTCACAATATTAATCCTTCTCCAAATCGCCTAGAACATTCGGTTCGCCGAAACATTTTTTGATCCATACGAGTCGGATTCATTTACGTTTTATACGTAACCTCTCGTTATATCTCTATACCTAGGCAGTTATAGCACCTAGCTATACTTCTAGTACATTTACATAACCGTCACATGGTTATTTCCACATACATAGGTGTTAATTAAAGACAGTGAGATAAGGCTTCGTTAGTTCGGGTTCTCGCCTAAATTTATTAAATGTTAGAGATTTGTTTATTGTTTATGTCATTAGAAACGATTGGTAAAAGAGGCCTCCATCTAAAAAGTGGCATTATTTATCTTTTTTTTGGTACAGGTTTGAAATTCTATGAAAAGTTCTATGAAAAGTTCGAATCTTCGGAAAGGCACGGCTCCATTTCGGAATGAGAGCTTGTTGGACCCAGGACGGTGTGATCATCGTGAAGGCGTCGGATGGTGCTCGCCACAAAATCTACACCATCGATGATTTGAACAGTCTGCAGCTAAAGTACCCCAAGCGCAGAGATGAGCCGACCGGGGACAAGAGTGGCGCCGGATCTGCGGGTTCGTCGAACACTAATTCAAAAACCCGTAAATAGTTTTATCCTTTTATCACTACTCATATTATTTTTAACTTTCTATTAGTTATACTATTATCTTATTTATCGCTTCATATATTTATCACATGTTGTTGTTTACATTTCACTTTTTTACTTTCATTTCATGTTGTTGACAGCAGTTTGACTTTGACAGATGTCAGATTAGCGTACGTTTTACGTTCGGAAACTGTTTGCAAAAGTGTTTTAGTGTTTGCTTTTTTAGTTTTTTCTTTTTCTGAATGATTTTTATTGTGCAAGTTTATTTTAATTTTATTGATTGTGTGAGCTGGCGGGTGGTGCAGAGACGACTGTGTTGCCTATAAAATTCACAAACATTTATATACGGTATACTTAATATTTTATATATATTGTATTTATTATTTTATATTTATTATTTTATTATAATTATAGTACTATGGATATTGAAACGTATTTATCGGCTAATGAATCAACTGCTTCTTCCGACAATGAGAGTTTTTGCTCGGCGGACGGCACGTTAAGCGAATGCCTTCATAAGGCATTTGCACTTCAATCTGGCTTGTTGTTTAACGTCTGTCACATAAATGCACAGAGTGTACCCAGCCATTATAGCGACCTGCTGGAAGCATTTTCTGGTTCCAATGCACATGCCATCCTGGTTTCAGAGAGTTGGCTAAAACCAGTTCTTCCTTCTACATCGTACTCTTTGCCTGGTTACGTCCTTATTCGAAGTGACCGAATCAGCAGGCGAGGCGGCGGTGTAGCTATCTATCTCCGCAGCACCTTCCCCTTTAAAATTCTTACTTCATCTACTGCCACTTCTTCACCTGCGGAGTTCTTATTTCTGGAGGTAAACGTCAAGGGTGCGAAAGCTGTTCTTGGCGTTGTGTATTGTCCTCCTAGTGTTGACTATTTCTCCAGTCTCGAGTCGATTCTGGAATCTTTAGGGTCCGAGTATACTCATCTCATCATCATGGGCGACTTTAATACCGATCTCCTTTCCCGTCAATCCAGTCGTTCCTGTAGGTTACTTGACATCGTCCAGTCAGCAAGCCTCCAAGTGCTACCTATGCAAGCTACTCACCACAACAGCAACGGCGAGGATACCTGGCTTGACCTAATACTAACCTCTGATCCTTCCAAAGTCACATCCCATGGCCAACTTTCCGCACCTGGATTTTCCCGCCATGACCTCATTTTCCTCTCCTACCGCCTGAAACCTCCTAAATCCCCACCCAAAGTTCTGCGCATGCGTTGTTTTAGTCGAATGGATGTTAACAAGCTGAATAAGGATGCTGCCGAGTTAAACTGGAGTAGCATGATGTCTGCCTCCACGGTGGACGAAAAGGTAACCATATTTAACAACACAATCTCTGATTTATATGATGTTCATGCCCCAGTGAGACGGGTGAAGCTTAAACGTCCTCCCGCGCCTTGGATTACGACGGGTGTACGAATGGCAATGCGTCGTAGAGACCGAGCTTTTAGGCGATATAAAAAGGACCGTTGTGATGAGAACTGGGAGCTATTTAGATCTGCAAGAAATCGGTGTAATCAGATGGTGCGTAACGCCAAACGCCGACATATTCTCGATAACATAAATTTTTCATCACCTGCTAATACCTGGAGGTTCCTTAGAACACTAGGCATTGGCAAACAGCAGCACGTCGACAATTGTGGGACTCTTGATCTGGATGATATCAACCGACATTTCACCTTTACCATTTCGCTGGATCACCAGATCATGAGTCTCACGCTCAGTTACTTAGCGGGGTTGCCTCAACCCAATATTGAATCATTTCAGTTTTCTCCAGAGTCTTCAGGCGAGATCAAAAAGTCAATCCTCTCCATAACATCTAATGCTGTGGGATGTGACAATATCAGCCGTCGCATGCTAACAACAATCTTGGATCACATCCTACCTGCGATATCCCACATCATTAACTTTTCTCTTGCTTCCGGTACCTTCCCTTCCTTATGGCGTAAAGCCTACATAATTCCCTTGCCCAAAATCCAAAACCCTACTGTTCCTAACCACTTCCGTCCAATTTCCATCCTACCTTTTCTATCCAAAGTGCTAGAGGCCTGTGTTCACAAACAATTGGCTCGGTTTGTTCACAATAACCGATTGTTAAGCCCTTTACAGTCTGGCTTCAGGCCAGGCCATAGCACTACCTCCGCCCTCCTTAAAGTGACTGGCGATATTCGAGAGGCCATGGAAAGCACCAAAATCACCGTGCTGGTGTTGATTGACTTTTCAAACGCCTTCAATACCGTCAGTCACGATATCCTTTTATCTATCCTCACTCATCTTAGGGTCTCGCCTGTAGCTTTGGATTGGTTCTCAACTTATCTTCGAGGGCGTCAGCAGTCTGTCCGCCTCGATGATTCATCGTCGGGGTGGTCGGACACTACATCTGGCGTTCCTCAAGGCGGCATTATTTCTCCCTTGTTGTTTTCTATTTTTATAAATCTCCTGACTCAAAATCTTCAGTGTGCTTACCATTTGTATGCCGACGACTTGCAGATCTATTCACACGTAAATGTGGAATGCGTAGCAGAAGCCATAGATAAGATAAATAGCGATTTGGCAGCTATACTAACTTGGTCAGACAAGTTTGGCTTAGCTGTCAATCCTAGTAAGACTCAAGCTATTGTTTTAGGTAGTCAAAGGATTTTAAAGAGGCTGGACTTCACATCTTTACCAGCTATTACATTTAGTGGTACTACCGTCAATCTGCACACATCAGTCAAAAATCTTGGACTGCATATAGATAGCACGCTAAATTGGCAAACCCAAGTAAACCATGTGAGTCAGAAAGTCACCGGTACTCTACGCGCTCTCTACCGCCTAAAAAACTTTCTCCCGTCCGAGACTAAAACAATGCTTGTGCAAACTTTGATTTTCCCTCTGATCGACTATGGTGATGTATGTTACTTTGACCTGAATGCAGATCTCCTAAACAAACTTGACCGCCTTCTGAATAACTGCATTCGATTCATTTTCAATCTTCGCAAGTATGACCATGTGTCCACTTATCGTTCTCAATTGAAATGGCTCCCCATTCGTCAACGCCGTAGTTTGCGTGCTCTCACAACTCTTTATACCATTCTTACGTCTCCTACTCCCCCTGAGTATTTAACGCCCCTCTTCCAGTATTTATCATCTAATCATGCTCGTAACCTTCGCTCTTCTAATAACCTTCTCCTCATGGTTCCAACTCACAGCTCTAATTTTCTACACTCTTCTTTTTCTGTTCAATCAATCCTTCTCTGGAATGCCCTTCCTCTTGAGATCAGAATGGCCAGGACCAAGTGCTCCTTCAAGTTCAAAGTTAAAGAACTCTTATTGGCTGAAGCAGCAAGTGTATCATAATTCATTTATATTTCATTTTGGCTCATAGTACCTATGTATGTAGATATATATAAATATATATGTATGTATGATATATTATATATAGATGTACTAGTATGTAGCAATAATAAGTATTAATTGAAATTATGTTTATATATCTTTATTGATATCTATGTATGTATGTTATATATTTATTATAATCTATATATATTTATGTAAGTTCAAATAATGTTCTCCTCATTTATATACCACCTACTTCTTTTCTCTCTGCACCACTCAAAGGTAGACTGGGAGATAATGCCCACGGCATTAAGTCCGCCTGTATACGCTCTGTATATAAAGGTTTAAATAAATAAATAAATAAAAAAGTAAAAGATTTAAGGTTTTACGATTTAAGGTTATATATATATATATATATATATATATATATATATATCCCGTAATCTATTGTACGTCCACTATGGCCTTTTTTGCATCTAATGTGGCGTCCACCTGCTTGAGTCGTCCGTATATCGGACGTCAAATAGGAGACTACGTGCAATGCTTGCGAAATGTCCCCCTGATACTAGAAAAGTCAAAACATGAAAAATAAATTGGACGTCATTTTTCTTCCAATCTTGCTGCACAGAATATTTTCGTAGTTCCGTTGATTTTCGTCGCAAAAACTAGTGCCGCTTTCGTCTTTATTCTATACGTTCATTGCTAGCCGTATGTGACGTCCAACGAAAGCTCTCAATGCTACGTTGCCACTTCGTGCACACAATAGATCTGAATTTGCAGGATTCTATTTATTGGTTATTTTATTCACTATTTGTGAGTAAGTATTTACACGTTTTCAGTTGATATGTGATGTAGCGTCTGCCTTTTTAACCGAAATGTCTGGAAAAACAATCGAAGTGAAAAGAAATAGAATACCTAAGGATTACGTATACCCGTATATAAGATCTGTATTTTGTAAAATTCATTTTTTTTACCTTACTAAGCCGTATTTCTCATGTTTTTATATCACACGCATCTTATTTTATATTCATAGGTCTCAATTCTTCGTTGCCTCTACTGGAACTTCAAGGGAGTTAATTTATAAAAAAATACTTAATAACTTTATTAAACACGCAATAATGCATAAATATATGATATTGTGCCGCTGCCTTGGAAAACCCCTAAATTATTGTTTTCATCAAATCAACTCACGTCTGGAGTGTATTCGTCACTATTGTGATATATAAAATAGTTCAGCTTAATAGAGAGCTCGTCAATTCGTAACTATTGCTGACATTGTGATGTTAAATTTTGATTTGATTCTAAAATGGAGGTTATTTATGTCGACACGTTTTTTAAAAAAAAGTTTATTTTATCATATTTTGACTAACAACCTTAGATAGCCTTGAGATGAAACCCATTTTATTTTAAGATCCCACTGCATCAATTTTAATAACATTACTATTTATTTTCACCATCGACCGTCGCATATTGTTGTTGACATTAATGAACCTGAAAATTTGATTTATTTTCTTGAACTTTCCATGTTTTGGTGCCTTTATTGCGAATATTTTTATGTATGATCATTACCCCAAAGATGAATGTGATTTTGTTCCTAATTTTACACCAAAACTGTTAGGTACATGGGTCAAATTACAAAAAAAACGACGGTGATTTAATTTGTGTTACATTTTATTTTTTGTTTATTGTTTAGCAGGATTTAAATAAACTAATCACTTGTGCGATTCACAGTTATTTAGACATACACTACCGCTCAAAAGTATTTGTTCACCTTGATTTGAGGATGTTTGAAGAATATTATTTTCTTCTAATTGTACTAATTTTATTATGACAATTCATTGCCGTATGTTATTAAATCTAATGAGGACAGCTTCCGCATCATGATTTAACTAAAAAAACTTAAATAACCAAAAAGCAGGCAACGATAGCCAGTAGACAGTAGGATATACCAACAGACTGCCGTGCGGGGAGTTTGAAACCACCGCGCGCGCTACTGACTTTTCGGAGTTATTTGGTATTTAATTGTTAATTATCGCTCGCCTCGTGCCTCGGCGAGCATGTTAAACCATCACTCTTGGCTCTCGTGAACAGTTGTTGACAGTCGCTTTGCGGCGTCAGTACCCTTAAATAACTGTTGTTATTGGTCTAAACCATGTAATACCGCTATCCCTTTGGGTTGCATAGGTCAAACGGCAGTCGTTCTGAGTAAAAGCTGATATTAAGTCACATCTAGTTAGACTAGTAAGCGGAGAACGGTCGCTTGTCCGCTTATCTAGACCAGTATCAGTTTATTTAAGGGTACTGACTCCGCGTATGAACATGAGTGGGCGCGTATGAACAACGTGGAAATCAAAGGCGTTCCTCGACCAAACAACGAAAATTTGTTCAACATGCTCTCGAGTATTGGTTATCAGATAAGCTACTAAACTGTTAACAAGACCCAAGTCAACTTTATAACAAGAGTACCGACCCGTGAAAAGAAGCGTGCGAAACCGATTATAGTGAGTTTCTGTAATCGCTACGTGAAAGAGGATTCAATTGCAGCATCCAAAAGCAGTCCTTTGACAGTAAGACGCATAGGTTTGACGGGCAATCAGAAAATACATGTCAATGATCACCCCACACTTGAAAATAAATTGCTTTTATCGAAAACAAAGAAGGCAGCCGCGAATAAGGACTTTCGTTACGTCTGGGTCAAGCACGCCAAGAAAAAAAAAGAAAACCGATTCATCGCACGTGATTATAGTGAAGTCAGAAATGGACCTTGCAAGAATCGTATGATTATTTGTCAATTATATTATAATCTCTTAATAATGTTCTTGTGCGAGATACTATTGGTCGAGTTGTGCTATTCACGTATTCCAACTAAGTCTATCGATGTACATACTGCCGTGTTATGTTTCTATTAAAAACATTTTACTAACTTTTTTAGTCAGATATAATTTAAGCCACATAGTGTATATAATTCTGCGCATCGTATTGCCGGTTATGACTAATCACTGTCCGGCCGTACCGGCTTTTGTCACTCTTCGTATTTGTATGATTGAAGTGCTCTGTGTTTGACTGTGTCCATTTAAAACTCGTATGTTTTTAAAGTTGCACTGGTGCAAGTAAAGCTGAAAGGAAATCGTCTATCCTGGTATGGGCATGTAATGAGGAGGGATGAAAATCATGTGACTAGAAAGGTGATGAAGATGAGAGTTGAGGGATATAAGGCAAGAGGAAGACCAAAGAAAAGATGATGGTGGATGGATTGTGTGAGAGGAGACATGGATGAAAAGGGAGTGAATGATGTGATGACGTCTGATTGGAGAGAATGGAAGAGAAAGACATTCTGCGCCGACCCCAAGTAATATGAGACCAGGGCAGGCAGAAGAAGATGTTTTTACTTAATACCCGCTATAGCGTAATAAGTGACTGCAATTATATTTTAATAAGTATATTTTAGCATTTATTAGTAAAACATTGTAATATTATTATAATGTGTAATAAAACAGTTGTGATTAACTTGATCTCTGACTTCTTAAGCGTTGCGGAGTGCGATGACCCGTTGGTTATCCCCGTAGACCCGCACCATAAACCTTTGATTGTGGAGATAGGTTTTGTAGAAATTCATCGGTTTGCAGACAAAATAACTTCAAAATATCTTGTCCATAAGGGTAACTACGATGCAATTAAATCTGCTCTTAATAAAACAGACTGACATTTATTGTTATGCACTGAGCCATTGGAACAGTCAGTTAAACATTTTTACGACATATTATATTCTCTCAGAGATAAATTTATACCTATGAAATCTATCAGGCAAACTTCTCATCCGCGTTGGTATAGTTCAGGCCTTATAAAAGTGGTAAAAAAAATGTCAAAGTACCACCGGAGGTTTAAATTGTATGGTAACATGAGTGACTATCTAACGGTATCTTCATTACGCCGGCGAGCTGTGGACTTAGAACAAACTTGCTTTGACGAATACATTACTAACGTAGAATACACAAACCTAAATAACCCGAGGGCCTTATGGTCTTTTATTAAAAGTAGAAAAAATACCTCGTCACTGCCTAGTACACTGTACTATTACTATATAATAAGAATGTATCAGCTAATATGGGTCTAGAAATTAGTAATTAATTCGCAATATATTTTAGATCAACTTTTCAGGAGCCAGAAGTAGACAATATGCCTTGTCTACTTGAGTATAGTACTTTAAATGGTAACAGCAGAAGCACAAATTACATCAGTACAATACATTTTTCTCCTGGAAAGGTTATGAAATATTTAAAAGGTTTGGATCTTACTAAATCTGGGGGGGCAGATTACATCCCTCCATTATTTATAACAAGTTTAGCCGATAGTTTGGTTTTACCGCTCTGCATGCTTTTTATAATAGGTAACAGAAGGTTTAGTTCCATTAAAATGAAAATGGGCGTTCATTACACCAGTATTTAAAAAAGGTGATAAATCTAATGTAGAGAATTATCGTCCAATCTCAAAGTTATGTTTGTTTTCTAAAGTACTAGAACGTATTATTTATATTATCATTTGGTGCTGAGCAACATGGGTTCTTATGCGGCCGATCCACTACATCAAATCTAATCCTATCTCATGATTTTATATCTAAAGGTTAGTTAGGTAGATTGTGTGTGTAGTGATCTATACAGATTAAAAAAAATGTTTTGACCGAATTGACCACAAAATACTGTTACAGATTTTTTTTGCTGCCGGCATACATGGTAATTTATACCGCTGGTTCAGCTCGTACATTGAAAATCGCTCTCAATTCTCAATTCTCGGTTGGTGTTCAATCCCATCTGGAATTCCTCAGGGCTCGCTTTTGACCCCACTATTGTTTACTCTATTCACTGGAGATATAAATTCTTGTTTCCTAAATTCTTATATACTTCTATGTATACGCGAATGACATGAACATTCACAAAATTATTAACGATGCATCGGATGTAGGGAAACTCCAAAACGACCTTGATAAATTTGTAGCATACTGCACAGTTGCACACTTAACAAACTACAGTTAAATATCGCAAAGTGTTGTTACATAACATTTAGTCGTCAAAAATTACCATAGGATCGGGTTACAAACTTCATGATAAGTTTATTAGGAAAGTTGACTACGTTAAAGACCTTGGTGTTATCATGGACTCAAAGCTTTTATTCGATATGCACATCAATCACATTACGAACACGGCGTCGAAGGCACTTGGTTTTGTGATAAGAATGTCTTCATGTTTTCGGTCTCTTAAGACAGTAAACGTTTTGTACTGTGCCTATGTACGTACGTAGCAATCTAGCATATGCGTCACAGGTATGGAACCCTCAATACCAGGTATATATATCATGCATTGAAGGTATATAAAGAAAGTTTTTGCGATACTTAGATTCTAAAGCGAATCAATATTCTATTGACTATGACGAGCGTTGTAAACGGTATCATATTTTACTTCTGGAACTCAGAAGAACCATTATAAACATAGCCAATGACACGATTGATTGCCTTGAGTTGATGGGTAACATCAAGCTTGGAATGAATCAATTAGTTTTTCGACAACGTCCGATCTTACACGTTCCCTTTGCTACAACGAAATACAGACGGAACTCTTTTCTTTTACGTTGCGCCGAATCATTTAATCAAATGTCACGGAAATTACATTTGGATTTATTCTGCACTTACATGACCAAAAATAAAAAAAACGTATAAATTGTGACTTCTTTAGCAGCGATCGGCATATATAGCCTAGATTGCGGTTTTTTTCCTGTGTACCTTTTCATTATTATTTTCTTGACTTTTTTGTTATAATAATATATATATATACTTCCCAGCCGATTTCGGCTATGGTGACTGCTACTGATTGATAGCCGAAGAGCTAGGATGATCAGCCCGGGCATGTGCCCTTTTATGGCTACAGTATCCAATCCTGTGAGTAAACGTGCGCAAGCATTGGTCACACGTGAGGATACCGTCGACATAGTTGTAAGATATGGCTGTTGTTGGTTTAGCCTTAAGAGCATCGCGCTTCGCATCCAGTTCGGATTTCCTCTGCTCTTCAAAGTCATAAACTTTGTTCTTCACAAAGCGCCTCCAATCAGAGCGGCACATGGCCTTTTCCTCCCATTTCTGGGGATCAATGTTGCATCTCTTCATGTGTCTTTTCTGAACATCCTTGAAGCGTAAGAACTGGCCGCCTTGTTTCCGCCTGCCGTTCTGGAGTTCAGAGAAGAAGATGCGTTTTGCCACTCTTTCATCAGGCATTCGTGCGATGTGTCCACACCATCGGAGCTGTCCCCGCATCAGGTACGCTTCTATGCCGTAGACATCTGCGCGTCGGAGCACTTCGGTATTTCTAACCCGGTCCGACCATTTAATTTTTAGAATGTCTCTTAAGCACTTTAAATGGAACCTATCCAGCGTCCGTATGTGTCTCCGATAGAGGACCCATGTCTCTGAGGAGTATAAAAGATTTGGGAGAACTATGGCCTTGTAAACAGAGATCTTTGTCGAGAGCTTCAAATCATGTGAATGTAGGACCTTGGCTCGTAATTTACCGAAAGCAGCAGACGCAGCGCCTATGCGATGATTTACTTCGGCATCAAGGTCGCACTTGGATGTGATTGTGCTGCCCAGGTATTTAAATTTGTCCACCTGCTTCAGCTCAGTATCACCAATGAACACCTTGATAGGTTCTGAGTCTGCTTCTCCATGAGAGTTCATTGCCATAACCTCAGTCTTCTTAACATTGATTCTGAGACCGAAACGACAACAGACTTCCTGAAGGTTGGTAATCAGGTTCTGGAGCTCCTGTGGTGAGCTAGCAACAAAACACAGATCATCCGCATACATTATCTCCGTTATTAGTGCGTGTGATACCTTAGTATAAGCTTTTAATCTGGCCAAGTTGAAAAGTCCCCCATCAGTTCGAAAACATATTTTGATGCCAGCAGAAGCTTGTTCGAGTGCCTCACTGACAACGACAGAAAAATAAAGAGCAAACAATGTTGGTGCAAGCACACAACCTTGTTTGACACCACAAGTGACAGGAAAAAACTCTGACTGATCCCCATTATAGGTCACACAGCAGGTCATTTCGTCGTGAAGAAGGCGAATCATTCGAACAAACTTCTCAGGGCAACCTAATCTTGCCAATAAGGTCCAAAGGGCTTCCCGCGGAACACAGTCAAATGCTTTCTCCAAGTCCACAAAACACATATATAAAGGTTGGCTTTGTTCCCGACTTTTTTCCTGGAGTTGCCGGATGGAAAAGATGGCTTCGCAGGTGCCCCTATCAGGACGAAACCCAAATTGAGTTTCTGGCAATATGTTTTCAGACACCGGTAAAAGACGGTTGAGAAGAACTCTGGCGAATATCTTCCCAGGTACAGAGAGGAGCGATATACCCCTGTATGAGTTGCAGTCAGAACGGTCGCCCTTGTTTTTATAAAGGGTCTGTATACGAGATATTTTAAATTCAGGTGGTATCGTTTCCTCGTTCCAAATGCGATCGAAAATTTGCCAGATGTAAGTATGAAGCTGTTCCCCTCCGTATTTAAGCAGTTCCCCGGCGATGTTGTCGATTCCAACTGCTTTTTTATTTTTCTGTTCTTTGATGGCTCGAACTACTTCAGCTAGTCTCAGTGGCTCAGCAAGTGACTCATGCGGCGGCAGAGGTTGAATACGCCGAATATGCTCAAGATCTGCTAACCGATCTACATTAAGAAGATTGTTGAAGTGCTCTGCCCAACGATCTAGAATATCCTGTTTCGCAGTGAGTTTTTGAGAGCCATCTAGGGATCTTAGTGGTATGTTATTATTTACAGAAACGCCAATTAATTTACGCATTTCTTCATAAAAAGCTCCTAATTGGTGTGTGTCTGCGAGCCACTGTATCTTTGCCGCCCTTTCAAGCCACCATCTATCTTTCATCTCCCTGGTTAGTCTTCTTAAGGAAGCACCACTTTTTTGAACTTCTTGTATAAGATTATGATTACGTTCGTTACGCTTTATGAGTACACGATGCTGTTCGAATACCTCAGTTAGGGTCCTTTCGTTCTGATCAAACCAATCCTCGTTGACACGCTTCTTAAGTCCTATGACTTCTGTAGCCACTGTCATTACAGAGGATGAGATCCGTTGCCAGACCGATTTTAGGTCACCTCGCTGGGCATCAAAAGCATCTAGCGTTTCTGTCAGCCTTTTTTGGTAGTCTTCTTGAAGTTCGGCACAATTCAATCGATCTAAATTGAGGGATGTTGGTTTTGCCCTGCAGGGTCTGCGTGGTACACGTAGGCGGAGTCTCAATTTAGTGATCAGAAGTCTGTGGTCTGTCCAGCAATGTGCACCGCGCATGACGCGGGTGATGTACACCTGGGAGATGTCTCTTCGTCGGGTTATAGCGTAATCGAGGAGGTGCCAGTATTTGGAACGCGGGTGCATCCAGGTAGTTTTGAATTTATTGCGAAGCCTAAACAGAGTGTTAGTAATGGTGAGGTCAAATTGGGCACAGAGTGAAAGCAGTAACTCTCCGTTACTATTCATATTGCCCACACCATTACTGCCAATCACGCCCGGCCACGACTCAGCATCCCTGCCAACCCTTGCGTTAAAATCGCCTAGCAATAATATTTGTTCGTTCGGACGTATATTGCTAAGGCATTGACAGAGCTCTTCGTAAAATTGATCTTTGACACTGGCCTCGTTACTCATGGTTGGTGCATATACGCTTATCACATTCAAGAAGTTGTTGTTTCGAAGGTGAAGGCGCAATGTAATAATACGGTCCGAGATGTATTGCGGACATTCGGCTAGCTTATTTGCGATAGTGGATTTAATGGCAAACCCTACTCCAGCTATCCTTCGTTCAGTCTGGGGACGTTCTTTCCAGAAGAATGTATAGCCACCGCCAATTTCCTCGAGCTTGCCTTGGTCAGCTATACGTGTTTCGCTTAACGCGGCTACATCTATATTATAGCGACCAAGTTCGCGTGCTACGACAGCAGTTTTACGCTCCGGACAAAGGTTTCCGTCGTTGTCCATGAATGTGCGCACGTTCCATGCGCCGAATGTCATGACTGGTGTTTGAATTTTATTATTTTTGTGACGTCGACCGCGAGTAGTGAGGTGCTCAAGCAGCCGCGGTTGCTACTTCCCCAATGCGTAGGGACAAGCATTTTTTAGAGCACCTTTTCTAGCCCCCTCCCCGGCTGAGCAGGGGAAGCAGTGCCTCCCTAAATAGGGCTGCTTCGTCACCTAAGGTGCTGCCCAACCCACACTGTTGTCCCAATAGCAGTGCAGAAACGACCACTCTCCTTAGGCCGCCATACGTGCAGGCCTCAGACAAAGCCGGGTGTGCACCACAACCCAACCTCTCTACCTCAGCCCATCGCCGTAGGTCTTAATCAGTGTCCGGTAATCAGAAGCAGTCAGTTGCGCGTGACATATTTAAGTGCGTAAGTGGTTGCGCCAGCACAGACGCACTCTCTCGTCCTCCCCCTTCTATACCCAGTGGAACGGTGAGCCGCTACGACTGGAGAAGGGTTTGGATGCAGTGAATGACCGACGAGCATTTTTAACCTCTGTCGTCGCTCCAAGCCTTCCACAAGACTTCGCTGCCCCGCCGAATCCGCCACCACCGGTTGCATATCTGCGTTGGTGTGCCATCTTCGCCGGTACAGACTCTACGCATAAAGCGGGAGGTATCCGCAAAAACCGGTGCCGGAGCAGCCGGTCCCCTTCACCGGGTCTAGCCCACGAGTCGACGTGGTTAACCGGGGTGTGGCCGCTGCATGCGTTACAGCTACTTGGAGCCACCGGTGAGAGATTATGGGCCGCCGCTTATTTAGTGAGTTACCTTTCGGTCGACTTAACTACACAGGTGATTGGCGCCCCACTACACCCCAAAACTAATATAATTATACTAACTTGTGTATTATGAATCTCATTTTTAGTTACTTTTTTATGGCGGAACATGGCTGCAACATTGTATTTATTGTATGATTGAGCAAGTAGGTATACTTACAACAGTAACTGATGTAATTAATCTTTGTTACATTGCATTTATATGTGGTAGCTTTTAATTAGCAACTTCTTTTTTATTTAATTAAATGTGTTGTTATTAGTCTGTAAGCTTTCCTTAATAAATAAATATACGGACGTTATAATGTCTTAGAAGTTTCAAAATATCTGTCATTTGACGTCCAAGATGTCAAATGATTAATAGTTTGTAACTTTTACGATATTGCCACGTCCGTATACTCGTATGTATCTAAATACCTGTAAAACTTGCAAATGATTACAGATATGGACGTTTGAGGCTAAGCGTATGCTTTTACGTAGATATGCGTATGACTTTGTAACTCAGTGCAGTTGATGCAGATACAGGTAGTCAGCTTCTGCCAGAGCAGAACAGACGCATGTCCACATTGCACCTGAGCCACAGCATACGCAGCTGTCAGTATGTTCAGGTATTAAATAATCGGATCTACCCTGCGTGGCGTCACCCGAGTCTCAGCAGACGCTTAGCCACAATAAAATTTCGTTACAAGTTTGACACTATGTTTGTCATTTGACGTCCAGGGTGTTAAATGAAAAAGGGTTGTATTTAACTGTTAGTCAAAAATACTAATTTTCCACCAAAAATACTAACTGCACCACTAAGCTAAGTTGACGGAGCCCTGCTGCTTCGCAGGGCTCCTATTTTTGGGAGCAGGGTCACAAGAGAACCTAACATAACCTATTAAGTTTTCTGAGTGGATAAGTTTCCCGAGCGGACGAAAATTTTCATATCAAATGATATTTTGTAAAAAGATCATCATATTTGGTGTACAAATAGTATTTTAGTGTGCAAGTCAGTATTTTAGTGAAATAATAAAGTTTTTTTGCGTAATTCACTTTAGTGTGTTACATAACATTTTTGATACGCTGTTAAAAATATCCCAATGAAAAATAGTTTCAAAATTTACGATATTGTAACGTCCGTATACTCGTAGTATACGACTACGAGTATACGGCTACAAGTATACAGTCGTATACTAGTATACGAACATAATATAAAACTTCAAGTAAACGAACGTTACAATATCGTAAATTTTCATGATTTTAATTTTGTATGTCTAAATACGTATATAAAAATGTTGTTGGTTTATGATGCTTAATTATACATACATACATAGACTCACGCCTGTATCCCCGAAGGGGTAGGCAGAGGCATATTAAACGCCCACTTTTCGCCAGTGTTTTGATCGCACGTAATAGGTAGCGAGCCTATTGCCGCTTATCGGGATATTTTGTTTGCCAGAGCCTCGTCCGTTGATCGGCAGGTGCACCACTTGCAGGTGAGGTTGGCTTGGGCCCTAAAATCTTGGTGGGAACCCTATGCACCCCTTAATTAGGCGATGCTTAATTAGGGTACTGCTAACCTAATGAGAGCCACCGTTTTCATGCTCTCCACGTAAAATGGTGTAATAATAATAATAACAGCTTTCAAACATCACCTTCATCGAGTAATATAAACAAAAAATGTATTACAAGATGAAAAGAAACCTTACAACCGCAGGGCAGCTTTGTGGCGAGCTGAATGTGTGTGGCGACACTGCGGTCCCGAATGCTTTGAGAGAGTCGGTCAGGGCCTCGTCTCCAGCTTGCCTTTACTGGCTGGTCGGAGTGGATTTTCAAGAGCACCCGCAGGACTCTCAACACTGGCTTGCCTTGGTCAGCCGGCCAGAGGGATCCGCAAGAGCTACCAGCTCGGGGGTGGAAGTGTCATTCTCAAGGGCGTAACCACGGGGAAACCCGCTCCGAGTCTCCGTTGTCACGAGACCCGCGATGGTGAAACCGGTGCCGCACCGCTCAACACCCCTAGCCACTCGCACCGGTGTTTCCCTCTGGCTGCCTCTATGGCAGAGTTTGTTTGCTTTGGGCGGCTGTTAAGAGAGGGCCCATCCAGTGAGTTGGCGAGTCACCACCTGCCATCTGGACGGATACTATTAGAGTATTACTGGCAGGTGCCATTTTTCATCCATAAAAAATTACAAGTCCATCAAACACCCAATCCCATAAACCAATTAAATAAGGCTTCACATATTACAATAGTCTTACATATGCTGCGGCTAGTCCATAGCTGTTGTCAGTAGTGCAGTTGTGGAGGCTCCGCTGCATGTGTCCCATCCCTTTTTAGATTAAAGCTCTCTACGGGCCTCTGCGCGTTGGATCCATATCCCCGTGTAAGCCTCCCAAAGGTCCGGTTATTCTTTTAACACTAAATGTTAGAAGAATAGCCGTGTAACAGAGACACTTACGAATAATAATAATAATTCATTTATTCGCAAGAAAATGGTACATTAACAGGTGTTTATAAATGGTTGGTTACAGCATATTCTGCCCCTTGGGGCGTGTGAATTGAGTGCAGTAAACGGGTACTACATGGGAATATAAAGAACAAATATATTAGAAACATAACAATGAGTGGCACATAAAACAAAATAACATTTTACTAATATGCATCGGTGATAATATTAGTTGCCTATGGCCTTATCTTCTAGATATTCCTTGACACTATTATAAGTTTTATTTAATAGTATATTAAAAAGTTGTTTTTTAAATTGGGATATAGGTAACATTTTGATACTTAGCGGAATATGGTTATATATTTTTATTGCCATACAGTATGCATTTCTTCTAAATAATTCCAATTTAATAGATGGCAGTTATGTATCATCAAATTTTAAAAACTATTCAGCATGATGTTTTACTAGTAAACCTATTTCTAATATGTATAAGCATGGAACAGATAAAATCTTGTGTTTTTTAAATAGACGTTTACAGCTTGTCAGTGTATCGACTCCACATACTGCTCGAATACACTTTTTTTGGGTTATAAGAACTCTGTCAACTTCAACCGAGTTACCCCATACAACAATGCCGTATCTGAGCAGGGAGGATACGTAAGCATGGTATGCAGATAGTGCAGCATTAATGTTTACTGTCAGTCTAACTTTTTTTTAAACATTTATAAATCGATCTATTTTATTGACTAGTTTTTCTAAATGAGGTTTCCAATTACAATATTTATCGACCCTGATACCTAAAAATACGCAATTATCAACAACGTTTATGTGCGTGTCATTATGATTTAATTTAGATTTGTTACATATGTTTGGAACTGAATAATATTTGTTTTTGTCATGTTTATCTTAAGGTTATTTTAATTAAGCCAGCTTATGGCATTATTGAGTGTCGCTTTTAAATTTATTTCTAGATTAAGTTTATGTTTATCTTTAAATATTATTGTTGCATCATCAGCAAATAGTATAATTTCCTGGTTGATTGCATCCGGGAAATCGTTAATGTATAACAGAAACAAAAGAGGGGCTAAAATACTTCCTTAGGGCGTACCATAATTGTTTATTTTGTACATCGATCTGTATTGCTTTTGTTTATTTTTATAAGTTCTGTTTAATTCGACATATTGTATTCGATTTTCTAGATAACTCTCAATCCAGTTATAAACATTTCCACGTAACCCATAATTTGAGAGCTTTTAGAGCAGTTTTTGGTGACAGACGAAGTCAACAGCTTTTGACATGTCTAGAAACAAACATGCGACTATAGATTTATTATTTAAGGCTTCTGTAATATGCTTTATTAAAGAAAAACATGCCAATGCAGTGGAGCTTTGTTTCCGAAAACCGAACGGTTTTTTATTTAAAATATTACAAGAAATAGAAATGACTCTATTTTGATGTACATAACTTTCTCGAATATTTTTGATAGTATAGGTATGAATGTAATTGGTCTGTAATTATTGATGTTAGTTTTGGCTCCTTTTTTGTGCATTGGCTTAACAATTGACAGTTAAAGACGATCAGGGAATTTACCTTCTACGAGTGACAGGTTAATGATATAGGTTAATTGTGCTACTAAAGAGTGTGCGCAGGTTTTTAATACCTTTGTACTTATATCATCATAGCCAGTAGAATGAGTATTTTTTAAGGAGTTTATTATCTTTAATGTGTCAGAGTTGTCTATTGGTGTGAGAAATAAGGATCTTAGTATTTTGAGATATTTTGGTGATATGGTTAGGTGGGCCTGTATCTTCGTATTTTTTAACATTGCTACACAGTAATACATAGTAATTGTTAAATAAATTACAAATTTTTATAGGCTTGGTGTAGATCTTTTTGTTAAATTCTATTGATTCTATGTGTGCGCTAGTTATTGCTTTATTATTGTTTTCTTTAATAATTTTCCATGCAGCTGAGCAGGCATTTTTTGCGTTTTTAATGAAGTTTAGATTGTTTATTTGTTGCGCTTTGTTGATACATTGTTTTAATATTGTTGTATAATTGTTATACCTTGTCTTATTCTGTCTTTTATTGTGTCTATCAAGATGATATTTCAAGTATAGCATTCTTTTTCTTATACAACATCGTTTTATATTTTTAGTTAGTTTTCTATTTTTTACGTGTTTGACTACACTTACACTTTTTATCGTTATTTTGGGGAAACATAAAGTATAAAACATGGTGATAGTGTCATAGAAAGTGTTAAATGCTTCATTTGTACTTTGTTGTTCGTGTACCTCAGTGAAGTGCAAATTATTAATGCAGTTTTTGAATTTGACCATGTTTTCCTGGCTAAGATCTCTAATGGTTTTGTATTGATAGTTATAAGATTTGTTATTTACACTGTAGGTCTCATTGTTGATAGTCAACGATTGGGCAGTTTCATGGTCAGATAATGCTAGGTAATGAATATTAGATTTACCTTCGTGAACGTTACTTACAATTTGATCTAAACAAGATGATTTTGTTAATTCATATATTTTTTTTAAATTTATTCTTTATGCACAAAAATAGTACACAGGTGGACTTAATGCCTAGTGGCATTTTCTGCCAGTCAACCTTTTGGTGGTGCAGAGATAGATGAGGTACATTAGCCATGTGGTGAAAATAGGATATCTATTAAATACATATTAATAATTTAGATACATATTATTAACCATAAATATACTATAGATATATATAATTATTCATAGATATGATACACACATAAATATATTACATACATAAATACATAATTATGCTATAGCTGATGAGAGTGATGAGCCAATTCCTTCAACTTATCAAAGAGAAGATTCCGTAGTTTTGTTTTAAATGCATAACGGTTGGTGGCAATTCTAACTTCAGGAGGGAGCCTGTTCCATAGCAGCGAGTATTGTGAACTTAAATATTATACGGATGTCAGATAGATAAAATATATTTAAATCGTGGGATATTCGACGTCCGTTTATAATTTGAGTCAAATTTGATTACTGACGTCCGTATATACGTTTTATAAACGTAGTTTGGTGTAGGCCACTGTGTTCATTTTGAGTTTATTTGATATAATTTTGTATTTTCTCAAGTGACCTGGTTATTACTTTATAGTAACTATCATAACTACCTCATTAAAAGTGTTCCTAAATAATGATAATTTTAAAGTAGAAGTTAATTGTAAAGTGAATTTTACACCATAACAAAATGTCAAATGCGTCTAATTACAAAAAAACTACCTAAATGTTATTTTTCAATCGGCGCAGTGATTTGATTTGTGTTAGATTTTATTTTTTGTTTATTGTTTAGCAGGGTATTTATACAAATCACTTGTGCGAATCACAGTTATTTAGACATATATGTACTAATACGGACGTTATAATGTCGTAAAAGTTTCACAATATCTGTCATTTGACGTCCAAGACGTCAAAAGATTAATAGTTTAAAACTTTTACAATATTGCCACGTCCGTATACCCGTATTTATCTAAATACCTGTAAAACTTGCAAATGATTACATATATGGACGTATGAGGCTAAGCGTATGCTTTTACGTAGATATGCGTATGACTTTGTAACTCAGTGCAGTTGATGCAGACACAGGTAGTCAGCTTCTGCCAGAGCAGAACCTGAGCCGCAGCATATGCAGCTGTCAGTATGTTCCGGTATTAAATAATCGTTGCGTCACCCAAATCTCAGCATACGCTTAGCCACAATTTCGTTACAAGTTTGATACTATCTATCATTTGACGTCCAGGATGTTAAATGACAAATAGTTTGAAATTTTACGATATTGTAACGTCCGTATACTACGAGTATACGGACGTTACAATATCGTAAATTTTCACGATTTTAATTTCATATATCTAAATAGGTATATAAAAATGTTGTTAGTGTAAGATGCTTAATTAGGGTTCTGCTAACCTAATAAGAGCCACCGTTTTTATGCTCACCACGTGAACGGTAAAATCTTATCTTGGTATATTTCATTGTGTTAGTTAATATTGCGAACTTTAATATTATACGGATGTCAGATAATGGAAATATATTTAAATCGTGGGATATTCGGCGTCCGTTTATAATTTGAATCAAATTCGATTACTGACGTCTGTACATCCGTTTTATAAACGTAGGTTGGTAAAGCCCACTGTGTTCGACTTGAGTTTAATTGAGATAATTTACTTATCTGCACTTAACTATCATACCTACCTTATTAAAATTGTTCCTAAATAATAATAATTTGAAATTAGAAGTAAGTAGATACCTTCAATTTAAGCGACTATTTCTTGTGACTGTGATTTATATCCCTAATTTTACACCAAAACGAAATGTCAAATGCGCCTCATTACTAAAAAAATCTAAATTTTATTTTTCAATCGGCGCGGCGATTTAATTTGTGTTATATTTTATTTTTCGTTAATTGCTTAAGAGGGTTTAAACTAAGCACTTGTGCGATTCACAGTTATTTAGACACATATTTACTTATACGTACGTTATAATGTCGTAAAAGTTTCACATAATCTGTCATTTGACGTCCAAGATGTCAAATGATTAATAGTTTGAAACTTTTACGATATTGCCACGTCCGTATAATCGTATTTATCTTAATACCTGTAAAACTTGCAAATGTTTACATATATGAACGTTTGAGGCTAAGCGTATGCTTTTGCGTAGATATGCGTATACTACGAGTATACGGATGTTACAATATCGTGAATTTTCATGATTTTAATTTCGTATATCTATATACGTATATAAAAAATGTTGTAAGTTTATGATGCTTAATTATGGTACTGCTAACTTAATGAGAGCCACCGTTTTTATGTTCACCACGTTAAATCGTGTAAATCTTATCTTGGTATATTTCATTGTGTTAGTTAATATTGTAAAATTTAATATTATACGGATGTCAGGTAATTGAAATATATTTAAATCGTGGGATTTTCAACGTCCGTTTATATCATATTGGATTACTGACGTCCGTATATCCGTTTTATAAACGTAGGTTGGTATAGCCTACTGTGTTCGACTTGAGTTTATTTAAGATAATTTTGTATTTTAAGTGACCTGATTATTACTTATCAGTAAATATCATATCTACCTCATTAAAAGTGTTCCTAAATAATAAAGATTTTAAATCAGAGGTAAGTAGACAGGTACCTTTAATTTAAGTTACTATTTCTTGTGACTGTGATTTAAATCTTAATGTTATTTTTCAATCGGCGCGGCGATTTAATTTGTGTTAGATTTAATTTTTGTTTATTGTTTAGCAGGGTTTAAACAAATCACTTGTGCGATTCACAGTTATTTACACATATATGTACTTTTACGGACGTTATAATATCGTAAAAGTTTCACAATATCTGTCATTTGACGTCCAAGATGTCAAATGATTAATAGTTTGAAACTTTTACGATATTGCCACGTCCGTATACTCGTATGTATCTAAATACCTGTAAAACTTGCAAATGATTACATATATGGACGTTTGAGGCTAAGCGTATGCTTAGATATGCGTATGATTCTCTCCAATACTACGTTAGTACTATTTTTTATATGTGCCAATACTTCTCATAATTTAGAAATAAGTAAATAGGTACTTTACATTTAAGTAAGTATTTCTTGTGATATTATCGTAATAAATTGCATTGATCTCAATATTTGTTTTATTTTCATAACTTTAAACTTCACGCTTACGCTAGCATACCTGCACTATAACATAGAAATAATATTTATCCACCTACTTATTAAATATTAAAGAAAGAAGAGCGGCAACGTTGCACTGTTCATAGGAGTTGCGATAGATAGGAAAACGTAAATTAAATTATGTATATCACGGGAAGCCAAATAATTGATAGTGTTGGCTGGAGTCCTAATTGATTTCACTATGGTTGTTAATATACGTATATTTGTATATCAATATGTGTCAAAATTTCAGAAAAATAATATGCACACAGTATTTGACATTGCCTTAGCGACTAATATTCGCTGTAATAGTTCATATTTTTTAAGTGGAACTGGTGGACGTCATAATAATGCGATGTAAAAGGGCGGCAAATAGATAGCGTGATGTAAATATATATATATATATATATATATATATATATATATATATATATATATATATCGGAATGATTAGTCAGTGATAATGATAGTGTGAAGATGGCGCGCTTCGACAGAGTCTAGTGTGACGTTCGCTACAGTTGAAGAGGGGGGTGACGGTTGACGTTCAACGGAGCGATACAACAACAATCACTTCTCTTGGAGACTCCGGGCTGACAACAAGTACCTAGAAACTGTCACTCGTTTCGTGTTCAGTAATACAAAATAGTTGGTCAGTTTTGTTAAATTTGATTTGGTGTGAACTTATAACAAACTGTGATGTGAAGTGTTGATACCGGCCAAGAATCAAGCAACCCGCCGACATCAGAAGTGAAATAACGGACCAGCGCGACCACAAGGCGCGAGCGAAGGCGACTGCTAACGCTGCTATGTTGGTGAATCAGCTGAGCTTTCAACTGCTACCGTGGTGAGCGTAGTTTGTCTGGTTTTTTTATTGGCACTGCCAATTTTGTTTAGTGGCGGTAGTTGTAAAACATTTCACGTTTAACCTTGGAAATGTCATAATCGTTGTGGTGATATCGCCATCACATCGTGCCGAGTGTTTTAGGTTCGATTCCTACACGAGACACTGAGTTGTGGAACCGTTTGACTTTTACGGTGTCGTGGTTCCCATGGCATGATCTCATGATTAATGTTCTTTTAAATTGCTTAAAGAAGAAAGACAAAAAAATGTGAGTAGTAACGATTTAATTGCGACCTTTGCCGTATTTTAAGTTAGCGTATGGTTGTCTGATTACCACAGTGACCTAGCTATAGCGTAGATAGCGAACGGAGGTTTAGAGTTGGATACGCCAGTCCTTTCTTTTTAGAAAGCGATTATTTTTATTTCTTGATGCGAGGGTGGCTCGCACTCACGAACCTTGTGATCATATTATGCTTGAAAATAGATTAATCTTGTCTCGGTCTTACTTTATGGACTGTAATAGTAACGAGAGTGAGCGTACATGCCGACTTGCATTATTCCAAGCAAGTGCGTTTGAGTAAAACGTGCTAGTTGTTGTTCTAGAGCAGTTGTAATATAGGTTTTAGAACCAACACCCAGCTTTGGTTGGTTTTCTGCTAAATCTAGAACAATAACTCCGGTCTAGACTGTCCTTCGCAGGGCAGCGACGCTAAAAGTTGGTAAACTAATCGAATCGTACATTAAAGTAAGTTCATAGTGTAAGACTGTGCGGAGCTATTGCTTCTGGCTGTGCTAATTTTGTGTAGAACAGCTTGTAGCTTTTATTTCTTAAATAGACGTGAGAACTGCAGTGCTGTCTAGACGAGTGCGGTTGGTTGGTTAGTGTAACCTGACCATAGTCAAAAGACATTACTAGCGCCATTATTTTATCGACTCGTGGTGTTGATAATACGTAACGGTTTTCATTTAAGCGTCATCAGAGCTTAAGTAAAAAGTGACACTGTTACTCGTTGTAATTCTGAGTTGTACAGACGATCTCGGTGTTGCAATTACACCTGATTCTTTGTGTGCATAATTTTTTAACATGGCACTTTAAAATGTTTCTTACTCATGATTATTAGATGGCACCATTAGTAAAATTAAATTCAATTTTAAGATTTTACGCGTGAAAATTACCTACTGTGTTTTTTAAATTCATGTGATACGCTGGGAATGTTTATCAAGTGCCCCGAGTTCTCTGGCCAATTCCAAGTTATGCTTAGGACGTTTAAGCGTGAAAGTGTTTCTAGTAGAAGCTGTTAAACTCGATTATCAAACGTAGAAGAAAATGATTGAGTTATCATCGTAGTGCATTACGATAAGCAGTTTCAGAGATTTTAATTTTCATTTTAGGTAGAATTAGGTTAGTGATCGTTAGTGATGTTTGTATGCTTAACCTTATTCTTATTAAATGGGTACTTTGTTAGTCGTTGTTGCGATAATTTTGTAGTATCCACGTTACCGTCAGTGTAGATTTGCATAAACTGGATAAGCCGTTTGTGCGGATGCATCTTTAGCCATGCGTTGCCGTTGGTTGGACCGGTAAAGTGAACTTGTACTTGTGATTTTCACTAAAACCTGTAATGATTTTGATCAGAGTACCTTTTATTGCCCACCGTCTTGTGCCAGGAATGGCCGAACGACTAGGATTGCTGTTCGAGAATTTTCTCTTAATCCTAGCGCGAAGTACATTAAAGTGTGGTCGTTGATCGCAATCACGGATACCCTGCTACTCAAGTAGCTCTCATTTGATTTTTGATCGCTAAAATTATCTACCACTAGTTTCTGTGTCGCATGACAAGAGCGTGTTGCGAGAATCTGAAAGTACGCATAGACTGTCGATTGGTTATCTCAGAACTGTAGTCGTTGCCTCTATGTAGCCAAAGGAAATCAGTTTGTCCGAAAGTAGCTTATCAGTTCTCGCCATTTGGTTTTAGTTTTTGTCAGTGGTCAAATCCAGTTTTGACATAGCTCATTGAGAGTATGGACGGGAGTTACGTTCTGTGCAGTTGTGAAGTTGTAAATGAATTTGATAATCGCTTAAAATTGACGAGGTGTGGACGTTGAATTAGTCTGAAAGAACGGATACTCTATTTAGTGGGTATACAATGAGACGAATCTTTGAAATACTATTGGTAGATTTATTTCCTTTTTGGGTAATCCTGGTGGCTAGCGCGGCCTGGTGGCCAGCATAGCCTGTGTGGCGCGCGGCCCGTGTTTGCGCGCGGCCCGTGTGGGGCGCGGGGCCTGTGTTAGGCCTGTATGTGGCTTTGAGGAGCCTGGTAACTGGTATAGCTAAAGCGTATCTGGTCGAAACTGGCAATGAAAGTGAAGGTAGTTTATTAAAATAATTTGGTTAGAAGATGAAGAGTCCAAAGACCTTAGCTTTGATATTTTGGCTAACTTGGTTTGAAATATCTTAAAGTATAAAGGCCCATTTGAGGTCACAGAAGTACTTTACGATGATCGTTATAATCGCAAAGCCCTTAATTCTAAGCGTAACTGTAAGTACGCACTCGACAGATTGCGAAAAAATACCTGAAGATCAAAGTACAACTGACGAAATTGAGGTAGAACAAAGTAGTTCTAATATTGAAGAAAGTGTTTATGTTTACATGATGATCGGATCGGACCGTACCAAAGGCTGACGTGTAGCCGTAGCTCGGTAGAAATCGGCGTCTACTAACTTAGTAGTCCGTGGGTAGGCGGTATTGCAGTCAGCTCTGGCGGAGGTCGGGTTTCAGTGGAAACCATAGAGTCCTGGAGAGACTCGGCGTTCCCATGTGGGGTTCGCAGAAAGCAGAGTAACTGGAGGTTACTGGGCTATCCATAGCCATGATCACATGTAGAGCTTAAATGTTATGGTTTACTTGGTTTGAAATAAGCGATAGTGAAATGTCAGTCTTACTTTGAGTTTCCTGATTATTGATTTTGATACTGTGTATACTTGAAAATGAAAAATTACCGACAAGACAACACGCTTTCGTTTTGCTCTGTTAAAATAATCGTAATTGTGTGGTTATTATAAGTGTTATTACAAGTGCTATATATCATAGTAAAGCTGGTGTATTTTGCTCAACAATAGTGTTTATCTCGAGACTGGAACTTTTGATAATCGTGAGTAATAAGCAAAAGCATTTTTTTAATTCATTGAAAAAAAGTAGTTAAAGTGTTGAATTTGAACTGACCTACGACAACCCGTGGCTTGCTCGCTGCTGCTGCTCTGCTGTACGTCGTAAAGCCAGCGCTTACATCGCTGTAGTAAAGCGTAATCCATTAGACGTATAACATTTATTTTGTTCAGTAATTGAAATCCGATAAAAATGGCTCCAGTTGGCAATGGATGTGCAGGATGTTTTAAAGCGGTGCCTAAGGACTTTTTGGTTTGCTGTTTGTGTAAGTTAAAATACGATTTAAGCTGTGCAAATATAACTGAGAAACATTTTAAAGCAATGAAAAACGAACAGAAAAATGCATGGAAATGTCCAGAATGTCGTAATAAAATACCGAAAACCGACAATACACATACTCCAGCACGTCCTTGTGTAAACAGTCCCAGACCTCAGAAGAATATGTCACCCGAGACGAATAATGTGACTCTGAGAAAAAGGGCCACGGATGCGATATCATCCATGGATAACGAAGACCAATATATCACTGAAAGCAGGTTACGAGATATTGTTAAACAGGAACTCAATAGTTGCCTTAAATCGGTGACTAGCGCATTACATAATATAAATAACCAAATGGCTATATTTCAAGAATCAGTTGCATTCTTTAACAACTGTTACGAGGATATGAAGAAGAAACTTGAGGCGAAAGATGTCACAATAGAACAATTGCAAACGGATAATGAGCGCCTCCTCACTGACGTTAACGATCTCACCTCCAGGTTAAATATTGTAGAACAGCACATGCGTGACAGTAACCTTGAAAGAAACGGTATACCAGAGAATAAGAGTGAAAATTTGGCCAGTACTTTCATACACCTCACAAAAACCATTGGTTGTTCAATCACCGATGAGGATATTCTGCAGATCACTAGAGTCGCAAAAATGGACCAAAATAGACAAAACCCACGCTCGGTTATCGCCAAACTTCGTACTCCTCGACAACGGGATACCATCATAACTGCAGTTATTGCTGATAAATGCCTCCCTGTATATGTTTCTGAACATCTGAGCCCAACTAATAAGAAATTACACGCAGAGACAAGAAAGCTAGCGAAGCAGGTTTCTTATAAATTTGTTTGGGTTAGAAATGGTCGGATTTATGTTCGTAAAGATGAACAATCTCAAGCCATTTATATTCGGAACATGAACTGTTTGAGTCGCATTAAGTAATATAATCTGTTTTTTTATCTAGTACAATTTGGTGTGTCTCTGTCGCAATGCTTGATTTATATTATCAGAATGTACGCGGAATGCGTAATGGTATAAACATAAAATTGAGGTTAGTATTCAGAAACATTCTAAAATATTTTGGTCCCATATAAAAATAAATGTAATGGTTCATCAACGCTAGCTACTAGCATGCAGTTCAATCGATCTAGTTGCTAACACAGGTTCGGATATAGCAAACTTATTTGCTAGTCATTTTTCGTCCATCTTTGACAAAACAGGGAAAGCTTGGTCAACAAGACAAGTGTTGATAAAGCCAACATCTTAAATGGGATCGGTGAGGTACAATTTCTAGAGGAGAAAGTATTGAAGTCATTGAATAACCTTGATGTATCTAAGGGCCCTGGACCAGATGGAATTCCATCAATATTTATTAAAATGTGCAGCAAGACCCTCGCCGCTCCTCTATGTAGCATCTTTAACAAATCTCTTAAATATGGACGATTTCCTGATGTTTGGAAACGGGCTAGGATTGTTCCAATCCTTAAAAAAGATGATCCTTCTGACGTCAAAAATTATCGCCCAATCTCTATACTTTCTTGTTTTGCAAAGATCTTCAAGTCCCTTTTATGTCCTATCATTACACATCATCTGGATCCAATAATATCTGTTCATCAACATGGCTTTAAGGCTGGTCGCAGCGTACAATCTAATCTGGCGGAATTTGTAAATTATGTATCACGTGCTCTGGACAAGGGACATGAGGTTGATGCTATCTACACCGACTTCAGTAGTGCATTCGACAAAGTCAATCACTCCCTGCTACTAGCCAGATTGGAATCAGCTGTGGTACATGGATCGCTTCTGAGGTGGTTTGAATCTTACCTGGTTCGAAGGTCGCTGGTTCGGTTGTTGCTGTGTGTGGATATGAATCCCTCCCTTATCATGCCACCTCAGGAGTACCACAAGGATCGCATCTTGGCCCGTGTTTATTCTCACTCTTCATCAATACTATTTCAGCTCAAATCCTGAATAGCAAATATTTACTTTTTGCTGATGATCTCAAATTGTTTAAAGCGATTTCATCTAGCGAAGATGTTTCACTTTTACAAAATGACTTAAATAGCATTCGAAATTGGTGCGATAACAACTGCATGTCCCTCAACGTTAGGAAATGTTGTCATATAAAATTCACAAGGAGGAAGCAACCTCAAATCTCTAACTACCAAATATCGTGTATCGCTTTCGAAAGTAAATGAAGTACGTGTTCTCGGTGTTATAATGGATGAGAGGTTAAATTTTAAGAAGCATATTGATGAAGTGGTGAAAAAGTCAGCTCAAATGTTAGGGTTTATTAAACGTAATACAAAAGACTTCAAATTCGTTCGGACCAAGATAATATTATACAACGCCCTAGTACGTAGCCGGCTGGAATATTGTGCTATTGCATGGAACCCACATTACTCTATCCATTCCCAACGAGTTGAAAATATTCAACGATCGTTCACACGTCACATTGCTTAAATGTCTTAAAATATATCTCTAAGAGCTCCATACCAGCATCGGCTTAGTTTTTATGAAATGGATTCCCTTCGTGGTAGAAGACTGATGCATGGTTTAATTTTCTTACACAAAGCATTGCATGGTAAAATAGATGGTAATTATTTGACTTCTAACATAACCATTAATGTACCTAAGAGACCTCCACGTAAGCCCATTTGCAACATTCTCACCGTACCCGTATCAAAAACAAAACTTGGCCTGAATGCACCTTTAAGTAGAATGTGTAGGGATTTGAATTCGATCCTCAAGAATGTGTCAGATGCTGACGTGTTCCACGATAGTGAGAGTCAGTTCCATATAAAAATAATGAAATCCCTTAAGAAACTGGCTGTAATTGAATAAGATTATTTTTGTTGTTTCTGTTTTTTCTTTTTTCTTTTGTTTACATTTTAACTGCTATTTTAATGTTAATTACTTGTTTTTTTTTTGTTTAACGCATATTTTGCAGTTCATTTGTGTAACAACATAATTTGTACAAACGTTGTTTAAAATGTGTTGTCTAAAATGTGAATGCTGTGTTAACTCATAAGTGGCATGTATATCAGAACCTTAGATTTAAGATTATTACTGTAAATGTTTTATATATATGCTGTGAGTTTACCTAATAATAAATAAATAAATAAATACTGAAACTATGTGCCAGAGGATTAGAGCATAACTGACGATCTTGAAGAGAGCAAAGTGTGAACCTTAATACTGACGAGACAGTGGAAAACTAGGCGTACATGTTGATTGGTTGTGTGATTAAATGTCACAGGTCTATTTGTAGCCGTCAATCAGTACAAATCGGATTCAATACAACTGTGAAGGCAGTTGTCCGTGAGTACGCGGTAGGCAGACGACTCTGGTGTTTGATTGGTTGGGTGATTCAATGTCAGAGGTTGATTTGTAACCGCAAATTAGTACAGATCGAATTCAATACAACTGTGAAGGCAGTTGTCCGTGAGTACGCGTTAGGCAGACAACTCTGGTGTTGGGGTTTAGTGGAAACCATAAAGTCTAGGAGGGACTTGGCGATCCTTGTCAGGATGCGCAGATAAATGGGTTTCGTAGGAAACCATAAAGTCCAGGAGGGACTTGGCTATCCTTGTGAAGATGCGCAGATAAATGGGTGGCAACCGAGTGACTGGTTTAGTAACTGGAGGTTACTGAATGGTGGCAACCGAGTGGCTGGTTGAGTGCCTGGTTTAGTAACTGGAGGTTACTGAATGATTATGAATCACATGTAGATCTTTAGTTATTTGATTTGATTATAAGGTGAGTCTTTGGTTATTGACTGTATTGTCAGTGATGCTCTGAATCCAGCTCATATAATAGTTAGGAATGTAGAAGGTAACTTTGTAAAAAAAAATTGATTGGAATCCTAACACTGTTTTGATTCAACCCTTACCTGGGTTAAGTCAGGAGTGACCGAGCAATGTGATACTGTGCGTGTATAATTTTGTTACAGATTAACACACAGGGACGTGTGTCTTGTAGGATGGCCGTATCGGAAGGATCAGTACTGGACGTCAATTGACTACGAATCGGAAGTGTGAAGATGGCGCGCTTCGACAGAGTCTAGTGTGACGTTCGCTACAGTTGAAGAGGGGGGTAACGGTTGACGTTCAACGGAGCGACACAACAACAATCACTTCTCTTGGAGACTTCGGGCGGACAACAAGTACCTAGAAACTGTCACTCGTTTCGTGTTCAGTAATACAAAATAGTTAGTCAGTTTTGTTAAATTTGATTTGGTGTGAACTTATAACAAATTGTGATGTGAAGTGTTGATACCGGCCAAGAATCAAGCAACCCGCCGACATATACATCATACAAAGCTATTTAACGGGTCTTAATCGCTGAGAATCATCGGCAACACATAGGTACAATAAAAAAAGGCAGCGGTGGACCAGTTTGAAAAAAAATCCCTTGGCTCGCTCATAGAGTCGAGGGACACTAGAAACTGGTTTTGTATACGAGTCAATGTGCATGTAAAATAGCACTGGAGGCGACAATATCTTGCTGAGCGATTCTCGCCCTTGTGGTGGTCAAGCAGGAAGTTGTTCGACTGTCCCTATTTATACCTTAAATAAGTTGATTTTACACGATTAAGACCCATTGAATAATTTTGTATAAAGTAATTTGTTTTATAATCATTGGTAAATATTAAGTCACACACACACACAGCAGCGATAGCCTATTGGAGATACAATGAGACTGCCATGCAGAGGGTATCGGGTTCGAATCCACGGCACGCACCACTGACGTTTCGGAGTGAGCCGTCAGTCCCGGCTGTCATGAAGATATTTGACAGTCGTTATAGGGCAGTATCTTCTAAATAAGCTGACACTAGTCTAAACCCTGGAATATCGCTATCCCTTCGGGTTACGGAGGTCAGACAAGCAGTCGCTCTGTGGAAAAGCTAATATACAGCCAAATCCGGTTAGACTAGACGGACCCCAGGTTAAAACTGGATAACGCTAGGAGAATGAGGATGAGGAAATATTAAGTCACAATTTTGTGTAATGTTTGGTCCATTATTAACAGTATCTGCTCTGGATACTATGTACATAAAATCGAAGCACCAAGTGCTAGGTATTTTTGTCAAACTGCTTACCCAATCAATCCCATCTACGTCAACATTTTGCTAGAACCACCCATCTCTCTCATCTCAAAGTAAAAGTTAGCGAGCACCTTTATGCAAGACTCGACCATTTTTCTTAACGTTCGACGATCGGTTGGCGCCGCGGGAGTGTAAGCGACTGCTACGTCGAAGGTCGCGGGTTCGATTCCCGCTCAAGTCAAACATTTGTGTGCATGAACATGGATGTTTGTCTTGGTCTGGGTGTTTCTATGTATAATAATATGTATGTATTTACAAAAAAATGTATATATGTATGTTTATCCATTGTCTAGTACCCATAGTACAAGCTTCTGCTTAGTTTGGGACTAGATGGTGTTGTGTGAATGTGGTAGACTATTGTTCATCTGGGTGACTTGCTAAAACCCAGTTATTAGGAAAAAGGCAGTCGTTTACTCATCGTTACGGGGTGAGAAAATTGCCTGTCGACGATGCCTTAAGTCCGGCTTTCACAATGCTACACTGGAGGCATTGATTACGGAGGCACTATTTGTAATAAGTTTTAGTTTCTTTTATAAGAAAAACTGTCGTAGAAAGGTAGTAAATTCGATGAGTATTGAGGATCTTAAAAAATGTAGAAAGCATTAAAAATTAATCATGGGGCTAAACACACACTTAATATTTTTAATGCTACATTGAGGGGATTAGAATAATATTAATTAATCTTAGTGACATTAATCTATAACCAATCAGAATAAAATTATACATGATGAAAATATAGTAGTAGCACGTTGAAAATATTTTAATCAATTGTTTTATTTTAATTTATTTCTAACTGTAGCATAGCCCGTTTCTGTTTATAGATCCGTAGGAGAGCGTCTTTCACAATTCAAGCAGATGGCTGCTTAATGGATCATGATATGGAGTTGTCCGCGCAAAACCTACCAGGAAAAGTGGTTGGCAAGGTTTTATAGACTTAACAGAACTTTTTTTTTCAACTCATTCGAGATATATTTTTTAACATGCAACATTAGATATAAAACACTTTTAATCCTTTAAGCAGAAGGGTGAAGTTCTTTCTTCCACAAATCTTAGTCTATTACGTCGACGTACTAGCGAAGCATCTTTTGTCTATTACTAGCCATAAAGCAACATTTATGTCTCCAAAAATACAGTCACGTGAAAACTTATATATGAAGTTAACTTTTTATTTATTTATAGACTCACGCCTGTATCCCCGAAGGGGTAGGCAGAGGTGTTATATTACACCCACATTTCGCCATGAATTTTTAGGTCCCACGTAACGTCCGTCCACGTCCGACGGGGTGGGCCAGTAACGGCAATAGGCTCGCCGTAATATTGCCGTTACCGGGCACATCACCAGACTCCGTGCTGCTACTGAGAATTCAGAAAAACCCAGTAACACTTTTGCCCGACCCGGGAATTTAAGCAGTCGCATACGCTATCCACTGGACCACGGAGGCAGTTCCAGTTATTAGTTCTATACATACCTTTTACAAATTGTCACGAGTTCTAAGTATTTCAAGGAGCACACCTACAAATATTATACCCATCATAAGAATCGTCCTAAAAAGCTCAAGACCCAATTTTATGACACACTCAAAGAAGTTCAGACATTATCTTCGTGCATCGCAAAAAGCAAAATAAAAAAAACAACCACTCCACTGATACTTTGAAGTAGAATACGACATCGCCGGAATGCTCATATTCTCTCTTTGCTGTACAATATACTATTCAACCCTTCAACTCCCTCCTATCTTAAAGGAAGATTCGAATTCCTTCATGATACGCATAATCGTTATTTGAGGTCATCAGAAAATTTGAAACTAAAAATGCCGGTACATTCCACGTCATTTCTCGATAAATCTTTCTCTGTCACTGCTGTCCACCTATGGAATGCGTTACCATTAAATATTAGACAGGCTCAGACGTTAAGCAGGTTCAAAAGTTTAGTCAAGGACTACTATCTAGCATTATAAAATTTCCTGTTTCACTACTATATACTATTATGTATTTGTGTATTATATATGTGTATATATGTATAAGTATTTATGTAGGTATATGTATGTATATATATATATTTATATACATGTATTTAAGCATATTATTATTGTATAAGTATCACAATATTATATATATTTATACATATATATATTAAGTCTATGCAAATTTTTACATAGGTACTGGTACACTTCTACAACTACCATTTATTTCCTACCAATAATATCTCCATCCAAAGGTTGCCTGGTAGAAATCGCTTTTAGCGATAAGGCCGCCCATTGTACTGTATTTCATTTATAATTCCTTAAAATGTTTTATATACTTAAGTGTACAATAAAGTATAAAATAAAATAAATAGAAATAAAATATTCTATAGAACTTCCACACAGAGAAAACTGCACCCTAAATGGTACAGTTTATTTTTTTATAGCCACCAAGTGAATAGGAGGGGAGGTTATGATAGACAGGACTGAGTGAGAAATTTTTAAAGACAAAGAATTTGGTATATTATATTTTTGTAGATATGTATACTATTGTTATCAAATTTTTGGGGCGAGGGAGAATATGTATTTCTGTGTAGGTTAGGGTCGTGAAAATGTTGATTGCGAGTTTTAATATGTCGTTTAGTTAAACAATACGATAATAGGCGTTTGAAATAGAAATATTATTTATGATAAGTAAAATCGATTATATCAGTTTAGTAGCGTGTTACTTTATCTATTGAAAATTTATGACTCTGGTCACACTATGAACTGTCAAATCATTCACTTTTTCATTCTTTGTCGGATCCGTAAAAAACACTCTCACTTCGTTCTGGAAAATTCCCGTTTGTGAACGCGTATTTTGACTTCGTAATTGAATAGTATTGGTTAATAATCTTGCAATTGTCGCTATTGAAGTGCCCGACAAAGGTTGTGAGTGATTGATAAAGTTAGTGATTTAAATTGTTGTCGTCTCGTGAAATATCGCCCTTTGAAAGCACATGGGTGCTTCGCGAATCGTAGTGGTATTGAAGGGAATTTGTCTTGTAAATTCTTGTATCTGCCGCCCCTTGAACATTACCGGCAAGAATTGTGATAAAATTGTGAACTATTTAATCCTTGTTAAATGTGTGTGTCGTTATCCACTTGCATCGTGTTCTGAAGAAGGACTCCGAGCTGGACCGGCTGGGTAGCTATAACGATTTGCTTGTCATTTTGGCCAAAATTATGAGTGTAATCTTATAGGTCTACTGCGGAACATCACAGGAAGATTTGCAGGTAAATTTGCACATGTATTAGTTTAATTTTATCGCTGTGAAAACACAGTACATAGGTGTTTAGACCTTTGCCCTGGGCTAAAGACTGGGTGAATTAATCGCTTCCAATAATCTCTGCAAACCTTACCCAGTTAAAGCCCAGACTCTTAACAATAGGTATAATATGGGAGGCATAAAATGTATAATGTAACATCCAAATTGGGTTATAGTACACGTACAACAGGTTAAAGATTACACTCCACAAAAACATTAAGTCTAAATAATGCACTTGATTTGGGCATCGCCTCTTTAAAGATGTTCAATAGACACACAAACACATACACACACACTAATTGCTAGTGGAAACAATAATTTAATAATTATACTTTATTCCTCGTGCCTATACAAGCGCTCTGACGCTCAGCCAGACACTTTACAAGTAATCTATAAAAAAAAAAAACGTTTTTGCTTACGTTCAAGGCCTTACCGAGATATCATAAATATGTATAATACGCTTATGTGTGCAATAAAAAACGCCAGTAACTAAACTATAAAGCACACGGAGCGTGTGTAGGTTGTAATTTGTCTCACATTTACAGCCGCGGCGAGTGGTTGCATAAATTTGCGCTAGCCAAAATTTCTGCTACACAATGAGCTTTTAATGTTCATTGATGCAGTGTACGCTTGTATATTAGCACATACAGGACTCATTTACAATTGATCAGAGTATGTACAGTCTCGGTTGTCCCAGTGGGTTAGGCAGAACTGTGTTATTCGATATGTCAGGATAGGCGTGGCAAAAAGAATAAAACTATAATTATGTATGTTCAGTGATTGCCTTAGACAGACTGGGAATTGTTTGCAGAAGGAAGTGAAAGCTAAATTGCATTCATCCAGCTGTTCAGGACAAGCAAATGTCTGACATATATTACTGAGATTCTCAGCGATGACAAATTACAATATGCAGTTACCTGTGGTATCTTCTCTGGTGGCCTGGAGGCAACCTAGATAAATTACACACTAATTTTGGCCAAAACAGAGGGGAATTTTCGTGAGTTTACCAGACTCCAACGAGGCGTCTTCATTGTACGATGCAAGTGGAAGTAGAATTCACAATTTCTCAAAATGTCAGTGTTCAATATATATAAAAATTCTATCACAAACTTTGCCGGGCAAGTCAACAGCGGCAATTGCAAGTTCTTACTTTTTACTCAAGTTAATTCAATTATAAAAATCACACGAAATGCGAAAGATGTGCTCACAATCAAATCTTTTCAGGACGAGGGAAGAGAATGATTTGTTCGTTCAAAATGTGACCAGAGTCAAAAAAATCAATTACCATACATAAAAAATGTTTCTAAACTGATATTCTCGTTTAATTATTATAGACAATATGTCTATTTCAAACAATGTACCATAACCTAATTTCACTCCATTTATCCCCGAAGGGGTAGGCACAGGTGTATTACACACCCACACTTCGCCACTTAAGTTTCGGTCTATCTATCTATCTATCTATAACGTCACTCCTGTCTCCCATTGGGGTAGGCAGAGACTATGGAACGCCACATGCTTCGGTTCAAACATACCTCTTTCGCTTCATCGACATTCATTAACCTCGTCATGCATGCGCGTCGGTTATAGGTACTTTTTATTTTGCCCTTTATCAGTAGATCACCTATTTGGTCGGCGTACGTCCGCCTAGGGCGTCCCCTACCGACATTTCCATTTATTCTCGCACAATACACTCCTTTCGTATTTCTTCTTTCATCCATAAGTTTCGGTCCCAATGAAATAGAGGGCGAGCCTATTGCCATCTACCGGGCACATTATTAAGCAAGCGATAATTAACATTTTAATACACACATAACTTCAAAAAGTCAGAGGTGTGTGCCCGGTGTACCAGGGGATCAAACCCGAGACCAGGTCTCGGCAGTACATTACGTACATCACTGAGTTGAGAATTATGTAGATAAGGTATTAGTATGGTCCTTGTCATGTTGGTGAAACATAAATAACATTTATTCAATTTTTTTTAAACATTTCCCGCACTAGACATAAATCCTGTGCCACGGAGGACGTTTCAAACATATAATCAATCAACACATACAGTGTTGTCTCGTGTGGGGACAAACCCACAACACTCCGCACAATTCAACGGTAGACCGCTTAAACCACTATGACACGCGACATCCGTGAAGGCAATATTTTTTTAATTTGCTCTTCAGAGTGTTTACCCTGCCTTCTTTGCTTCGAGTTCATTTTGTAGTCATGACGTCGTACAGTTCGTTCGGTATTTTTGGTGTTTAACGCGTTCATACACACCGAAAGGTTGAAAAGGGGACAAAATGTTATTAACGTAAAATAATACCTTTTAATCCCGGAGGACTGCCTTCGTGGTCCAGACTGCCTCGGTGGTCCAGTGGATTGTGTATGCGACTGCTGATAAGAGGTCGTCGTGGCTTCGATTGCAGGGTCGGGCAAAAGTGTCACTGGGTTTTACCAATGTAATAGGAGGCGAGCCTATTGCCAATCTACTGGGCACATTTATAAGCGAGCGATAATTAACATTTTTAATACCCACATTTATATATTCGAGGGGGATGGGCCTCGTTAGCCTTGGATGGCAACCCGTCTAGGAGAAGGAAAACTCCGAAATTAAACCACTCTCTTTGGGGGGATGGGCCTCGTCAGCTTTGGATGGCAACCCGTCTAGGAGAAGGAAAACTCCGAAATAAAACCAACATTCAGGGAGCATACCCGAAAACAAACCCCAATCCAAGGTGTCAACCGACCCGTGCCGAGGGATTCATGGCCAGAGGGCAAGCTGGTCGCTAACGGAGGGTGCATGTGTTGGTGGTCACAGGGCACAGCTAGTATTCCATCTTACCCCCGTACAGGGCTCTGCGGGGATGGACATTCTAAATCCCTATTTACCCGTGGGAACGCTATGAGAACTGAAAATAATATTTCTCCAGACGGCGGCGACGCGGTTCGCAACCCATCACGTCTCGTTTCCCGCGAGGGCGAAAAGCGGCCTACGGAAAGCCAGTTTGCAACATTAAATGTTGGAGGAGGAATGGATGGTAAATTGAATGAAGTATGCCAGATGATGGATGATAGAAAGATTGATGTTCTATGTGTGAATGAGACAAAAAGGAAAGGTTGTGGCCCCACCAAGCATGACAGCTACACGGCTTATTGGTCTGGGGTAGAAAGTACCACCAGAGCCTGCAAAGGAGTGGGTTTAATACTGTCTGCGCGAATAAATGAGTGCGTTAAGGAATTTGAATGTGTATATGCTAGACTATTGTGGATGAGAATGAAAGAAGGACTGACTCGTCTCTTTATTGTAGGGGTTTACGCCCCGGTCAATATAGTAGCGGGTATGTCACAGCAAGAACAAGACGAAAGGCAGGAGTTTTGGGAGAGTTTAAGAGAGATTTTGAGGAACTGCAAGGATAATGAAAGATTGATCTTGATAGGGGATTTCAATGGATGGGTGGGAGTAAAGCGAGATGGATTTGAAAGGGTGTTAGGTGCATTTGGTCATGAGAGTGTGAACGAAAATGGAAAAGTACTGCTTGAGATTTGTTTGGAGTGGAGCCTTTGTGTGACAAACACCATGTTTGATCATAAAAGGAAACATATGTATACGCGAGAGGCGAAAAATGTTAGAAGAAGTATGATTGATTTTATGATAGTAGATGAACGATTGAGAAAGAATGTGTTGGATACAAGAGCATATCGAGGGATCGGCATCCACACAGACCACTTCTTGGTGTTGAGCCGGATAAGTGGGCTCTTTAAAGGATGGCGACACCGAGAGCGTAATGAAAATAGGGTCTTGGAAAGAATTAGAAAATCAGGCCACCGAGACGGAGGATCTCAGGTAGGATGTCGGGGTTCGAGAGAAACACTGCTAGGCTGAACAGGTTCTTTATTATGTCTCACTACCGCTTACATACAGTATGACCGAACTAGGTAAGCACTGGCCTGAGCTGGCTGGAGTGTAGACTCCTGCTGCTCTCCGACGCTTGCAGGGTAGCTGCTCGTAGGGTCGCCGATGAGCTGGCCAAGGTGCGCTGCGCGGGCAGCTCTGTGGTCGATGTTCAGGCTGAGCGGGTCTCAGGCGGTGCAGCCGATGTGGGTCGAGCGGTCAGGCTCAGGCGTCCCTGGCCTGGCTGTAGGAGCTCGTAGGCAGGAACGGAGGCTTGGGTGGCAGCTGGCTAGTAGCGGCACGGCGCCAGCAGCTCGTGGCTTGTAGCCCGTAGGAAGAGCGTAGCCCGTAGGAAGAACGTAAGGTGCAGTGAGCTCGTAGGGTGAATTAGGTAGAAAATCTACAAGAGAAAGATGTGAAAGAAACGAAGATTGATAGTAAAATTTGAGAGGTTCGATTGCATAAATGATATGGAAGAATTATGGAAGGCCTTTAAAGAAGAGGTAGTATGTGTAGCGTCTGAAGTATGTGGTGTGATCAAGAGACGGAAAATACGAAAGGTTAAGAATACATGGTGGGACAAGGATGTACAATCAGCAGTGTCAGAGAAGAAGAAAGCTTGGTCAGATTGGTTGTCTGCCAGAGCAAATAAAAGAATGGGAAAAGCAACAAGTGTAGACATCGATGAAGCAAGAAAGGAGTTTGTTAGGTTAAAAGAATAGTGAAAGAAATGGTTAAAAGGAAAAAAGAGGAAAAGAAAGATCAGTTTGATAGCAGATTATCTGACGATTTCCAGAGGAACATTAAGTTTTTCTGGAAATCTGTTCGTGTAGTTCGAGGAAGAACTCAATCCTCAGAACACACATCCATCAGAGACGAGAATGGAAAGATAGTAAATGATGAATCGTGCGTGCTGAAGAGATGGAAAGAGTATTTTGAAAGTTTATTTGAAAGATCGGCGATAGAGACACCGATAGCTGAAATGAATGGTAACGATAGCAATGATGAAAGCGTTATTGGCGTGGATGAGATCGTGAAGGCACTTGGAAGTATGAAAGTAGGTAAGGCTGCAGGATATGATAGGATTACAGTCGAAATGCTGAAGGCTGGACAGGGCATCATAGTTGGTCAGTTGCAGCGGTTATATAACTTGTGCTGGAGCACCGGCCGAGTACCTAATGACTGGGCCACAGCTGTAGTTGTGCCTCTTTATAAAGGAAAAGGCTCGCAACAAGATTGCAAAAACTATAGAGGCATAAGCCTTCTCAGCATTGTTGGCAAATTGTATGCAAAGGTACTTATTGAAAGAGTTATGGAAGTAATCGACAAGAAAATATGGGATGTACAAGCGGGATTCCGAAAGGGTGTGGGATGCACGGATCAGGTTTTTTCCTTGCGAAGCATAGCCGAAAAGTTTTTGGCCAAAGGTCAAATGGTCTATTGCGCATTCGTGGATTTGGAAAAGGCTTACGATAAAGTGGTGAGGAATGAAATGTGGTCGGTGCTGTCAATGAATAGGGTGGACAGCAGCCTCATTCAAGCTCTGAAATCCCTTTATGAGGATTCTAGAGCTTGTGTGAGGATAAACGGGGCATACACTGACTGGTTTACCATCGAGAAAGGTGTTAGACAGGGATGTGTAGCGTCGCCGTGGCTGTTTAACCTCTTCATGGACAGTTGTTTGCAAGATTTAAAACATAGTGACTGCGGATTAAGGATGAATGGGTTACTCGTCAAATGCCTCCTTTATGCTGATGATCAGGTAATACTTGCATCTTCAGCGGAGGAGTTGCAGGAGATGGTAGCAATCGTGCATGGTGCGTTAGAGAGGAAAGGAATGAAAGTGAATGTAAGAAAAACGAAGTTATGGTTTTTGAAAATGAGGAATGCGTTACGGCTTGTAATGTTTTGATCGATGGACAATGAGTGGAACAAGTGAATGAGTTTGTTTACTTAGGTACGTTGTTTACAAGGGATGGTAAGAATGAAGAAGATATTGAAAGGAGAGTTCATGCAGGTAAAAGTGTGAATGGAGCTCTGAAAGCGTTTATGAACAGTCAAAACGTGTCCAAAAAGGCACGTTTGGCTGTACATAGAGGTGTGTTAGTGCCTACCCTTATGTATGGTAGTGAAAGTTGGGTATGGCAGAAGAAATTTGAAAGTAAAATAAATGCTGTAGAAATGAGAGCACTGAGAAGTATGTGTGGTGTGTCTTTGACCGACAGAGTAAAGAATTGTGTGATACGAGAGTGGTGTGGGGTAAAAGAAGATGTAGTGACAAGCATTGAGAAAGGCATGTTAAGATGGTTTGGGCACATGGAGAGGATGGATGACGATAGACTGACAAAGAAGATATATAAAGCAAGTGTGAATGGAACAGGACATAGGGGAAGACCTAGGCGGACGTTCTCTGACCAGATTGGAGACATCCTGAAAAAAGGACAAGTCAGAAGTACCCTTAACAGAAGAGCATGCATGAGAAACTTGATGGGAGTGAGTGAAGCAAGTGGGGTATGTCAGGATCGTTGCAAATGGCGTTCTGTAGTCTCTGCATACCCCTCCGGGAAACAGGCGTGAGTCTATGTATGTATGTATTTGCAAAAAAAGTATATGTATGTTTATCCACTATCTAGTAACCATAGTAAGTAAGTAATTATTTATTTGCAGACATTGAAGACCATAAAATTAAATTTTACACATTGACATCAAAACATAATTAATAGATAATAACAGAAATAAAATAATTAAAATATATCACAAATTACATAAAAAATATAACTCAATAAACACACATAAAAATCATTAAAAGGCATAATAATAATAATTATAATATAATAGGATCAAAACCTCTGCCTACCCCTTCGGGGAAACAGGCGTGAGTCTATGTATGTAAGTATGTATGTAACATAATAGGCATGAAAATAGAAATTCACGTAAAACTATCTAGAGCTGACCTGTGTGTGCAGTCTCACCCGTTGACCAAGCATCGGGCAGTCCCACCGGTTACTCAATGCCTTCAACATGCCGTGCGTGCTGATATCTGTTCTGTGCCGGAGAGAAGCGCATCGTTTTCGAATGATGGCATAAAAATCATCTACTCTCGCATCGGCAGACATACCCGAAGCGCTACAATACCGCGGCAGCGCCACAAGCATCCTGAAGGCATTGTTATACTGTACACGCAGGCGCTATATGCCTTCTACGTATACTCGACCCAAATGCTGCAGGTGTAAAAAGTCTGACATTAGGCTAAACGTAACAAGACTCTGCAAACCTACGGGCCAGCATATTACTTCGAACAGACAGCGCCCTACTCTCTCTCGATATCTAAATCGTCGCACAGGTCCTCAGTGACCCAGTGGCCCAGATACTTAAATTTTGATACTTGCTTCAAGGGTGTACCTGCTAATGGGATGCATGGAACGTTTAAGTATCTTCTGGAACCACCATTGAAAACAAGTACCTCACTCTTAGTAACATTATACCTAAGCCCATAAGTCACCGCATAGTTCTCACAGACCTTCAGCAAATGTTTTAATGCTATGCAGACGATATGGTCTTGCTGAGCCCATCAATCAGTGGATTGATGGGCGCAGCAAGACCATATCGTCTGCATAGCTAATGTTGTTCATAGCAACTCCGTCAATATGACATCCGACACCAGTATTGCTGAGCTCAATAATCAGTTGGTATATATAAAAATTTAAAAATTGAGATGAAGTGATTCCCCCCTACCTCACCCCACATTCCAATCTATATTGTTCGGTCATAGTCCCGGCCCATCTAACTTTGTTTATTTGGTTCTCATACCAGAATCTTAACCATATTTTTTATCACTTTTTTGACATCTTTAGTGGATTAATTCAATCCCCGCGCCATGCTCATATTAGCGCCAGTCACCCCTTGCATCACATAACCAGTAGAGGAATTTTCCAAGGCCTTCACACATGCTACTTTAAATTGGTCTACAAACATATTAGCGATTTGTGTGGGATCCTGTTCACCACCAACACTTAATTACAAGCTTGGCTTAGTTAGGGACTAGATGGTGATGTGTGAATGTGGTAGGATATAAAAAAATGACAGAAAATGTGTTAAAAGTTGAATGGATATGGCGTTAAGAATTAACATTGTTCAATGTTGAAAATCGTTAGATACAATTCTTGCGTTACCGACTGAAAGGCAACGCACATCCGAAACTGTTGGGCGCAAAAAGCTCAAAAGCGCGCATGTTTCTTGGATACCGTATGGGTACACTACTATGGGATTGCCCAATATTCAGACGAGATCGGTCAGAAACGGCTAAACTAAAAAAATAATATTGTGCGGACGTAGCTGCTCATGGCATTGAGTACACATACCTACAGGCGTAAAATATCATCTTTTGAAGTTATTAGTTATTACGAAAATAAATCACATTACATGATGAGCAATTGTAAGATGAGGAATTACTGACTATTTGAACACAAGTACGGAGGTTAATGAAAATAGCGAGGAAATGCCCTTAAAATTTACAAAGACAGAATTTGCCCGAATCATATATAAATTGGACCCAAAAAAGTCACCAGGATACGATCTTTTTACAAACCGTATAATAAAAGAAATACCAGAATCAGGCATAACTTTTCTGACGTTATTTTTTAACGCCATGACAAGACTACAGTTCTTTCCCCTGGAGTGGAAGGTTGCGCAAATTATAATGGAACTGAAACCAGACAAACAACCAGAAGAAGCAAAACCATCCAAAATATTTGAATGTCTACTGCTATAAAAAAATCTACCTACAATCAAAGAAAAAGGACTAATTCCTGACCACCAGTTTGGGTACCTACCGCAATAAACACGCTACTGTCGACCAAGTACACAGACCAAGTACTAGTGCATTTTTGGACATATCACAAGCGTTTGACCGCGTTTGACATGCAGGTCTGCTTTTTAAATTAAGAACGCCCTACCTAATCACCTGTATGGAATACTAAAATCGTTTCTACAACAGCGCCACTTTATGAAGTGGCGATGTTGTTGAAACGATTTTAGTACAAATTGGGGAAGTACGTAGTATACTACGTACTTCCCCAATTTGTACTAAAATCAGCAGCGATAGCTGAGTGGAGAGACCGACAGACTGCTACGCAGAGGGTCCCAGGTTCGAATCCACGGCACGCACCAATGACATTTTGGAGTTAACTGGGTATTAAATTGTTATTTATCGCTTGCTAATCGGTGAAGGACAACAATGTGAGGAAACCTGCATATCTGAAAGTTCTCCATAACGTTCTCGAAAGACATGTGAAGTCTGCCAACCCGCCTTTGGTCAGCGTGGTGGACTATGGCCTTACCCTTCTCATAGTGAGAAGAGGCCCTCGCCCAGCAGTGGGACAGTATAAAGGGCTGATGATGATGATGGGGAAGTACTGTCTGATCTTTGTCCCATTGAGGCAGGAGTGCTACGGGGTAGCGTACTGGGTCCCATAATCTACTTACTGTTCACTGCAGACTTGCCGACATCCGAATCACTAACTAGTGGGACCTTTGCTGACGATACCGCCATACTAGCTGCACATAGTGACCCAAGAATTGCCTCACAAATACTCCAAGAAGGACTAAATTACATATCAGACTGGCTTAAAAAGTGGCAGATAAAAACCAACGAAACCAAATCAGTCAACGTTACGTTTACTTTAAGAAGAGGATCCTGTCCTCCAGTCACACTAAACAACATTGAAGCCCCACAAGCAGATCATGAGAGATATCTTGGATTGCATTTAGACAAAAGACTTACCTGGCAAAAACATATTTTCACGAAAACACGAAATCTTTACTGGCTCATAGGGCGACAGTCTCAGCTATCTCTCGAAAACAAAATACTATTTTCATGGCAATACAAAAGCCCACCTGGACGAAAAATTATGGGGCACCGCATCTCACTCAAATAGAGAAATCATACAGAGGTTCCAAAACAAAGCTCTGCGTATGATAACCAACGCGCCCTTGTTTGTACCCAACGAACTATTACACCATGACCTACGAATGTCCACTATGAAGCAGGAGATGGTACGCCATACCAAGTCCTACAAATATCGAATCCAACAACACCCAAATACTCTGGCATGGTCACTAATGGATAATAACAACAAAGCGTGACGATTAAAGCGTAAATTACCCCAAAACCTAATCCGATCATAGTTAATATAACTACTGTCTAAACAATGCGGATGTGACACAGGTCACATACTGAACGAGTCAGCAATAGCACCAACCAACATACTTCTGAATGTCCCACAAAGGAGACAGTTTGTAGTAATTGAACAAAAAAAAACATTATGAGCACTGAAAGGAAATAATAGGACACACAAAGAAATGGTTTTAACTGAAATATATCAAAATATTTTTGACGACCAACTTTCACGTGCCCTATGAAAAGGCTATGAATAAAATAAATTATAATATATGTAGATCTAACACACACACAACAAGAATCTCGATTCTCATTATTCAATCTGTAGAATATTTCTTATAGCACCAGGGGAGGATATGGGGACGAGGAAAAATATATCCAAAATAAAATTATAAACGCAAAATGCCTAAACCGTGTAGGGGTATAAGTAGATGTTGTGTCGTGGTAAAATGAATAATCCATAAAACAGAAATATATATGCTTTACTGGTACCAGTTACTAAATATAAATACAATATGTGTACGACCTAACCAAATGAGTGAAGGGAGACGACTGCTGCGCCGCGCTAAGGTACACAATATTACATCTTGTATATAATTTGTAACGTCACCAGCCGCTACAATATTCCCGCCTTTATTAAAAAAAAAGGAATTAAAATTTTAAACAATCTAAAAAAATCTGAAACAAATATAACAAACAATCTACATACATAAAATAATACAAGTTAGTACCAGGTGCTAGCGCTCGAATTGCGTCATATCACTCATAAGTCATAACATAAACACCTGTAGGTACGCATCAAGGTACCGGAGCGCTAGTCCCGAGAATGCAAACTAAGCAGACACTAAGTAAACTGATTTTATACGTGGACCTTTATGCAATGCGAGTCTATTTGTAGAACGATGTAATGAATAAAAATTGACTAAACTATTCCAAAAACACAATTGCCGCTTGCCGCCGTTTCTATCGAACTTCCTTTGCTCTTCGTAAGCCGCTTGTACATAGAGCTAGTCGTACGAAGAAGCAAATACGTTCACCGGTTCTGCCAGCGATCTTCACTAAGTTGTCGGGGCAGTTATGAGGGACGACAGGGTGCGCTTTCCACAACTGAGCGGTATCCATCCTCGCCTCCAAGTGTGACGAGCCGCTTCGACGCGTGCACTGTCCCGTTGAGTGCCACCGCCGGTCCCGTGTCGATCCCGTCCTCGGAGAATGCTGCGTCTTGTCGTCTTGGTGCGGAATTCTGCCTCGCCACCAAGGTCAATACGCCTTACGCCGTATGCCTCGACGTACGCACTGTCCTGCAAAGTGCCGCCTCCGTCGTGTGCCGCTCCGGTATTCGCCTGCTGCTCATGATCGCTGTTATCGGCAAATCGTCGTGTACCTTGTTCCAAATTTGGGTAGCACGTGTCCTGGCTCTGATGTTCTCCGCAGTTAGGTCGTAAGCCCTTTTTGGTCTTAGGAAAAAGGGCGAGTCGCCTCCCAAGACTCCAGGATGTCTCCGTGTCCAGGCTGCTTGGCTGCACGCTGTTGCCACGGTGCACATGCGTTTATTTGATTCCGCTGACCATGTGCATGTGCGTCGATGCCGCGTTGCCGAAACTGAGCCGAAGGTTGCGCGTTCGATGTCAGGGGTCACCAATGTAGGGGTATAAGTAGATGTTGTGTCGTGGTAAAAGAAATAATCCATAAAACAGAAATATATATAAATAAATAAATAAATAAATAAATAAATATTTATTTCTGTCACCAATGGCACACACTTAAAAAGTAGACAAAAAAAATTAAAATAAGATATTACAAACTTAAAGCACTAAACTAAATTATGACAGAAAATAAAAAAAACACAAAAGTAACATATGATTATACAGCTACTGATTATTAATTGGTAGAATATTATTGCTGGTCACTGGCAACCCTATGCGTACCCGGCCGACCAATCGAACGAATCGATAGACAGCGGAAACGGTGCTGATATACAATAATAAATTATTGTCAGTGACACAGTGAACAATCTATAATCATTTAAATTTATTTATAAATTAAGTTTTAAATAAGACGTGGAAGTGTGTGTCTCATCAGTGCCAGAAAATGGACAACGCTCAGTATACGTTGCGGTTATTAAGCCGCAACACTGGTATTCTGCGCAATCCATTTTATTGGCGTCGGCGCCGGAGTGTCTATTCAAGTAGACTAAAATATATTACATCGTTGTGTAAAATGTACGAATATATATAATATAATAAATAAATTTAAATAAAATGAGTCAAATGTGGTGTCAAAAGTGGAACCCTACGTGTAATAGTGTAATTTTATTAAATAGTAAGCGTCAGTGTGCTATATGTACCTAGGTACCTAGGTACTTAGGATTAGGACTACATTTTGCGGCTTGTCTGCACCCTGATTGTAGAAATTAAATATGACCAAATACATCATTTAACGGTAGGTAAGTAATTGTATTTTATAATATGCATTGATATTCAGTTACTCTTGAAGTAAATAGAGTGCCTAATAATTACAATAAAACTGTTTTGCCATAGGACCAGAAGACAACCGACGACCATTATGCCAGTAAACAACGCAACCTTCAAACCCACGTTTAGATAAACTATATAATTATGCTGCTACAACACAGGAATTTGAGATCTGAACCAACACCTGACGGCCATATCCAATAAGGTGAGTTGGTATTTGAGTATTGCATATAGCCATCAAGTGTAATGAGACTAATAGAAGATAGTGAATATACAATTAATATAGTGTAGATAGATTAAGGTATTTTATTTAATAAATGTATAAATTACAAGTGTACTTTATATAAATATAATATTATGTATACATGAAGCAAAATATAGTTAATTAGCTTTTTGTGTTTCTAGCAAATGTTTTTTTAGATGTAAAGCAAAGCTATTTTTGGATTTAAGGCTGCGGATTGGTGGTGGAAGATCATTCCAGCAGTGGGTTGCAGCATATTTGAAACTACCTCTGAAGGCAGCAGTCCTGTGCTTGGGCATGGATAGTGGATTACTGACTAACCTCACCATATACTTGGTCTGAGTATCTCTCCAGCACAACTTGTCATACAGGTATTTAGGTGTTTTTGTTTGAATTACTCCAAAGAGTAGAGATGCAAGGTGTAGCCTTCTTCTGGCTGTCATGTTTAGAATATTCAGTTCATTCAAAAATGGTGTGACATGGCTGCGCTTTGGGACATTTGCACAAAATCTTGCACAGGCATTTTGTATGCGCTGTGTAAGCCGAGCAGTACGTGATAATAAACATGGCCCATAGACAGCATCACAGTAGTTCAGCCTGGATAATACCAAACTGTCCACCAATTGCTTCCTGACGGGTATACTGAGATATTTTCTTATGTTATATAGTATTCGAAGCCGGTAAAAGCAATTACTTGCAACCCTGCCTATGTGGGCCTCAAAATGCAGCTCAGGGTCCATAGTTAGTCCTAAATTACAAACACTATCCACTCTTTGAATTCTATTGTTCATCACCAGCACTTCAGGATTCGCTGAGAGTTTGAGTGACCTGTTGTTTGCTACCCAGCACCATAAACTTGGACTTTTGGGGGTTTAGGGTTAAAGAATTTCGTTTTGACCATTCGGTGATTCTTTGTAGGTCTTGATTTATCTTTTGAAGAGCCAACGATATTGTGGTTGGTTCAAAAGAAAGATACACCTGCAAGTCATCTGCATATACGTGGTACTTACAGTGTATGAAGGACTGCACCACATCAGCACTATAAATTAAGTATAAAAGTGGCCCAAGAATTGATCCCTGAGGCACTCCTCTGTCAACAATACGCGGCTCCGAAGGCGTCCTACTACCAGGAATCTCAACAGTTTGGGTTCTGTTTGTTAAGTAGCTGTCAAACCACTTTACCGCATCCACCGAAAACCCATAGTAGGAGAGTTTTGACAGCAGCAGAGTTGGGTCAATTGAATCAAATGCCCTGGAGTAGTCCAACATGACCAGTAGTGTACCCTCCCCCCTATCTTGAGCCTCCAGTATATTGCCCACAACGTCGCACAAAGCTGTAGTAGTTCCCCGTTTCTTGCGGAAACCTGACTGTAAGTCAGGGAGGATGTTGTTGTCCTCTATAAATGACACTACTTGAGAATATACTACTTTTTCCAATACTTTGGATAGACATGGCAATATACTAATGGGGCGCAGATCCTTTACAGACTGTGGGCTGCTGGTCTTGGGAATGGGCCGCACAACTGCGCATCGCCACAACGCAGGGAATGTGTTGGTTTGAATAGACCTGTTTATGATATCTGTTATCGTCTTCAGAGTAGCTGGTAGTGAGATCATTTCTATACTGATGCAATCAATACCCTGCGCATTAGTGCCTATGGTTTTCAGATACTGCAGAACAGTCTCTTCTGCCACTGGCTGTAATTTAAAGGAGGCTGTTCCATACCTGTGATGTTCCAGGTATGACAACTGTGAGATATCTAACTTAACCTCGCCAGGCACATCCAAAAAAGACATATTAATGGCATCCGGGTCATCAAAAGTCTTAAGTAGGGATCTTTCGGTGTGGTCTGGCAGTATGTCATACTTTAACTTCTTCCATAGCTGATTTGGATTTTGCAAGTTGTTATTAATGTGCTTTGTGAAAAATGCTTTTTTTTCTGAGCTAAGGGCAAAGGTGGCCTGATGTTTTAAATCCAAGTAGTATTTCTTTTTGCTCTCATTATTCCTGAACTTATGGAATTGTTCTCTGGCTTCATCTCTCAGTTTAAACAAGAGTCTGACATTGGGTGTAATCCAGGGTGTAGGTCTGTCCTTAACTACCAATGTTTTGGTTGGAGCATGTAAATCATACAATACCTTAATCCAGTAATTAAAGGAGGCAACCATACTATCAACATCACACATACCACTGATACTGGACCATGGGATTGAGGCTAGGTCAAGCAGAAAATACTCCTCCAATATGTCCCTTATAGGGCGGAAAACAATAGATTTAGGGCAAGGTTTTGATTTTCTCAACAGAGACTCACAGGTGACAAAAGCGTGATGGCCAAGGTCGCTATTGGAGTCTACCACAATGTTTTGTACACTTAAATCAGTGCATATGACGTCTATTAGTGTACTGCTCTCTCCCACATGGTGTGTTGCTGCCGACACAACTTGCCTTAGACTAAAAGTAGCTAGAAACTCATTAAAAGCTCTTGTTTTGGAGTTACTAATATCTAACATATTGATGTTGAAATCTCCTAGAAGTATCAGACTATTGTATGGGGCTAATGAGCTAATACTCTCTGTTAGTCCTTCAAAAAACCTATCAATATTAAACCAAGGTGGACGGTATGCTGTACCAATAAGTAACTTCTGGCCATTAACTGTTGTAATCAGCCACAACTGCTCAATATCTGGCTGTTCAGGATGGGGTTTCACTCGCGCATTAATGCCTGTCTTGATGTAAAAAGCTACACCTCCACCTCGACCAGACTTTATGCTAGTTGGTCTAGGAATATGCTTGAGCCTGTAGCCTGGCACACAGGGAGCGCGTCCCTCTTCACCCGGTCGCAGCCATGTCTCATTAACAGCTAGTATGTCAACGGCATGCCGGTCCATTGAGATTAAAAATTCATCTTGATTTGTTGCTAGGGAGCCAGCATTGAGTAAGCCAAATTTTAAACACTTACTATTTGTCATTTTGTGTGTATGGAAAAACAATGTACTGAATGTATTGTGTATAAAATTGATACATGTTAGCTGTGTTTGTGTTATAGTCGATAGTAGTAGGCACATGTACATAAATTATTAGATATACTGTGTAAATATTATATATGTGTCTTGGATTTGTGTAAATAGAAAAGCAATTGTGTATTGACTTCTGTGTAGGATAATGTAACATTAATATAGTTATAGGTAAATATAATGCAAAGTGAGTAGTATGATTAAGTGTGAATATAAGGTAGTATGTATAGATAAAGAAAGAATTTTGTAGACAGTAATAGCCACTAATGAGACACACAATTTCCATTACCAAGAAAATATTATGTGGTAAATTTTTCACAAAGTGTATGGAAAGAATAAAGCCAAACCTCTTATAATTAATTACATCAGAGAACCTTTTGTGGAGACACATTTGTTGGTGTAATGATACTTTGTATGTCTGTTTCAGACCGTATTTGTCTGGTTGGGTCCCCTGGCTTGCGGCAAGCGAGTATACGCCCTCGTTTGGTCCACACGAACCTCCACGCTACGCGCTCCGCAGCTTCCCTGGCTCGACGAAACAACTGGCGATTTGTTTTAGTAAGGCGCTCATGTAGATAGAAGCGCTTCGCCGGTCCCGCCATGTCCAAATCCGCCGTGGTTGCTCCGCGCCTCACTCGAGCGTTTTTAAGCAGCTCGTCGCGAAGGTCGCGCCTGGCCAGGCGTACGACGATAGAGCGTGGCCGCAGCTCCGTAGGCCCTTCCGGGCTCCCCGCCTTCAATTGTCGTCGGCCAGCCCGCTCCGCGCTCACAATGTCTCGAACCTCCAGACTGACACCTAGCTTTTTCCCTATGGCCATGACGACATGAACCGGGTTCTCCGAGTTAACCTCCGGTAAGTTGTTTATTTCAATGTCGTTGGCTAAAAGGTCCTGCTCTCGATCATTGAGTTGCTGGCGCAGCTCGTCTATGGCGGTATCCACTTTCTCAGCGACAAGCGTACGCTGTTCCAGAGTCTCTAACCTCTTTTCGAGGCCCTCCACTCGCTCATTATAAGTGAGGACCGTGCCCCGCAGTGACGCTAATTCGTCCTCCATATGTCTCCTAAAAGTGCTGAGTTCCTCCCGGACAGCTCTTAACTCGCTGATAATAGCGTGGTACTCAGGGCGGATGTTAGGAGACGACTCCCGCGAGTTACCAGCCATACTGCTACTGTTCTGAGTATCTTCGATATCATCCGTATGCATAGAACCGCCAGGTGTAACTTCATCGTTGGAGGTGCCTGATGTAGGAGGGTTAGGCTGGCAGCTTGCTGATCTGACAGGCGTTTCGGCCTTGTTGTCCCTTGCAATATTCTTCCTGCACTCGGGGCAACGCCAATCGGGTGCCACGACCGACTTTGCAGGAAAACCAACACAAGCTCGGTGATAGTATGCCTCCCCACACTTTGAACCGCAGCACCTAGCCCCCTCTATCGGCTTTAGAAAGCGACCACAAGCCGCGCACTTAGCCATAATCGATAGCAAACTCGAAACAGGCTTTGTAAGTAGTACCGGGTAGTTTTCCTAGATGGCGTTATTCTACCGAATTGTAAATATATTGGGTATTATTTATTTAAAGAGTTTATTATTAACGCTGCAAGTGTAGAGCACCAAGATAGTAATAACGAACGCACTGTATGTATAAAGCACTATGTAGATTGTTTCTAAATATATTTTCACTTAATTTTATGTTAGTTAAGGGTAGTTCACAGATATTGTTTATAGAAATTTGTTTGATAATTAAGTTTTGTTTATAGCACTTCACGGAATCGCAGGATAACACTTGTGCCTATTCCACGAACTATTATTTATGTTTATATAGCGAAATATATGATGTTTGTACACTAAAACGATTTTTCTTTGCTTATTTATACAGAGCGTATGACAGTACTCGGCGCCGTACGTCAATGACCTATATGCTTTACTGGTAACAGTTACTAAATATAAATACAATATGTGTACGACCTAACCGAATGAGTGAAGGGAGACGACTGCTGCGCCGCGCTTATACAATATTACACCTTGTATATAATTTGTAGCGTCAGCAGCCGCTACAACCGTATTCTCTTTCGAGGCAGGGGTATTTAATCGTCTGTTAAACATGTGATGAATAGTTGAACTGTACATTTCTTGCCTGTTATAAGTGCAATAATTAGTTATATTTCTTTATATGTATTCTGCTTACCCTACACATCGCAAAAGCACAACTTGATATAAGCCTTGCTTTTGAAGCCTTAAAGATTTGAGTACCTACGTAATTCAAACGACTAATTACTACACCAGCCTATTAATGAAATCTTCCCTTCAAAAATCACTGACTATCCAAAACTACATACATTTATAGATATACGAGTATGTACATTTTAGATACTACATTCATACGTAATAACATTCTTAAGGCTGAACTAACCTAAATTCTAACACCAGGAAACCACAAAACACAGTCAAATATTATTCGTACTCCATGGCTTGAGATTCAAAGATCTCAAATTGAGGCCTATAAGTTTAAGAATAATTATAATAATTAATATGCTACTTCACAACCATAATAATGCGTTTGGCTTGTACACACTCGTATTTTCTCTAGAAAAGCTTTGTATAAGTAAGGATTATGGTTATGACTCAAGGATTACCAAGTATTGAATGCTTCTGTTTGGATTTCATTTCTTCCTCCTGTTTTTGATTCGGTTGACCCAGTCAAGTAGATAGAATCGACCGGTTCTGCAGTCTGTTATACTAGTTCTTTTCGTAAAAGTAAGCGCATTTTTCATTACATCAGGCGCAAATGGTGTTAATCAATACCACATTATTTTGTTACTGCGTCTGAATGTTATTAATATACCCACGAACATTGGAACTAATAAAGATTTGTAAGTACACAAACTGCATCTTATTCTTTTAATGATATTTAAGAGTACGACCAAAAATAATTTTTTACCTTACTTTTGAAATCGTGAAACTCATTTACGTCTTTTATTTTGAACAGTATTTACTTTATGAATCGTAATTAAAACAAACACGATATATTATTGCAATTCCAGCTTAAATTTAAATCCAATGGTAGGGGCCACAGCTACTATAGTGTCTCCCGGATGGGGTTCAATTCCGCACGTACCGTCCGAATCTTTGTTCCAATTCATACTCGAATGTCCGCCAACAATTATTTGCGTTGTAAACATGATTAATGTTCCTTAGAAGATAGCTGATAACCATTTTCAGTTTGATAATTCGTAGTATTACTATCTAATATATAAAATTCTCGTGTCACAGTTTTCGTTCCCATACTCCTCCGAAACGGCTTGACCGATTTTGATGAAATTTTTTGTGCTTATCCGGTATCTATGAGAATCGGCCAACATTTATTCGTCACAAAAAAAAAATTTGCAAAACAACGTTTGCCGGGTCAGCTAGTTTCATATAAAATTACTACTCGTATTTCATTATAGTAACATTTCTATTGACCAAATGGCTATTATAATTCAGGCAATATACATAGCTATTCAGAAGACTTTTCAAGGCTTAGCTCAACTTAACGTGGTGCGTATTCAAGCGGCGTAATTAAAATAATTATACTCTTGACATGGTCTCGGTCTCATTACAAAAAAATCAGTTCAGATATTTCTAATTTCGAATGTCAAATGCGTGTCAATTTGACAGTTAAAATTGTCAAACGTCACAACTGAAATAGCTAGTGAAGTTTGGAACGCCATTTGTAAAATGTCACTAGAAGACCCGTGCTGGTCCACAGCATATTTTAATATTGTAAAAAAGCTCTTACATAAAGGTATGATAAGTACATTGTAGCCTTATCTAATAAGTAAAAAGGTGATATTCTTACCAAAAATATATAATTATATCACCAAACTTCTTTTCTCACAACATTGGCTTTTCGTTGCACCTTAGGTATCGTGAAAAATTGTAGTTATGGTAGAAATGGTAGTTTTGGTAGCAGTCGTAAGTAAATCTGCTACCAAAACTACCATATACGTCAAAAATACAATGTCTACCAAGACTACTATTCCTACCGAAAAAAATATTCCTATCAAAACTACTATTTGTACCAAAACTACTACTCATACTAACACTATCATATCAATTTTTTTTTTAAAACTACTATTTCTACGAAAACAAAACTACTATTCTTACCAAAGCTAAAATTTCTACCATAACTACCACTTGTAATATAATTATAAGACAATAGTACTATGAGTCCGAGTCCGCAGTAGAACCAAAGTCGCCGACATAGCTCTCCGGATAGCCAAGCTGAAGTGGCAGTGGGCAGGGCACATAGCTCGAAGAACCGATGGCCGTTGGGGCAGAAAGGTTCTGGAGCGGCGGCTAGGTACTGGACGACCCAGCAGAGGTAGGTCCCCCGCAAGGTGGACCGACGATCTAGTCAAGATCGCGGAAGGCGGTTGGATGCGGGCAGCTCAAATGCGCTGTAATATGTTCCACATAAAAAAATATTAAGATGCCCGAAGAAAGTCCGTAATTTACCCGTCTATAGGGTTGATTTTCCCAACATTAGGCGGAAATTTCACTACATTTGGGGAAAATTCCTCGGGTCGCGGGTATACTGACGTCGTTACCGCGACCCCGTCATGAGGGTCGATAGAGGAACACCGCGGTGTTTTAGTGGGTAACCGCCCAAACATCTAGGGGGGAGAGCCGAGCCACACACCCTCCCTCCACCTGCCACAAACTCGGTACAGAGTTGGCGGAGGGGTCCCTTTGTGGGACAGTCCGTAACTGGATTTCATCGCGTTACAAAAAAAGGGGAAAAATTCCTCAACATCAGAGATCAGTTCACCCAACATTAAGGGTTAACTGGTAACATTCGGGGAATATTACCTGCCATCAGTGATAATTCACTATAGTGATAATTTGACCAACATCGGATATAATTTTACACACCACCACACTCACACCCGTATGAAAGTAAGGCAAGGTCACCTTAAGGAGGCGTAACGTTTTTTCCTGGCAGTTACCGCAAGGAACTTATTAGATGCCATAAAAATATTTTTGAATTTAGAACCGTCCATGTAGAGAGAAAGCAATGGAATCTTAAGAAATTTATAGGAAAACTAGCTGACCCAGCAAACGTTGCTTTGCATTTTTTTTTTTTTTATAAATAGATGTTGGCCGATTCTCATAGATACCGGATAAGCGCAAAAAATTTCATCAAAATCGGTCAAGCCGTTTCGGAGGAGTATGGGAACGAAAACTGTGACACGAGAATTTTATATATTAGAAGATAGATATTGAAAAATAAGTTCAATGTCCACACCGATCTTCCTTCAAACTTACCCAATTTAAATGAGCATACCTTCAAATGAAAGAGCTCTTTTCAGCGCATGTTTTAGGCCTATAACGAAACGCCTACCTCAATGAGAACCAGATATATAGAAGCAGAAAGTCATTGACTACGACTACAAAAACGTAAAAAATGTATGGGAGAAAACTGTTTTTGCATATAACTTGATGAATGTGCAAGTTAGGTAATTTCTAATGCTTGATGACAAATCTATGCAGCGAGAGCTTTCATTTAAAAAAAAATCATGCGAATCGGTTGCGTAGAACGGGCTGGCCGACTCGTATTATAAAACACAAATTCTTTTAATATATAGATATCGTTGTATTTTTTTAATTGCTGTAAGCTGCCAGTCAGCCGTAACTGACTTGGCAGAATTTACAAATGCAACTGAACAGCTGAATATTGATAGGCTGATGGATTTTACAATTTCGATTGTGATTTCTATTCTGTCTCTAATCATTCATTAAAAATTTTGAAGCTTGTCGCCGCATGTGTTAGAATTATGTTGATTTTTTTTAAATATCTTTATTTATATTCGGTTTTAACTAACTAACTTGGCAACTAGAAAGAAACCAGATAATCACGAATGATTTCATAGGTAGCCCAAATAAATGTAGGGACGGCGCATTGTTTTTTTAAGACACGTTACGTCAAGAAAATCTTTCCAATGTGCTGTTCAACTAATTTATTTCTTATTAGCTAAATGATGTCTAGGTAAATTGCTATATAAACTGACCCACTGCTGGGCACAGGCACAATTCCCAAAGAAGAAAATTATGGTACAGTCCACAACGCTAAGTGCTGGTTAAAAAATTTGCAAGTCATTAGAAAATACTTGAGAAACGCAGGTTTATCGTTTAGCAAGCGATACTCAAAATGTATTATATTCGACTTCAAAAAGTCAATGGTTCACGCTGTAGTTTTAAACTGTAGGTATCTCCACTGCGCTATCGCTATATTTTTACACATATTTATTTAATTATTGCTGATTCTCACTTAATTAATTCAAACCTTAAAGAAAAAGGTGTTGTCTAATAAAAATATGATCTCAAAGAGACTGGACCGCTAGTCTAGAAATAATACACGAACAAGATCCTTATCTCAGTTAATGAACCACCCACATACCGTAAAGGAGCTTTCTATAAAAAAATCATTACAGGACACAAAGGTAGGTTCAGACGTGCATAGCCTTTAAAAGGCTTTTCAGACGACTTATTATGCGGAGGTTTTCGAGGAAAAACTTCCGTTGATTTTTTTTCACCAGTTTTAATTTCACTACTGTGGTGCGTCTTAAATGGTGAGTGTGGTAACGCAAACAAAAACCAAAATTATCAGGTTCCATACCTTTGTCTTCGATTCATCTTTACGTTGCAGTCAATAACAAAACATCCAACTTATTTAACCAATATTATAAACAAATGATAAAGACGATGACTATGAAGCAGCGACAGCCGAGTGGAGAGACCGACAGACTGCTATGCAGAGGGTCTCGGGTTCGCATCCACGGCACGCACCGATGACTTTTCGGAGTTAAGTGCGTTTTATATTGATAATTATCGCTTGCTTATCGACGAAGGAAAACATCGTGAGGAAACCTGCATGTCTGAGACTTCACCACAATGTACTCGAAAGACATGTGAAGTCTGCCAACCTGCACTTGGCCAGCGTGGTGGGCTATGGCCTTACCCTTCTCATAAGTGAGAAGAGTCCCGTGGCCAGCAGTGGGACAGTTTAAAGGGCTGATGATGATGACTATAAACAGATTCTCTTTCATCTTGTATGCTAAAAAGCAGTTCTGTGTATAACGCTGATGCAGCAAGGAAACACAAAAATAATCTCAGTCTCCACACTCATGGTGTCATAGGCAAAAGTTCTGTGTTTTGCCTTTGAAGCATAGCAATCAAGCCAAGACTCTTTCGATAACAACGTCCAGGCGTCTAATACACAAATGTAAGAGGCCTGGACATCTTCGTAAAAGACTCCACTAGATTTTCACTAGATTTTCGGTACTCGCTATAATATATAAAATCTGCCAAAAGGTAAATTACTTGAAAATGCCGCTCCTACTCTTGAAACTTTAACTTTATTTCAAGGGTATCTTTATTTTTATGCGCCTTACCTATAAAATTAATTTACTCGTATTTTTATGTAAAATGTAACTTACAACTTTTTACCCCCAATTTATGTTATATACCTTAAAAACTTTTCTTATTACAATCACGAACAGTTAATTTTATTATTAATCTCAATAAAATCTTGATTAATAACAAAATTCACATCAGATCATCCGAGGTTCAAAATAAACATTTTTAAACTCTTTTTAAACTTGAATTTTTTAATTAAACTTGAACTAATTAAGTAGCTTCTTGAATGGGAAGACTTTGGATATGTTCTCTGAAAGTGCATGAAAGTTGTACATCGTACAGTTTGGTGCTTCTATAAATAATTCTAGGAATTCGTATGTTTTGCTTTTAGTGCTTCTGTGTAGGATACACGAAGTTATGAATGCAGGGTTCAGTTTGATGTGGTGCTGTACGGCCCTATTATCGTACAGTAAGGCCTGGTCTAAATTTAGTCCAAAGTTTAGTCTTGTCCTTAGTATCACGACACATTTGTGTCATCTTCCAAGCGGAGGTTCGGTTTAATATGCTCGTAGTGTCTTCAAATCCTATGACAGATCAGCATAGTGATCATCAATCAACCGAATGATAGCCGCTGTAACATAATGCTGACTGTAGCTTGTAATATTAAGATTTTTTGTTGGAGTAGTCATATTCTACAGTGGAGACCGCGCCTTGTCAAACGTAGTGTAGGACGCACTCCGGCTAGGTGGAGTGACGATATACGCAAATTGACTGGCAGCGGCTGGACACGAAGACCCAAACCAGACTTTGACCCAGAAATATAAAACCATGATTAAACTGCGAACAAAATTAAATTTAGTCTAATTTTTATAATAAAGTATTCATATTATATTAATACTGTTTATACATACGGTCTTAAACGTAAGTAATTTACTTAGGTGAAGTTCTTTTCATATACGAAGTAAATTCAGCTTCAGACATAATGGTATAATTTTCCTCGGCGGCAATAAGGAACACAATTTTAATTAAGTCTTACAAGTAAAGCTCATAATAACTCGACCGTATTTGATGCTTGCATACGAATTTTGTAATACAACGTGGGCCGAGAAATTGAGTGCCTCGAGAAATATTATAAAAATGTAAATAGAATTTATTAAAAAGATACAATTAAGGCAATGCTAGGTATTTTGTTTGATGCTCAGTATTTCCTATGAAAAAAATGTTTAAGTGTTTATTGGGCAGGAGGGTTTATTTTGCTCCGTAGTAACTGTAAATATACTAAATAGCAGCTGTAAACAAATAACGTACAATACTTGGATTCGATACAGTGAGAAAATATATGATCATTGTCCTAGCGTTACCGGTTGCATCCAAGACTTGCACGCCGTGGAGCCCGAGGTCCGTTTACTGGTCTAACCAGATAGGACAGAATATCAACTGTGAGAAAATAATGGAGATTTTAGGAGGCAAGCTGGTAGAGATGTCTCGTATGATATATGCCAAAAAATGTATTTTAGGATATATAAACGAAATACTTGATTTCATCCGTAATACACGAAGGTACATGGTATTTTCTCGAAAACAAATAACCCTGCTTTTGTCTTTGGCTGTGACAGTTGTCAGTGTCAAAGAAATTGTATTTATTCTTCTGTATTTGCTCCTTAGTGGACAGTGTCCTTCAGTTTCTGTTTGATATCAATTTGACATATGTCATTTGATAATTGAAACATACATTGTTCATTCATAACAAAAAATAAAACACTGATATCTTCTTTTTCCGAATTTCCCGAGTGAAAATAGAATAATTTGTAGACTCTGTTACTTACGCCGAATTTTTTGATATATTTTTAATAACTGTACGCTTCAATTTAATTTGAGACATTTTGATGTATGCAGATCTGCCACTGACCTTTATTATTAATGTTATATACTTAAAATGTTGTGCCACTTTTTTGTTCTGCATTACACACTGAAGTGCATCTGAGTGAGAATGACGGTGCACAGTATACAGGTTGCAACAGGACTGCTGTACAGCAGTAACTGCATTTGTTATGATTTTGGGAATAATTTTGGCCATTTCTAAGTTTGGAAGAGAAACGAGGCGGTGTGGCCTATTAGCAACAACGCCATTTATAATAAAAAGAGTAACAGTGTTGCTAGTTATAGTACGAAACAGCTCTGCTATGTTTAGACTTTTCTTTGATGGCTCGTCTCATACTTTCTTTTTTTAACGACCATTCCCACACATGTAGTAATTTTTGCTTTATGTGGGACTTTATAAACACCCAAACAACGAACACAGACTTGAAACAACAATTTGTGGATCACATGTGTTGTTTCTTGTGTAGGTTGAACCCACTATACTCAGTGCAATGTAAAACAGCGAGGCAACAGCTAAAACTATATCATACGTACTGTAATGAGACGAGACCATTGTATTTCATTTATAGTTTATATTACTTTTAAAAACTGATAAAAATTCTTTTGCACAATATAATAAAATATTAGAAGGCCAAATACGTATGTACTTAAATATAATATTTCTAAAACAAACCATTTTACTTAACACCGGTTGCCAGCAAAAATTTTGCTTATTTACCAAAATTAATTCCTGACCACCGTTTTAGGCGACCAAAACCTTCGCTTTCATTTCCTTGGGTAGATTACAAAACATTTTGTAAATCAAAAAACTTCTTAACGAACAATTTATCTAAAAATCCTTCACCGGGAAGACTTTGGAAAACTAATTAATTTATACCTACACTGTGTGACAAGGGATGAAGGGCGATTCAGTCCCTTTGCGGATGATATAAACCTTAAAGCTATAGGCATAAGGTTTATTTTTGATCTTTTCGTGTCGTTTGTTTATTTTGTTTTACATGTTCGTTCGAGTAGGATACATAGGTGTTAATTAGAGTCAGTGAGATAAGGCTTCGTTAGTTCGGGTTCTCGCCTAAATTTATTAAATGTTAGAGATTTGTTAATTGTTTATGTCATTAGAAACGATTGGTAAAAGAGGCCTCCATTTAAAAAGTGGCATTAATTTATCTTGTAATTTTTTGTACAGGTGTGTAATTTTTGAAAAAGTAAAAGTTTTCGTGATTTTTATATACATCATACAAAGTTATTTAACGGGTCTCAATCGCTTAGAATCGTCGGCAACACAGGTACAATCAAACAAGTCGGCGGTGGACCAGTTTGAAAAAAAATCCCATGGCTCGCTCATAGAGTCGAGGCACACTAGAAACCTGTTTTGTATACGAGTGTCAATGTGCGTGTAAAGTAGTACTGGAAGTGACGATGTCTAGCTGAGCGATTCTTGCCCTTATGGTAGTATAGCGGGAAGTTGTTCGACTGTACCTATTTATACTTTAAATAAGTTGATTTTACACGATTAAGCCCCGTTGAATAATTTTGTATAAAGTATGTAATTCGTTTTATTATTATTGGTAAATACTAAATCACACAAACAGCAGCGATAGCCTAGTGGAGATACCAAGAGACTGTCAGGCAGAGGGTATCGGGTTCGAATTCAAGGCGCGCACCACTGACTTTTCGGAGAGTGCACGTTAAGCCGTTAGTCCCGGCTGTTATGAAGATATTTGACAGTCGTTATAGGGTGTCAGTATCTTCTTAATAAACTGACACTAGTCTAAACCATGTTATATCGCTATCCCTTCGGGTTACGGAGGTCTGACAGGCAGTTGGTCTATGGAAAAGCTAATATTCAGCTAAATCCGGTTAGACTAGATGGACCCCAGGTTCAAAATGGGATAACGCTAGGAGGATGAGGATGAGGAAATACTAAGTCACAGTTTTGTCACTCTCATAATATTTGTTCATAATGATCTCCAATGCATTTTAAATCTGAATATTCCTCGTGGGATGGTGGGATCCATGGAGATTTAAACGTACTTATTCGACTTCAGTAAAAGTGTACAATATTTGGTCCGTTATTAACAGTGTCAACTTTGGATACTAAGCAAAACAAGAAACAGAGTAGATACTAAAATCCAATGACTAAGTTCTTCATATTTTTCATCAAACCTCTTACCAAATCAGTCCCATCCACGTCAACATTTTGCTAAAAACCACCTATCTCACTCATCTAAAAATAAAAGTTAGCGAGCACCTTTATGCAAGACTCGAACATTTTTCTTAACGTTCATCTGGGTGACTTGCTAAAACCCGGTTATTAGGAGAAAAGGCAGTCGTTTACTCATCGTTACGGCGTGAGAAAAGTGCCTGTCGATGATGCCTTAAGTCCGGCATTCACAATGCTACACTGGAGGCATTGATTACGGAGGCACTATTTGTAATAAGTTTTAGTTTCTTTTATAAGAAACCTGTCGTAGAAAGTTAGTAAAATCGATGAGTATCGGGGATCTTGGAAAATGTAGAAATACAGTCTTGGAAAATGTACATTGTTGGTATTTGTACGGTGAACCCGTACATCATTATATGTATTACTTTTTAGCCCATTCAGCATTTATCACTAGTTCATCATTTACCTCATAAGTACATTTGTAAGCAAAAATAAATCAGTGATTTTACAGCACTCATCGCGGTTGGTTTCATTTAGCATCACCGCATCTATCACGTATTTTATCATTTTCTCATAACAACAAGTGTAAGACCAAACAGTCTACATTTGTACCTTAAATGTAAGACCTACAGTCTACATTTATTGGTCCTTCGAAATTTTTTTGAAGTGACACCGGTCCTAACTATAATCTCTTATAGAGTGCTTCGCGATAATCCCGACGGATTATTTTCGAACTTACAATTAAACTCAGTGTACGATCAGAGACTCCGTGTCGCGAACTTCGAATAGCAGATACCAGCAGCAGCAGCTTGCAGTCAAGGTTATCAAGCATCAGTCCAAGTAAGAACGTTCCTTTTATTTTATCATGATGGAAGCATCGAGCTCTCGCCAGACTGAATTATTTGAAAGCATCAACAAAATTAAAGTAAATTTTGGCAAGGATCCGCTATCTAGGAAGACTCCGGAATATATTCAAAAGAGACTTGAGGCACTGGATAGCCTCTGGGGAGAGTTCGAGCAAAATCATATTAAACTTTCTGAACAGCCGGAAAAAGAGCCTACGTATTTTAGTTCTAACTATTACCAGCAGGCTAAGGAGTTATATCAGGCTACGCGTAATTTGCTATCGTCCTTCTTATCAAAGGAAAAATCAACGCAATCCAACAGTGAGGCTATCGAGTTGTTAGCTTTACAGATAACCAATTTTAGGGCTTTTAACAGGTTAGTAAAGAGCATTGACGTGAACGCTATTCAAGAAAAATGGGAACTTGAGGACGAGCTGAGAAGTATTCAGAGTAAGTGGGATATTATCGACGCGTTACACTTGCGTATAGATCATTTACTCCAATGTGAGGATATTTCTAATGAGGAGGAACTCAATAGACACGAGACCATTTTCAAGAACATAAAGCATGCGTTAAACAAGAAGATCTCATCCATGGTTCACGTGCATAAAGCAACGCCCAAGCTAGAGATTCCTACTTTCACCGGTAAATACACCCAGTGGCCAACATTCTGTGATTTATTTACCGAAGCTATCCACGACAATAATTCCGTTACCAAGGCTCAGAAGATGCAGAGCTAAAAAGGAAAGGTCAGAGGCGAACCTGAGCGTCTTATCCAGCATCTGCATATCACAGCTGATAATTATGACACCGCTTGGGAGATACTTACACATAGGTATAATAACACCCAAGTTTTATTCACCAATCAAATTGAGATTTTTCTGAATCAGCCAATTATACACAAGCAAACAGCTTATCAATTGAAACGGTTATATGACACTAGTACAGAGTGTATTCATGCTATCCACAACCTCGGCGTAGATACGAATACTTGGGATCCGTTATTAGTGCATCTTCTTTGTAAGAAATTATATCAAGACACCTTCTGTGACTATAAGGAAGCTCGCAAGTCACCCAGAGAGCTACCATCTCTGGCGGAGCTTATGACGTTCTTAGTGAGCAAGTTTACAGCCCTAGAACCCATGCCGAAGAGGGATAAGGAGGCCACCAAGCCAACTGTCAATCGTGAGACAGTTCACTCTAATAATAAACCCGTAAATCGTTATCATAACAATCAGTACAAAGTTGCCTCTACTCAAGGCCCCAATTACTGTCTTATATGCAAAACTCGTCACTTTTTGTTTTCATGCAGAAAATTTATTAACATGTCACCTGAGAATCGTTTAGATACGGTGACAAAAGCAAAGTATTGCAAAAATTGTCTGTATAATCATTACGATAATGATTGTACCAATTCAAAGCGTTGTAAGAAGTGCGGTGAGGACCACAACACTTTACTGCATGACGCATTCCTACAACGTCCTCAGGTAGCTTCAGCGACGACCTCAGGCATATCTGCATTGCCGTTAAACCTTACAGCTCAGCATAAAGTAAATCACGTCGCCGCTGACAATGAAGAAGTTTTGTTGACCACTCTTAAACTGAATGTCTTAGCTAGAAATGGTACCTATGTTACTCTAAGAGCCCTTTTAGATCAAGGCTCGCAGATTTCCTTGATATCTGAGAACGCTACGCAATTGTTAGGCTTACAACGTCGTCAATATCATGCCTCTATCTCAGGCATAGGGCCAGTCGCTAAGCAAAGCAAAGGCATTGTATCGTTAGAATGCAAATCGATATATGGAAACTATGGCTTTACCACGCAGGCATTGGTTGTATCTAAGGTTATAAACGACTTGCCTAACTCTACATTTAGCAAGCAGTCATGGCCTCACTTGCAACACTTAAAGCTAGCTGATCCTGAGTACAATATTACTAGGCCTATCGACTTACTTTTGGACGCCAGTGTGTATTCAGAAATCATTTTAGGTGGTCTCATAAAGGGCCCGGCGCAGGCTCCCATAGCCCAAGAAACACACTTGGGTTGGATACTATCAGGCAATGTAAGGACATACCACTGTCACGTTGTCATCAGCAATGTGCGCGACGAAATATCCAAGTACTGGGAACTGGAAGACATAGATGACTCATCGCCATCGTCCAACTTGACTCCTGATGATCAGTTTTGCGAATACTTTTACAAAAGAACAACGAGGCGTTTAGATAATGGTCGATACGAAGTTGGGTTGCCGATGAGAGCCGATTATAAACAAAAACTAGGCGCATCAAAATACAAGGCGATAGCTCAATTCAAACAGCTAGAACACAAGATGTACAAAAATAAATCGTTTGCGTCGCATTATAAACAGTTTATGGCCGAGTATCAAAACCTAGGCCATATGACTCCAGTTGCTGACAATAATACCGAAGATGGATACTTCATGCCGCACCACGGAGTCTGGAAACACGATTCGACTACAACCAAATTGAGAGTAGTTTTTAATGCGTTAGCAAAGTCCACTTCGGGTAACAGTCTGAACGACTTAATGTTTAGCGGACCAAATCTACAGCAAGATTTGTTGTCACTTATTATTAACTGGAGGCAGTACAAGTACGTTATCACTGCCGATATAGAAAAGATGTTTCGGCAGATATTGATAAGAGTTAGTGATCAACACCTGCAATCTATCATTTGGAGGGATACATTGAATAGCGAATTAAAGCAGTATCGTTTAACAACCGTAACATACGGCAGCCGGCCAGCCCCATATATAGCTATGCGTACCCTAAAACAACTGGCTCTGGATGACGCTGAAAGATATCCGCTAGCAGCTTCAGTGGTCCATAACTCGTTCTTCGTCGACGATTTGCTTACAGGCCATAATCTGAAAAAAACGACCAAGGAGTTGCAAGGACAACTTATTGACATGTTACGTGGTGCTGGCATGAATCTTAGAAAGTGGTCCAGTAATGACACAGAGCTATTAGAACATCTGACATCTGAACAACTAAATAGCCCCTACGAATTTAAGTGCCTCGAATCTAGAAAAACTCTCGGTTTAAAGTGGAACCCATCATCCGATGCCTTCTTATTAGAAAGCCAAATAATATCTGAGAATCCACAATCAATAACAAAACGTCAATTACTTTCAGATATCACTAAGTTATTCGATCCGCTTGGCTGGTTATCACCGCTTACGATTAGAGCGAAGCTATTGTTCCAAAAAACATGGTCAATAGGAGCATTATGGGATCATGAGTTACCTAGAGATATTCTCGAAACTTGGCTGAAATCAAAGGAAGACATTAAAAATATAAATAAGTTCCGCATACCGAGATATGTCGGTAACCTAGAAACAAATTGTCAATTACATGCATTCTGCGACGCATCGGATAAAGCATACGCTTGCACTATTTACTTGGTGACTGAAAACGATAAGGGCGAATACACATCAAGCCTTATTGCGGCAAAAACAAGGTTAGCTCCAGTGGCTAATAAATTGTCACTGCCGCGTCTAGAACTTTGTGGAGCCTTACTATTGTCGCAGTTATTGAAAAAGATTGTTAGTTCCTTGCCAAATGAACACACGCGTGGACCGATTCCATGATAGTCCTTGGCTGGTTACATGGGGACGCATATAGATGGAAATCATTTGTTGCTAATAGAGTGAAACAGATAACAGAAATCATCCCATCTAATCATTGGAATCATGTTTCTTCGGAAGAAAACGCCGCTGACTGTGCAACTAGAGGACGGACGACTCTTCAGCTGTTGGAGCATTCGTTGTGGTGGGAAGGACCCACATGACTGAAACAATTTGACGTACAAAAACAAAGGAAGATTATATACGACGTGCCCAAGGTAGAAATAAGGTCGCCTAATGTGAACACAGCCTTAGCACAAAATAATACTTCGTTTATTATGGATATGCTGCATAATCATAGTACCTTGACATACATTGTGCGTGTTATTGGCTGGGTGTCACGTTTTATCAAAAGAATGCGAATTAGGCAAATTGCAAGCAATAATAACTTTTTGTCGTCAGCTGAGATTCATGACGCATATAATTTAATAATTAAAGACGTGCAATCACGAGATTTTTCTCAAGAAATACGTGACATTAAACAGAATCGGATTGTACATCCGTAAAGCAGTATTTGCAGTTTAACCCATATTTGGACGAAGATGGAATATTAAGTGTTGGTGGAAGGCTGACGCACTCCAAACTAAGCGCGTCAACGAAACATCCTATCATCTTATCAAGCCATAGCAGATTTACAAATCTTTTGATCGATCAGGCGCACATAACAACTCAGCACAGTGGACCCCGATTAACTTTATCATATATCAGAGACAAATACTGGATCATCAGTGGTATTAGGACTGTCAAACGGCAGTTGCGACTGTGTGTAAGGTGTCGCCGATATAATGACACAAATAATCAACAAATCATGGCTGACTTACCGCAAGCACGCGTAACCCCGTCGAGACCTTACACGCATACGGGCGTAGACTTTACAGGACATGTCGAGCTAAAGGCTAATAAAGGACGCGGTATCAAGACGGTCAAAGGATATATTTCAGTATTCGTATGCTTGGCGACGAAAGCGGTGCACTTGGAACTAGTTTCTGATTTAGGTACCCCGGCTTTCCTAGCTGCGTTCCGCCGATTTTGTTCCCGCCGCGGGTCACCAGCCCATATGTACAGCGACAATGGTACTAATTTTGTTGGCGCTAGCAGGATCATGAAGAAAGAGTACACGGAAATCATCCAGTGCGTCAACTCTGACTTCTTCAACAATATAGGTGAGATGAATATCCACTGGCACTTCAACGCACCGGCATGGCCTAACGCTGGTGGTCTTTGGGAAGCAGCGGTGAAAAGCCTTAAATATCATTTGAAGCGAGTTCTTGGTGAGCAGCGACTCACTTACGAAGAGTTTTCTACACTGCTGTGTCAAATCGAGGCTTGCTTAAATTCCAGACCATTAGGTCAGTTATCAGAAGGTACCGATTCGATCGACTGTTTAACGCCAGGGCATTTCTTGGTCGGAGGACCCATAATGTCGAGACCTGCCACTGACCCGGAATCAACAACATTAACATCCCGATGGCAATTAGTTCAGGCCATGGTTAAGGACATCTGGAAGAGATGGTCGACAGAATATTTGCAGCAGTTACAAACAAGATCTAAGTGGCGGCAGCCCAAGACTAATGTCGGAGTTGACGAGCTAGTCCTCATCAAGGACGAGAACGTTGCTCCTGGTAAATGGCCGATGGGCAGGGTGCAAAAGGTTCACGCTGGTAAAGATGGTTATGTACGAGTCGTTACATTGAAAACAAAAAACAATATCATCCAGCGTCCGGTTAACAAACTTGTACGTTTGCCTATAAATGAAATCGAAGCAATATCTAAGCAGTCGAGCGCACAAGGTCATCCCGAAACAGAACAGACGGAAAATCAGAACCGTCCCGTGCGGTCACGCAGACCGACTACATGGAGGAGTTATGCTATCACAGCTCTATTTTTATTATTTACACTCATATCACCCACCGTACAACACAAAACTGCTGCATATAATGTTACCCCAATGACTACGAATCAAGTCTTTTATTTCGATAAGGTGTCAGATCTCCAAATTATTAAGGATGAATGGAAACTGGTTGTGTTTTACAATATGTCAACATACTATCGCGGTATATCGGACATAAAGAATTATGTAAAACATTTAAAGGAAACAGCTGATAATACGGGTCATCAGTACGAAAGTGTCGTCTTAAAATTAGAGCAGCAAGTACAAGACATCGAACATTATGACTCACTATTGAAAAATCCATATCTCAGCAGATAAAAACGCGGCTTAATCAATGGAGTTGGCTGCTTGGCGAATACATTATTTGGTGTATTAGATGTTCGCAGACCAATACAAGCAGGATATAGAGAGGATAGCTCGTAATGAAAATCATCTTCAACATTTGCTCAGGAATCAAACCCTTGTATTGGAGTCTGAATACAATGTCTTACGGCGCAATGAGGCAACTATGAACAAACAGTTCTCTATCATAAACGAACATCTACGAAATGTATCACTGCAGTTGCAAGGAGTTACTTGGGATAATAAAAACGGCCTATATCTGACATCGTCCGCATTAACAGCGAATATCATATTATCTAACCTTATGCGCATTCAGCACGTACTGATTAATACGATAACGGATATCAGTCACGGACGCGTCGATCCCTACTTACTCTCTCCGGAACAGTTAGCCCTTCAAGTCAACACTATATCTGGTCAATTACATAGCAACCTCGCTGTCCCAGTCGAACCATCAAATTTATCTGACCTGTATAGAATAATGAAGGCGTCTTCAAGATTACACGACAACTACTTAATAATTGAATTGAAAATTCCACTTTTAAGTAGCGATGTCTTTGAACTTGACAAAATTGTTTCTATACCTCAGAAAAGTGGGTCAAATCATGTTCGTATAACCCCAACCGTGCCCTACATTGCCTACAACATCCAAAGGGATACAGCTCTATTCTTATCAAACCTAGACCTTCAAGCCTGCGTTCATGTCAAAAATAACAAGATGTTATGCTCTTTAGAAAACCCTGTATACAGCCTTAAAATCAAACAGTCGTTATGTGATGTACAAATAATGAGTAGCGACACCACTTGTAAACAAGAAATATCCACGTGCCGTAATTATTGGTTCAAGTTACATCATATGAATTCATGGTTGTACTCGTGTTGTGAAAAGTGTCACCTACGCATTTATTGCAGTTCTGACTCGCTAACAACTGTAATTCAAGACAGCGGTATTATTGACTTAGGTCAGGGCTGTACATTGAAATCGGACGAATATAGCATTTACGCACACAATAACTTCTTACGACATATGAATATACAACCGAATATCGAAGTCCCAGAGGTATCAGTTCTCAATACGCTTATCAATACTACCTTGCCTGACTATTTTGTTGTACCGGAGAATCAGACAGATAGCTTGAATCAGCTGCGAGATCAAATAAACACTCTTAAGGAACAATCTTCTACTGAGTTAAGCATACACGACGTTCGTCATTACACTGCCGTATACTTGACCTTGACTCTGGTTATCATTTTTGGTGTCATCGGAATGATCTTTATCATGCGATCTAGATGTCACAAACTCTCTGGAGAGAGTCTGGCTTGGGGAAGGCGCTGCAGCAGCCTCCTTCGCCCGCGGGGGCGCGAGGGACCGTGGCAGCCGCCACGGCAAGCGTCAGTGATAGTGTGCCACTGTTGATCAGTGCGTTCCGTGATATTAGCAAATCGGTTACGAGTATTGATAAAGGGACCTCGCCTATGGTCGCCCATCGGTCGGTCGATCTTAGTTTTCTTGATAAGTGTGAACAGGACTAAATAGAGACAGTAGCAAAGAACAGTTTATTTTACAAGTTTAAGTTATATTTTATCATAACAATATTCAATTATTTTATCATCAATTTGAGCAATTTGTTATTTAAATTATCATAGTTCATTTATCTAGCATTTAGTATTAGAGAATCACGTCTACATTATCAATAAAGGTTAAATAAAATTTGTCTATTTGTTTGAGTGAGCAGTATGTACGGTGAACCCGTACATCATTATATGTATTACTTTTTAGCCCATTCAGCATTTATCACTAGTTCATCATTTACCTCATAAGTACATTTGTAAGCAAAAATAAACCAGTGATTTTACAGCACTCATCGCGGTTGGTTTCATTTAGCATCACCGCATCTATCACGTATTTTATCATTTTCTCATAACAACAAGTGTAAGACCAAACAGTCTACATTTGTACCTTAAATGTAAGACCTACAGTCTACAGTATTAGAATAATATTAATTAATTTTTGAGGCAATAATCTATGAACAACCTGAATTAATTTATACATGGTGCATGCGTAGCGCGATGAAAATATTTTAATCAATTGATTTATTTTAATTTATTTCTATCTGTAGCATAGCCTGTTTCTCTTTATAGATCCGTAGAAGAGCGTCTTTCACCCATCTGCTTAATGGATCAGGATATAGAGTTGTCCGCGAAAAAGCTACCAGGAAAAGTGGTTGGCAAGATTTTATAGCTTTGACAGAATTTTTTTCCACCCATTCGCGATATACTTATTTTTTAACATGCAACATTAGATATAAAATACTTTTTATCTATTACTAGAGGCCGCCAGCAGCTACGCCTGCATTTTTTTTTAATTAACCCGTTTTGGCCGATCCCGTGGGAATTTCGAGAAATCCCTTCTTAGTGAACCCCTACGGTCCTCAAGGAACAAACATGCCAAATTTCAGCTTTCTGCGCCCAATAGTTCCGGCTGTAGCGTGTCTGTCAGTCAGTCAGTAACGCAAGGATTTTATATATTAAGATGCAGAAGGGTGAAGGTCTTTCTTCTACAAATCTTAGATTATTACGTCGACGTACAAGCGAAGCATCTTTTGTCTGTTACTAGCCATAAAGCAACATTGATGTCTCCAAAGTTACAGTCACATGAAACCTTATATGTGAAACTTATGATTATTAGAATAGCTTTTTAATCATACGACAGTCCTATTCTACAAACAACAAATAACGGACACACAGAGAAATAGTTTAGGTATTAGCTCTATACATACCTATTACAAACTGTCACAAGTTATTAGTATTTAAAGTAGCAGTACCTACAAATATTATACCCATCATAAAAAACGTCCTAAAGAGCTCAAGACCCAATTTTATGACACACTGAAAGAAGTCCGGACATTATCTTCGTGCGTCGCAAAAAGCAAAATAAACAACCACTCCACAGATACTTTTGAAGTAGAAAAAAAGTATTCTATAGAACTTCCCTACAGAGAAAACTGCACCTTAAATGGTACAGCTGTTTATTTTTTTATAGACACCAAGTGGGAGAGGGAGAGGCTATGATAGATAGGACTGAGTGAGAAAATTTAAAAGACAAAGATTTTGGTATATTATATTTTTGTAGATATGTATAATATTGTAATCAACTTTTTTGGGCGAGGGTGAAATATGTATTTCTGTGTAAGGTTAGGGTCGTGAAAATGTTGATTGCGAGTTCTAATATGTCGTTTAGTTAAACAAAACGATAATAGGTATAATAATGGGAGGCATAAAATGTATAATGAAACATCCAAATTGGGTTATAGTACACGCACAACTGGTTAAAGATTACACTCCACAAAAAGATTAAGTCTAAATAATGCACTTGATTTGAGCATCGCCTCTTTAAAGATGTTCAATAAACACACACATACACACACACACTACTTGCTGGTGGAAACATTTATTAAATAATTATTATACTTTGTTCCTCGTGCCTATACCAGCGCTCTGACGTTCAGCCAGGCACGTTACAAGTCATCCATAAAAAAATCATTTTTGCTTACGTTCAAGGCCTAACCGAGATATCATAAATATAATATGCTTATTTTTGCAATAAAAACGCCAGTAACTAATCTATAAAGCGCACGGAGCGTGTGTAGGTTGTAATTTGTCTCACATTTACAGCCGCGGCGAGTGGTTGTATAAATTTGCACTAGCCGACATTTCTGCTACACAATGAGCTTTTAATGTTCACTGATGCGGTGTACGCTTGTTTATTAGCACATATAGGTCTCATTTGGAATGAATCAGAGTATGTACAGTTGTTGAAGGGGTAGGTAGAGGTGCATTACACACCCACACTTCGCCACTTATGTTTCGGTCGCAATGTAATAGAGGGCGAGCCTATTGCCATCTCATCATCATCATCAGCCTATAACAGTCCACTGCTGGACTAGGCCTCTCCTTTGAAAGGAGGAATCGGCCCACCATACCACGCCGGCCAAGCGGTTTGGTATAGGGTATGTATCAAGTTTTCCTTCTCTTACAGTGCTGTTCTCTGCATAATATGCTCCCTCTGTCGGCTCTTACGACACCCATGGGATGATAAGGGGTGGTGACAATCCGTATTCTTAATCCGTCACCACACGGACAGTTTATTGCCATCTACCGGGTATATAATTAAGCGAGCAATAATTAACATTTTTAATACACACATAATTTCGAAAAGTCAGAGATGTGTGCCCGGGGTACCTGGGGATCGAACCCGAGACCATGTCTCGGCAGTCCGTTACGTACATCACTCAGTTGAAAATTATTTAGATAAGATATAATTATGGACCTTGTCATGTTGGTGAAGCACACATAGCATTTATTCAATGTACTATTTTTTTTATTATTTCCTGCACTAGACATAAATCTTGTGTCGCGGAGGACCTTTCAAACAAATATAATCAATCAACAGAAAGTAATCCCGGACTCCCGACAACAATTTGTGAATAGTGTTGTCTCGTGTTGGAACAAACCCACAACACTTCACGCAATTCAACGGTAGACCACTTACACCACTATGACACGCGACATACGTGAAGGCAATATTTTTTTTTAATTTTCTTTTCAGTATATTTACCATACCTTCATTGCTTGCAGTTCGATTTGTAATCATTCGGTAGTTTTTGTGTTTAACGCATTCATACAAACATACAGGTCCGACCTGTATGTTTGTTAGGGGACTAAATTTTATTGACTGCAAACAAAATACGCGATATGTGCGCCAAAAGGCAACACGAAAATAATGTTAATATCCAGGAATATGTGTTTTTTCAAACATTGTGACGTTAAAAGGTTTATCGATTTATAATATAGTATAACATTCTACCACATTCACACAACAGTATCTAGTCCCAAACTAAGCAGAAGCTTGTACTATGAGTACGAGACAATGGATAGATATACATACATATATACTTTTTTTAGTAAATATATACATATTTTCCTTTTTTTTTTCGGGGGGATGGGCCTCGTTAGCCTTGGATGGCAACCCGTCTAGGAGAAGGAAAACTCCGAAATTAAACCACTCTCTTTGGGGGGATGGGCCTCGTCAGCTTTGGATGGCAACCCGTCTAGGAGAAGGAAAACTCCGAAATAAAACCAACATTCAGGGAGCATACCCGAAAACAAACCCCAATCAAAGGTGTCAAGCGACCCGTGCCGAGGGATTCGTGGCCAGAGGGCAAGCTGGTCGCAAACGGAGGGTGCATGTGTTGGTGGTCACAGGGCACAGCTGGGATTCCACCTTATCCCCGTAAAGGGCTCTGCGGGGATGGACATTTTAAATCCCTAATGCTCGTGGGAACGCTATGAGAACTGAAAATTATATTTCTCCAGACGGCGGCGACGCGGTTCGCAACCCATCACGTCTCGATTCCCGCGAGGGCGAAAAGCGGCCTACGGAAAGCCGGTTTGCAACATTAAATGTTGGAGGAGGAATGGATGGTAAATTGAATGAAGTATGCCAGATGATGGATGATAGAAAGATTGATGTTCTATGTGTGAATGAGACAAAAAGGAAAGGTTGTGGCCCCACCAAGCATGACAGCTACACGGCTTATTAGTCTGGGGTAGACAGTACCTCTAGAGCCTGCAAAGGAGTTGGTTTAATACTGTCTGTGCGAATGAATGAGTGCGTTAAGGAATTTGAATGTGTAAATGCTAGACTATTGTGGATGAGAATGAAAGTAGGACTTACTCGTCTCTTTATTGTAGGGGTTTACGCCCCGGTCAATATAGTATTAGGTATGTCACAGCAAGAACAAGACGAAAGGCAGGGATTTTGGGAGAACTTAAGAGCGATTTTGAGGAAATGTAAGGATAACGAAAGATTGATCTTGTTAGGTGATTTCAATGGATGGGTGGGAGTTAAAAGAGATGGATTTGAAAGGGTTTTAGGTGGATTTGGTGATGAGAGTGTGAATGAAAATGGAAAAATTTTGCTTGAGGTTTGTTTAGAGTGGAGCCTTTGTGTGACAAACACCATGTTTGATCACAAAAGGATACACATGTATACGCGTGAGGCTAAGAATGTTAGAAGAAGTATGATTGATTTTGTAATTGTAGATGAACGTTTGAGAAAGAATGTGTTAGAGACAAGGGTGTATCGAGGGATCGGCATCCACACAGACCACTTCTTGGTGATGAGCCGGAAAAGTGGACTCTTTAAAGGATGGCGACACCGAGAATATAATGAAAATACGGTCTTAGAAAGAATAAAAGTAGAAAATCTGCAAAAAAAGATGTGAAAGATGAGTATAAGCGAAGATTGATAGCAAGATTTGAGAGGTTCGATGGCATAAATGATATGGAAGAATTATGGCAATCTTTTAAAGAAGAGATAGTATGTGTAGCGTCTGAAGTATGTGGTGTGATCAAGAGAAGGAAAATACGAAAGGTTAAGAATACATGGTGGGATAAGGATGTACAATCAGCAGTGTCAGAGAAGAAAAAAGCTTGGTTAGATTGGTTGGCTGCCAGAGCAAATGAAAGAACGGAAAAGGCAACGAGTGATGACATAGATGAAGCAAGAAAGGAGTTTGTTAAGTCAAAAAGAATTGTGAAAGAAATTGTTAAAAGGAAAAAGAGGAAAAGAAAGATGAGTTTGATAGCAAACTATCTGAAGATTTCCGGAGAAATATAAAGTTTTTATGGAAATCCGTTCGTGCAGTTCGAGGAAGAACTCAATCCTCAGAATACACGTCAATCAGAGACAAGAATGGAAAGATACTGAATGGTTATTCATGCGTGCTGAAGAGATGGAAGGAGTATTTTGAAGGTCTATTTGAAAGAACGGCGATAGAGACATCGATCGACGAAATGAATGGTAATCATAGCAATGATGAAAGCTATATTGGTGTGGATGAGATTGTGAAGGCGTTGGGAAGTATGAAATTAGGTAAGGCTGCAGGATATGATAGGATTACAGTTGAAATGCTGAAGGCTGGACAGGGCATCATAGTTGGTCAGCTGCAGCGCTTATTTAACTTGTGCTGGAGCACCGGCCGAGTACCTGATGACTGGGCCACAGCGGTGTTTGTGCCTCTTTATAAGGGAAAAGGCTCGCAACAAGACTGCAAGAACTATAGAGGCATTAGCCTTCTCAGAAGTTGGTCAGTTATAGAGGCATTGTTGGCAAATTGTATGCGAAGGTACTGATTGAAAGAGTTATGGAAGTAACCGACCAGAAAATATGGGATGTACAAGCAGGATTCCGAAAGGGTATGGGATGCACGGATCAAGTCTTTTCCTTGCGGTGCGTAGCCGAAAAATTCTTGGCCAAAGGTCAAAAGGTCTACTGCGCATTCGTGGATTTGGAAAAGGCTTACGATAAAGTGGTGAGGAATGAAATGTGGTCGGTACTGTCGATGTATGGGGTGAACAGCAGCCTCATACGAGCTCTGAAATCCCTTTATGAAGATTCTAGAGCTTGTGTGAGGATAAATGGGTCGTACACGGATTGGTTTACCATCGAGAAAGGTGTTAGACAGGGATGTGTAGCGTCACCGTGGCTGTTCAACCTCTTCATGGACAGTTGTTTGCAAGATTTGAAAAAAAGTGACTGTGGATTAAGGATGAATGAGTTACTTGTCAAATGCCTCCTTTATACTGATGATCAGGTTATACTTGCGTCTTCAGCGGAGGAGTTGCAGGAGATGGTAACAATCATGCATGGTGCGTTAGAGAGGAAAGGAATGAAAGTGAATGTAAGTAAAACGAAAGTTATGGTTTTTGAAAAGGAGGAATGCGTTACGGCTTGTAATGTTATGATCAATGGACAGCGAGTGGATCAAGTGAATGAGTTTGTATATTGAGGTACGCTGTTTACAAGAGATGGTAAGAATGTAGAAGATATTGAAAGAAGAGTTAATGCAGGTTATAGAGTGAATGGAGCTCTGAAGGCGTTTATGAATAGCCAAAACGTGTCCAAAAAGGCACGTTTGGCTGTCCATAGAGGGGTGTTAGTACCTACTCTTATGTATGGTAGTGATAGTAGGGTATGACAGAAGAGTCATGAAAGTAGAATAAATGCTGTTGAAATGAGAGCACTGCGAAGTATGTGTGGTGTTTCTTTGACTGACAGAGTAAAGAATTGTGTGATAAGAGAGTGTTGTGGGTTAAAAGAAGATGTAGTGACAAGCATCGAGAAAGGCATGCTAAGATGGTTTGGGCACATGGAGAGGATGGATGACGTAAGACTGACCAAGCAGATATATAAGGCAAGTGTGGAAGGGACAGGACGAAGGGGAAGACCTAGGCGGACGTTCTCTGACCAGATTGGAGACATCCTAAAAACAGGACAGGTTAGAAGCACCCTGAACAGAAGTGCATGCATGAGGAATCTGATGGGAGTGAATGAAGCAAGAGAGATATGTCAGGATCGTTGCAAATGGTGCTCCGTAGTCTCTGCCTACCCCTCCGGGAAACAGGCGTGAGTCTATGTATGTATATTTTCCTTTTCATATGAGATATTTATTAAGGTTGTTTGACTGTGACTATCTCCACACTCTTATGTACATATTACTCAATATTATAATTTTATTTGAAAGTAAATCTCGAAACAAAAAACATTTAAATTGTAACTTCAACACAACTTCTGCTTTTCAAACAAATTCTAAAAATCTGGACGCAAATAACCATTCAAATATTTTTCTAATGAAATCACACAAGTATTTTATATATTGCCAAAACCTCAAGTTATTTCATTTTGTACGTAAAGGTATGACAACATTTATTGGTATTCCAACGTCTTTACAACAAAATTCAAATATTTCAAATGAATCGGCTACTGAAATCCCCTTAAACTGTTATAAGTATCGGGTCCCACCCTTTGTAACCGTTACGGAATTAATTGCCGAATAAATCATGATATCTAGTAACCTGTGAGTTACTCTGGAACCAAAAGTCACTGCTCTCTCACTTTTTTTCGTAAGTGAGAGAAACGCGAGTAAAATTGTGGACTACAGGTTATCTTTAGATAAACAATTGACAGAAAATGTGTTAAAAGTTGAATGGATATGGTGTTAAGAATTAAAATTGTTCAATCTTTGAAATCCTTAGATAAAATTCTTGCGTTACTGATGGAAAGGCAACGCACAGCCGAAATTGTTGGGCGCGAAGCTGAAATTTAGCACGTATGTTTCTTGGACACCGTATGGGTACACTACTAAGGGATTGCCCAATATTCAGACGAGACCGGGAAGCCACCGGCTAAACTAAAAGAATAATATTTTGCGGACGTAGCTGCTCATGGCATTGAGTCCACATACAGGCGTAAAATATCACCTATTGAAGTTATTAGTTGTTACGAAAATAAATCACATTACACTGTGAACACTGACACACTGGCAGTCAGTATGTGTACGCGCTCCCGGCTCTCCGAGCTACTATAGTTACTACCCTATGTCCGTCCAGTGATAACAGTATCCCCGCCTACAACCCCCTTATTCCTCGTCATTCTATCCTATCAATTTACCCCGTATCTCCTATCACCGTCCTCTATAACGATAACATTCCCAAGGAGGGTTGGCGTCAGGCAGGCGGCTGGCTGGTAAAATACATGCCAAAACCTTCTGCAGTATGGCCATGTGTGCACATGAATGTGATAGGGTTTTTAGGGCGTTCCCCACAGGCGACGCGCAGGGGCAGCACCCGGCACCTGCGAGAAGTATGCAAGCGTTGTTGCACTACTCCGGGCGAGTGCAACGTAAGAAGCGAGCCTGTAACGTAAAGGTGAGGTATGCAAGTTGGAACGTAGGTACGATGACTGGAAGAGCTAGAGAGTTAGCTAGTGTTTTGAAAAGAAGACGAATAAATGTGGCATATTTGCAGGAAACAAGATGGAAAGGTACGAAAGCTAGGGAGATCGGTGAAGGATAGAAGTTTTATTACTGTGGAAGTGATGGCAAAAGAAATGGTGTGTTAAACGAAAATCTGATAGATGGCGTGATTAGTGTAAATAGAGTTAATGACAGATTGATTGCTGTAAAAGTGATGTGGCAAGGTATTATTCTGAATGTGATAATTGTGTATGCCCCTCAGGCCTACCTGAGGACATAATTATCACATATAACATTTTTATTCACATATAAGATTACATATAACAGCGGCCACCACATGACCAAGATCGATTATTTCTTGCTAAGACGTAATCGACTCAACTGGGTCAAAGACTGTAAAGTGGTACCAGGAGAAGATTTAGTCTTGCAGCACAGGCTCCTGATGGTCGAACATAAGATTCGAATAAGCTCTCAAAGAACCAAGCAGCAACTGACTCCAAAAATAAGATGGCATAAGTTAGAGAAGAATGAATGTGTAGAAAAATTCAGAGATAGAGTGGTAGAAAAGATGTTAGAAATGGGCGATATGAATGATATTAGTGTCAATGAGTGTTGCGAAGAGATGAGTAAATGTATTAAGTGTATAGCAAAGGATGTGTTAGGAGAGTCGAAAGGAAAGCGAAGATAAAGACACGTGGTGGTGGACAAAAGAGGTACAGAATCCACTTAAAGAAAAGAAAGCAAGGTTTAAAGAATGGCAGCTGATGAAAGGAGGAAATGAATCTTTAGAAGAAAGTAAGAAGAAGGAATATAATGAATGTAAAAAGAGAGCCAAGAAGGCCGTAGCCATTGCTAGATCCAAAGCCCTAGACCATTTGTACGGGTTACTTGAAAAAGCCGAGGGTCATAAATAATTATCACAGCATGGCTAAAGCTAGAGAGAGAAAGGCGAATGGATGGAGTTATCGCATAATTTAAACATCTGCTTAATTTTAATTCATTCAATCATAATTTAAAACTCCATCCAGAATACCGTATGAGACCATTATTTGCAACGTTGAGGATTGTCTAGTCAAGAACAAAGTGAGTAAGGAAGATTTTGAGGCTATACGTCAGGACGTTTCTGCTGTATTGCGTCAGTTGAAAGTGCCGAGAAGGAATCTACCAAAACCCGAGTATTTCGCACTGAAGAACCTACGGGCTAGACCTGAACTAACAGTACTTCGAGCAGATAAAGGAAATGCAACGGTAGTGATGGACACGTCCGATTATAAACAAAAAATTGAAAATCTTTTGTCAGATGAAAGTACATATAAATTGGTTAACACGTTCACAGTGCATGTACCGCATGTGGGCCATTATGAAGACATCATCACACGCGCGTGCACCACAAATGGGCCACGAGTCTATATCAATAGAATGCTTTTTTTGAGTTTGCACGTACCAACTGCGCCACTTTTTATGATGTACACGTATAAACAATGAACTATATAATAATATGTCCAAAAAACCGACCGATTTCGTCAGTGTTGCCAGGCAATCGAGGTTGGAAATGAAACCAATTATTATAGAAAAAAAATATATGAAATAATGAATGAACGAATTATTGTAACAGCTATATTTTGACTCCTCCAATAATTGTTCTACAACGTTCTGTTCACCATCGCTATCCTCCATCATCCTCCATAACTCCTCTTCCGTCAAAGGCAATTATGATATCGGCCTTGAACGTTTCACAATGAACCAAGATGAAAAGCAAATAAAAGAAATCGACAACACTTGCTATGACCGGAGCGTCACAAAATTTACTTAGTTTAGGAAAATTTTACTCATACGCGCGTTATCGTCTAATGGGTCGGCATAAATGTTAGATTATACCCACATTTTTATGAATGAGAACAAAGTACACGTGAGTGGCACATATACGGGGCATGAAATCTATAGGTAGCGTGCACGTGAGTGCACCACATGTGGGCCACCTAAAAATACAAAAAAAATTATAAGGGGCATTAAATTTTTTCTTTTTCGTATGTTATATGTCGTTACCTATGCTTATCTTATCAAATTTCCGCAAAAAATATCTGCACGTGAGGGGTATTTTAATAATTTATATCTGCACTGTTAACGTGTTAAGACGGACCCTACCAACAAAATACTCAAGCAAACGAGTGACATTGTGAAGAAATACTCCGAACAACTGAATCTGGACGTGTAATACTCAATACCATCGTGTGCAAAACCTCCTCAATTGTATGGTCTACCGAAAATACACAAAGAAAATGCTCCACTGCACCCTATAGTCACTCAAACAGGGGCACCAACCTACAGATTGGCTAAACACATTGCAAAGATTCTCTCGCCACTCAGAGGCAAGACGAGAGCGCATGTAAAGAATTCCTACCATTTTGTCAGTGAAATAAAACGCCTATATCTCTCTGACAAAGAAACTATGGTTTGTTTTGATGTACAGTCATTATTCACATGCTTACCAGCACATGAATGTATTGAAATAACTAGAAGCAAGCTAATAGAAAACATCATGCCTGAGGAATATGCAGAAATATTGGAACACTGCTTAACAACTGGCTATCTGTTATGGGATGAGAAAAACTACATACAAGTAGATGGTGTGGCAATGGGCTCTCCAGTATCGCCTGTTGTTGCTGACATCTTCATGGAGGACTTTGAGGCGCGAGCCCTGCAGACTGCCACCATCACACCGAGGTTCTACAAGCGGTATGTAGATGACACTTTTACAATTTTACCAACAGATAGTGTTAATGTATTCCTAGACCATCTTAATTCTATTCATAACCATATCAAATTTACAATGGAATTAGAGTCAAACAATTCTTTAGCTTTCTTAGATATACTTGTTATCAGGAAACAAAACAACTCTTTGAGCCACACTGTGTATAGGAAAAAGACACATACAAATAGGTACTTAAACGGTGAATCTCACCACCATCCTAAACAGTTAGCTACCGTGGGAATGGCTTTGTTTCAGAGAGCCCTGGGGATCTGTGACAAGAAACACCTGGACGCCGAGCTTCAACATGTCAAGCAAGTTCTGCAAGACAACAAGCTCCGACCGCCACGCCAACGTCACAGATCCCCGAAGAACAAGCCAGCCACAGTAGAAAGACTACATGCTGTCCTCCCATATATCAAAGGCGTGACCGACAAGATTGGCTACATCTTGAAGTGAGCTTCAATCAAAACTTTCTACAAGCCGCCAACGAAGATAAGCCAATTATTACTATCTGTCAAGAGTCGGTTACCCTTACAAGAGCCAGGGGTTCACAAGATAGACTGTGAGTGTGGGCTCTCATACATTGGACAAACCAAGAGAAGCAGAGGCATTCGACTAAAGGAACATATAGCTGACATTAAATACAAACGCTCGACGAAGTCTGCTGTGTGTGAACATGAAGAACAAAGAACCAACCATTACCTGCGATTTGATAAACCACAGATACTCGCAAAAGAACACCGCTTTATTCCAAGAATGATACGTGAAGCTATTGAAATTAAAAAACATCCTAATTTCAATAGGGAAGATGGTTGGAATGTTCCTCCAGCTTGGGACCCTGTTATCAGGCTAATGAAAACCAAGAAGGACAAAGTCACCAGAACACATCAAGACACAGTGAGCACATTCTGCGTAGATAGTAACACCAATAGATGAAAAATGTTCGGGTACTTCGAGATAACTTTTAAATTCAAGACAAAGACAAATATCACCTCAGTCTGCCGTGAACATGAATACTGTAAAGAATTCGAAACGTTGGCTAGTTATAAAAATGTAGTTTCTAGATCATTCTGTTTAAATGTAATAACTAATAACCAGTGAAACCAATATAACGCGACAAAATCCTTAAACTGTAGTTTAATTGCAATGTGTAACATTCGCGTAAACCCAAGAAAATATTATAATTAAACATATTCCCTTGTACTCCCTTTTAAGCAAATAATTAACTTGTATGAGGAAGTATAGCACTGCCGAAGACATTTTTCTAATTGTAAATTAAACACTCATTATAATACTTAATAAATAATATAGATATTAGTTTACATGCAATTACACGTTTAGATGTGCGCATAAATATGTGTGTATATGTGTGAACCTGTGTGTGTTTGTGTGTATGTGTGTGTGTGTGTGTGTGGGTGTATGTGTCTGGGATTTGTCATCCCTGCGACAATGTCTTGGGATCTGAGAAACAGGTGCTATTATCCACTGACGCGTCAAATGTTATTTTATTTAATTATAAATTACTATATAGAAATAATAGGGCACACTAACAAATGGTTATTTACTAAAATAATTCTATCAAAAGAATTTTACCAACAACTTACACGTGCCTTATGGAAAGGCTATGCATAAAATAACTTATAATATAGCTTAACACAACAAGAATCTTGATTCCCATTATTCAATCTGTACAATATTTTCTTATACCACGAGGGGAAGCGATGAGGACGAGGAAAAATATACAACATGTAACAAGTTTAAATGCACATCTTGAAAGTACTTTGTTCAGAATCCGCAACTGAATCCATTTCCGTCATTTTTAATATTGTTTATTTTTAGTCTTAAAATAATTAAAATAACGTAAATTGTACCTAGTCACTCATTTTTTTAAAAAATTGAGCTATTCGAAAATAAACCTTAAATCAAAGCAGAACGACTTATTTTTAAATGCATTTGTTAAAATGGTTATTTTTAAATGCATTTGTTAATTTGGTTCCACGTTGACTTACACAAACGCACACATTAAAACAACACAATTAAAAAATAAAAATTGAGCTATTCGAAAATAAACCTTAAATCAAAGCAGAACGGCTTATTTTTAAATGCATTTGTTATATGGTTTCACGTTGACTTACACAAACGCACACATTAATACAACACAATAGACGGCAAAAGACAATAGCACACAATTGACCACCAAAATGTCTATCATCTATCTTTCACTAACGTAGGTAATAAACAACGGGAAAGAGCAAGAAGTAACGTCTCGCTCGCACTGGCGCATGACAAGCGCAGCGGGCGATGCGCTTAGACATGTTATGACAAGTACAACCGGGAATATCTATCTGATTCTATCAGTGAGTGCTGTGAAAACCTTTTTAAAAGTTCACTTGTTTAGAAAATGTGTAATGGTGTATAATTTAATCATTCAACAACAAAGTGAAAAGTTCAACATCATCTTGATGTTGACTTGTCACCCCTGGACTTTCTCATTGTGGAGAAATATTAAATCACCAGTTTATTGTGACGAGAGAAAAAGTGCCGAGTAGGTAGTTAATTAATTAAGATACTAGCTGCTTTTGAAACAGTGAAAAGATGTGATTTGTGAGGAAATACTGAAGTGCTACGTGGACGAAAGAAATGTGATTTAAGCCTGTAAGTTATTTTATTATTCTATTATTGTAAGTATTTAGATTCACAAGACAACTTTAAACACGCCGTTCTTGTTTATTTCTCACATCGATATTCTTTTATTTTATCTGATTAAGTTAAGATAGTCACAATAGTCACTTACGATGTTAAGAAACAATAGATCGTGCATATTAATAACAAACAATAAATGATTCGACTGTCCACTCCATAGCTTAAAAGTGTGATGGAAAGAAATACTCATAATATCTTTGGTAATATCACTAGTAGCCGATAAATTGTTCAAACATCATTTTTGTAAACCCCACTCTATCAGAGTGTGGTTTACAGACTAAATTTCATACATTTTGTTATATCGTATCGTGTTTCGTTCCTATCAGATCGCTGTTGTTTGTTTACCATAGCAACCGTTTCGTTTGTGTGCGTGCGCAGAATTAGAGTGACCACGATTTTCACTTTTAATTGAGTTAATACTTTCTTTAAAAAACATTATTTACGCAAATAAAAAAAATATTTCAATGCATGCATTATGATTGTAACAAGGTTTTCTAATTGGGGTGTCTGAGGATGTGCGTTATTTCCATTACACGTTGTATACAACATAAAATTAAAAAAGCAAAATGGCAAAACCGTATTCACTTTGGAGGCAGGGGTATTTAATCGTCTATTAAACATGTGATGAATGGTTGAACTGTATGTTTCTTGCCTGTTATAAGTGCAGTAATTAATTATATTTCTTTATATGTATTCTGCTTACCCTACCCTAAATTTTAAACCTTGCTTTTACTAAAGCCCTAAAGACTTGAGTGCCTACGTAATTCAAAGGACTACTTACTACACCAGGCTACTAATGAGATTTTCCCTTGAAAAACACCAAATATCCAAAACTACATACATTTATAGGTATATATTTTAAGATACTAAATTCATACGTAATGACATGTAGAGTAGACAATGAAATGTCAACACCAGTAAACCACAAAAAACAGTAAATTATTATTCGTACTCCAAGGCTTGAGATTCAAAGATCTCAAATTGAGGCTTAAAACTTTAAGAATAATTTATTATAATAATTAATATGCTACTTCACAACCACAATAAATGCATTTTACTTGTACACACTCCTATTTAATTTTAATTAACATACATTACAAAATTAGAAAAGTATTGTGCAGTGTGTAACAAGGATTATCATTATGGATCAAGGATTTAATGCTTCTGTTTGTATTTTATTTCGTGCCTCTATTTTTGATTCGGCTTACCCAGTCAAGTAGATAGGACCAACCGGATCCACAGTATATTATACTAGTACATTCTGCAGGAGTTTAGTATTTTTGGATTTCATCAGGCGCAAGTGATCGAAATTAATCCCAAACTTGTTATTGCGTCTGAATGTTATTAATAAACGCATTTGGAACTAATAAAGATTTTTAAGTAGGTACACAAACTACATATTAATTTATGAGTACGACCAAACAAAAATTTTCACCTTACTTTTGAAATCATTAAACTCAACTATATATTTTATGTTGAACAGTATTCGCTTCATGAACCGTAATTAAAGCAAACATTTTGTAGTGTAGTCCCAGCGTTAATTTCAATCCAATAGTAGGGGCCATACCTACTATAGTGTCCCCCGGATGAGGTTGAATTCCGCACGTACCGTCCGAATCTTTGTCTCAATTCATACTCGAATGTCCGCCAACAATTATTTGCGTTGTAAACATGATTAATGTTCCTTAGAAGATAGCTCATAACCATTTTCAGTTTGATAATTCGTAGTATTACTATTTCATATTAAATTACTACTCGTATTTCATAACAGTAACATTTCTATTGTCCAAAAAGCTATTATAATTGAGGCAATATACACAGCTATTCAGAAGACTTTTCAGTTTTCACTAAGGGCTAGCTTAACTTAACGTGGTGCGTATTCAAGCTCGTCATCAGCCTTTAAAAGTCCACTGCTGGACTAGGCCTCTCCTTTGAAAGGAGGAATTGGCCTACTATACCACGCTGGCCAAACGGGTTGGTATAGGGTTTGTATCAAGTTTTTCTTCTCTTACATTGCTGTTCTCTGCATAATATGCTCCCTCTGTCGGCTCTTACGACACCCATGGGAGGATATGGGGTGGTGACATTCCGTATTCTTAATCCGCCACCACACGGACATACGACGTATTCAAGCAGTGTAATTAAAATAATTATACCCTTGACATGGTCTCGCACGTTATAAAAAAATCAGTTCAAATATTCCTAATTTCGAATGTCAAATGCGTGAACTAGCTTGAGAGTTAATTGTCAAACGTCACAATTGAAATAGCTAGTGAACAAAGAGCTAGTGAAGTTTGGAACGCCATTTGTAGAGTGACATATCGTTGTATTTTAAATTTCCGAGAGCTACCAGTCGGCCGTAACTGACTTGGCGGAATTTATAAATGCAACCGAACAGCTGAATATTGATGGGCTGATGGATTTAACAATTTCGATTGTGATTTCTATTCTGTCTCTAATAATTTATTAAAAACATTGAAGCTTGTCACCGGATGTGTTAGAATTACGTTGTTTTTTTTCAATATCTATAATTATATTTGATTTTAACTATTGTTAAAACAATAGTTTTGAAGCTTGTCGCAGCATGTGTTAGTAAAACTTGTTTCTTTTTAATATCTATATTTATATTCGTTCACCTACAAACTTGGCAACTAGAAAGTAACCAGGTAATCACGTATGATTTCGTAGATAGCCTAATAAAAGTAGGGGCGGTGCATTGTTTTGCATTGCGTTATGAAGATCGTTCCAATGTGCTGTTAATACTCTCTTAATTTATTTTATTATTTGCCACATGATGTCTAGATATATTGCTTTATAAACTGTCCAACTGCTGGGCACTGGCATAATTATCTATGAGGAGAATTATGGCACAGTCCACAACGCTAAGTTGGTAAGTTTTGGTTACAAAAATAGCAAGTCTTTAGAAAATACTTGGGGAAACTCTCAGACATGCAGGTTTGATCGCGCACTTTTCGTTCAGCGCTTAGCAAGCGATACTCACAATTTATTTTAGACCCCAAAAAGTCAATGGTTCACGCCATACCTTTAAACTGTTTGCATCTTTATTATGCTATCCTTATCATTTCATACATAATTATTTCTATAAATGAACACAAGCATAATTTTAACATTATAGTACTTATTTCTCATCGTCACTTAATTAATTCAAACCTTAAAGAAAAAGGTGGTATCTATTAAAAATATGATATCAAAGAGACTGGCCAGCTAGTCTAGAAATAATACACGAACAAGAGCCTTATCTCAGTTAATGAACCACCCACATACCGTAAAGGACCGCTCTATAAAAAAATAATTACAGGACACAAAGGCAGGTTCAGACGTGCATAGCCTTTGAAAGGCTTTTCAGACGACGTATTATGCGCCGGTTTTCGAGGGAAAAAATTCCGTTGATTTTTTTTCACCACTTTTATTTTCACGTCTGAGGTGCGTCTTAGATTACTCGGTGAGTGTGGCATCGCAAACCACAAATAAGTTGAATGTAACTTATAATATACTGCGTACTTGCGCATATCAATTTTAGTCGCCCACTGAGAATATCTAGTACCAAAATTACCAGGTTCCATAACTTTTGTCTTCGTTTCATCTTCACGTTGCAGTCACTAAAATCATCAGCCTGCAACAGTCCACTGTCACAAGTGGTGGATATATGTAGGCCTCTCCAATGACACGCCACTGAGCCCGATTTTCGGCTTTTCGTGTCCAGCCGCTGCCAGCCACTTTGCGAATATCGTCACTCCACCTAGCCGGAAGACGTCTTACACTACGTTTGCCAACGTAGTGTAGGTAGCAAACGTAGCCAATAACATAATATTTAATTTTATTTAACCAATACTATAAACAGCTTCTCTTTCCTCTTGTATGCTAAAAAGCAGATCTGTGTATAGCGCTAATGCAGCAAGGAAACACAAATATAATCAGTCTCCACACTCATGGTGTCATAGGTACAAGTTCTGTGTTTTGTCTTTGAAGCATTGCAATCAAGCCAAGACTCTTTCGATAACAAAATCCAGGCGTCTAATGGCGCTGATACACTTGAGCATTCTCCTGTAATGAGCATTCTTGCGAATGTTACAAAACAAATGAAATTGTTTTGCGAGCATTCTCACGAACATTCGGGCGAGCCTTAAAATATAGATAATACATAAAATTCGCGCTATAATTGCGGTTAAACCCAATCTATTTACTTCACTTTGACTTATGATTTTAGTGTAGGGAAGAATCTTCGTAGTTTGTCACTAATTTTAACTTGACTAGTGATGAGCTTACTCAGAATAAATATCGATAATGTTTACACTAGATCCTTAGATTTGGTTTACTCAGAATTAATTTCAATAGAATGTTGATAAACTCTCGATATCGATGTGTCGTTTACTAAATCTGTTCAAATTTAAATCTGTATTTTATTATTTAGAAACGTCATTTGTTTATGTATCTTACTCTAGAAATAATTCATAAGTGAACCTGAAATAAACATATTGGGTGAAACTGCTATTGTAGTGCGATTTGTTTATTTATCTATATTCTACGGACTATTTGAATTAAGAGTGTTTGCTAGAATGATCGTGAAAATGTTCGGTTCGACGAAAAAGAAAACGGCGAATGCTCGCTGTTCTGTTACAAGTGAATGCTCAGGTGTATCAGCGCCATTATACACGAATATTAGAGGCCTGGGCATGGAGGTATGTTTACACAAATGCCTACTACAGACGTACTGTCTTCGTAAAAGACTCCACTAGATTTTCGGTACCTACTCGCACTAATATAAAAACTGCCAAGAGGTAAATTACTTGAAAATGCCCCTCCTACTCTTGAAACTTTAACTTTATTTCAAGAGTAACTTTATTTTTATAGGCCTTACTTATAAAATTAATTTACTCGTATTTTTATGTAAAATGTAACCTACAATTTTTAACCCCCCATCTATTTTATATACCTTAAAAACTTTTCTTATTACAATCGCGAACAGTTAATTTTATTATAAATCTCAATAAAATCTTTATTAATAACGAAATTCACATCAGATCATCCGAGGTTCAAAAACAAAATTTTCAAAACTCTTTTTAAACTTGAACTTTTTAATTAAAGACGAACTAATTAAGTAGCTTCTTGAATGGAAGACTTTGGACACGTTCTATGAAAGTGCATGAAAGTTGTTCATCGTACAGTTTGGTGCTTCTATAAATAATTCTAGGAATTCGTATGCTTTGCTTTTAGTGCTTCTGTGTAGGATACACGAAGTTATGAATGCAGGGTTCAGTTTCATCTGGTGCTGTATTGTCCTATTATGAGGCCTGATCTAAATATAGTTCAAAGTTTAGTCTTATCCTTAGCATCACGACACATCTGTGCCATCTTCCAAGTGGAGGTCCGGTTTAATATGTTCGTAGTGTCTTCAAATCCTATGACAGATCAGCACAATGATCATCAATCAACCGAATGATAGCCGCCGCTTTCACATAGTGCTGTGTGTAGCTTGTCATATTAAGATATTTTTTGTAAAAAGAACAACAATATCACATTACAAAACAAGAACGAAATATTTATCAAGTTTAGTCCTTACTATACTTTACCGTACTTTACAAGACCTTTTAATGAATGAGTCTCGTTTAGTGCTCAAACTGTTAATATTAGTGATAACAACACATCTATCACTCTATCTAACCAACCACTTAGCCTCGAAACGTATTATTAAACAGAATATCAAATTGAATGGAATAACGAAATAAGTAAATTTTTCGATATTCTGGATTCATAAATTGTCACTTACAATGCTGCGATACATTGTATAGAACTCAATAGCTAAATAAACAATTAGCATGCCTAATTTAACAGTATCAAAACCGCAGAAAGCATTATTGTACCTGACTGTTTTGATTTTGCAGAGCATATAATAATAATAAATCTTACCACTAATGCAAAGGCATTGAAGTGTAGCAGTAACTACAGATAACCAGTGTCATCCATTGTTTAATGAGTACATAAAATAATATAAATAAAATGATACAATTAAATGAATGTTTAAATGATTCCTGTAAAGATGGGTCAGATATCATACCTCTGTTGGAGTCACGTGTTATCTCTTTCCAAAGACGTATTTTCAGACATGGAAGAAACAAAAAAATATATTAATGATTTGTGTCGATACCAGAGCGGCTCCGCTGGTGTACTCTTTTTATACATAAACTCTCAACGCAACTCGTACATAACAACATATGTCATGATTATCAGTTGAAGTTTCAGATCGTGAAAACGTACTAAACGAACTAACAAACTCACGTTTACATTAATAATATTCAGTCATAACTCCAAGCTAGTAAAGCCGCGCTCAGCTAGTACTTCAATAAAATTGTTTTGAAGCTTCGAGGAAGTTTATAACATCGTTTGAAAGCCGGTAAGAAAACGAGAGTGACGGTATATAAGTTTACGAGTTTAGTGGCAACACTCGGCGCACGTACGAGGCAGCTCTACACTCTCAGCTTACAAATAGTGTGCGATAAGTGAGTGCTTTGTTGTTGGTAACAAGTTGGTTTTTCTGGGAACTACTCCTTGTTTATATCTCAATTGTTTGTATGGTAAGTAATGTGAAACAGCTGCAGAACTGACAACGCTATTTTGTGACATTATTCAGATTTATTTTATAATTTGACTGCATGTATGTCAAGGTTTAATCTGCCATTTGCCGGGTTTTGTACTGCGTAAGTTGTCATTAGTTTGTCACAAAGCAACAGTGTGCGCGGTTTTTTTGTTTAGGTCTGAGGGTTCTTGCTATTTGTTACTTGATATATGTAAAGCCACGCAGTGAACAAAGTCACGCGCTTTTACTAGAGATATTGCCAAAGACGAGAAAAAGCTAAAGACAAATACCTTAACTGACAAAATATTGCTTTATACCGGTATAATACAGTACTTTTATTTTGTATAGACACACAGGCTGAAGTTTAAAATATATTTAAAATATTCAATACTCAAAAATGTTGAATTCAAGTTTTTATTTGAAACTAATTAAACCGCTGCCGTATCCAAACCATGTTGAACATCGGCGTCACATAACTTATGTCACAAGTGGACCCGTAGAGTGCGCCTGAATTGATCGCTACAAACATTAACCTAATTTTAGGCCCCATCGTGAATATATTTATTGCTCGTGTTCCGTCTGTGTTATTGATTGACTTTATTTCATTTTGGGCTGTTTGATTTTAGCCTGAATTTGTTTTTGAGTGATAAATGAGGGTTGAGACGAAATTGCTATGGAACTCGTTTACAGTGATATAGCTTTTTCACTGCCAAGTTAATCTACAGATCTAAACTATAAGAGAGATTTTACATTAGATGGTAAAGTCACGCGGCTAGTAAATTGCTAATTAAAACGTGCCTTGAAGAGCACATTGAGCCGTCAGTCAGGCTTACATGAACATGTCAAATGAGAGTCAGTTGCACATGCTGACACTGGTCTAAAACTTGGAATATCGACATCGATATCCATTTGGGCTTCGTAGGAGGTCGTCGTAAGGAGTCGATTTGTGGAAAAGCATATTAGCTTTCTGTCAAACCTAGATTGACTCAAGCGGACTCAGTCTCCAAGTTGAAGTCTTGGACGCAATCGGGATAACGCTAGAAGATGACGATGATGGCTGAGTTGCGTCGCTAACCTAGTGATTCGGTGTCGTATCAGAGCGAAGACGTGTGACGAACGTGAGGTAATGCGTCATAAATAAACTTTCAAACTGACTTGATGACGTAGGACAAGTTAATGTAGAACCGTGCTAATTTATAATTTCGTCAAAACGTATTTATATAAGACTAGAGGACGCCAGCAGCTACGCCTGCATTTTTTTTTAATTTACCCATTTTGGCCGATCCCGTGGGAATTTCGGGAAATCCCTTCTTAGTGCACCCCTACGATCCCCAAGGAACATACATGTCAAATTTCAGCTTCCTGCGCCCAATAGTTTCGGCTGTAGCGTGTCTGTCAGTCAGTCAGTAACGCAAGGATTTTATATATTAAGATTGTATGTGAGTGACATTGCGGCAGCGCAACGCAAATAGTCAATTATTTGATAAGTTACGATAGCATTCAATAAAAGTGACTGATTTGTACTTTGGTTAATTGGTCTTAGCCTGCGATTTGGTCCATTACACAAATTACAATGAGTTTTGGCACAGCACTGACGGATAATTTGTTAGGTTGTTTCGCACGGCTAAGATATTCAATCTGAATCTTTTTCACCCAGAATATGCCAAATCACTGATAGAAATTAAATGCGATGCCAGACTTCATCTCATTATAGAGGTTTACCGAAATATTAAACGTTAAGTCAAGAAAAAACGATTTAAGACCAATTTAATGTTATTTGCGTTGTACTAGATATCTTTTAGGTTTTGCTATCTTGTTATATAAAATCAACCAACTGAAAAAAACTCACTTTAAAAAGAGTTTATAAACCACAATTTTTTTAAGGTTTTACGAGATCTACATTAGATGCACTTATGAATGCGAGCGATGCCGAAAGCGATGACGTAAGGTCCTGCACCACTACGGTGCAGGTACATTGTACCTGCACCGTAGTGGTGCAGCTTCTACCCGGTGCGCTCTAAAAATTTTTAGGTACCTACCAGCAATTACGCTGACGCTGTAGGCATTAGATCTAGACGTAATCAGATAAATATTATACGATAATAATAAATATTATCTGTCTTTTAAATTTGACCATTAAATCAAACAATTTAATGGTCAAATTTAAAAGACAGATAAATCCATAGCTTGGATTTAAGCCGTTATGGTTCCTGCATAATAAGTTACTTTATAATCAGTTTGCAATTTTGTGTCAAAATAAGTCTGCATTGTCACAAAAAGCGACACAGTCTGCATTATATTATTTCAATAATGTGATTGAATTGGTAAAGGCGCAGGTTCAACTTGTCGAAACAGTTTATACTCTCGAAGTGTAAATTTAAAAAACATCAGCCCATAGACTAATGATTGGTCTCGCTCTGCTCTACTAGACGGAGCCCTCATACTTGTAAAATGAGGCAGAAAAAACCATGCCAACTGGCATGGTTGAGCCTGTCAAATTGACAGCCGTGTGTCGGACATATATCCACCAAGAAATAATTCGCTGTACAATGCCAAGTTGCGCTTTTATTCCGTGTAAAAATAACTCAGCCAAAAATAAGATGCACTCTGGGATCACATACCATCTGTAAGATAACAATAAATATAAAATTTCTTCCTAAAAATACAAAAAATTAAAACGCCATTCAGTGTTGCTGCTAGTACAAGAATAACTTCCCCACATTTGAGATTTTTATTATGTGAATCTATAGTTATTGTCTATAGTTTTGTTTTTCGTTATATTTTACTATTTCTTTTATCTAACCTATTTAGTGTATATTTTACCTATTACTATATTATTTTATGTTTATACCTTTACAAATAAGGTGAAAAATGTTAGTTGTTAGAAACTGAACATCTTTCCCAAGAAACATGGTTTACCTAATTAAATGTGTAATTAAGTGTGTAAGATTATTGTTTTATTCAAAGTAGTTTTCACGACTATTCATTGTAAATTAATAATGTGTAACTAAATTTATATAGACTAGTAGCATGGAAATAGAAAGCACTGTTTTGGAAACACCTTATTTCCTCTATGGTTATTTTTAATAATAATTTGCAAAATACTATAAGTACATAAATAAACCATCATAATAAAATGAGACCTAATCATTCGAAAATATACCCCCCATTTTTCTCATAAAGGAACTTACGCTTAACCTATACATAAATATATTGATGCTTTTAATGAATTGAATTTTTTTAAGAATTTGTCTAATAGACACACAGGATTAAATATTTTCCCATTTACTCGGGTAACTGTTGAGAAGCTAACAACACAATTCTTCACGCATGCGTCTTGTTGCTTTTGTTTGACACATACTGTCATAATGAGTTGCCTCATTTATGGACCTATTTTTCTTAGGCAGCGCGGTGTCTAGTAAAACGAAGCGATACCAATAATTTGTCTAGGCATCAGCCCTAAATGTCATAAAAATAAATTTACTGATTAAATCACAAAAGCTTACCAGACTGCCAAATTAAGACTTTCGAATTCTTTACATTTGATCTTGAACATGAATTCAAAATCACTCTGCATTATAATTATTATTCTAGCTTTTAGTAGACGAAATGTGAGCGCTAATCTTCAGCTGTGAAACAGTATTACGCAGTCCAAATGTTATGAATGAAAAGCACCACATCACTTCCATTCTACTTAGGGATATAATACGAGGGTCAAACTGAAAGTTCTTAGAACTGGCCACTTATAAACAATATAATAAAAAAAATATTCAAAAATTTGAAAATATAACTCTTTGCCAATATTACCGAGTATATATTTCATTCATTTGTCATTTGTTTTACGATTTGGCGGCAAATTGAAAATTGTCTGTGTCACGTCAACATGAATTTAACACGAGAAAATTTTCGTGCAATGATTTTTTATGACTTTCGATGTCATTTAAGTCAACAAGAAAGTTATGATAGACTACGATTGGCCTTTCACGATGAAGCCCCATCTCGTGCGACTGTTTACAACTGGTTAAATGAGTTTAAACGTGGTCGCACTAATCTCACTGATGATGTACGTGAGGGACGGCCTTCTACGGCGACGACTGAAAATAACATCTGTGTTGTGCGGCGTATGATAGAGACTGACAAAAGAGTGACCTATCAGCAGATTCGGACAAGCTTAGGCATCGGTATGAGTCAAGTGCACAAAATCCTCCACGAACATTTAGCGGTCAGGAAGCTTTGCGCCCGGTGGATACCTCATAATTTGACTAAGGCTCAAAAACTCCATCGTGTGGATTGGTGCCGTAAAATGATTGAAAGATTTAACGGAGGTGACTCAAATGCTGTGTTCGACATACTAACAGGTGACGAAAGCTGGATTTACTGTTATGATCCTGAAACCAAAAGACAATCTGCTCAGTGGGTGTTTCCTTTCGAGGAGTTGCCAACTAAAGTGAAGAGAGATCGAAGTGCGGGAAAAAAAATGGTGGCCTCGTTCTTTGGAAGGATAGGTCATTTGGCAACAATTATGTTAGAGGATCAAAAAACAGTTTCTGCAGAATGGTACACTACCAATTGTTTGCCACTTGTCTTGGAAAAAGTTCGAGAGAAACGACCTCGCAGTAGGATCCTCCTTCACCACGACAACGCCTCGTCGCACACCGCCAAGCGAACGATCGACTATTTGGCGACATCAAACGTTGAATTACTGGGTCACCCGCCGTATAGCCCCGACCTCGCGCCTTGTGATTTTTATTTATTTCCAAAAATTAAAGAAAAACTTAAAGGAAAGCGGTTTATGAATGCTGAAGAAGCGGTGGCTGCGTATCGCGATGCCATTGAAGAGACCCCTAAGGACGAGTGGGCAAAGTGCTTTTCCCAGTGGTTCCATCGCATGCAGCGGTGTATTGACGTCAATGGACAATATTTTGAAAAGATATAATAAAACGAATAACTGGCTAATGTAATCAGTTTTTGATTTTCTAAGAACTTTCAGTTTGACCCTCGTATTATTGTTGTCAGTTAAGGATAGAAGAAACACTGTATGTGAGCTAAACAAAGGATTACTCGACCTTGTGTGTGAACCAACACGCATTTCAGAGGGTTTTCTTTCGGATTTTTATATAATAAAGTTTTTGTTATTAACATACATACATATATACATACATAAACTCACGCCTGTTTCTCCGAAGGGGTAGGCAGAGGCATATTTAACGCCCACTTTTCGCCAGTGTTTTGATCCCACGTAATAGGTGGCGAGCCTATTGCCGCTTATCGGGATATTTTGTTTGCCAGAGCCTCGTCCGTTGAACGGCAGGTGCACCACTTGCAGGTCAGGTTGGCTTGGGACCCTAAGTTGTTAGTGGGAACCCTATGCACCCTCTTGTTATTAACAGATAATTATAAGTGTTTTTGTGACAGTCCAATCCATGTTCCCTTTACTCTATCACTTGGCTAATTTTAGAAGCAGTGCAAGGAGATAACGTGATTTTACACTCGTGAATTCCTGATAAAGTAATTTGGTTTCGGTTTCTGCAATGAATTTCAAAGTATATATTATATTGGAGGAGTTCGAGAATTCGGGGACGAGAAATTGTAAGTTTGACAAAAACAAAAGGCTTAGAAATTATAAGCACCACGGCATTGAACATTAAGGGAGCCTAATAAAAGAGTATAACTTTATATGCTATCGCGTGTCCGTATCCTTTGCAACTAGGGATTGATCTATGCTTATTTTTGTAATATGAGGAATCAGCGTAGTAATTATTCTTTTGCTTGTATTTTTTATATTTTACCAGCATAGTAAAACATTACTTTTTTAATTGTATTGTGGAGCGCTTTAATAAATAATCGCGAACAACGATATAATACTTTGCGTACTTGTTCAACCATTTTAAATGCAAAAGTGAATGGGCGTGTCGGAAACCACCATGATATTATGAGACTCATATTATTTTATGGGATGAATGACCCTCCTCATAATAGGCCGTTACGTTACATTATGGCCTAATATTGGAAGATAATCGAACAATTTTGTCGTAAACGATATTAGCCTTACCTAATTTGCATATACATGAAAACGCATATAAAATTTTAAGCGTTTTAACTAGGCATTAAAAAGCCTTATTACAAATCAAGGTCTAAGTAGAAAACCAGACTTAGTACTAGGCTTAGACCGTTTAAGGAAACTATTCTAGATAAAGTTGTTTATCATAATCATGAGCCTTGTTTTATTTTCTCTCCCACTACTGGGTATAGGTCTCTTCTATAAGAAGAGATAGGCCATAGTCCATCATTTCATATTATGCCCTGGGAGAACATTATGAAAGACTCTTAAACATGTAGGATTTTTCTCGATGTTTTCCTTCGGCGATTAACAAGAGATTTTTAACGGTAGGCACATAACTTTGAAAAAATGAATAGTGCGCACCATAGCATTGCAGTAAATGTTAGTATCTCCACTACATTATTGCTAGTAAATAAAAACTTTATTGATTTCAATTTGACATTCATTTTACCAACGAATTTTAAAGACTTTGCAGACTTTAAAGCTTAGTTTTAAGTGTCCTAGGCTAGAACTAAACTTTGAACTGCAAGTCAAAGGACTTTTAGTTCAAAGTTTAGTGCTTTTTAATGACATCCAACATAACTGAATTCAGTTGATTACTCGTGAAGCAAGTTCGGTACTCAACAGTTAATGATAGCAGGCATCAATAGCATTACAATCATGTTTTCAAAATCGTACTTGGTTGGCTTTTTGTCATCTAAAAACTAGACGGTTTCAAACGTGCTTAATGGTGATAGGTTCTTGCTATCACCACCATGTCGCGTCTTAAAACTACCATTACGATCGTGACGCACTGTATCGGTACCGTAACGGAGCGGTGGCAGCACGGCACTGCTTTGAAGAGGTTAGTTAAGGTATTATACTATAAAGTTTAACAATTAAAAGAACTTACAGCCCAAAGTGGGTGAAAAAGTCTTTGTTGACTTAAAATAGTTTGGAATTAACATTCTGTCAAGCCTGTCTCCTGTGCTAGTTTCAACTGTGCTACAGAAAACAGAAATATTTACGTTACGATATATATATTATACTAGAGGATGCCAGCAGCTTCGCATGCATTTTTTTTTAATTTACCCGTTTTGGCCGATCCCGTGGGAATTTCGGGAAATCCCTTCTTAGTGCACCCCTGCGGTCCCCAAGGAACTTACATGCCAAATTTCAACTTCCTGCGCCCCATAGTTTCGGCTGTAGCGTGTCTGTCAGTCAGTCAGCAACGCAAGGATTTTATATATTAAGATGACATACGATGTCATGGTCATGGCGCCGTTACGTTGCGCCATTATCTTCACCGTATTGCCGCAACGCAATAAGTCTATAATGTTTATTCACCGTGAACAAATAAAGCAAACACTTCAATAGAGTGTTAAACTATTTAACTGCAGCGGAAGCGTTGAACTTAGCACCACCTGTTCCAAAGATTACTTGCAAATGGAACACTAATGCTTCCGATTTCAATATACCAACCAATGCTTGAGATAACCTCTTCCTGGCACTTGAATTACTAACACCGTTACATGTACTAGACTAATTGAGTTTGAACACTTAATTGAGCTATGCGGTGCGCTCGCAATAAGTAAAGTAATAACACTATACTTGTTGTCCGGGAGCTGTCTGTAAATCACTTGGAACTATAATATAATAATTTATTCACAAAATATAATATAATGTTCTGAGGTATTAGGGGAGTAGGTGAATGTTGGGAGTGTAACGGAAGATTGAAGGTTACTTTGATGTGATTTGTTTCTTTTGTTGAGTTTTGTCGTGATGAGTAAGGCCTGTGGTATCGGTATGTATCTATCACCACCGGTAGGCAATCGAGTTTGTATTCGAATATAAGTTACAGTAACAACACGCACACAATTATTAAATTTATGTAAGTTGTCAATAAATATAATCTGATGTAACATGTCTATAATAGTAGTGGCTTTAATATACATATGTATAGTACGGGGGCTTTCCGTTGGAAAACTTGACAGCACTTTGGTTGTTTTAAGAATAAGATAAATATGTCAATCTCATTTTTTTATGAGATTGAATTATTACCGACTGCGATAATTTTCACAAGTCCTTTTAATTCTAATCATGGCAGAAACTGTACTATGGCAACCAGATAATTATTAAATATATTTTATATTCTCAGAAACAAACATTCAATCAATAAATTTAATCCAGATGCTCACCGAAAAATGTTGCTACTAAATGGAAATAAAAAGGATAGTTCGCAAGTTTGGAGTCGGGGGCGAAATACTGGTGTTTTTGTAGTTTAGTTTTGCCGTTATGAACTGGGACTTGTGATATAATTATTTATTCTACTACTAGCAGTTTCCCGTGGTTTCACCCGCGTCCTGACGAGACTACTTCGCGTACCAGATTAATTTATAGCCTAAGTTACTCCTTGGTACATCAGCTATCCGTCAGTCAAAGTCCGGTCAAAATCGGTCCAGCTGTTCTAGAGATTAGCGAGAACAGACAGACAGATAGATAAAAATTGTAAAAAATGTCATTTCGGTATATGTACCGTGTATACATCCATATGCATTTAGTAAAAAGCGGTTATTTTAATATTACAAACAGACACTCCAATTTTATTTATGTGTATAGATAATTTACTAGTTGGCAAATAATCATCAAAGGTGGTAAACTTCACTTCGTTCAGATGTGCATATCAGCTTTGAGCGTTTTTGACGTTGGTAACTTCCGCAAGCTTAATGTTCCTCCCTCGGTTTTGATGCATGGCTTATCTAAGAGCCAGCTTAAATGTTCTTCCATCTTCCTGTTTGATTGCACTTGGCGCCATCATTTGTATCCCTTGTAGTGGCACGATTAACGTGTATCTTATAACTTCGACGTCTAGCATTTTATGGGCCTTTACCGAATTCTGATGGAGTGGGTAAGCCAAAACATTTTGGCTTTCAAGTAACTGCCGCCAGATTAAATGAAATGTAATGAAAAATCTATACTTGTAGTTCAGGAGATATTTGTTGATTATTTGAAAGGAGTTCATAATGGGTGAAATTTTGGAAGAAGGTTTTTAAACACAAAAATGACGCTATTATTAGCAAAAGAGATAATTGGATTTGTCTGTTTCTGGGCACAATATGACGTTCCCTTTGTTTCTATTTGTTAATTATTTGAAAGGAGTTCATAATGGGTGTGGTAGCACCATCTACCTTTCCATCGAGAACTAATCACATCAACGACAATGGTTCGTCGCTGCTCGGCCAATCCGAGCGATCCTTTCCATGAATCCCCTCCCAAAAACGCCTCGCTATTGGCCGCCCTGCTAAACGGCGACGAAAGAAAAAATAGAACATTCGAGACGCGCCGATCTCATGTCCGCCGTACCGTACCACACTGAACCACACCGCCATATATAATTATTACCGCTTATACAAAACTCAACAAAACCGCTCGCGAGTGAAAGTGATTTGTGCAGTGGAGTGATTCAAGCAGCTTCAATATACTTGAAGACACCAGGAGGCTGCCATTTGCAAGGTAAGAGGCTCCTAACCACATCACCTTTTCCGCTTTCCCTCATTTCCTAGTCGCCGAAGAACCGCAATCCTACAGTCCACAATATTAATCTTTCTCCAAATCGCCTAGAACCTTCGGTTTCGGTGTAACGCCGAACCATTTTTTTGATCCATACGAGTCGGATTCATTTACGTTTTATACGTACAACCTCGTTATATCTATATACCTAGGCAGTTATAGCACCTAGCTATACTCCTAGTCCATTCACATAACCGTCACATGGTTGTTTTCGCACGCATCAGTAGGTAATATACTTTTATGTAGCTACCTACTTACCCAATTATTATTTCTGGAACTATCATAGTTGTCTTGTAAATCTCATATTTCAAGCAACTTTTAATTCCACCGCTTTAAAGTGTTGCCTAGGTACTTAGGTAAAATAATAGGTACTTTAGATATTCTTATTTTGTTTCGGTCTCAATAGCTTATACTTACGTAAGCATGTCACAACAAAAGAAGTCACGCGTGTCGGAAGACAAAGAGATGACAATCTTAGAAGCAAAACGCAATATTTTATTTGAGCGTATAAACATTTATGAGCGTTCAAAGACCGCAGCCGTTTCTGATAGTAATAGGGAGTCATTTCTCAGCTATTGTATGACAGTAGATAGTATTCGAACAGATTTTCATAAGTTGTTAGACGATTATAACGCAAGATTGCTTTCTACTAATCCTGATGAAAAACCGAATTATCAGGCGTACACCTTATTCGAGGACCTTTATTGTATTGTTAAGCGTATACAATCGCAATTGGAGGGTAAATATTCGGCACAGCCCGTTGCAGCGGCTCGCAAACCGAGGTTACCGCCAATCGAGATTGTGTCGTTTGATGGCAATATACGAAACTGGATGTTATTCTATGCGAGTTTTAAGTCTACGGTGCACGATAATGGTTCTCTGACAGATGCGGACAGGTTGTACTATTTAATAGGTAAACTGTCACCGAAGGCCCAGTCCGTATTTGCAGGTGTCACACCCAGTGCTGAGAATTATCAGGTCATATTTCAGTCACTACTTGATAGATATCAAGACACGCGCGTCCTAGCGTCTACCTACTTTGATCAAGCTTTAAATCTTAAACTGTCCGGTGCCGCATCTGTCTCGCATTTACAGTTGTTTATAGATAACTTCGTAACCGCGGTTAATTCTCTTAGGAATTTAAAATTGGAAGATCTTTCCGACTTTATGTTGCTTCAACTCGCTTTAAAAAAGTTTGACACTGAAACAATTCGTGCTTTCGAGATGACGGAACGCAATAATAAAATACCTACACTAGATAGTTTTATTTCGTTCATCAAAGATCAGTGTCGAATATTTCATAATACGCAGCCTAGTTCACCTAGCCCGTCTAACACTAACAGCAGCAAACAAAGGTTGAATAAAGCGCGAAATAGTAATAATAACTCGGTCCCTAATCCACAATCTTACGTAACATGCTCGGAATCTAATAAAATTAATTCACAGAAGTGTCTGTGCAGTAATATAGTGCACGACCATTTCTACAAGTGTCCAGGCGGGACACTTGTAGAAATGGTCTTAATGGTTTAAATCCGACTGCTCGTTTCAAGTGCGTGAAGGACAACAGAGCTTGCATTAATTGCTTAAGTATAAAGCATAAAACTAGTGATTGTTCTAGTAAGACGAGATGTCGTTCATGTAATCAACGACACCACTCATTGTTGCACTTTGATAAAAGTAGTCCGTTGTCAAGCCAAGCCGCTAACCTTGACACACTTACTTCGCAGGTGCAGGCTACGATAACTGCGCCTCCCACGATTCAAAATGAAATATCGTTGTGTACGACATCCATCGCGCGGGCGACGCGCACACGAGGACGGCACTCGCGCATCTATAATGATCCACGCAGGGCCAAAACGCAGTGTACGGCGTCTAAGACGGTACTGTCAGCGACAGCGCAAGTTATCGTTTATGATGTTAATGGGTCGCCGCACATGGTACATGGTTGTCTACTCGATAGCGCGTCTCAGACCAATTTAATAACATTGGAATGTTTTAAACGCCTCGGATTGTGGAATAACTTTAGAAATACTAGTTTAGTGGTCAAAGGAATCGGCGGGTCAGAAAAACATTGCAAGGGTTCCGTAGATGTTAAAATACATTCGCGTTTTGATAGGAATATTAATTTTAACATTTCTTCGCTTATCGTGGAGCGTATCACGGACGCATTGCCGAACGCTAATGTAGACGTAGCATCACTCACTCACCTCGAGTCATTGCCGCTGGCAGACGCGGAGTTTGCGAATCCGGCAGGCATTGATTTTTTGATCGGAGCTTTAATATTTCCGCACTTGCTACTAACTAAAATAGTACGTAGTGAGCAATATGATTTACCGCCCGCCATTGAGACGGTATTTGGGTATGTGATTATGGGTACCGTACCTACGTTACATACTTCTCATTATATTACGTCTTGTTGTTGTTCTGTTCTTCAAGAAATCAAGTTGGGTGCTAAAACTGTGTGTTAGATAAAGGACTAATTAGCTATGCTATGCTATGCTATGCTATGCTACGCTATGCTATGCTACGCCATGCCATGCTACGCTATGCTATGCCATGCTTTGCTATGCTATGCTATGCTTTGCTACGCAATGCTATGCTATGCCATGCTATGCTATGCCATGCTATGCTATGCTACGCTATGCTACGCCATGCTATGCCATGCTATGCTATGCTACGCTATGCTACGCTATGATACGCTATGCTACGCTATGCTACGCTATGCTACGCTATGCTACGCTATGCTATGCTATGCTACGCTATGCTATGCTAAGCTACGCTACGCTACGCTACACTATACTATACTACACTTCCGCTTTGTATATGGATGACATTGCCTGTAGTGTCATATCCGCTCCGCTAGCAATTTTGCTTTGTGAAGAGCTTATTCAGCTTTTCAAGCGAGGCCGGTTTGATCTTGTCAAATGGACAAGCATCTCTAAGGAGGTTCTCGCACGCATACCAGATTCTCATAAAGCTTCTTCAGACATTGAGTTTGAGAAGTCTGTACCGCATAAAGTTCTCGGTTTACGCTGGGACAAATCCTGTGATAGTTTTCGGTTTGACGTCTCACCGCCAGATGATAAGTGCACCAAACGCACTATGCTGTCCACAGTGGCTCGACTATGGGACATAATGGGTTTTGTGGCTCCCACAATTTTGTACGCCAAGCTCTTGATCAAAGAGCTTTGGCTATCAAAGTGTGAGTGGGATGAAACACCCCCTGACCATATTGTCACCGCTTGGGGCCAGTTTTGTATTGAGCTAACCGCGCTCAATCAAATAACTATTCCGCGTCATCTTGGGTTGGTAGATGGATGTACCATCAATTTAATAGGTTTCACTGACGCCAGCGAGCGTGCTTACGGCGGAGTCGTATATCTGCAAGTCCGCATTGGTTCTAACTACTCGGTGCAGTTAGTTTGTGCCAAGTCTAAGGTCTCGCCTGTTAAAACCATTCCGGCTGCGAGACTGGAGTTGTGCGCGGCCCTTCTGCTGTCTCAGTTGCTCCGCAAGGTTCAAGACACAGTCTTGCCCCACTACCCTATTAATAGAATATACGCATTTTCTGACTCCAAAGTAGTGCTCGCTTGGATTTATTTATCTCCTCACCGCTGGCAGACTTTTGTCGCCAACCGCGTTAGTAAATTGATTTTGAGGAACTTTCCATAAATCATATTGACTGAAAGTTTTTTCCGCCAGCATCTCCACATTTCAGTGGATGTTGGGAAAGCATGGTCAAAGTAATTAAAACGCATCTCTTCAAAGTTATAGGTCAACAGATCCTCTCTTACGAAGAGCTTTTAACTGTCCTTGCACAAATCGAGGCATTGATCAATTCGCGTCCGCTCACGGCATTGAGTAGTGACCCTGCAGAACCATCCGTGTTAAGCCCTGCACATTTTCTGAACACAGTGCCATTATCGTCATTTCCGGCTCCTGAAGCAGACTCTTCAAGCTTGCTCCAGAGACATACTCTGCTGGTTAACTCGTGCAGTCGTTCTGGCGGCGCTGGCGTGCGGAATATCTACACCAGCTTCAGGCTAGATCCAAGTGGAATAGTCCTGCATCCCCTATACAGGAGGGTACGTTGGTCGTCATTATACATGAAAATGCTCCGCCGCTTTCATGGCCGTTAGCCATCGTAGAGAAACTGCATACTTCCAAGGACGGTACAACCCGCGTTGTTACCGTGAAACCCGCGAAGGGGAGCTACGTGCGCCCTGTTATACGTCTCTGTCCGCTTCCTACTCAGTGAGATCTAGCCTGAAGTTGGATCTACCTCTTAGTTTAAGTATTTAGTTTGTAGATTTCACTGTTATTGCGTTTGTATTTTCGCTAAAATTAATTTAGATTAATTTTATTGTCATATCGCTGTCTTAGCCTATTGATGGGTTATGCGGTAGTACACCCAACATAGCTAAGTTCAATTCTATTTCTTTTAAAGGCAACCCTTTAGTGCCGAGGGGATATGGTAGCGCCATCTACCTTTCCATTGAGAACTAATCACAAAAACGTCAATGGTTCGTCACTGCTCGGCCAATCCGAGCGATCCTTTCCATGAATCCCCTCCCAAAAACGTCTCGCTATTGGCCGCCCTGCTCAACGGCGACGAAAGAAAAAATGGAACATTCGAGACGCGCCGATCTCATGTCCGCCGCACCGTACCACACTGAACCGCACCGCCATTTATAATTATTACCGCTTATACAAAACTCAACAAAACCGCTCGTGAGTGAAAGTGATTTGTGTAGTGGAGTGATTCAAGCAGCTTCAATATACTTGAAGACACCAGGAGGCTGCCATTTGCAAGGTAAGAGGCTCCTAACCACATCACCTTTTCCACTTTCCCTCATTTCCTAGTCGCCGAAGAACCGCCATCCTATAGTCCACAATATTAATCCTTCTCCAAATCGCCTAGAACCTTCGGTTTCGGTGTAAAGCCGAACCAGGGTGAAATTTTGGAAGAAGGTTTTTAAACACAAAAATAACGTAATTATTAGCAAAAGAGATAATTGGATTTGTCTGTTTGGTTCCCAAATAAATGATGACCTGGGCATAATATGACATTCCCTTTGTTGAGATCAGTTATGACAAACTCCTCATTTAGTCCTCAGATAGTATACTAAGTACGGGTCATTTGATAGTTACATTAAACATTTGCGATTTTCACTGTTCAGGTTACTTCTTGTTAAACCTTAATATCAATCTACGGATATTAGAGACTATTCGTAACAGATAAGTAAAGTTACACACATTAGATAGGCAACCTTTTTGCCATCACTTAGTCCCATTTCTTGTCTCAAAACAACTATAAGCCATGTCAGAAGCCTTTAAAACACCTACACAACCAGAACCGTTCACACACATACAAAAAGAAACAGATTGTATCCAAGATACAAACCTATTTCCATGTTACCTTTTGATATCACACGTTTTATTTCATCGAAGCACCTGCATGAGCAAAATTAAAATTCACAGCAGCATCCAATCTCCCGTTCTACAAAACATTGCACTGTTTATTGCTCGTAGTAAATGGAAATATTCATTAAACTTCCCCAAGCAACTGTATCGATTCTAGTTTATATTACAAGCAACATTTTGTTATTACTCATCTAAATGTTTAACTGGTGCAAACTTCCTATTGGTGCTCTCTGCCAGTCTATATACGTTATATCGCACACCCAGATCAATACTGCACTATTTCAAAATAGCTCTTTTTTCACTATTGACGAAAAACCGTTATCTCAAACTACTACACAGCTATCAGTAATGTCTTAAGCATTACGTATGAAAAATACCATCCGTAACTCCAATTTATGCTTCAGTCGATTCTAAATCCCTTTGTTAAGCATAATTATGCATGTTTTGACTTAATACCCTGTTGAGCCAAAAAAATTAGGAAAAAAGAAAGTATTATTTTGAGTTATGTGCCTTTTGCTGATGAATTCTGAAATAATGCACTATTATTTTACTGTTTTTTCATTCAGATTCATCAGACAACAACGATTTATTAAATATATGATCAAGAATAGGACAATTAATAATGAAATAAAACTCATAATGTTACGGAAATCAGTAGTTTCGTATATTTTAAATAAAGAAAGTATTGAAAATCACTCAAAATTATCTTAAACATACAACATAAGAAAATGGCTTCGTTATGGCTTTGTACTCGTAACATAAGAACAAAAAAAAACAAATAAAACTCTTATTTAAAACAAAAGTTGTTCAAAATCATATAAACAAAACAGTTATAAAAAAAATTAAAAGCTTAGGTAGTACAATTAAATAGGTAGACTGTATTTATGGTACTTATGGCATAACATCACAAAACTTAAAACTAAGGGACTTTTTACCGCAATGTATTGGCAATCTTGGATTTCCAGTTAGCAGGGTTACGTTTTCTTTTTCGACTTAACTTGGGTTCATTTTCTGACGAAGCAGTGTCGATGGTAAAAGAAGTAGAGGGTGTGTTTGTCGGGGTAGTAGCTTCTTGAGAAGAAGGACTTGATCTATCTGATTCATCTTCAGATGAACTATCTGAGCAGCTGGAGCTTGATGATGAAGTGGAGCTAGACGAGGAATTAGAAGATGATCTTCTAGGGATTACAGAAGGCCGAGATCTTTGCTTAACAGGCACAGAAAAAGTAGGATCTGTATCCGAATCATCTATGCAATCTTCTTCAGCACTATTTTCAGATAAAATAAGACCAGTTACCTGTTTATCTGATACTTGATCGGACGTTGCTATTACCGCTGAGCCCTCATCAGTCGTAGCTGCCATACATGTATTTTCTACCTGCTTTTCTGATGTTGCCACCGCCGTCGCCGCATCTGTTGATACTGCCATAGATGTATTTTCTGCCTGCCTATTTAATGCTTGATCCGCTGATGCTTAAATTGCTGACATCTCAGCGGTTTATACTGTTTCCATCGCCTTTTGGAGCAACTGGAGATCACAACCTTTCATCATCTGCCAAAAACCGATAACAAATATAATTAATTCAACAATACTGCATTATTTCAAAAAAGTATATAAATCTTTTTGTATATAAAGAACTAATTAAAGTGTAAATGTTAATTTTAATTTAACGTGTAAGTTACAATTTGGACTATAAAAAAATGTTTATTATGATTATATTTAACAACATTAGGACATAATTTATATCTACCAACAATAGTGCATCATTTCACAGATATTTAACTTTTAGGAACAACATGGAATCATTTTAGAATAATACAAAAAATCAAACATACCTTCGCCAAAAACAGGGTGCTATTTCGAAATAGTGTCAAATAAGTCGTTTAATCACAGCCAGTAATACCACCAACACTGTATTAAAACTAAATAATTCACGTTAAAGTAAAGAATTCGCAGGTTGTTCAGGCGGCCGACAAGTTGCAACTGGAAATAGACTCGTGTTCGCGGTGTGACTCTAGCAGCGCGGCGCAAACAATAGAGTGTTAGCACACCATCTATTGGCCATTTTTTTACTTATAAATACGCCTGTATTAGTGGTACGCGCGGGAAATTTTTGGCTATTCAAATTCATAAAAAAGTCGATTTTGAGATTTTTCGAGATAATGCAGTGTTTTTCTGGGCGTGCGATATGTTGACAGGGTAAACTTATAAAGTGGAGGCTTGCAAGTTTTTATAAGAAAGTACGAGAGATATTCTTTATCTATATTGATAAAAAATGCCCGCAGGTACGTTTTTTATGTTTCTTTTAATGCTGCATCTGGTCCGTTAAATATTGGGCGCCTATGTGGAAGATTTTGGTACCTAATATTTTTTAAGTCAAGCTGCAGCTTCTAGTGCACCAACTTGTATCGCAGAGGATTTTATCAACATTCCGCTTATGGACACCAAACACTAGATTTGATACAACTATGATATTAGGTATATGGAACACAAAAAATATTGTATTGTGCGGGGATCAAGAACAAACTAGCGGCGCAAATTGTATCACCGTTTTAAATCCGAGGTGATAGTTTTAACCAGCTCGCCACTTCCTTCAGATCTATTTTCATTTAGTTAAAAATATCTAAATACAATAGAATCAATAGCTCCTATTTGAAATAGAGCAGAGAACTAATCCACCCCACCTGTGCTAAGAAAAAATGTGGCGATCACGTAGCTACGGGTGCATTCAGTAATTGTTCCAATTTCGAATAATGTTCGTGCATTTGTTTACAGCCAGTAATAGCGTCATCTATGTAGTGTTTACTTTTAATATGTATGTCATGAGTAATATTTATGACCACGGCGTTTTTCATGGTCTTTTATACAAAGTATAATTCGGAAATTACCCAACCCGCAGAAAATATGATAGTTGCTCGGTTCGCTTACGAGCTATAATGAGGGATACAAAATCTTGTAATCAAAAGGATGTATGATTAATGAATATTAATTATTTAGGCCAGCCGTGTCGCTGACCACAATCAAAATTTTTTATGAGAAAGTAGTTTCTATACGCACCGCGATGTGTTCTGAGCACTGTGGCCCGACAGACAGCCAGCCGGACGGTTGCCATACACACTATGCGGATTGTGCTAGTCAGCCGTCAGGTAACCACAAGCGCAACCACGTCCTAAGTTATACGGACGGCTGGCTGCATTGCGGTCAGCCGTCGGTTAATCGCATAGTGCGTAGGAGCCCTAACACTGGGTCGATTGCTGTGGGTTCGATCTCCACACGGGCTAGCACTTGTGTGATACACTGGATATATGATATGTCCTCTCCTATGGCACGCCACTGATATCGATTGTCCAGTATTCTGGCTTGTTCTGTCCAACTGTTGCTAGCCACTTTGCGTAAATCGCCCATTCACCTAGCACGAGGGCGTCCTATGCTACGCTAAGCGAAGACGATACTCGCAGTCTTAAACCCGTCTGCTCAGACGGTTATCAGTGCTGCGACATGTGATGAGTCCGTTGTGTTTTAGCAAGATATTTTTTTGGGCTATGGCAATCACTTTGATTCCTTGTCGAATCATTTTGTTTCAAATTCGATCCTTTAGCAAAACTTCAAGGTTAGCGTTTTATATAAACACAATATTGAGCAAATGGACGAATCTCAATTCTTATCAAATCTATTAAAGAATCATGTACCGTGATGTCATTTACATCAAAAATTTCCATTCAGTTTAAAAATAAGTAGCAGATATACAGGGTGGCGCTACCATAGGGGCATTTATTTAAAAAGAACGTAGCATTGATGCCTCTAAAATGTTTTTTATCAACAAAAAAGGCCATGGGGCCAAAATAAAAAAAAAATTCAAACAAAATAAACTATAAAATATGAGTAGCAAAACGAAACACCATTTGTAGACCAATATGACATTAGGTTACTGACCTTTGTAAGAACGGCAACGTGTGCTATGCGGCAGACAATGCCACGGAGGTAGTTCACATTTATTGACGAATTACCTATTTCAGTAATTCTACACATCACTCCAATGTTTGGTTACTCATTAGGCAAGCACTGGTGTCTTTTTCATATCAACAAAAACAGAAACCCACGTAAAAGGTAGCACAAAATTTTCTAATTCTCAAAATGGCCGCCATTGTTATCACGAATTACCTATTTCAGTAATTCTACAAATCACTCTAATGAAAGTTCAGTAATAAGGCAAGCACTGGTGTCTTTTTCACAACAAGAACCCACGTAACTCAATCATATCCGCATATTCGGACGACATAAAATTTGTCATTATTAACACAAATAATGCAAAAAATTACGAATGATAAGGTTCACTAAACAACAACACAATTAAATAACACAACTAAATACAATCACACAATTCAATACCAAAAACAACTGTCGCGCGCGCGCAATCTGTTCGACTTATCAATTCAATCGTTTTTGCAGCACTAAACAAACCTTTGATGAGTCACCGATCACTGATGCGCCGCTGGCGCCGACATGTCTAGGATAGGAAATAGAGATGCTCAATAGGTACTATGAGTGTCGATATTTTTGACACGTTAATACGTTAACAACAAAATAACACATAATGTTTTTATACAACGAACTATGCATTCTTACTTGTATTAACAATAATGCTATTGCTTAATTGTGTTGCTAATACGACACAGTTAAACAAGTTTATGAAATACTATGCACATACTTCAATTAGTTTAGTAGTTTCAGTACATAGTTATTATAATTCTTAAGTAGATTGTTGAACCAATTAGATTATTAAAAAATACCATACGGAAAGAGCTAAAATAGTCAATAATTATTAACTTATTTCAAATGATTAAATAATTGAATATCTTTACATGTTTATCATACATACATACATACATAGACTCACGCCTGTTTCCCGGTGGGGTAGGCAGAGACTATGGAACGCCATTTGCAACGATCCTGACGTACCTCACTTGCTTCACTCACTCCCATCAAGTTTCTCATGCATGCTCTTCTGTTATGGGTACTTCTGACTTGTCCTTTTTTCAGGATGTCTCCAATCTGGTCAGAGAACGTCCGCCTAGGTCTTCCCCTTTGTCCAATTCCATTCACACTTGCCTTATATATCTTCTTTGTCAGTCTATCGTCATCCATCCTCTCCATGTGCCCAAACCATCTTAACATGTCTTTCTCAATGCTTGTAACTACATCTTCTTTTACCCCACACCACTCTCGTATCACACAATTCTTTACTCTGTCGGTCAAAGACACACCTCACATACTTCTCAGTGCTCTCATTTCTACAGCATTTATTTTACTTTCAAATCTCTTCTGCCATACCCAACTTTCACTACCATACATAAGGGTAGGCACTAACACACCTCTATGTACAGCCAAACGTGCCTTTTTGGACACGTTTTGACTGTTCATAAACGCTTTCAGAGCTCCATTCACACTATTACCTGCATTAACTCTCCTTTCAAATCTTCTTCATTCTTACCATATCTTGTAAACAACGTACCTAAGTAAACAAACTCATTCACTTGTTCCACTCGCTGTCCATCGATCAAAACATCACAAGCCGTAACGCATTCCTCCTATTCAAAAACCATAACTTTCGTTTTTCTTACATTCACTTTCATTTCTTTCCTCTCTAACGCACCATGCATGATTGCTACCATCTCCTGCAACTCCTACGCTGAAGATGCAAGTATTACCTGATCATCAGCATAAAGGAGGCATTTGACGAGTAACCCATTCATCCTTAACCCCCGGTCACTATGTTTTAAATTTTGCAAACATCATCATTTTCATACTTCCCAGTGCTCACGCCAATAAGGCTTTCATCATTGCTATCGTTAACATTCATTTCAGCTATCGGTGTCTCTATCGCCGATCTTTCAAATAAACTTTCAAAATACTCTTCCCATCTCATCAGCACGCACGATTCATCATTTACTATCTTTCCATTCTCGTCTCTGATGGATGTGTGTTCTGAGGATTGAGTTCTTCCTCGAACTGCACGAACGGATTGCCAGAAAAACTTAATGTTCCTCTGGAAATCGTCAGATAATCTGCTATCAAACTCATCTTTGTTTTCCACTTTTTTCCTTTTAACCATTTCTTTCACTATTCTTTTTGACCTAACAAACTCCTTTCTTGCTTCATCTATGTCTACACTCGTTGCTTTTCCCATTCTTTCATTTGCTCTGGCAGCCAACCAATCTGACCAAGCTTTCTTCTTCTCTGACACTGCTGATTGTACATCCTTGTCCCACCATGTATTCTTAACCTTTCGTATTTTCCTTCTCTTGATCACACCACATACTTAAGACGCTACACATACTACCTCTTCTTTAAAGGCCTGCTATAATTCTTCCATATCATTTATGCAATCGAACCTCTCAAATTTTGCTATCAATCTTCGTTTATACTCATCTTTCACATCTTTCTCTTATAGATGTTCCACCTTAATTCTTTCCAAGACCCTATTTTCATTACGCTCTCGGTGTTACCATCCTTTAAAGAGCCCACTTATCCGGCTCAACACCAAGAAGTGGTCTGTGTGGAAGCCAATCCCTCGATATGCTCTTGTATCCAACACATTCTTTCTCAATCGTTCATCTACTATCACAAAATCAATCATACTTCTTCTAACATTTTTCGCCTCTCGCGTATATATATGTATCCTTTTATGATCAAACATGGTGTTTGTCACACAAAGGCTCCACTCCGAACAAATCTCAAGCAGTACTTTTCCATTTTCGTTTACACTCTCATCACCAAATGCACCTAACACCCTTTCAAATCCATCTCGCTTTACTCCCACCCATCCATTGAAATCCCCTAACAAAATCAATCTTTCATTATCCTTGCAGTTCCTCAAAATCTCTCTTAAACTCTCCCAAAATTCCTGCCTTTCGTCTTGCTCATGTTGTGACATACCCGTATATATATTGACCGGGGCGTACACCCCCCACAATAAAGAGACGAGTAAGTCCTACTTTCATTCTCATCCACAGTAGCCTAGCATTTACACATTCAAACTCTTTTACACACTCATTGATTCGCGCAGACAGTATTGCACCAACTCCCTTACAGGCTCTGGTGGTACTATCTACCCCAGACCAATACGCCGTATATGCGCCATGCTTGGTGGTTTCACACCCTTTTCTTTCTGTTTCATTCACACAAAAAATATCAATCTTTCTATCATCCATCATCTGACATACTTCATCCAATTTGCCGTTCATTCCTCCTCCAACATTCAATGTTGCAAACCTGCTCTCCGTAGGCCGCTTTTCGCCCTCGCGGGAAACGAGACGTGATGGGTTGCGAAATATTGTGTGAGGAAATATTATTTATTGTTCCCATTGCGTTCCCACGAGAATTAGGGTTTTTAAATGTCCATCCCCATAGAACCCTTTACGGGGGTAAGGCGGAATATCACGTGTGCCCTGTGACCACCAACACAGGCACCCTCCGTTTGCGACCAGCTTACCCTCTGGCCACGAATCTCTCGGCACGGGTCGGTTTACACCTTAGATCGGGGTTTTGTGTCGCGTATGCTCCCTGAAAGTTGGTTTAATTTCGGAGTTTTCCTTCTCCTAGACAGGTTGCCAACCAAGGCTAACGAGGCCCATCTCCCCGAATGTTTATCATTGTTTACCTATTAAAAAACGTCGTCTTTATACCACACTTTGAAATTCTCGAACGTAAAGGCAATAAGACGATTACATTAACGTTAAATACAAACAATGTCGATACAATAAACAACAAACTTTTACGGTGCGTAGGATTTTTTATCGATACTATCATTGATAAGACGATTACATTAACGTTAAATACAAACAATGTCGATACAATAAACAACAAACTTTTACGGTGCGTAGGTATTTTTTATCGATACTACCATTGATAAGACGATTACATTAACGTTAAATACAATCAATGTCGATACAATAAACAACAAACTTTTACGGTGCTTAGGTATTTTTTATCGATACTATTTACAATATTTTGTTCATAATTGGGCAACTCTATTTGGCTCCACTATGTTTGTCCTTGTCACACGTAGTGCATTTACTGTAAGAGTGAGTTCCTATTCACTCTTACAGTAAATGTTTTACCAAATTAGATTTTTCGTGCTTGCCGAAATCGATCCATTTTATTATTATGTAACTTTATTGAAAAGTTAATAAGAAAGTTTCAAAAGTCTTGTTCTGTAAAAATTTACTCGGGCGCAAAAACCTACAACGGCGAGTCGTAGCGAGTCGCGGCGCGCAATGTAGGGTCGTTGACCGTTTTGTATCAGCTGTGTGGAATTCAATGATTAAAAATTCAAGATATTGTAGCTAAACTACTGCACCAATTGAATTCATTTTTGGTACAAGGCTTAAGAATGTTGTAAGCTATGCCTCTATTTAAAAAGTGCCCCTATGCAAGCGCCACCCTGTATATATCTTAGTTATAATATACCTTAAATAGACAAGTTAATAAGATTGTTCGTTCGAAAGTTGAAAACAAGGGCTTCATCATTATCAAAAAAGGTGAAAATTGTTTTAACAAGCCAACTTTCTGATGTCCCTATAAACTTTTTTATACGATGATTTTACACGACAAGTCTTCTTAGTTTTAATTGGGACACCTCACAAGAAATGACATTAATTTTCGGAGAAGATACTACGACGTTTACATTTCCACTAGGTACTTATTATAATAATTCGTTATGACATCCAGCATAAAGGCAGCGATAGCCTAAGTTGTTGAGATTCCATGTATTTTTTTTGCCAGAATAAAAATTTATTGAAGATTTAAATAAAATTTTAATTAAATTGCATTAAATTATAAGGTACATTGCAGATGATTAATTATAACTATATACATGACTATCTTAAATAATCATACTGTCTAAGAATATATATGTACATAAAACTAAAAATAAAGAGTAAAAATAGATACATATGTACAGGTGTGTTTAGGCGTCGTAGAATGCCTCCGCATCAATATCATCGGGTAACGTGCCCAGAAGGCTGGCAGCATTGCCACGCTGGATGGCAATGCTGATTCTCTGAGCAAAGAATAAACCAGCCTTCTGGTCACGTGAGACGTCGACTAACCGTTTAGATATTTCTCGGTATAGAGAACGAGCGCTCGGACCCCATGAGCCTAGCGTTTCCACTTCAAACGGCTCAAATACGTAATTAGCTACTAGATTACTGTATTTGCGCCGTTTGAGGGTTTCCGCAGATGCAGCAGCAGCGCCAGCATGACCTCCCGAGCTTGGAACATGGGATGGCGCGAGGGTGTCTACGCAGGTTGCGTCCCACACCAAAGGCCTACCCATTTTCCATGGCAACAGTGACATACCGTCAGGTCTCTTCCCGTCGTCGCGTACCAAACCATTTGGTTCAAGTACAGCTGGTACACCAGACGCGACAAGAGCACGACGGATTATGTCATTTAGGTGAGCATGACGAGGAATCCTACCAGCGCTTCTGCTGCAGGATAGCCCATGGTGTCCGAGGCTATCGACGTCTTCTCCACAATGACATCGATGCGGAGAAACACACGGAGCACCTAAACGGAGACAAGTGGCGATACGGAACGTCTCATCGTCCAACATGGTTCCTGTGTTAGACGATGGTAGTGCCTGAAGCCATAGACCGGATTCCCATTCCCCCACAGCCAGCAAACGAGCACGCTCTGTAACATTAAAAGATGTATCCAAAAGAGTTTTCCTCACAATGTTACAAAGCGGCGCGTCCCACTGTCTTTGGGAGAATAGGTTGGTGGGCAAATCAGTGTTTGGACAAGCCATTTTCCAGGCGTTTATAGCTTCGGTTTTGCACAGCACTTCTGAGTTAACTAGTGTAGGTGATAATATTTTCCTAGTTAACTCTTCCGTGCTGTGAACCGAAGACAGGAACGCCGGTAAACTGACACTGGAAATTTTGCGAACGCCGAGCCCACCCAAACGTATGGGTAAAGATGCTTGTAGCCAGGCTCGGTCGTCCAAGTCCACATTTAATAATTTTTTTAAAGTAGCTTGTATAATTTGGTCGATTTGTCCTAATAGTGTTATTTTTTTCCAAAGTTGCGATGATCTTAAGGCATGAGTAAATTTTGGGACGAAAAGGCAATATCGAATAATAGTATAAGCCGAATGTATATTAATTTTGAATAAACGATCTGAAATTTCACAAAAATTTTGTATTTTTTCTTCCAAGAAAGAATCAAAAGCTTCTTCAAATACGGGCGAACCTAGGAGGCGAAATGAACTCTTTTCAATAATTTTGATGTTTGGTGCCAAAAGATTAAATTTAGATACTATCGAAAGTTTTTTTGTAGAGTCTGTTGTATTTATAAACAACTCACACTTACTAGAATTTAGTTCCAAGCCAATAGAAGCGAATTTATGTTTAATAAAAGCTAAGTATTCCATGTAGAGGTTCGAATCCTCCAAATTGCAGTCAATCTAGCTACAGCAGACAGATATATTGTAACCTTGTTTTCCTAATAGATATCGAAGTTTTTCCTTTTTAAGGCGCCACCTCGAAGGTCAAAAAATAGTGCAGAGGTCATCACTAAGTGTTAGCTATAAAGTTGAATGTTGCACGGTTTTTGACATGGCATGCCATCACTAAACTGTCTGAAATCTGATTTCGTTCATAACTCAAGTAATAATCGTATTAGAAAAAAATCGTTAGACCAATCCCTAATAAACTAGCACTTCTTCCAGTGAGTACCAATTTCAAGGCGAAAAGTTAAGTAATTTTTAAATATCCTAAAAAATATTTAGAGAAAGCATGTTTTTCAAATTAAAATTCTATCGAGCAAAAATCTTCCAATCGTGTATCCGTCCGAGCAGTCCCTAGATAAAGACCTGATAAATAATATATAAAATTATCACTTTGCTGGTATGTCTCACTGCTTCAAAATCTGTAATCAAAAAGGGCATACATTTTCGATGTAGCGCCTTAAGCAGTTTCAATCCCACTCAAGACAAAATCTACGCCATTTTCTTGTCGAATATAGCCATTAACTAAGCGAATTCAGGCCTTTAATGTATCCCAAACAACTATTGCCTTTCTCCATTTTACAGTTTTGAAGCGCAATTAGCAACTCCGCATCACGCTTGAGTAGTTAAACAGAATTACAAATTACTCTAAAGTAGCACTTGAACTATGTTTGGCATGAATTAAGCGAGGTTAAAAGTTTACGAAATTGTTGCATTATTCAGGGAACTCTTGGTGTATTTCAACAGTAAGAAGATTTGCTATAGATCGTCAGTAATACACCCCTGCCTAACCCTTCGGAAATAAAGATGTGAGGTTATATTACGTATGTTAGTGTTTGTTTCAATAAATATCCATACAGAAATCTGTTGACTATGGATGGGAATATTGCTATTGATAATACAATAATCAGTCGGCCCGGCATTAATTGTCTGAAGACGCGGCAATCGATGCGCAACAAATTTATTGTAACGGCTAGTGTAGATCGGTTATGTGTGGTGTTTTTAAACAGTTGATTATTTGTGTTTATTGGTTGTACACGTAGATTGCTGCCGTTTGCGTATTGAAGCCTCTACGTATCTGGTTTGGCACGTGCAGTATTAACAGGTTTAATCCTGAATATCCCTTGGTATATCTATTCTCAATGATAGCACCAGATTGTCACAGGCAAAAAGTAGTAGGTGTTATAATATAATTTCCCAAAAAAGCTACAGTCATACTACAGAATAAAAAATGAGGAGAAAGCCAGGAATCAAAGCCAAATATGATTTGTCTTGTGCCCTCAAATCTTTATTAACAGTTTACTCCAAACATATTTATGATTCTTAGTCATTGTAAATGTAATCATGAGTTTATAGTCATGTTCAAAATTATCAACCATCTAAAATCATTTCCATCACAATCAAACCAACAAACCGACCCTTTCAGCAACATAAACTCAATCCAATCCGTACTATTTTGCATATCCCAGTAACACTATTATCAAAATATCCGAAAACTTTTCACCAAATATCAAACTCAATAAGGCGTAACAAATCTACAAGTTTTGAGGGTTGAAATCTGAATTCAGACGTCTTTTCATGGAAATTCGTTGACCTTCGCTCAAATAAACGATTTGGACAGAATATTTGAATGAGTAACTGAAGGGTTTATTCAAAAAAGGTCATGCGGTTTTGACTAATCATAGAACTACGTCAGCTCTTTCCGGTACAGGGCTTCTTCAAGTTGCTTAAATTTTAAATAGATATATATTTTTCTTTCTTGTGACCTTTACGTTTTTATTTTGGATGAAATCTAATTGTGGGCTGCTTTGAATGTAGAAGGATTCGTACCATTCTGGTACCGGCCTTGAATAGGATAAAATAATACATAAAACACGATTTCAACAAAGCTTACCATATCTATTCCTATCATGAACAACATTTTATTATTGGAACGGCTCGGATTTGAATACTATTGTTTAATGTAATAAAAGAAACATTACTGGTGAAGTGTGGGTGTGTAATAAACCTCTGCCTACCACTTCGGGGATAAAGGCGTGAGGTTATGTTATCACTTTCAGTAATCAAATTAATATTTCTGAAAACTGGGACAATATATTTCATTTAAAATATACTTTTATTAAAATTAGTTATTTTAGTAATGATTTGCAGTAACACCCCAGTGTTTGATACCTTTCTTAATAGTTTTTAATAGTAATTTTAGTATATTAATTATCAGTTATTTACTCAATTTGTTTGCACTAAATTGCTATATGAGGTATTCTTAATGTTAAACTTAAGCAAAAGTATTAAAATTTAACTTTAAAATTCTACCTACTAAATGGCACAATCACTGCTACTAGTCAAATGTGGCCGAACAAATAAAATAAAAGCGAGAGAACGAATCGATTTGACAATTTGAAAGTGAAATTTTCAACTGTATACTTACATAATTGGAGGCCGCTGGGGACATCGGGAACCCTTCTAAACACTCCCAGTGATTATACTTTACAATTCGGATTGCCTACGACTTTTGCCCTAGGGGCTAAATAATCGGGACTTTATTGAAGATTTTTGGTTTAATCGCTCATTGGATTATTGATTTCTGATAAGTCCATTTCGTTTATTAGTTGGTAACTGTTTTAAATTTGATTTGCAGCCGAAGCTGGAGTAAATTTTATGACGAGATTTTGGATTTAAGTCATGTCCACTGTTTCCCTTGATCTGAAGGTAATTTGAATAGATTGATTAAAATTGGTCGCTACTTTTGTTAAACAATTTTCGGTATGATAGCGATTTTTGTGATTGAACACTCACCACCTTAAGGATCACTTCTACTACCCATGTGTTGACTAAATAGTAATAAAAAGTGTCACTAGCCCATTCCGTGCATGTCATTTGAGGCGACTTAGAATAACACATGTAGCAAATAGTACTCTGGTGAAGAGACGGCAAACTCGACATCAACCTGTTGACCAAAACCAACCCGTTTTGCTAGATTAGTAGGTATGTTGTCAATGATATTACAAGAAAAAGGAAGATATGTTACCTACGTAGTAATCAATCCGTAGAAACGGTAAACTAACTCACACATCGATAACTGCATATTTTATTTTATTTTCGGTTAACAAGATGTGTCAGTTTCACAACGCCGGCTCGCGACGTCACACACACTTATGACAGACTTGCAAACAGGCTTATGTTTAGCGTCCTGCTTTTAGTATGCCTATAACAAATCTACTTCTTTTTACTTTTGTAACATCATTGGTATATTGTATACCAATTTCTCCTATTGACTAACAATAGCTTAGCTTACCTTCTAACCCAACCTCCGACCAGTGTCCAACTATAGACTACTAAAAGCTGTATAATGGTCACGTCTGCTCAACCTATCTTTAAGGCGCGCCTGCCTGCTAAAAGTACTACACGATATGTACACAGGTATAGTATTATTTGCAGTCAAAAGGAGCCGCCGCTCTACACCAAAATACACACGACATACTATACTATATAATCTTCCTTTCTTTTAGCCAACCTTGTTTCTGGAAACCTTCCGTCTCTCTCTTGGTATTTATGCAATAATACATATGTCACATAAAGCATGTACAGGACACGATTAATGAAACGTGGCGTTACTAATTGAGTAATATCGCGGGTAGGGAGTCAATCTGCACGCGGTAATGTTCAGCGTTGAACACTCGACGGGTTCCGATTCTTTCAATATACCAGCTGGGCGTTAAGGGAAGGGTATGCGTGGGCGCAGATGTATTTGTGAGGAATATTCTTGTTCGTTCGTTGCGTGGTTTCGAGTGGGAGCTAAGTACTAGTTTCTTTTCAAAAGTACTGGAAGACAGCATCTTCATCAGCCTGTTTATAATATCCCCACTGCCACGCACAGGCCACTGCCTCTCCTCATTCCTTTTCTCATAATGAGAAGGGCTGGGCAGCGATGGACCAAAGGAGAGACCAGCAGCCTAGAAAATAGTATACATTACCACAATAAAACAATACACACGTTCCTATTTCACGTGTCTGCCTCAGACACGACAAATTTTCGTGCATAGTCGCGAAAAAGTGACATGATGATTCGATCTTATATGCAGCTGATACAGTGGATTTTCTCAGCGCGTAGGTACAAGCATCCCCCCCCCCCCCCCCGTGGGATCTCCACCTTGTCGTGGTGGGGGGGCTCAGTAACCGTGGATTGGGTTACCCGCGGTGAACCTAAGAGGGATCCAGGAGGGGACGCTCCGCGTGGGCTTGACGGGGCCTGCGCAGGATGCGTCCAACGGTGCGGGTACGGGGGACAGTTCTGTCTGTCCCTCGCAGTCGCGCGTGGTCGCGGGAGGAGAGGCGTGTCGGTGTGGCGAAACCCGACCCTCCGACACACGGGTACATGAGGCACACGGGTTGGTTTTTAGTCAGTAAGAGTCTGACAGTCCCCTTCGCCCATCCCCCAAGGCGGAGGGACTCCATGAGGATTTTCCAACCCGAAACAAAAAAAAAAAAAGGTACAAGCGCCCCAAGTATGTACTAAGAGCTATGCTCAATGCTTCTTCCAGCTGTTTTAACTATACCGTTTTGACAAATAAAAACATTCCTTTCTTTGATCTTCTTTCTATCTAATCTATCTTCCAAATCTTTACTTTTCGTTTACTAAACGATGAAGAAAAATTTGTATCGCGTGGGTGTAATTTATGTAGAACATATATTTGAAAAATAATTAAGTGTATTTATCAGTTTTCTAGCTGTCATTTGAATGAAGTTGATTGTTACAGGATGGTATTTTTATAAGTACCCTAGGCGGCCGACTTGAGCAATAAAGATAATTCAAAGACATTTCGATCATAATTTCCTAAGAACACTTTTTAATCCCTCGTTATCACAACAAATGTGAACATAGCAAACTCCGAAGATATAACCACAATCGTATTTGTTCTCGGCATACTCCATAAGCCAATTATAACTATATATTCGCCAGTTAATATATCAAATAAATAGCTACAATATATCAAGAATTTAGCTGTAATAAACAACCATATAAATTATACTGGGATAACTAGTGACCAGTATTTTGATGCCGAGTTCTAGGTACGTGTTTCCGTTGATTATATACTAGAATTTATGGCAGCTAGTTAACTTGGTTTTGACAGTTCTCGCGTTAGAAAATTGCTAGTAACAAAAGGATAACTTCTTGTAGAAGCTCACTTGAAAATGTAAATTGAAGTGTTTTCCCTGGTCGAACAATCGAAGCAATATTACAACCTCATTGTATTTCGTAGAAATTGTTTCAAACATAAACTTTAGTAACAGCATTATTATTTTTAATAAAGTCATAAAACTTTCCCAAAATAATATTCAGTCCACCGAAGACCTCCCCTTAATTGTGTCCAACTAGGAATTAATAATGAAACGGTCCAGCTTTTACAATATTCTCCATGATTCATTACCATATTATATTGAAACTTTAATTGGAATCAGAAATTGCACCGCACGTTGTGCCAACCATATTCTACAATATATTATACGATCCAATATTTTTTAGAAATGCCTCGATATAAGATATACTGCTTCACATCTATAACTACATATGCATTTGTTTGTTACTCGCGCCTAGTATAGTATTATATTTAACTGTGTTCGCGCAAAGAAAACTCAAAATGTCTTCAAAACTTCTACTTAGTTTGGGACTAAATGGTGTTGTGTGAATGTATTAGAATGTTACTATTATTATTAAAAAATGTAATCTGTTATGTTTTTTAATCAAAACTGAGAAGGTCAGGCGTCATGGGGGTTGGGTCTGTGCGACTCGTCACATTTTATTGCGTATCTAGTTCTGTTACTATGCGTGCAACGTTGCCGTTCTTCTCAGTAGCTGGAGCTATTGAGTTGTTCTATGCGTCTCAAGTAACATGTTAGTCGTGGCACAGCCGCAGTGGAAGTTACACGTGCACAAAGTTGAATAAGGTATGTGAGACCCATCCCCGCAGGTAGTGTAACAATTTCGCGCCATTTTGTATACATATTATTACAATTATTTACTGTGTATTTATGCTTTAATATTTGTTTTTTTTTGTTCTTGTTTACGATTTAAGTTGCTTATATACAGTTCAAAATATTTTATTTATGTTTTTGTAGGTATATCTAAAAAATGGACCGAGAAGACACACAGCATATTCTGCCGATTTTACAAGAGTCTTTTTTCACGGCTTTTTCTTATAGATAATCTAGTTTACTACAAAAAGTGACATAAAAACATTAAGACTGATTGTTAATTAATAATAGAGTAACATTTAAGTAGAAGGGATAGATTTTGTTAACATTGGTCGTTTATTTTTAAATGGTCTCATAAATCTGATTAAAACATGATATAATATAATATTTTCTTTTATTTATTTACATGAATACCTAAAAAACTAAACACTAATAAATATAATCTTTTTCATTCCTAAAGTATTGAAATAACTAATATCTAATAAACGGGTCTGTGAGACCCACCCCAACGTCCATGTAACACTTTTCCACCCCCATGACCCCGGGTTAAAAAATATATTCTGTTATGTTTGTCATTAAAAACTAAAAAGGTTTAAATTAAAATCACGTAGGTAAAGCTGAAATAAGCCAAAAAATTATAATTGGTAATTCTATATTACAATTTTTACCTCTTTAGTCACTTGATAGGACCGTGTCAGTTATAAATGCGTTTGTTTGTTTATTTGTCCGGCTATATATTATGTTTATGGAGATACTTAATTAAAAGGCTTGTAACGTAATACTACACGTATTGCGTTATAATTTCTCGCAGGCGCTTAACGCCAACTTAGCCGTTCGCAATATTACCTAATATGGTCATGTTCACTAGCCAAAGGCAGTTGTGAGTCATAGGCCTACACCTATATAAGATGGGTGCGCGTTGTAGAATGGTCACTTTCCCTAGACATCGGAACGCTGCCGCTACACCTCGCGATTATTCTACATTCTACTTCCTATCTACTGTCCCGCTGGGGGTAAGCATATTCTAGTTGTCTGTGTGCCTATACGTTCTGTCTGTAGTATCTGTGTCTCCTAAGCATAACAGCCGATCTAGGGACCGCCTGTTCCTGACCGGTTGTTGTGTATTCTCTATGCTGTTTCCAGTTCACCCTACGAGCTCACTGCACCTGACGTTCTTCCTACGGGCTACGTTCTTCCTACGGGCTACAAGCCACGAGCTGCTGGCGCCGTGCCGCTACTAGCCAGCTGCCACCCAAGCCACCGTTCCTGCCTACGAGCTCCTACAGCCAGGCCACGGACGCCTGAGCCTGACCGCTCGACCCACATCGGCTGCACCGCCTGAGACCCGCTCAGCCTGAACATCGACCACAGAGCTGCCTGCGCAGCGCACCTTGGCCAGCTCATCGGCGACCCTTCGAGCAGCTACCTTGCGAGCGTCGGAAAGCAGCAGGAGTCTACACTCCAGCCAGCTCAGGCCAGTGCTTACCTAGTTCGGTCATACTGTATGTAAGCGGTAGTGAGACATAATAAAGAACCTGTTCAGCCTAGCAGTGTTTCTCTCGAACCCCGACATCCTACCTGAGATCCTCCGTCTCAGTGGCGCCCAACTCTATTTGTCTCACTTCCAATTACTGCAGTTGTTCTTGTTTAGGAGGTCAGTCTTATAAACGAGGAGGTGCAGACATCAGCGAACCGGTACGTACTATCTAACTTGTGTGTATCTGTGTATTGCTGTCTATCTTTAATTTCTATTCTTGTATACCTATTATGTGTTATCTTACTATTGTCTAATTCAAATTTCAACTACCGATTCCCTACGTACGTGTTCGCAATTTGAAATAACCGTTTTTTTATTTTTGCAAGTCACTATCTATTGTCTACATTTTTACACCGAATCGTCGTAGTTTCTCTGTAAAGCAGAACTATTGCACACGGAGGGCTGTAATATACTTACGTTCTTTTCTATCATACTTATTTTATATCATCATGAGCACTAACCCTATCAAGTACTTTCTACTTAATAAAAATGAATTGACCTACGAGGTCGCTATTCGCGGAGAGGAGCCGGCTACCTCTGTTTTAGGTTTACGGAAGCAGCTACCTAAACTACTCGAGCTGATTCCGAATGACGAAATCCTAGAGTCAGGCCTAGACATAGCAGACGATTTCAAGGGAGCTAGCCTGTCAGTTACCGATTTAGATTCGCGAATCTCTTCCCTTAAGGAGCTATACGACCACAACTTGGCTAAGCGAACTACGGCTTTGCACAACCAGGTCTACCACAGATTGGGCAGATTAGACAAATCCTAACCTAAATACGGCAAGAAAATATCCGACCTGACTGAACGCTTTCGGATGCTGTCGGCAGAGCTATCTAAGATAGAACACTCGAATGTTCCGTCGGCGGAAGTCGGAGTCACGATGACTTGCACGGATTCAACCCCTGCACAGGCAGCGTCGACTCCGGTAACTGTCCACTGTGAGCATTTGAGGGTTGGCGAACTATCGAAACTCAAATTCGACGGAACAGGCTGCGTTCGCGAATTTCTACAACGCGTGACGGAATTTAGGACGGTTAGAAATCTACCTGCCAATAGATTATTCGATTACGCGTCCGAAATTTTTACGGGTAATGCGTTACACTGGTTTCGCGGTGTTAAAAATTCCATTTCTACATGGGACGAACTAGCTAGTAAACTCACAGCTGATTTTACACCGTACGACTATGATTATAAACTTTTAGCCGAGATTCGTAATCGTACTCAAGGGCAAACTGAGGGTATAATCATCTACTTATCAATTATGTTCCAACTTTTTGCGCGATTGTCACCGAACACGGTACTAACCGAACATGAAAAATTAAATATATTGCTTCACAATATTAGACCGTGTTATTCTACAGTACTAGCTTCATTTACTACGGCTATAGACACTATAGACACTCTAAAAACACTATGTCTAAACTATGAGAGGTTCCAGTGTTTAAGTGCACAATTTCACGAACCTAGTTACCCTACGTCTAACATAGTAGCACCTGATTTAGCTTACATAAATAAAAAGGACACGCACGGTCACTATAATAATTCACAGTACTATAAACCGTCTAAACTAAAAAACTACGCTTCTGTCGCATCTATAAATGTCGAACCGAACGATACACCTGTGCCTAACCTACAACACTATAATGTCAACATGATATCTAAATCAGCTGTTCCTACAAAAATAACTAATAAGAGGTGTGTATTTTGCCCGCGCTGCCGTTCAACTGATCACTCACTAGGGACGTGCAAGCGAGAACGTTATCCGATATGTTTTAAGTGTGGCCTTAGGGATGTCACATTCGTAAATTGTCCTACCTGTAAAAATAAATCATTTTCAAAAAAACTAATTTATTCGGATCGTCGTTCGTCAAATAAGATGACAAACCCTACCGTTTGTACATCTTCTAAACCTAAATATTTTGACAAGGAAGACTGGAAAAATTGGCTGAACACTCTAAAAGTGTATTTTTCTAGTCATTCTGTGGCTGCGACCCGAGATCAAAAACCTAATACTGATTTTCGACCCTATGTTAATGTAACCATTAAGAATCTACCCCTTACTGGTTTACTTGACTCAGGTTCTGCCGTGACTATATTGGGCAATAATTCTCATATAAAACTTATTTCTAAAACTAATCTCCCTTTCAATAAGTGCGACAACCCTACTATATTTTTTCGATCGGCGGGTGGTCATCGTCTGACACCGATCGCTATATCAACCTACCCACCACTTTTAAAAATAAAACTTGTTATTTAAAAGCGTACGTAATTCCAGAAGTTACTAGTTCGTTAATTTTAGGTATTGACTTCTCGAAAAGATTTAAATTGTTACCAAACTATATTAACTCTGTTTCTTTATCTAATAATTACTCTCGTAGTAATTCCTTGCCTTATAAAGTTAATGCTACCGTGTCAGCTATTGATACTAACACTGATAACGAGACTACTATAACCTCGGATCAGTGGTATACTACAATCTACAATGGCTGTAAAAACTCACCTACATCTTTCCCTAATTATTCTATCAGGAATGATACATTGTACAGATATATGGTATCTAAATGTACATTGCGTAAAGTATTCGAGTGGAAAGAGGTCCTACATACCTCGGGTAGAACTACCGCTATTAAAGAATACCATTCGGAACTCGCTGCGGGTCATTTAGGTATTTTTAAAACGTATAAACGTTTAGCGCAGCGTTATTATTGGCCTGGTATGCACGCTGACATTATTAAGTTTATATCTTCGTGTGATACTTGTGTCGCACGTAAACAACAAAACAATGGTACTTTATATACACACACATACAACTTACGTCGTAAACCAGCTGGTATTAACGTGGGTGATACTGTGTGGAAAAGAACCTACGACAAATCATTTGGCAAAAAACTAGCTCCTAAGTTTGCCAAGTGTACTATTATTGCTAAAAAGTCACCACTAGTATACGAATTAGCGGATTCGTCGGGTAAATCTATTGGCATATGGCACATTAAAGATTTAAAACGAATTAACTACACTGATTCCTAACCTAACTAGATTCTTTCATTGTACCTACCGGCAGTTTGAGTTTCATAGTCACTATCTACTTAGCACTGTCTACAGAAGTTCGGAGGACTTAGTTTGACGGATTTTTCTTGTCTAGACACGAAAAATCCTGCTGTACAGAGCGGGGTATTGTAACGTAATACTACACGTATTGCGTTATAATATCTCGCAGGCGCTTAACGCCAACTTAGCCGTTCGCAATATTACCTAATATGGTCATGTTCACTAGCCAAAGGCAGTTGTGAGTCATAGGCCTACACCTATATAAGATGGGTGCGCGTTGTAGAATGGTCACTTTCCCTAGACATCGGAACGCTGCCGCTACACCTCGCGATTATTCTACATTCTACTTCCTATCTACTGTCCCGCTGGGGGTAAGCATATTCTAGTTGTCTGTGTGCCTATACGTTCTGTCTGTAGTATCTGTGTCTCCTAAGCATAACAGCCGATCTAGGGACCGCCTGTTCCTGACTGGTTGTTGTGTATTCTCTATGCTGTTTCCAGTTCACCCTACGAGCTCACTGCACCTGACGTTCTTCCTACGGGCTACGTTCTTCCTACGGGCTACAAGCCACGAGCTGCTGGCGCCGTGCCGCTACTAGCCAGCTGCCACCCAAGCCTCCGTTCCTGCCTACGAGCTCCTACAGCCAGGCCACGGACGCCTGAGCCTGACCGCTCGACCCACATCGGCTGCACCGCCTGAGACCCGCTCAGCCTGAACATCGACCACAGAGCTGCCTGCGCAGCGCACCTTGGCCAGCTCATCGGCGACCCTTCGAGCAGCTACCTTGCAAGCGTCGGAGAGCAGCAGGAGTCTACACTCCAGCCAGCTCAGGCCAGTGCTTACCTAGTTCGGTCATACTGTATGTAAGCGGTAGTGAGACATAATAAAGAACCTGTTCAGCCTAGCAGTGTTTCTCTCGAACCCCGACATCCTACCTGAGATCCTCCGTCTCAGGCTGAAGAGTAACATAGGCTACTAAACTTTTACCACGGCAAAACAGTGCCTTAAACTGGATTCCATTATTCAATAACACAGTCGATCATCCAAACTCGAAACAAATCCGTGTGATGAATACTTTCAAATTTTCGCAGCCTGTCCACGTCTATGTAACGGGTCTATGTCAAGTAATTAGTGAAGACTTTGTAGAGTGTTATAAGTCGAAGCAACTGCACTACCCAGTCAATATGTCTATCATGTGATGAATCTGCATTGTTTTATCAGTACAACTTTCCTTACCTACGTTTATTTGTTTGTGTAGGAATACAGATACATAATCACTCCAAGCCTAATGCAGGACTAAAATTAGTCTTCTGATTTGTTTCTAGGCAAAGGTGTTCAATATACAACAAAGTATAATTATTCAGAACTAAATAAAGCTTGACAGTTGCTTACGATGCAACACTGCAACGGCTGAATTCAATAAGTAAAAAATGCGCAGAGGACAGACTCGGCGAATGGCTATCGGTGTGGGTTGCAAGTGACTGGAGCTCATATCAGTAGTCTAATTTCAACCCATAGATCAAGTACAAATTAGACCACAGTGAACAAACGCGTTTATACTTTATACTAGACGTCGCCAGTTGCTTCGCCAGCGTCAATTATACATATAAACCTTCCTCTTGAATCATTCTATCTATTAACAAAATCCGTTGCGTAGTTTTTAAGATTTAAGGATACATAGGGACAGATAGACAGAAGACAGACTTTGTTTTATACTATATAGTGATTATGAAAATATGTTTGTAGATTCTTACCATAGATTTGATGGATATTACATAATAGAACAATATGACTACTCTATATAAAATGTCTTACTGCTGAGCACGGACCTCTGCGCACTATAAGAAAGGCTAGGCTATAGCCCACTACGTTAGCCAAGAGTGGCTTCGCAGACATCACATGTCTTAAGAAAGTTATCGAAAACGCTCAGATAGAATGTAGGTTTCCTCACCATGTTTTAATTCACCGTTTATCCAATAATGTATTTTTCGTACCGAGAATTTTATATAGCCTAGCATTTCAAATCTCTCAAAGTGAAAAAAAAAGAAAGTGCTCTTATCCAAGTGAACCGCTGGCCGTTCAGAGTTTAAACCTAACCGCTGCACAGGAAGGCTGTAAGCTGTAGGGGGCGGAAATTACGTGGCGCGCGAATCAACGTAACAACCCTGTTTATAGTAACTACGCAAAGTAGAACATAAAAATAGCTACCTAAAATGTGTAGTTTACTAATCTATCTTATAGTTTACTAGTCCAGTATGTCTAATTATAAATTATTAGTTGCGTAAATTATGCACCTAAAACATTCTCATGAATCACACATGTACTGGTGAAAACGATACAAAACGTTCGGTCATTGAAATTAAACTACAGTTTACGGATTTTATGGGTTTTTTTATTCACTGGTTATTTGTTATTACATTTAAACCGAAAGATCTAGAAACTTCATTTTTATTACTAGCCGACGTTTCGAATTCTTTACAGGATTCATGTTCACGGCAGACTGAGGTGATATTTGTCTTTGTCTTGAATTTAAAAGTTATCTCAAAGTACGCGAACATTTTTCAACTATTGGTGTTACTATCTACGCAGAATGTGCTCACTGTGTCTTCTGGTGACTTTGTCCTTTTTGGGTTTCATTAGCCTGATAACAGGGTCCCAAGCTGGAGGTACATTCCAACCATCTTCCCTATTGAAATTAGGATGTTTTTTAATTTCAATTGCTTCACGTATCATTCTGAACATGAATCCTGTAAAGAATTCGAAACGTCGGCTAGTAATAAAAATGTAGTTTCTAGATCTTTCGGTTTAAATGTAATAACAAATAACCAGTGAAAGTAATATAACGCGATAAAATCCGTAGACTGTAGTTTAATTTCAATGTGTAACATTCGCGTAAACCCAAGAAAATATTATGAAAACGTTCGGTCGTTTTTGAGTATATTTGGACTGACATTATTTTATAATTATTTATGCCAATATCAACATTTAGGAGCTTTCTTTCGTCTGATAACCGCTTTTGGTCTAGGTATCTAACTAAATATATTTATGTCAAATTATTATCTAGTTTAAAGTACTACTTGAAAGCGGTTCTCAGGCTCTAAGCAATCTAAGGTCTTGGATGCAACCGAGAAAATGCTAAGATAATGATAATAACATTAGTTAAGGAAACTTCGCCCTTATAGCAGAAAATGATATCTATTAGCCTTTCGATGGATATATTATTATTAGTTGTAAAGAATTGTATAATTATGATAATTCTCAATGTAACAGTATAATAATATTTTCATAAAGGTAGGTAATAATATTTTCATAAGGCTGTAGTCCACCACGCAATCTAAGTGCGGACAGTGTTCGCTGTCATATCTTTTGAGAACATAATTTAGAAGTCTCAGACATGCAAAGTATTTTCAAAATTTTTTCTTCATTGTTAAGCTAGCCATAATTATCACGCATTTCCTTAAAAACTCGTTGGTGCGTGCCGTGTATTCAGAACGGGTCCACATTGGCTCTCCTTAAGTTCTTTACCCGAAATTGTTCTTCCTAACTATTTGTAATCCGAATGATCACTCTTCCTAAAATTTTTCATCCTAAAGTTTTCATTCATACTATTTGTAGTGCAACCGGCGATGTTCATAACTCTCATGTTTCCGAAAATTGTAATTAATAATATAATTTATGTAAATATATTTAAACTCCTACTGTTTTTTATCATAAAGCTTTTATCCCTAAACATAATATTTTCACTCATACTCAGAAAGAAACATTTACCAATTGTAATAAAAAATATATGGCACGTTTACTAAGAAACAACTTTAACAAGACTTTTAGCCTTATATTTAGGTGTTTATATGATAGAATCGAGAAAATAAACGATTTGCAAAAACAACACTGATTTGGCTAAATTTTCTAAGTCCTCGCGCCGTAGCTCCCCCAAGGCTACACTCCAACTGAAATTCATAAAACACGATTCATTTACGGTTATGTTTATGGCCTGGGATTTTATACCGCAGTTTTAACCGTACCTAAACCAATAACTATAGGACAGACTCGGTTTTGGCACTTCACCGGCCGCTGCCGCGGCACGCTCGCTTCGCTCGCTCGGCTCGTGCGTTGTGGTCACAGTTCTAACCTAACCTAAACCAATAATTATTAATACGACCGATTCGTTTCTGGAACTTGACCATTGTACTATTGTGTATTTGTACCATGGTACTACTTATTATTTTTATATTTTATACATTTAATGTTAAAATAAAGCTACGCAAAATTAATGTATATAATACTGATTATTATTAATAAAAAGAAATCTAAACAAACAAGATAAGTATGACTTTGAATAATAGTGTAAAAGATGGTTATGTTGAGAAAATATAGGAAAACAAATTAAAGTATAATAGATGTTTATTGCTACTGACATTATGAAGTTCAATGCTTCGGAGTTATGAACATAAGAGACAGAGTAGTTAGGAATTGTGATTGTTAGGATGAAAAATGTTAGGAAGAACATTTTCGGATTTCCAATTATCGGAGTTGAAAATTTAGGTGAACTTTGGCCCACCGATTTAGAACACAAGACACCTGTGCATAGCAGTCCGTCATTATCTGCACTAGGATAGCCGCTAGGCTATCCCTGCTTAAACACTAATAATGTACACACATACACACATATTTCTATCCAAGTGTACACATAAATACACTATATTTAATATATTTCAGTTCAGTGGTCTAGCTCTATCAGTAAATACTGAATATAATAATTAAATTACAAGTAAATACTAGTAATATCATCTTTATTATTTCTAGACACTATTTGACCTTCAAATAAAAGAAAACTTGTGGCAAAAATAGAAACGATATTGGCTTCTAGGTATAACTTTATTTGAAATCTAAATATAACGAATGAAATGTAGACGTAGACATTTGTCCTAGAAACTTCGAGAATATTGTGCTAGAATCACATAAAGAAAAAACTTTATAAATTTAGAATTTCCACCGGTTTGCTTCACCTATTGAATCGGTTTTCTTGATTGGAGAAATAATTCTTCTTAATATCGAGAAAACAAATAGTAGAAATAGATTCTGTTCACGCCTGAACATAAGAACTTTCTAGAGCCTGCCCCGGAGAGGCGCTAGAATGTTCACGCCGGAACATGACCTTCCTGAAGCCTATCCCGGAGAGACGCCAGAATGTTCAAACATGAACATGACATTCTTGGCATTCCAACACACATCCAACTTATCACCGAGGAAGATGCGTGATATTTTAAGATCATGTAATTTATCACGTACGGCGGTCGGCTCAGACATGCTGCATCGGCCAAATACACCGACGGCACACAACTAAATACGTGTATATGTGTACATAGAATAAGTTTAGTATATAAGATTATAGTTTTAAGAAATAAACCAGTCATTAGCTCACTCCCGGCTTTGACTCATACCCTACCCCTCACCTCTCACTGCGGCCAAGACACCCTTAGCCGTCACCATGATCGGTCTTGTGAGTCTGCTCGACCGGCAGTGAGAAAACCCACTTCACTACACCCTAATCCTACCCACTTTCCGTCTGTCGCCTTAGGTCTCCCGGCGACAGATATCCCGGCCTAGGGATCCCAGGGACTGCTAGGGAACTAGGGATTAGGGTTGTATACGCGACAGTCTGTGTGACCACAGTGTACACGGCCTCGCTATACACTATACCTAACAGGGCTAGGGTAGACTAGGGAATTAGGTTAGAGTTAGATCTAAAATAGGGATAGGTATATCATAAGATAGGTTAGGCTAGATATAGGAACCAGTAGGCTTAAATTAGGATAAGTCTAGGTTTAGGTACGTGCAAGCTTAGGGATATACTTAAGAGCTATCGAAGGTTAGGCCCTAACTTGTACATTGGTCCTTCGAGCAAAAGCGATATAACATCTCTGGAACTCCTGTTCCCGTAGGCTGACTAGCTGACTGACTGACACTTATTATATTGCGGGCTAGTGTTCCCCAATCGCGCTAGTCTCGTGGTATAGTAAGAGACTAACTAACTTGGTTGCGTCGGGCGGTAGCGAATCAGGTATCGGTCTCCCACAAGCGGGTCGCCCCGGTACTCGAGAAGTCGCACTTACCGTTTCGAGGACGAGATTGCAACCAAGTTTAGGGAAAGACATATCTACGTAAACAAGTTAGGATTGGCTAGAGGAAGCAAATAACAATGAATACATAACAAGGGCCTTAGATAAACAAATCAAGGACCCATACCTTTACAATTAAGAACATGTTACAAGTCATGAACTGTCATGAAGTCCAATCGAACCTGACTCCCAGAAAACCACAGTGTTGACAAACCGCCATCGTCCTCGTAACAAGTTACTGCCACAGCCGCGATACACACTTGTATACGAGTTCTGCGCGATCAGAGTTCATGGGCGCAAAATTTTTACGAATATACTAAGTTTACTACTACAACGACTACTACTACTACAAATACTACACTACTACTACTACTACTACAAATACTACACTACTACTAATACGACTACTACAACGAATACTACTACTACTACAACGTCTACTACTACAACTACTACACTACTACTACAACGTCTACTACTACACTACTACTACTACTACACTACTACTACTACAACGTCTACTACTACTACTACTAAATAAGAGAAGGGATGGAATTTCTGGAGGGGTGAATAACATGCAATGGTACAAAACAACTGCATGTTGACTAAATATAAAATATACCTTGTTTTTTCCTACTACACATAGGTACTTAACATATCCACCGCAACGATCCTCAAGGTTCCACAGCAAGCAACGCAATAAGCTGCCGCTGCCAGGACCGCATCATACATGGCCTACAGCCAGCCACCCGAAGCCGTCAAGAAAACGAATCACCAGTGAACAACAAACTACAGATGTCGTTAACGTTGAGCTGAAGCCTACGCCGAAGAGACGCTAGAATGTTCACGCCGGAACATGACCTTCCTGAAGCCTATCCCGGAGAGACGCCAGAATGTTCAAACATGAACATGACATTCTTGGCATTCCAACACACATCCAACTTATCACCGAGGAAGATGCGTGATATTTTAAGATCATGTAATTTATCACGTACGGCGGTCGGCTCAGACATGCTGCATCGGCACAATACACCGACGGCACACAGCTAAATACGTGTATATGTGTACATAGAATAAGTTTAGTATATAAGATTATAGTTTTAAGAAATAAACCGGTCATTAGCTCACTCCCGGCTTTGACTCATACCCTACCCCTCACCTCTCACTGCGGCCAAGACACCCTTAGCCGTCACCATGATCGGTCTTGTGAGTCTGCTCGACCGGCAGTGAGAAAACCCACTTCACTACACCCTAATCCTACCCACTTTCCGTCTGTCGCCTTAGGTCTCCCGGCGACAGATATCCCGGCCTAGGGATCCCAGGGACTGCTAGGGAACTAGGGATTAGGGTTGTATACGCGACAGTCTGTGTGACCACAGTGTACACGGCCTCGCTATACAATATACCTAACAGGGGTAGGG